>OZ007554.1:193537219-194204370 GCA_963931855.1 Philhelius festivus
ATTTACGTTTATATTGCAGTCGAACTGCGATAGCTCGAACTCTGATAATTTGAATAATTTTGTGTAATTTTTATAAAATTATGTGGCAGCGGCCTTAAAAAATGAAATTACATACATTTTTATTTGATATCTCAAATTTCTTTATAGTCCAGTCATTTTAGGCATTTTAAACCCCAATCTGCGAAAAATTCCTAGTGAGCTGAATTTTTGTATACACCTTTATTACGGCATTGTAATGAAGATGAAGATGATTCCGAAAACGGTTAATTTTACAGAAAAATGCAAGAGACATTTTTTGTAGACAATTTCACGACAAACAATTTTTATAATGACCTTTATTGACCTCTGAGCAATAGATCGCAAGATATTTGCGAAAAACTGATTTTTGTGACCTTTTGACCCTTATAACTTTTTTAGCCGGCACGATATCAATGTCGATTTTTCACATCTTAATTACAATGCCGTAATATAGGTGTATACAAAAATTCAGCTCACTAGGAATTTTTCCGCAGATAAAACCTAAAATGACTGGACTATTATAACACGAACCAAAAAATGGCAAGTTCATATTGTAAGTCGATTTTTTTGGGGAAATCCCCATTTTTATTTTTATTTTTTTATTTTTAGTTTCGCAACTGTTTAGTTGCTAAAATGAAACCTATGGGCTTATATGGGACACCGCGCACTTAGAGCAACTCGATTCGAGCAACTAAAAAGTTTGTGTTTTGACACAAACTAAACGATTGCCTTCGCAACAGTTGAGCTGTTTTCTATAAGAGCAAGAGAGAAAGAGTGTCAGCGTGAGTAAAGAGTTGCCAGTGCGCGGTTCTCTTTCAACTGGTGATTAAACTATTTGATTTCGATCACAGTTGCCAGTGCGCCACTAGCCTAAAGGTATTAAATCACAAGATCTAAGTGGCCAATTGTGATCACCTCTTCGAGAAACAACACGGTCAGAAATCTAGCAAAATTGCGATTGTTTCGTTGTTTGTGTGGCACGTAGCGCCATCTTGTTGAAAAAAAATGTTGTCCACGTCAATATCTCCCGATTCCAGCCATAAAAAAAATATTAATCATAGCTCGGTAGCGCAATCCATTCACCGTAACAGTTGCACCAGCCTCATTTTCGAATAAGTAAGATCCAATCACACTGCCCGCCCAAAAACCGCAACAAACAGTGACAGCTTGAGGATGGAGAGGGTTTTCAATAATCATTCTTGGATTTTCCGTAACCCAAATGTGACAATTCGGCTTATTGAGGTGAAAATGGGCTTCATCCATCACTGAAGATGATTTTTCCATGGAAATCCGGATTTTTGACGCATTTTAAGGACCCACTCAGAAGATACAACGTTGGTGGTGATCGACCGGCTTGAGTTCTTGTGTAAACTGAACTTTAAAAGCCTTAAGACCTAAGCCTTTATGCAAAATACAATGTAATGTCGTTTGTGGAATGCCGTATTCCAAAGATCGACGAGAAATCTACAAACCTTGATTTTCGTTAATACTACGGGCTGCAGCAATAATATTCTCAGTTGTTCTTGAGCGACGCACATGGTTTCGATTCTTCACACCACTAACTTAGCCCGGTTGTATATGGTCATCCGGATGAAATGTTAAACCTTTATGAATATTTTGATGGCTTGATGACAGCTGCTGAAACAAAACAGTTGGAAAATCTATCTTTGCTTTATAAGAAAAGAGATTCCTTGGAATTCCTATATCGGTTTGAACGCTCAACTTCACTAGCGTTTAAAGAGTTTGAGTTTGAATGAATCTTTTTTCAAACCCGAACACATTCGAAATACGCCAAAATAGATATTAAAGAAAAAAAAAACTTTTTAAGTTTTTTGTTAAAAAAGGTGTGTTTTATTCATTGCTGCATAGCCAGCGTAGCATTCAAGTGCGAATAAAACGATCAAACTCACTGTCAATGTCAATGTCAATTTCAATTTATATTTCAATGTTTGCCATTATTATAGAAAATATCAAAATCTGGTGTCAAAACATACATACATGTGGGAAATAAAAGCTCAATATTGTTTTAATTCTTATTTAATTCAATAATTAGTATTTAAAGTTAAACAAGTAGTGGAAAAAAGTATATTAAATTATTAAAGTTAACCAATCTCTTAGGTTAAATGAAACGTCTTCGTCCTTCGGCTGCTTCGTTATCTCTCTCGGTCGACTTTCGTCGTAATCGTCAGTTGGGTTTAGTTACAATAGCGTTTCAATTCTGGTTTGTTGTATTTTACAGGGTGATACTGACTTCAAAGAAATTTCGCGTCCTCGTGAAACCGTCTTGAGAATCGTCTTTGAGTAGCATTCGGCACGTCTTTCGTCACTCGTCGTAATCATAGAAATGTTTATATCTGTTGTCATCTGAGAATCGGGAAAATCGTCTTGGGAGTTCTGCATCTTTCCTTATTTAGGTAGATCTTTTAGTCGTAGCTTGGTGGAGATTAGATATTCATCTTGATTTATGGGCCTGCATCGGAAACTTCATTAGGACCCTCAATTTCACTAGCATCATCGACACTAGATTCATCTTCTGTCATGGAGTCATAGGGATTGGATTCATCACCCCAAGGCTTCATATTATCTGCGCTGGATGTTGTATTGCGAGGTCCATCATGTGTGCCAACCCTTTGCACATCGTATCTGTCATTTGGAGAAACTTTCGTCACTACGTAAGGACCTAGAAATTTGCGAGAAATTTTTTGATTAGTACCAAATTGTGTTTTTTTGATAGCAACTACATCATTAAGTTTATATTTAGTAGCTAATTTTCGCCTTTTATCGAATGTTCTGCGATTTTCATCTTGTATTGCCTTAATAGAAGACTTAGCCGCTTCGCGTGAATTTTCACGCGATTCTTGAAAAGCTTGCCGAATTTCTTCGTTTACAGCTTCAGCAAGGTCGATGTTTTCAACCCTACGCATCTTTACCCCGAAGAGTAACTCGAACGGAGTTCGTTTAATGCTTCTGTGCCACGTTGAGTTAAGACATTCTTGTAGTTGATTTATAAATCGAAACCACTTAGCTGGGTCGTCTGCTGATAGTTTGGCCAATACGGATATGATAACTCGATTGACCCTCTCGACCTGGCCGTTTCCCCTGGGAACACCTGTAGTGATCAATGTATGCTGTATTTTTTGCTGCTTACAATAATCAAGGAAGGAGTTAGATGTGAACGCAGCACCCCTGTCCGAAATTATGCGGTTGAGGTTTCCAAAAACAGTTTTTTGTAGTTCCAGCTTTGCTAGCACCTCAGAGGTTCCCTTCGACTTCACAGGGTATAACCACACGAATTTCGTAAATGCATCAACTATGCAAAAAATGTATGAATATTTCTTACTTGTGATTGAAAGGGGGCCCAAATGGTCGATGTGATATGTGTGTAAGGGCTCTTCTTCTTTGCAAATAGGGTTGAGAAATCCTTCTTGTCTGCCGCCTTTACGTTCGCTGACAATACAGCGGATGCAATTTCTCCGACATGCTTCCAACTTTCGCCTTAGATTTGGAATGAAGTAGTCTCGAAGAATGACTTCTTCCATCTTGCGGGTACCAAAATGCCCATCAGCGTGGACAGATTTTATTACCTCGTCTTGCATTTTTTTCGGTATGCAAAGTAGTTTGTTACCTTCATTATTGTTTTTGTAAACAATATCGTGCTCAATAAAAAAGTCATCGTATGGTCCGTTCTTCAAAGCTCCTTTAATAGCTAAAAGGTATTCATCTTTATCCTGGGCGCTTCTCAGTCTAGCTAGAAACTCTGAATTTACAACCATGGCAATGGGATTCCGGCTCAACGCATCTGCATGCTTCATGCTAGTTCCTGGTCGATGTTCTAGTATGTAATCAAATTCTTGTAAGGTCAAAGCCCAACCTGCAATCCTGGAAGATATTTCTTTTCTTTCCATGGTACCTTTAAATGCAAGACAGTCAGTTACGATCTTGAAATGAAGACCTAGCAGATACGCTCTAAATTTTTTCAATGCCCTGACAATTGCTAACACTTCTAACTCGTAACTGCAATAACTTTCTTCCGATTTGATAGTTTTTTTGCTATAATAGTAGACTGGGTGAAATTTTCCGTCATCGGCCTTCTGGAGCAAGACTGCGCCATATCCAAATTTGCAGGCGTCAGTGTGAACTTCTGTCTCCGCTTCCTGTTGATAAAGCTTCAAAACAGGCTTTTCAGCTAAACAACTTTTTAATTTTTGGAAGGCTATTCTTTCGACAGAACCAAACTTGAATGTACTATCTTTTTTTAGAAGAAATGTCAAAGGCTTAGCGATCAAGGAGTACCCCGGAATAAACTTACGAAAATATCCAGTGAGTCCCAAAAAACTCTGGATCTTTTTAACAGAATCGGGCTCTGGAAACTTCATTACTGCTGCCGTCTTGTAATGCGATGGTTTTACAAAACCAAATTCAATCTCGTACCCTAAATATACGATCTTTTCGCAAAGAAATTGACATTTTTTCCATTTGAACTTTAGACCGTAAGCTGAGGCTAAGCTAAAAACTTTTTGTAAGTTCTCGATTGCTTCGCCATAAGTTGAAGAGAGAACAATGACATCATCCATGTACAAGAGGACTATGCCTTCTGCTATTAACGGCCTGAAAACTTGGTTGATGTGTTTTTGAAAAATTGCAGGTGAAGTACTAAGTCCGAAAGGCACTTTATTAAACTCATACTGTCCGCTGTGAGTTACAAATGACGTGTACATTCGACTTTTTTCAGAGACGTCTACATGGAAAAAACCATTTTCTAAGTCGAGCGTGGAAAATATCTTTGATTTGCTTAGAGCATCTACCTGGTCGTCTATTAAAGGAAGTGAATAACGATCGCGAACTATGACTTTATTTAGACGCCTATAATCAACGCATAGTCTTTTTGACCCATCCTTCTTGTCAGCGAGGACGATCGGACTTGCGAACTCTGAGTCACTTGGTCTGATTACACCTGTCTTTAGCCATTCTGCAATCTGATCATCTACCACCTTCTTTTCCAGAGGAGCCAATCTCCTGGGGTTTTGATAAATTGGTTTTTCATCTTTGAGTATAATGTTCATTTGTACCTTCGTTGACTTTTCGCATTTAGGGTTGTAGCTGGCAACTAAATCTTTAATAATATTTAAATATGCTTTATTTCCTATTGTCGCATCATCTGTATTCGCATCGGGTTTAATATTTAATAGGCATAAGGTTTCATCTACCGTCTTCTTGACAGTTACCCTACCGTCTTTAGAAATATTAATATTTGTACCATTCAGTACATTCCTGCCAACTATCATTGGAACTTTCAAAAAGTTTTCGGACATAACAAAAATTGTTGCATTGAAGGTTAAATTATCAATCTCCAGGTGACCTTCAAACGAGCCCAGTGCCTCGACTGGTGCCTTTGACAGACCTTGAACCTCAATTCTGTTTTGTTTTAACTTGGGTGCCCCAAGCCTTATAAATTCCACAGACGTAATGATAGTCAAATCACTGCCTGAATCGATTAAAGAAAGGATTTCATAGCCATTTACTTTAACGAGCTTCCTTGCATCTATCTCACTAGATCTAGCACAATTCGTAGATTTTGGTTTGGTGCATGAAGAAGATTTATGGCCAAATTCATTGCACCGAAAACACTTAAGCCCATTTTTGCAACTAGAACTCCGATGCCCTCTTCTGCCGCAATTGTAACATCTGCTTAGCACTGAACCCGTCTTATTTGTTGAAGGTTCTTCCTTTGCAACTTGTTTTGAACCTTCTTTTGGTCGCGCTAAAATCAGATCCTCTTTAAACTTTGAGTAAAGCTTTAGCTTTTCTTTGAACTCTTTAATTGAGTTCGCGCCATAGAGAATAACTTTGTTATTTGGATTATCTTCGATTCCATTAATGACATATTGGATGATCGATTTGTCATCGAAACGCCCTAGTGCCCCTATCTCTCTCATCTTAAGAAGATAATCTTGTGGACTTTCATTCTTTTCCTGTTTCCTTTTGCTCAACTTTCGGTGGATATCAACTGATGTAACCTCTGTTCCGAACTCTTCAATCAAAAAACTCTTAAGTTCATCAAAAGAATACAAATTTGTTTTCGCCCTTAAAGCTAGCTTTGCAGATCCTGTCAGTAAACGTTTTGTGAAAATAAGTTTCTCTAGCTCCGACCATTTGAGAGACATAGCTGCGGCTTCAACGTCCTCTAACCAACATCTCACATCATAGGTATCGTTTCCAGAAAACTCTGGTACAATATTCAACGTGTCTTGAAAAGTTACTGAAGATCGGGCTCTGTAACCCAAAACGTCTACTTCTGTTTTGAGCGAGGATATCTCCAGCTCTTTGCGGAAATTGTCTTCTCTTGCCAACAACAACGACTCCCTCATTCTAAGACACTCGAGTTTGTTTGCTAGATCTTGTGAACTCGAAGGGTTTTGATTAGCCGGGCCTCTGTTGTCGCAATCTATCCTCAAATCGTTTTTTACCCGTGATGATAAACCACTCGCTACACCTGCTGCCAAACCACTTGTTAATGAACCACCTGTTGCTAAACCATTCTCTAGAGTACCAACTGCTGGTAAACCACTAGCTTCTATTCCACCTGCCTCCAAACTGCCTGTTTCTAAACGACCTAAATCATCTTTGCCTAGCTTATCGATCACGTGTGCGCCCAATCTCAGACTATCACTTTCACTAGCCAGTGTGTAATCAAATGAATTACCTGTATTTGCCAGACCGTTACCAGTTTTTTTCTTATTTTTAATCTCCTCCAATTTCTCCAGTTCTTTTCACGAAATTTGCCATGAAGCTCCTTTGTTGTCCAGCCAAGATTCTCTGACCGCTAGGTCCAACTCCATCTGCTTTATAGCGTGTGAAATATCGTCTGGTTCACCATCGCCAATCGCCGTACTGTTCGGGTTTTTGTTGTTCCTAGGCTCTGACATATTTTTGTTGTTTTAACAATCGATGAAATTCTTTTAATCGTTAAACTTGCGCTGCATATGAATACTCAATAGGTTTTAGGCAAAATGTTTTTTACTTTTTGTGGTTATAATTTTATTTGTACTTACAGTTTAGCAGGGGTATACTTATTTTCGTGTGAACAGTTTGCTCTAGCGTGTCTTCTTCCAATATGATTGTCTCGGGTTCAACGGGATTTCAGCAGTTTTAGGTAGCGACATTTTTTTTTCTTGTTAAATGATTTTACGGCAATTTTAGCAGTAGTTTTTTTTCGAGTCTTACAGCTATTTTTTTCTCTTCTTTTTATGTTTGAGTGTGTAGAACTACGAGTGGAATTGAAATTTTATGATACAACTTAATTGAAAACTTTTTATGATTTATTTTCCACCAATCCCACTTCTGACACCAATTTTTGTGGGAAATAAAAGCTCAATATTGTTTTAATTCTTATTTAATTCAATAATTAGTATTTAAAGTTAAACAAGTAGTGGAAAAAAGTATATTAAATTATTAAAGTTAACCAATCTCTTAGGTTAAATGAAACGTCTTCGTCCTTCGGCTGCTTCGTTATCTCTCTCGGTCGACTTTCGTCGTAATCGTCAGTTGGGTTTAGTTACAATAGAGTTTCAATTCTGGTTTGTTGTATTTTACAGGGTGATACTGACTTCAAAGAAATTTGTGCTACGAAACTTGGTATCCTACATACATATATGTACATAATGTTTAATTTTAAAATTTAATGCATAGCGCCATTTTCATTTCAATAATTTAAAGTTCTATCACCAGCACAACCGCCATTTTTTTACTGGCTTCTTTTTCGCCAGCAATCAAATTGTTGTTGTTTGTCGAGGGAAATTTTGCTGCGCTAGCTATGCAGCAGTGAATAAAACACACCTATAGATAATGGAAATATTGAGACATGGACCTTGTCAAAAGTGGAAGAAAATGTTTGAGGATGTTTCGAGAGGAAAATTCACCGTGTGATCTTTGGTCCCATCTGCATTGACATAGGAGCCAAAAAATAACCATAAACTGTACGGCCTGTCCAGCGAAACCTACCTAGTCAAACGAATTAAGGTCCATCGACTGAGATGGCTTGATCATGTAGAGCGAATACTCCGGCCCGGAAAGTCTTCGAATTCAATCCTGAAGGACGGCGCAGTAGAGGAAGACCGCGACTCGGGTGGTGCACACAAGTAAGAAAGGACTTCAACCAACTTGACGTGCGAAACCTTAGACAGCTAGATAGGGACCGAGCTATCTAGAGAAGCTTGTTGATTGGATATATTGTTTTAGCAGTTTTCCAAAACAAGTCATATTTTTTGTGTTTTTCGATAATCGATAGAAAGTTGTGGTAGCAAATACAAGTGATGTTATCTACTTTTCTGTTGTCCTTGACATTTAAAAGAAATATCATACGCCTAACACACCTAAAATATATCTTCGTAAATATCGTTATAATTTTAAATTCTCGTATACCAAATTTTAAAATGGTTGCTTGCAATTCCAACAAAACTCTGATCAATCGAATCAATGAGGATCCCATATAAATTCCTGTAGCAATCTAAAAGGTCATAAATGATCACAACTTTTGATTAGATGAACAACTGTATCTACAACAACCAAGAACCGTCAATAGCACCTTCAGATGCACTTATTTCCTTTCACAACAACTCTGCCAGTAAGTTAGTTAAATAAATTGTGACACTATCAACAGATCCATGTTCGTAGTACACACATAAGTTAAACCCGCTGATTGAATATAAAAGTTAATGAGCATGATTCACCTTGGAATTCAAATGTATTCTTAATTAATTGTGATCAGGGGAAGTGAATATTCTCATGCACCTACCCCTCGCCCTCGAATGCAAGTGCGTGCGTATGTGATGTTGTTTGACCCCCATTGAATGTCAGAAACAATCAATCAACAACAAACTTCGGAGTGTGGTTCTTAATGCAAATAGGTTTGATGTGTTTTTTTAATTTGGATTTGATATTCTTTATAAGAACTAATTGTAGGTAGAAATGCTTTTTGGCTTAGATGCAAAATTATACAACTAAATAATTATGTACATCAGTGGCGTGGCGTGGATAATTTTAAATGGGAAGACGTTATAAGATTTTGTCACCTGTAAAAATGAAAATAAAATATCTTAGAACCTTAAAAACAACATTTCTAGTAGTGATATGGTATCTACAAATGCATTCCACATTGACTTAGCAAAAAATGTGTAGCTATATTTTTTATACTTCAAGACATTAATATTTCAATCAATAATGAGCTTGAAACATAAGAAAAAAGGACCTCCTTTTAGACACCACCCCTTTCGTCGGACATAACTGCGGCACCTTCCTAGGAATTTTCTATTAATTTTTCCTTGCAATCATATGTGTCAAGAACACAACTCATCTGCATTAAGACTCGCCCTAACGTCAAAAAATACAAGATATCTTTCTTGTATTCCATTCTTTGACAAGAACCGAAATATGGCACTCAGTTGTCCCCTATGACTTAAATCTGATGTTTCGTCGATCATAATCGACACGAACCGGGCTTCTATGATTTCTGTTTTAATTTCAGATTTAATAACAGCCGCGATACTATGTATCAAGAGGGATTTACATGTATTCATGAAACACGCACACTAAACAAAAAATTTCGATCTGGGATCGAAATCCCTGGTGTGTAAAGGAAAAAAGGATAAAATATAAACTATCAACTATCCTTACTAAAATTCTTTGGTTTCTCCGATAGGTAATCTGTTAAACAGCAATCTACATTTATCAAAGACAAAAAACAAAATTTAGAACTGCACTTAAATTAAGAAGCCAATTTTTTTTATCAATATAGTAGATAATAAAAGGAATTAAATCTACACTTTAACATCTAACTTTTCACTATTTTTAATTAAGTTCAAATTGGCTTTTCAATTTATTTGAAGTTATTGAACCTGTGCAACACAGTCTTTTATTGAATGCCAGTTGAATCCAAATTTAAATTCCTATTAAAAAAAAAACAAATGCATTTTATTTGACCAGAAGTGTTCTTCAGCGATATGCTAAATTTACACTGCTGACAAATTGCCTATATTCTACCATGATTTATTTCATAATTCAAAATTATCACAGTAAATTTGCTAAAATATCAATCGTGTATATTATAAACTATCACGAGAGAGAAAAATGAAAGCATTTTACATTAGCTTAGCATGCAAATCAACATCAAATTCAAAATCAAGAATCAACAATACCCACATGCCATATTTATATTTACATATATGACATATGTACATATGTATTAAAGAAAAAAAAAACAAATAAGTCGAAGAACACCGTCTTATTTCTCACACAAGGTTGAAAAAAGGCGAGCACCTGAACTCCTGCAATGTATTATCTTCCTACTGAAATGCAATGCTAATTGCTAAAGGGAGAATAAAATACAAATAATTCCAACTCCTACTGGTATACATCGAAAATTTTATAAGACGGAATGTAGCGTCTTATTTTTCGCGGATGTTCAACAAAGAGGATCCGAAACACAATGCTTGGGGAAGAAAGGGATATAAAACAAATAAATAAGACGGTGATTGAAAAGTTTATGTCAGGGTATTTTTGTGACTCTCTTGGTTAATGTTGGTTGTGGATTGTGGAATGTGTTCGGATAAAGTATAAGATACAAACGAGAAGCAGAATGGAAAACTTAATTATTCGATGTTTATTTGTTAGATTGTGTTATATGTGGATTTTATAAAAGGGAAGACGATAGGAATCGTGTTATATGGACGCCACGCCACTGATGTACATACATAGTATGTGTGTAGGTAAACTTACACGTGTATGCTCCATATTCAAAAAAGTACTACCCCGCCCATTGAGACCAATTGCGATATATTATAATTCGGTGGGGCCCGTAGTTTGTTGTGTCTGTTGTCTATAATATGTATGGGGCCTAAAATGTTAGAACGATATTCCTCAAACTCGGTATTAACTTTAAACAAAATAACTTTAAACAAAATTCTGCTTCTCATGACAGTCTAAGACGTCCTTATCTACCTTTTTCAGTGTCCACGCCTTTGCCTCATATATCAGTTTTCACAGAATGTCAGGTTCCATTCATGCTTTCCTCTAACAGTTTTGTTTTTTTTTATGTATTTTGCGCGCACTTTAGGGATTATGACAGACCGTAAAATGTTTGAGAACAGTGTGATCGTTCACGAAAGTTGAAGGGGATTTAATAGGAGATATCGTTGCACAGTGGTTTTGAATGTTTGAACATCGCGATGGGAAGGAAATATTCTACTGGGTTAAAAATCCACATTCGTGAAGTGTGCCTAAAGAATGAATCTCTGAACTTGACAGTACGTAGTTGGTCTCAAGGGTAAACTGATGAGTATTCCTAAAATCATGAGTGTAACGGTTGAATTGTTTAAAGAAGTAATGCAACTGTCTATTTCACTAGAGGCTTTCTGTGTATATTATTCAAAAGTCTCAAGTGGAGGAGCCCCAGCCCAGATATGAGAGTTATACTTCAATTATGGACAGATATAGGCTTTGGGTGAGTTCATTATCGTCAGCTTAACTAAGAACTGCATTATCTGCGTTCATAAAGTCAGATTTTCGATCGAACTAACCTAGCCCAACTGCAGTACATACCGTTCATAAACGTCAAACTGTCGTGCTGCAGAAGAGCGGAAATTTATAAATTTTGATAAAAATTGAGTTTTAGAAGCATAACATTCAACGCGATTTATAGTTCCCCATTTGATAATGTTATCGAGATCAGAATTCAATGAACTGCCTTTCTATATCCACATCAGAAGAACAAGGACATGAATCTGGAAACGAATATGGCAAGCTGAGAGTACTGTCGTCAACAAAACAATTAAATGGATTAGTAGTTTCAGACAAAAAATCATTGATGAATATAAGAAAGAGAGTTGGAGACAAAACGGAGCCCTGTTGCCCACCAGCATTTAATTTATCAACATCGATAGACCGTCCAATACAACCTGTATGGAAAGATTGTAAAGGTCATTTCTCCTCCAATGCCGAAGAGATTTTTTTATAATATAAACGAGCTTGTGATGGCTCCAAAACCGTCGGCTCCAACAGTCTTAATAGACTTACGAGTAGTTTAGATATATATCGCAATCGTTGGTTTAAGTCGCCGTCTATGATGTTCCCTTGATAGTTCTTGCAGGCTTCAGTTCGAGCCTTGTATCCTTGAGAGATTTTTTTAACTTTTCGTAAGATATCTGAACTTCATTTCAGTTAGACATCCCTCTATATTTTTGATGGCGTGCTTCTTTTGTTTTTTTCCTTATAAGAAGTCTGTGTTCCTCTCTCCGTTTTCACTCGAAGAGCTCTCAAGTAGGTCTGGTTCTTCTGTGTAGCGCTGCTTTATATGCCCCTTTTTTTGCTGCATGAGCTTGCTGGCGTTCAGCGATAAACAAGGCGTTTTATTGAGGGTGTCGTGAGAGCCTAGTGCGTCAGAGGTGAGAGACTAGATCAGGAAAGATAGATAGATAGATAGATAGATATATTCTTTATTTTTTTTTCATAAAATTTTACAATATTTTACTCTTAAGAATAGGACATGGCAATACTGCCGTCTGCCTGAGATAACATTACATGATTTAAAAAAATAAAAGATAAATGCAAAAATCTTAAAAATAAGTATAATATAAAAATAAAAACAATTTATTAAAAGGTTAAATTTAATAATTTTTCATCCATAGGTTTGTAAATTGCAAACAAAAATGTTCAATTAATCGCAGCACTAATTATAAAACAATTTTAACTTGATTTGAAACAAAATATTTAAATTTGTTGTTATTTACATAACTGATTAACTATTTTTAACAAAAATTTTCAATTTTAAGGGTGATTTGAAACACAAAATATTTAAAAAAAATTCATTAATTATTTAATTCCTAACTGTTTTCAACTAGGATGTCAATTTTATCGTGACAAAAGAAAAAGCATCAATTTTGAATAGGCTAGCAACACTGAGAAAACTGAATATGTAGCTTAAATATTTGCAGTAACTGGGAAATCGATCGCATATATTAAGAAAAACTATTACGGTAGGTAAGGGCATGTTGGCAATATTTATAGAGGCTGAGCCAGCCGGTTGCTCCGTTTAAAATTTCGTTTAAAATTTCTTGTTATTTTAGCTATTGTAAATTTGGCATCACTTTATTTGAGCGCTACCGTCCTGCTGGAACCATATGTCGTCTAGATCCATATGGTTCAATTTGGGCCATAAGAAATTGGTTATCATCGTTCTGTAGTGCTCACCACTGAGGGTGACCATCTTATCATTTTCGAAAAAGTACGGACCAATCACACCGCTTTTGAGAATGCATTGGCACCTGGTGAACCTCGTGTGTGTTACTGTTCTCCCATATACGGCAATTTTGCTTGTTAACACAACCATTCATTCGTTGTCTATGGGCATCAACTTTGAGCTCTGGTGGTGGTCCAAGTCCCGATACAAATCGCCAAGTTGAAGTTTGCGAAGTGCCGATTTCTTGTGTACGGCGAGGAATCGACTGCCTCGAGGTCTAATGTACCCTTTCACAGGCCTTAGTAAAGTTCTCGGATTCATTTGACAGGATTTGACAGGAAGGTTTGCTTAGTGTTTACCGAAACGGTCGTCTCAAATTTGGCGATCAGCCGTTGACGACTTGAAACATTGGAAAAAATGCTTGCAAGATATGGATTGTTTTTTGTAATTTATTATATCGCAGCAAAATGGTTTCTCAAAATGAAACACTGCTTTCGGACTATTCCTTACTTGCCACAAACGGTCTTGCTTTGTAGTCATTGCATAGCTCAACAATATTTTAATGCCTGTGATACTCAACTTATAAGGGTATATGAGCAATTCCATCTACAAAGTCTTATCAAGGACCTTCCATTCCGATCGCGGTAGAGCCTTGCAATTGTTCGATCAAAATCAAAAACAATAACAAACAACACTGATTAACCTGCGGATCACAGAAATAGAATTGTCGCTGGCATGGCGTTTCAATGTAACGCACTTGATTAATAAAACACGAAGCGGAAGTAACATTGAGGAATAAAAATAGCACAACAACTGCAACTGGTGTGTGCTTGAGAAGTGCACTACACATTATCAGCACACTCTAAAAAGAGAAACAGTACGGAAAAGCTCGATAATTTCTCCGATTTAAACGAATAAAATTAAATAGCCAGTCGTCATCGTCATCATCACCTTAAGCTCACATCAATCGTGCAATGGGCAATCGGAAACGAGCGGTATAGTTTGGCGCATGCAGTGTCATGCTACTTATAGTCATTGTACTCCGCACTCCATGACACAACCAATGTAAATTTCTCGCCGTTGAACTTGAACGTCTATAAGGAAGTAGCCCGTTTTTCATGTTTTTCATGTTTTTTTTTTTTTTTTTTTATTGTTGTTGTTGAATTTATGGGTATTTTCTTTTTTCTCCCAGACTAACGTCCACCCCCTCATTTGTGTGTTGTCTGTTGCACCAAGCAATGAGTAAATGAACTAAGTACAGTTCACCAACTAAACATCAGTTACAAGTAGTTCCAGTCAGTTTATTTTGAGGCGAGACAGCGTTTCAAGAACACCATGGTCACACGCGAGCAATGAAATATGAATTAACGACTGGGTGATGGTGATATGCATATACACGTATTCGTCGCGTCGAAAGCTTTTATCTATAATTTCAGTTATTAGAATACCAGCATTATAATGATTGTACAATTAAGTCATCTGATAGGTTGTTAAATTCATTTCCTTAGTTCCGCTATATTTACTTGCAATATACTACCACTGCATTATGCTACTAAGGCTTGGTAAAATTTAACAGAGTTGGATCAACGAGATAAAAATGTTAATTGGCGGGGCCCGGGCGCCATATTTCAAGGAAGCTATTAGTAGTTATATTGGATATTCAATCCAATTAGTCGCACTGTCATACTTTTTAATAAATTAAATTAAATGCAAACATCTTTTTTAACCTCGAAAAAAACTTTAAAATTTCGTAAAAAATCGACTTTGGTTGAGCAAATAATAAAAACCAAGTCACAAACTTCGGTAAACAATTAATTTCACGATTCGGACCAGTGAATTGGCAAGATCATGCGATATAACACCGTTAGACATTTTTCTTTAGAGCTACGTAACGCCCTAAGGTATTTGTGGATAAGCCAGCTACGATTGAGCATTGGAGACCAACATTACCATTGTTATTCGCTAGATACCGAAGAATGTGTTCGAACTCGTCATCGAAAATTTGCAAGAATTGGCACATCCATTCATTCTCTATTCAGTACTGAAAACCGCAACCCCTTACAAGCCTGGGTTTTGAAAATATCTCCATCCGCATCCGATGACTTTTTTAGATTTGGATCAATATTCAGTAAAATCACTTTCGATGGACATACATATTTCGATAACTAGACCTCGCATAACATTCTCGTCTTCACCCGTGAATACCTCTTGAAAAGTTAACTATGGTTTTGAAAACCGCAATCTTTTACAAGGCTTGATTTTGGAAATATCGAGACCCAACGGCATAGTTAGGTAGTTGCGAATCGAAAATCGATAAAATCACTTTTACTGGCTACATTTCCGATATTTCGATAACCAGACCACCCAGAATGGTTTGGCTTACATGTGTGTATAGGTATTGATGTATATTTCGAAATTTGCAAGCATTGGCATATCCATGGAAAGATATGTTCGTTCTCTCTTCAGTACTGAAAACTGCAATAATGACTTTTTAGATTTGGGTCAATTTTCAGTAAAATCACTTTCGATGAACATAGATACATATTTCGATAACCAGACCTCGCAGAACATCCTCTTGTTACTTTACAGAGAAAACAAATACTTAACCCATCCAAAAATTCCAAAACAAATTCCTTCCTGGAATAATAAATGTCACTTGGTACAAAAGAAATAGCGATCTACAGCAATCTTCAAATAGAAATGGTCACAAAGATAGTTAAAAAGAAAGATATATGTGAAAGTGTTAAGGTTTGGCAAAAATTCTTCTAAAATATCCTACTTACCATTAATTGGGCGTCACACGATACATTTTGCAACAAAACAAGAACAAAAAAAAAAAAAACGAAATTGTGAATTCAATGATATTATTTTCCATTCCTTAAAGTTAAAAATAAGGACGAAGTTTGTTTCATCGCCGCCCTCTATTTAAATACTAACGCACCTAGGCAACTGAGTCACCCATAATTCCTCCCCTGTTAAATGCATAACACATTTTTTTTGCACACTTAACAAATCTCAGAGAACCCGACATTTTATTAAAACAAAATCAACAAATAATAATAATAAAATGCACTAAGGCCAAGGTCGTTGTGCTTTTCTCAATTATTTATTGAGGCAAACAACATTTGCGGTCCGCCGCGCCATAATATATCATTTATATTATGCTGTATTTATAGATACACCCAAAGATACAACTCTCTCACTTCGCACAGCATCATACATACAGTTATTGTTCGAATGACCTAAGCATGTGTGTAATGTGTATTTTTTTCTATTTTAACAACAATAAATGACTATTTACAACTATTTATGGGAATTTGTAGTTTTTTTTTTTGTATAACAAAACAATTCGAAGCAAATAATCATGATTGTCAGTTGTTATTCGAGGACACATAACAATTTTCATTTGTTAAAATAATGATGATGGGTACCTAGCCTTAAGCTTGCCTTTGTGAGTTTATTAAAATGTACAAATGTGTTTCACATACTTGCTGCTAAGTTTTGAGGCTTTGCAGTTTTTGTAGAGGAGGCCTTTCATCAAATTTGGCATTTTAAAAATGAAATCAAATGTTTGGCACATTCGATCACCCTTTAAGTATTTTTTGCACCTCCTCAAAGATTTATGTATACAAATCTAGCTTAAGATCTGACTTAAGATTAAATATGTTAATATTAAAGATGCAGCAATTAGAACCTTATAATCTTCTTAAATTCCAAACATAACGATCGATTGGAAGTTATTTTGTGCATATGTTTCTCCCCTGAAGCTCGTCAATGGGCACCTCTACTAAACATCCCCATTTTGTAATACTTTTCCCATTTAGTAATACTTTTCTTTGGCGATATTTAAACTTTTCCAGTTCAATTTATAAAAAAACTTTCCTTAACTACGATTTTAATACGAGTAGGCCATGGAATAGGAGTTAAGTACTTTATTATTGATTACAATTCGTTAAATGCTAACGTGATCAGTTCTTATAAATAAATGCTTAAAAACTACTTAACATTAAATTTTAATCCAAACTACTATAAAACAATGTCTTAAATTTGAGATTTTTAAAGTTGTCATATGGTGAACTTATTAGAAAATAAAATGTATTAAATATTTCGATTAATTGATTGATAGGGCTATGAGCACTATAGTTCGATCTACTAAAAATTTGATTTAGTGGTTTTTGGAGTCGTATACTCGATCGGCTTAAACTAAAGTTAAAACGAACAAGAATCGATGGCGATGTTATTGCTCCATTTATTATTGCCGCAATAAAACAAAATTGTAAATATTTTCTATGGTTTGTCAACGAAAGAAGGTTAATAAAAGTAAGCCTTTGTGAATAAGGGGGCAGAACGTTTCCTGGAAACCAAGGAAGAAAACGGAGACAAAAGCGCAAGAATCTCTTCTGAATCGCTTCAATTCTCATTATATGTATAGAACAATAAGGTGCCCACACTACACAGGCATATTCAAGAATTGGTCTCACAAATGAAACAAAAAGTAGTTTAAGAACATAAGGATCACGGAAATCGCGCCCAAATCTCTTGATGAAATCAAGGACTCTATTTGCTTTTTAAACAATAAAACTAATATGCTCAGTAAATGTAAGTTTCTAGTCTAAAACTACTCCCAAGACAGTAAAAACAGATACTCTACTTAAAGGACAAGAATCAAACATGTAATCAAAAATAATTGGAACTTTCTTGCGTGTAAAACTCATGGTTTTACATTTGTCAACATTCAAAACGAGACGATTTTTATTGCACCATTCCCTAAATAATATTAAGTCTTCTTGTAAAAGTAGGCAGTAGATGTAGAGTTAATTCTTTTGAAAAGTTTAATGCCATCAGCATACATATATAAGGAAAGACGATTTTTTTAAAATCGAAATCAAGTCATTTATAAATAAAATAAATAAAATTGGGCCTAGATGGCTGCCCTGGGGTACACCAGAGTTCACAATAAACGGACTCAAACATTCATTACGAAATATTAGATATACTATTTTTAACTTCCCATAGGGAGTTATTTAAGTATGATGAAATCCAATCTAAGAAATTATCGTTAAAACCTTGACGAGATAGTTTAAAAATAAGTGTTTTATGACACAACTTGTCAAACGCTTTACTAAAATCAGTAAATACGCAATCTACTTATTCACGTTTCTCAAAAACATCTAAACAAAAGGACGTAAAATTAAACAAATTAGTAACAGTAGACCGTTTTTTTACAAAACCATGCTGGTTATCACAAATAATTGAAATACAATGAAATGTAAGGACACTACATACGATAGACTCAAACAGTTTAGGTATCACAGATAGCTTAGCAATAGGTCGGTAGTTAAAAATTTCATTTTTAGGACCTTTTTTGTGTATTGGAATGATAAATGAGCTTTTCCAGATAATTGGAAAAAGCGAACTTTTTAAGGACGTGTTAAAAGAACGCATAAAGGATACGACAAATAAGAGACACATTTTTTCAAAATAGAGGACGGAACATCATCAGGACCAGGACTAAAACACTCTTCTAGATGCAATATGTTTTGTGCAACAGTATGTTCACTTATTTGAAAATTAATATTATTTAGATGTTGAAAGTTTAAAACTGAAGAAAAAGAACAAGAAGAGTTTACTGTGTGTGATTCATGAAAAGTACTAACTTATATTTTTACATTTAAAAAAAAAACGAACCTTTCGCCAATAGTAAAGTGACGTTTATTAAAAATTTACTACAATATGTAAGAATAATCTTCTTTATATCCTAAATTTCTAAATTAATCAATTAACAGCCGTATTTATTAGAATTCGCTAAACGCGTGAATAGTTATGCAATGCATAAGGACTTATTCATCCACTATGCAAATTCATATTTATAAAATATTTGCCTACCCTGCATAGTTATAATGAGCTTGTGTCAAATAAAGTACCAAAAAGTAAGAATCTATTACATTTAGCCTTCATAATACTCAGCTGTTCGTCAAAAAAACAAAAAAAAAAAAACATCTTGCCTGTCTATCGAATTTAATAAACAAAAAACGAAACTACCAAAAGCTAAAAGAATTCGAACAATTAACTTTGATTCATCAGATAAAGTATGTTATTATCTCTAGCACAATACTGGAAATCAAATTGTTATTCGTTTCATCCTAGCTGGAATACTCCTCAGACCAGTTCTTGAGGATAAAATTCAATAATGCAAAATAAAAATTACAACACTAACACACCGATGTGAAGAAGGATGCGTGAAGAGAGATCACCAACAAGTATATTTATCTATTTAATTTTAAACTATTTTCAATTCAATTTGTTTTTAATACATACTATATTAGTACATATATCATTTTTGTTTCAATAAATAAAAATAACACAAAGTTTTAGTTTCAATATCAAGTCAAAGGCATTTTATTTTGTTGATAATCTTTATAATTCAATGTGATGTCAAAGTGAATGTGTCCTTATGTAGGCACTATTCAACCTCCAAACGCGTTTAGCTTATAATGCCTTTATTCAACGTCACATAAGTTTTATAAATAACGATTTTGCGTTTAGAGGCTTTATAAGGGTTGCATAGCCTTATGTACTCACTGTATTGAATTTATAAATATGGCTGTAAGTGTCTATTGCTTCGGTCTGTATTTTTTTTATTTTATAAATAAAATAAAATAAAATGATGGACGATACAAAAAAAAAAAACCTAAAAGAAGTGAAAACTGAACCTTAAATGACAAAAGCATGTTTTCTTAATAGAGCAAAAAACAAATTTGAATTTTATTTCTAATTCCTTATTTCTTATATTTATTTAATTGCATTTTATAAACGTTACTCAGAAACATTTTTTTGTTTAATAAAATTTCGCACTTATGTATTTCAGAATTTTCAGATGAACCGCTTTTATTAATTTGGATATTCATGTTTTAGCACAAATCTTTTTGATTGACATGAGTGTCAAGTTGTGTGAGATAAATTTAAAAAAAATATGTCTTTACACTTTATAAATCCGTTTGATCATAATCACGCGTCCATTATTGTGTTTCATTACTTTTCGTTTAATTTCGTTTCGGAGTAAGCTAACCAGGACGCGTATTGCCAAACTGTATATCAGCACAGATCTCCATAGTCTGTGCTCAGCCATTTTCTGCTCACCGAATTTGAAAGTATTGTAGAGCAAACTGTATGCTACCACAGAGCGCTCTGTGGTCACATGCAGTTTGCTTGTAAAATATTAAAAAAGCTGAAGCAAACTATATGCTAGTTCAGATCGAGCAATGTACCTGCGATTACAGAGCCATCGTTCACGTTGGTATAGTTATTGTGTGTGGTGAGTTCTGGGTTGGTATACATTTTGCTTAGGAAACTAAGAGCAAAGTACCTGTGATTACAGAGCCATCGTTCACGTTGGTATAGTTATTGTGTGTGGTGAGTTCTGGGTTGGTATATATTTTGCTCAGGAAACTAAGAGCAAAGTACCTGTGATTACAGAGCCATCGTTCACGTTGGTGTGGTTATTATGTGTGGTGTGTGGTGCCGTGACATAAGGCCAAGTGACAAAAGGCCAAACATAAAATGTTTTGTCTTGAGCAACAGTACCTTGGGTGGCCCGCTTCGCGGGTTTTCAGGATTTTAACTTCCTTTTCGGGGCTCACACCCGCTCACGCAACTCCGTTGCTCCGCTTAGGGTATGTTCAGTCGCCAGGCAGGCGCCTGTAGCAACAGTTTTGTATTTTACATTAATTGGAGTAAACAACTAACAGTTATGTACTGCTGCTCAGGAAAACTGTTGCTACAGGCGCCTGCCTGGCGACTGAACATACCCTAAGCGGAGCAACGGAGTTGCGTGAGCGGGTGTGAGCCCCGAAAAGCGATTTAAAATCCTGAAAACCCGCGAAGCGGGCCACCCAAGGTACTGTTGCTCAAGACAAAACATTTTATGTTTGGCCTTAAGTCACAAACAAATTTGGCCTTTTGTCACTTGGCCTTATGTCACGGCACCACACACCACACACAATAACCACACCAACGTGAACGATGGCTCTGTAATCACAGGTACTTTGCTCTTAGTTTCCTGAGCAAAATATATACCAACCCAGAACTCACCACACACAATAACTATACCAACGTGAACGATGGCTCTGTAATCACAGGTACTTTGCTCTTAGTTTCCTGAGCAAAATGTATACCAACACAGAAAAATCTGCTTTTGATCTGACACAGTATATAGTATGCTCTTAATTTGAATGAGCATTCTGTAGTCTATTATAGAGCGTCGGAGCTCTGTACTGATATACAGTTTGGCAATACGCAACCAGGACACTTAGGCTAGGCGCGCACATTCAATTTTTAGTTTGACACAACTAAACGATTGAATAAAATGAGTTCTCTATTTTGTGTACCATGCAATTACATGCACCTGCGCTGACATTCAACCAAATAGTTCATCTGTTTTTTATAAGCAACCGAACAGTTGTGCAACTAAAAATTGAATGTGCACGCCTAGCCTTAAGTGTAAATGACATTTGCTGGAAGCGGAAGAGGAGAAATCGATAGATTATTCTTTTCACTTAGGTGCGTATGTTCGAGTTTTTAAAGATTGGGAAAACTGCTTTTCGTTGATGTATATGAGATGGGGTTTGTTTAAGCGGAGTTACGGTTTTATTTTAGAACCTTTGTAAATATGTGTTGACATAATGTTGAGTGACACGCTTCCTGTTATGTCTTGTTTCCGCATTATGGCATCTGTGTCTGAATATATGTACATTTTCCATATCGACTTTACTTCAAAATCTCATTTGATTAGAATAAAAACCAAAAATTGACGAAACATTTTATAACTTTGCAAGCGTATATTGAGACCTTTATAATGTTACACACAGCTCGATTGATGGGGAAATAAAAGATTGGTCTTGAATATTTGCAGATTGAAATGCCAAGGCAAAACTGTGCCGGGTATAGTATTTCATAATCGTATTATGCGACTAAAAAACAAATCTCTGTATTTGACGGTACGGTCAAAATTAGGCTCGAGTATGAATGATGAGCATTCTTAGCGAAACGGGTATTACGGGTGAACTGATTGAGGAGAGAAATACAACTAGCTACTTTGAGTGGACATTGCTTGTGAAAGAAGCGATAAAACAAGGAAATACATGAAACATTCAGACGGTGTTCAAGAGATGGGAATGAATCCATGAAAGCTCTGTTTCCTATCAGTTTCAACGCTCTGTTGTTGTTGAAACATTAATGAAGACTTAGATGTTACTATTGTTTTTAATTTCACCTGATAAATACTTGTGTTAATTTTTTAACTCTGTATGCTCAGTCATTTTATTCTGAGCTCATAGAGCACACTCTGAACACGCTCAGAACGTGCTAAGGATGAAAAAAGAATATTCGAAGCTCTGAACACTCTGAACTAAAAAAGAAACACATTTTAAACAAAACTTGATTTTCCAATGAGTGTGTTCAGTACGTTTTACTTTTAAATTATATTGATTTGTAAAAAAATTTAATATTTAAAAATATCTATTTCGAATCAATGTTTCCCGTTTTCGTGAAGTCCACTTAAGGACATTATATTTCGAATCTAATAGATTAACGAAATAAATGTATATGACGAATCTTCGAGATTTGAATAAGATTAATTTTAAGTCCAACTTAATCTCGGATTAGTGGTCGGTGTTAACGTAGCCTTATGTTTATTATTTGCTTATTATAAGGGACACTATAAACTTAATTTAAATAATCTAAATTAAATTATAAAATGAAATAAAAATATTTACAATTTTAATTCCTGAATGAAATTTTCTAGAATTTTTTGTCTAGGTATAAATTAATGAAACTTTTTTGATTAATGTTTGCTTATAACTCAAATGAAATCGGAAGAGTGGTTCTCAAAAACCATCATACAAAAACATACTCAAAGTGATTTCTTATGCTTTAGTAAGAGGAAAGCTTGCTTATATACATTTTTATAAATCTCTACAATCCTAAAAATCTTTTCCCATGTGTCTTTTGTGTCGTTCAATTCATCGTTTTTTTTTCACGAAACCAATGCTTGCCCATAGAGTATGCTAAAAGGAGCCACACGAATAGATTTATAGGTAGGTACCTACTTGGTCATCATAAAGCGTTTTTCTAATTGAAAATCAAATCGAGAATAAGCTGAATCATTGAAAAGTTATCAACAATAGACATTAAAAATATTTAAAAAAAAAGGAATAAATGAATTGTTCGTTGAGTTTCTTTTTTTTTTTGAGATATTGGTACAGAAATGATGGAGTGTGTTTGAGATCTCGTGGCCAACGAGATATTATTTGCCATAACAAGTTCGCACTTTGAATGATTATGACAATTGCGTTAATAGGTTAACTATTACATTTTGGTCTTTATCCGACTTTGGTTTGGCAACTATGTGGCCCTGAGTGATTTGAGAGATTATCGTCAAGTCGCACCGTCACCCTTGCTTTGTGAAACCGACTGACGACGACTACGACGACGAAGCAACAAGTCGGCGATCGTGTTGTCGTTCAGGCTTGTTACTAAGGAAACACCTCTATTTTTTCAAGCTAATTGGCTATGCTTAAGTTTTTGGCAAAGCTACACTTTAATAGCCGAAAAAAAAAAATAAATAATCTATCGACAATGTGGTGTCCTTCACCTAATTCTTCACATTTGAAAGAAATTTTATAAAAATAACTGTAGGTTTTGTTTATACACATATACAAACAATGTACTGTACATATACCTCACTCGGAAGCTTCTATGATTTATTTTAATTGCAAACTTTGTTTCTTTTCAGTGAGGATACTCTCACTTGATGCAATAAGTTCATTGTTTATGTTTGAATTAAATTGCATAAGAAAATTGTTTAAATTTAAGAAGGTCTTATCAAATATAAATGCATGCAAGTTGAATGCTAAATATACAAAATTGAATCTAAAAATAATGATTTGTAAAGAAAATTTTGTTTGGCCAGGGTAAGCGAA
Organism: Philhelius festivus; assembly: GCA_963931855.1. Classification (NCBI taxonomy): domain Eukaryota; kingdom Metazoa; phylum Arthropoda; class Insecta; order Diptera; family Syrphidae; genus Philhelius; species Philhelius festivus. Next base: position 193,561,448 of record OZ007554.1, read on the forward strand.
AATCGCACAGCTAATTGGCATAGTTATGAAGAGAAAATATAGTATTTTTCATCTTTCCGACATCCTCAAAAGAATAGAGGAAAGTGCAATTTGCATTGAGGCCAATTCAAGATCAATATTTTTCCTTGATTTGTTGATAAATTGTTCAAATTTAACAATGCGTCAGTTTTTGACAGAAGTGAGTGATATTTTTCGCTATTGGAAAACACCACCTTCTTATTCTTATTGGAACTAAAAAACGCTGCGAAATGACAAATTCAAACAAACACGTTCCAGATAAATGTCAGTTTACTTTGGTGTGTGTAAAAGTTCTTATAAATCGTACTTTGGATCGAAATTTGAAGATTTGTTCTCAGATCAAAAAGAAATTCGAAAAAGATTCGATTTTTTTTTAATTGAACGGAAAGTGATATATGAAATTAAAATCGATATGTACTAGTATATATAGAGGACATTTCGTTTGGTTAAAAGAACTTGTCGATTCATTTGTAGACTGGTAGAAAAAGCGACCACTGGCAGTCTAGGAGGACTGTTTCCTTTTGCTACTGGTCTCCACAGCTATATGACAGTCAGTTTTGTGAGGAATGGATAGCTTCGCTGCATGTTCTATTGGCCAATACCCGCTACAGGTAGCTACGATCCTGGCTATGTCTTGCCTGAGTCTGCATATCAGATCAAGTGATCGGTATTTATTGTAGGTGAACCAAATCTTTCTAGATATGTATAATGCAGTTAGTTAAACTGCTCCACCTTAGGTTTGATTCGCTAAGTAAAACTGAGGAAATATTGTTCTTCATAACTCTGAGCGGAATGTTGACTCTTTCCGCAAGTGAGTTATGAAGGGTTCATTTATGCCTGGCAAGCTAGCAAGTTGATTCCGGCATTGGACTAATTTGGAAAATGTTGTACTAGAATTAATGGATTTAATAACCATATTCCGGTTTTGGTTTGGATCTTGTTTAGTATCTTGCATGCTTCCCCGATAGCCAGAAATTCAGCTTGACAAACTCTAGCAAAGTCAAGTAGCCTAAATGGCCTAAATATATTCAGAGTCTCAGAAAAGATTCCTGAAATAAGCAACAAATAAAACTTAAGTTTAATTTACTCAATCACAATACAAAAAATGATAAATACATTTTAAAACTCATTTAACTAATTCACAATTGTTTGTAAATTCTGTTCGATTGAATTGATCACCTTGTAATGACAATGTGCATATTCTCTCGCACGTTCTATCATTTAATTTCGTGCGTAAAATGCAATGCTTGAATTAATCATGTACACATGTGTATCGCGAAGATATATATGTACATATATATAAACTATATTAAACAAAAAAAATAAACTAAAAATAATATACTCTGGGTATTTTGTTATGGTCAGGGTCGTGATACAGAATCAATGCCTCTACGAGTATAAAATCTGTGACTAGTTACGACTTACGAGTAGGTATGTTTGTTTTTATGTTGCTGATGTTTACTTGGCTTTAGTGTTGTTTATTTTTCTTTTAATTTTCAATTTATTTTGCAAAATGCGTTCACCGTTCACCTTCATTTTTGTTTACCTAATAGATACATATATTCATTAGTTGATTTTAATAAGAAGGGTGAGAAAAAGAAATTGCAAATTAATAAATAACTAGCAGTTCCCTTTCTTTGAAATTCGAGTGCCAATTTATTACATTATTCTACAATAGACGGGAAATTCTAGAAAATTTTAGTTTTTTTTTTTTAAATTATATTAAAATTATTAAAATTTAGATTTTAGATTTATTCACAAAAAATTTAAGGTTAAAAAACTTCACCTTCAACCCTCACTATTATTAAAATAACAACAAAAAATGTTATTGGTAAAATCCAATTTGAAAATAAAAATATCGCCCCAAATAAATGAAAACAAATAAATATAAATAAATAAAAATATAAATTTTGGCAGTCTGTGGCGGCCATGTTGTTTCGATGACATCTGTCAAATCTATTGTTTATTATTCAGCAAGTGATACCAAATCATTATTATACAACCTTATTATCAAAATGACTGCTTGTAAGTGCAGACGTGGCAAGCATTGCGCCCATTTTACGGTAGAGGTGGTGGCACTTCACAGTCGACTCTCAAATTTGAGACGACCGGTTCGGTAATCAATCAGCCAACTTTCGTACGCCAGAAGAACGCAAGAGCCAGTCGATTCCTCGCCGTGCAGAAGAACTCGGCCTTTCTCAGACTTCAACTTATCGAATCTTCTGTTGAGAATTAGGGTTACACCTGAACAAGACCCAAATTACCCAGGAGCTCAAAGCCCATGACCATAGATAACGCTGTTTGTTCGCTGACTGGGCTTGGGGGACGCGACGTTTGGCCGAAAAAACATCTTTACCGACGAGGCGAATTTTTGGATGAATGGCTGTGCTAACAAGCAAAATTGCCATTGCCCACATTAGATTCACCAGGTGACAATCCATCCTCAAAAAGTTACCATTTGGTGTTACACACCAAATTTGAATTTTCACTGTTGTCAAGGGATATTTCCAGAGCCTACATAGTCAACATGAAGTTGGGTTTTTCTATTCTAACAGTTGTCTTATTCAGGTTGGTACAACTAATGAGTTTTTATTTTTTTTTTCGCTCACATGATTTTTGTGTAAATTTATAAACACATTTTGTTAGATTTTGAATAAAAATTTTCATATGTGCAAACAAATTTAGTTGAATTCAAATGCTTTCTATTCCTAAAATACATTCGTGTTCTGTTTTAATTTGTCAAATAGGTATTGTCTTCAGTAGTCGGTCTCAATTCTCTTATTAATACAAATATTTACGTCTATGTTATTTTCTTATGTAGATAGTTTAAAAAAAAAATAGTCGTACAATATTTTTTTCATAAAATCAATAGAGATATTAGGAAGGTAAAGTCCTAGTTTTGAATGCACTAAGATTTACACTGATACAAAAAATGCTTAAAAAGTACCAAAAATGTACAGTGTCAAAATAAATTTTATTTTATCGTGTTCGTAAATAAAGAGTTGTTCAGTTGGAGCGGGTAAATTTTGGCGGCCATGTTGTTTTGGTGACATCTGTCAAATCTGTTGTTTAATACTTAGTAACTGATGCCAAATCACCATGGGAATTAACACGATTGGACAGCATGTCCAAGTGATAAAACTGTATTATCAAATTCAGTGTTCGTAAGTGCAAAAGTTGCGGTACTCAATAGCCAACATTCGTTCGCAATGGAAACTAAAGATCGACCGAAAACATAGCCACGGTCCGTGAAAGTGTATAGTAGAACCAGAGGCAGTCGATTCATTGCCATACACAAAAACGCGGCCTTTCGCAGACTTCAACTTGGCGAATTTTGCAGCGGGACTTGGGCCTACAGCCGGACAAGATCAAACTAACCCAGGACATAGATAACGCGGTTTGTTCGCTGACTGGGACTCCAAATTTGGCCGAAAACTCATCTTTAGTGACGAGGCACATTTTTTGATGAATGGTTATGTTAACAAGCGAAAGGTTTTATCTCCAAGGTGATGTGATTTGACCCTGCTAGACTTTTTCTTATGAAGTTTCTTGTAGTCGAAGGTCTATAGAAATAAACCACAATTGACCGATTCCCTTAAGGTGAACTTAACAGAAGCCAACGCTCAAATTCAGCCGGATCTATGCGGAAGGTTTAAAAATCATTGAATTTGTAAAGAGTGTTTTAAAGACAGGCTTGATATCTAAATTGCCAAAATTGTTCCTAGTGACAGTCAATTTCACTATACTCTATAAATGATTTATGATATGTGGAACCAGGTGCTTGATAAAGTAGTACAAGATTGGACCTGTAATCATTTTTAATCCATTAGTTAAGTCAGTCAGAACAAAAAATGGGAGATACATAGAATAGTTTTTTACAGCCTGAGACATCACAGTTTATTGTCCCTTAAAGTAGTTAAAGCAGTTTGAAATTGTAGTTACCACATTGCTTTTTCAAAGCATTGAAAAACGAATCGTATATTCGCGTTTTAATGAAGCAAATGCTGGTGTTCCGCAAGGGGTTGTTCTAATTCCGATACTATTTCTTTATTACATTACAAATAGAATTTGGGAAGAACTTTGGCAGTCGCAATATACCGAGATGCGACTGGGTCGCACGAACTTGCTCTTATGTAAACGACTTAAAATTTCAAAAAGGAATGTTATTAGAGAAAACTGTCCATAAGGATAAAATTCATAAAATAAAAAATAACTACATAAAACAACTCCTTTAGCAGTTGGAGCTAAGCACAGGGTACCATGTGTTTTAAGCAAAAATTAGTTTATGCAAGAACAAAATTATAATTCGTTGCAGTGGTTTCTTAAAAAATAAGCTTTTATATAAAAAATTTTTAAAACTATTTTAAGAAAAAAATTTGGAACGCCAGTTTTTGAGATATCGAATTGTCCAAAAAAACTAGATTTTTTTTTTCAAGATTCATATTTTTTTAAAATTTTGAAATGCAATGTTTTTTAAACTTTTTAGAAGCTTGTCTATAAAAAATTTCATTAAAATCCATTATGCCGATAATGAGAAATTCAAAATTCGAAAAAATCGTTCTATTGTAGACACAGTCAGTAATATTTTGATTTCAATTTGTTTTTATTTAATTATAGATCGTAAGAATTAATTTAAAGAAAAAAAATTTAGCAACATTTCCGGAACCGTTTTCGAGAAAAATACGATTTTCGAAAACCATTTTTTTAACTTTTGTATTGAGGGTACCGTTATTTTTAGGAAAAATATGTTTTTCTCATATCTTATAAATTATGATAAGAAAGTTTTATTGATAAAGTTTTAAAAAAATCGAGGGGTTTTCGAAATATTACGTTTTTAAAAAAAATATTTGAAAATTATTTTAAAATCCAAAAAAATATTTTTTGAAAATTTGAATTCACAATAATATTCAAACTATTGGGGACCTTTAGCAGAAAAAAAAACTGATCAAAATCCGTTGTACCGTTTTTGAGAAAATCAAAAACCAAAAAAATGCTTCCAAGGAGGGTACCAAAAATAACAATTTTTTGGATTTTTTTTTTCAACCATTGAAATTTTAAATGTTTTTTTTTAAAAATCAGTGGGATAGTTTTTGAGAAAAAAAATATCTATAACATTTCGAAAAAAATCGTACGGCAGGTACCGTTATTTTTGGTCTTAAAAAAAAAGAAAAAAACGAACAGAGGAACCTATAATTTGCTGCCTAGATAGTCGCAACAGACAGTACCCCTAAAAAAACAGAAAAACATCTTTTTGTCAAGAAGTACTCCACCATATCAGTCTAACATACTGACTGTTACTCCAAGGAGTATTAGGGAAAGCAGCTATGTACCTTTAAAATGTTACAGAATTCCAAATATTCAAAGTATCTACCACAAAAATACTCGTATTTATATAAGGCTTAAACTTTCTACACATCATTCTTCAGGGTCGAGTGTCAGATTCATTTTGCACAAAAATAAGCAAGGCCTTATGCGCACGAAGCGTCTCGTCCTACACGCTTTCTATTCTTGTTAACGCTTATGTGTAAGCCTTAAAAGACAACCATACAATAATTAATCACTTTCAGTACCCCTGGCGTACAGTCTTAGTACTCATCGACATTACAAACATATGTTCAATCAATAAATGAATATATGAGTATTATGACGAGACACTTCGTGTGCGATGACTAGACTTAGTAAAATCGTCACCTTATGACGAATTTAGTACATTTCAGTTCAAAATCTAAGCTCAATTTGCCTTCCTCAATCAAATTTAAATTCCTCTTAATTTTTTTCTGTGTATTTCTGTTTCTAGTGAAATGGTAATCTACCATTTTCTTGTATCGTTATATAATCAAGAGCAACGATTAATCATATTGACATCACATAACATTCTTTTAAACAGCTGATTAACTTCAGGTAATCCCAAAATATTAAATCAAACATAATCGTAGACTTATCGAGAAATACAAAACAAAATTTAGTTCACGCTTTGTTTTCGAAATTGATATTTTGCATTTCCTACATGAAATTATTTATTCGGTATTTATTTGGTTTGAGCTGTGAATTTCCGTTGTAGTTAAGATATATTTTAAAGGCGTTTTTTTTTTGATGAAGTTTTTACGAGTATTATAGATTCATTTATTTTGCTAGGATAGTTTAAGACCATTAAAATTTTTGATACGATAGCTGTCACTGTTAAATTTAAAATAAAATGCACAAATGAATCATATGAACTTGCTTTTGTGATTCTCAAAGTGATAAGGTCGCTGAGCTTTGATGATTTATGAAAATAGGGGTCGTTTCCGGTGGAATTTTTTTGGAACTTTTCACTTCGCCAAGATCATTTCAACAATTTATATTTTGAATATTGTTACTTCCCTGTTTTTAATTCGTTTTTTGTTATTTCACTTCTTATTTGTTCGCTTTTTGTTATTTAGCTTTCAAATTGTTTTGTCTTTGCCGCCAGACGAAACAATCTTATATCTATGTAAATAACAAAATTACTTTTCTGATGAACACAATCAGATTAAATAGAATACACGACTGGATCGCAGGAACTTGCATGTAAAAACTCTTTGGAATTTAAAAATTGCTTATTAATATAAAAACATAAATTTAAATTTTGAAATTTTTCTAAAAAAAATATTAAAACGTCGATTTTAAGTATTTTATAATATACAATTATACATATACATATGTAAATTTTAGGACAAACACTCATCGTTTACTCGTTTTCCAGATAATGATTTTTCAAAAAAAACAAAAATTTAAAGTATTTTTTCGAAAATTCGTGTATACATATGTAGATAGATAACATTTTTTAGTTTTTTTTTCTTCAAAAGTTTTATAAAAACATAGTTGTTTGCAGGTATTACCAACAAATTAGTTACAATGACAATAACATTTATAGTTGCCTGTCAGTTCTCTTTATAAGTGATCAAAGTGCGGTATTTGAGAGCGTTTTTGAGGTACAAATATAGCTTTTCGTAGTCTTGACCCAGAGTATTAGAATAAATTGATGGTGATCAAGTTAAAACTCAGATTTTTTTTTCAAATTAAACTAATATTAATATTTAATGAAGTTTATTATTTGTGGAAATTTCTTTCAAAAGATTTACATATACGAGTATATATATTAGAATAATAACGATAAATAACGGTTGACAAAACCAATGTTAACAAAACGAAAAAATTACCGTTTAGCGGGCAAAATCTTCCAACGTTAATGATTACAATTTTAATCTTGGTTAGGTATAGTTTACATTGGACTTTTGTCAAAAAATCGATGTAAGATGAACTGAATTTAACAAAAATTGCGTATTGACAAGGTCAACTGATGAGTCCATGTGGTATTCATCATCAAAATGGCTAACAACTCCTTTACCAAACAAATATGAATTTATGCTTTAACATAAATTATAAATCATTGTAGCGTTTTTTTTTTAAATTAATGTTTATAGATATGCATCACGAGTAGGTAGAAGGTAGGTAGAAATGGCGACCACCGACAGTCTAGCCATGTGTCCCAATTAGAGCTGAAGTGTTTGATACCATAATTCGTATGAACCTCTAGATGGAATTGATATGGCAAATTGTGGACATTCTCAAGGAGTCATCCAGTTTCGATTAAATTAAAAAAAAAGAGGCTGGGTGCGACCCACACTGATAACTTCCCATTTGTGGTCTTGAAAACTTTATATTTAGTTTTTTTTCAAATAACCAAATTTTCAGCGAAACAAACTTTAGCTGTAAAATTCAAACAAACATTATTTTAAGATTGAAAAGCATTTTAATTATTTAAAGAGATTTGAAATTGAGATTGTTGATGTTGATTGTGAGCAACAAAAAATTTTGTTAGATGTCACTTAGTTTAACCAAAATTGTCTCTTAGCACACTATGATTCAACTAGAACTTTCTTCGTTTTTTTCGTTTCCTGAACAATTTTAGAAATGTCGCTTAGTATACATTCTTACGGGAAGGTATCGATGTATAAAACAACATACTTTAGAAGGCACTATCGGTGTTCATTCCCAAGAAATTCGACTTGAAATACAATTTTAACTAGTTTTCACTAGAATTTTTAATAGTTTTTTTATTAAAAAAAAAAACTTACCTAATTTAATATATGTCAACATTTTACCAATTGTACAAAATTATACTATGTATAAAATAAACTAAATTAGAAGTCAATATCGCTACTAGTTCTCGAGAACTTTGAGTCGAAAAACAATTTTTACCAATTTTCAATAGAATTTTATATAGTTTTTTATTTTTTGTAAAAAAACTGTAAACTAGTTTTTTTTGAAATTTTCACCAGTTGTCAAACACATTATTTTTCGTAAAATAAAATTATTTTGAGTTTCAAATTGTTTTCCGATCTTAGAATATCTGGGTTATGAAATTTTTTTTTTCAGTTTTTTTTATTTAAAAAAATAACGGTATGTTCATTTTTTTCCAAATTCATACCAAATCTGTATGACCTTATAATGAGTACATTAAATTTTATTTGAAATCAATAGCATTATTTTTTCGTGAGATATTTGAAACTAGTCAAAATTTTTACTTTTTTTTTAAACCGTTATAGTGAAAAAACTACTCACTGAATTTTAATAAACGCCCTTTCAGCCTCTTTCGAAGTTATTACCTATTAAACAAAATTTATTTGAAGTCGATATCTTTACTCGTTCTTGAGATATCGACGACGAAAAATGGTACAAGAACGTACGGACGTACGAACGTACGCAACGTACGAACGTACGAACGTACGAACGTACGTACACACACACACACAGACATCCCTCTAAAAATGATTGATATAGCCTCTAGGGACCTTGAAACGTCGAGAAATGTCAAAAATTCCAATTTGACAAATCGGACCGATTACAATAACTCCCTATGGGAAGTTAATATGAATCTACTAGGTTTTGATTTCTCTCATTGTGTGTTTGAATTTAAAAAACGAAAATCACTGTCCCATTTTTTAAGTTTTGATATGCAATGTTTTTTAAGTAATTTCATTCAAATCTCTTATGGCGTTAGTGAGAAAGTTAAAAATCGAAACAATGGTTCCGTAAAAGTTACTGCTTTAATTTAATTTCGAAATCTTGTTTATTGAATTATATAGATTGTAAAAAAGTGTCATTTTCGAGAAAAATACAGAGAACAATTTTTTTCTACATCTTGTTAATATTGTAAAAAAGACTTTTAATTGTGAAATTAAAAAAAAAAAACGAGCATGTGGTTTTTGCAATATTGAGTTTTCAGAGGAAACAAAATTTTTAAATATTTTAAAAATTCAAACAATTTTTTCTGAAAATTTGAATAAGCAACACTATTAAAACATATAAGGAGCTTTTATAAAATGATTATAAAATTGAACTGTACTATTTTTGAGAAAATGAAAAAAAAAAATTGGTTGTATGGAATTTTTATTTTCAACCAATTCTTGGCATGAAACTTTGGTCTAAAGAATTTTCGGATCATTACGTCACTAAATCTCTATACAGAACATTTTTTAGTCATATCAGAACTCTCATTCTCAAAGAACTGAAGCTGTGCAACGCTTCTAATACTGTTTTTTTTTTTTTTAATTTCATCAATCTTAAAACTATCTTAAAGCTAGACAAAAATTCATAAAAAACTAGCCTACTTATCCAAGCAATAACTTAAAACTAACTTACGGCCCTATGCGGGCGTTCTAAGCTAAACTATATCTTTAATCTAATACCTTTCGGCCTAAAAAACTATTTTCAATTCAAACTATGTACTCGTATATATATTTTTTTATTGTCTCGAGAAAATTAAGAAAAACTCGGATTCTGTAACTTTTTTTTTTAAATTTTTAATAATACTCGTATTTATCCTTCGTGGTATTTCTTGGTCTGATAGTCTCATCATACCACCTTATGAAAATCGATAAAAAATTGATCAACTTGAAAGAGGGAGGTTTTAACTATGTGTAGCAGAGGATATAGGAAGAAACAGAATATATTGACACAAAGCATCAAGAACACTCACTACATTTTGGGAAGACATATTGAAAAATTCATGGTATTTTATTATACGTAGATGTTTATAAGACTGGATATGTCTGATGGCAGGTCTACCTTCGTAGAAAACCGAATCTGATTTATCGTGTAGGTACGCCAAGAAGATACGAATGTCTTTATATATTTTTGTATCTCTTAGTTTGGAGAGAGCGTAGCAACAATCATTTGAATCAATAGTTTATATTGAGTAAATTTCTGAAGTATATTGCGTTTAGCCTTTAGATCAATAATAAAATATTAATAAAAAAGTGCTTGCTTGTATTAATACCGTCCATTCTAATTGGATTTTTAAATTCTAACACGCCAGAGCAAATCGTTGATTCTATCTTCTAGGCAAATATTTTTTTCTAAGCCCTGAATTGTTTAAGTATTGTTGCTGTGAAACAAAGAAAGAAGAACAAATTAAGGTCCGGTTAGACCGAGGTGCTCCGAGCGTGAAGTAGCCCTATCCTGCTAAAATTGTATTCTGTTGTCAAACCTGAAAAACAGCTCCTGTTGAAGAACCGAAAACTCGTTAGTCATTTAGCAATACACTCTCTCTCAAAACATGTACATATATATTTTAAATGTCGCTTTCAATTCAGAGAGGGAGAAATCTTGATCCGTAACTGAAACGATTTTTTTTTTGTATAATCTACACGCGCTCCAGGGATTATGATTACCCTTTAAATGTTTCAACACAGCGCGGGCGTTACGGAAGAGAAAGAAGGATAGGAAAGATGTGTGGCACGATGTTCTGAGACTGAAGGTGGTTGTCTCAGATTTTTTTATCTCCAGGGATGGCGGCTGAACTAAGGCGGAGAAATGCCGTGTCTTATTTTTACGTCCCTTATAATTCGCATTATTTTATTCGTATTCATCCTTGTTGGGCATACTAGTTTAACTCAATCACATGTTGTTAGTGTTATGCCGAAACAACATGTAATGAGTAAACCAGCAACCCATTGATGACCAATTTTTAGAAGGTTTTAATGGAATTAAAGGCGGCATAGACGACGGCAGGGATCGAACCTGCGATCATGAGGTTGACAGGCGAGCACACAACCATCGCGCCACGGGCACCCCCAAATTGAAATGATAGATAGGGCGTGAGCAAAAGTATGATGACGCAGATCAGCCAACAACGTCAATACCCTAGTTTTCAAGGTAATCTAATTTTGCCCACCGAGCTCCCGAACGTTACCTCGGAAAGGTATACAAATTTTCCAATTTTCTAATATATGACCAAACATCTAGTGGTTTCTTTTTAAATCATAGGTTATTTCGATACTGACATCAGTTTTCCGCTTGAAATCTTGACAGGAAGTTAGTATCATACCTCCGAGGAACGAAATAAGTGGCTTTACGGTTGCACAACGTTGGGAAATATTGAAAACTTATTACGAAAGTGAGTGCTGTGTAGCCCAAACATTGCGTTTTCTGAAAAGAAGTTTTGGTCGAAATTCACCGTGCTGTAAGCAAATTTGTGCAAAAAGTTGTGATACTACTATGTCAGTGGACAACACTCATGTTCCCCGTCGAGGTACGGTGCGCACTGACGAGAATGTGGCTGCTGTAGCCGAGAGTGTGAGACTCAATTCACGAAAATCAACTCACCATCGATCTCAACAGCTCAACATTTCACGCACTAGCCTGAGGAGAATTCTGTACAAATATTTAGGATTATTTACTCGTACTTGGAGTGACAGAATGCGCTATTGCGAAGCCAGCCGAAGAAGCCACTTGAACGACGTTATGTTCCAAAATTTATGGGAAAGTTCGCTCTTACTAATAAAGTCATAATACATGGAACAAAATTTATTTTGCTCATTTTATTGCATTTCTAAAAAGAAACTTGTATTTGGTCCACCTCATTTATAAATATGGAGGTAGATATGTTTAATGAAACGATCATTTTTTGATCCAACATTTTAGGATAGGATAATGAAAGTCTACGAATATTTCTGTGTCAAACGTATTGCAATTTTAAATGCAGAAGAAGCTAAATTATGATTGGTGATTCCTACTATACTTTTGAAAAATCTGATGAGTAAAAAGCCTACTGATAAATCCAGCGACCATTTTAGTTAAGGCCAATTATAATAGTTTGTCTGCTGAACTTCATTACTAAACTGCATTTTAACAACTAATTGACATGTGTGCCGAAAATCAATAATGGTCTGTCCCTGACAAAAGTAACTTCTCTATGAAAGATTCCTGTCTTTCGAGTTTTTTTTTAAATTTTATTAAAATTAATTTTTTCTTCTCAAAAAAGTTTTAATATTTCAAATCAAATTGCTAACGTATGTATATACAAGTCAGGCGTTGTTAGAAATTAAGTCTTTAGAGACTACAATCTGTCATGATAGTCGACTTATTTTATGATGATGATTTCAAAAGACCGTATAATGCTACTAAGATAGAAGTCTTATTTCTAAATGTCACATAATTATCAACTATTGTTGGCTTCTTAAGATAACTTGATGATAATATTACAGTTCTTTATTTACTCAAATGGGTTTTGATTTATTCGAATTTTTTTTTAAATCTTCTAATGATTTACAAACAAACTCTGAATTTTTTATTTTATCTTAGTCCCATTATAAGAAACGTCATTGAACTTAGTACTTGAAAATTGTACTTAACCTTCATGTTAAAACAAACGAATTCATAAAAGATCATTGAACGTTCGAGGATTCTTACTCAGATCCACTTCAGACTGTGTGGCCTTAGCCTCGATATTAATTTAATTAACTATTATTATACGAAAAATTATATCACACTATTTATCATATAATGTTGTTTAGAATTTTTATATGAATTCACTATTTGTTTGTCAAGAATTTCTCATTGACCTAAATGTGATAAGAAAAAAGCGCCATTTGATTCAGCAACGAAAACAATAAGCTTATCAACTTTTAACTTCATTCGAAGTTGAAATTAACCAAGAAATTGAACTTGAAGGCACCACCTTCTTTTATTGTCATTTGCGTTATTTTCTCTTTTCCTTTTTGGTGAGAATAGGGTCTTAGCTTAATGTCTCTCAAAATCATGAAAGGACAACAATTATCATTCTTAATTATGTCAATATATATGATAATTTGGTGAAGCAACAGCAATTAGTATAAAAAAGAAAACAATTGAAAACTACAACTTAAAAAGCGAAGAAATATAATTGGTTAATGGCTACCACTTAGGAAAAACTATTTAAATGAACACAAGTGCAAGAACCATGAAAAATATCGCATAACAACATTTTAATTTTGTATAAACTTCTAATAATATCGTAATTGGATTTTGACGTATACGAATGGATCACACGAACTTGCACTTGTCATTCAAGACTATATCTAAAGTTATTGGGTAATATGAAGACAAATTCTTTCCGTTTGTAGAAAATGGAAGAAAAATTATATACCCCAGGAAAATCAGACAAAAAAAAACACCAAACTCCGGAAAAATTCCGACCAAGATGAACTTTGATGGAGAGCTTTATTTGCATGTCCTAAGTATTTTTAAAAAAGAATTGAGTTTCCGAGAAATTTCTCGAAAACTATGTCTTTTTTTTACAATTTTTCGCGCACTAAAGGGATTAAAACTTTTGAGCACAGTGCGAGCTTTTTAGGAAATTTATAGAGGATTTAAAAGGAAATATCAATGCACATTGGTTTTGAATGTCTGAATATCATAATTGAAGGGGAATATTGAGTAGGGTAAAGCATTCCACATTCGTGTAGTGTGACTAAAGAAAGAATCTCTGAATTTAACAGTACACCCGAAGTTAAACTCAAGGGTAAAATGATCTCCACTCCCTGAAGCGCAAGTATTAGGTTTAAAATGTTTAAGGGCAGGAATGTAACTGGCTATTTCACTTACTTATAAAGATAATGGTCTTAAAAATACTGTCATTAGTACTGCCAACTCCATCTTAGGCAGCAGTCGTAAAAATCGGAACGACTGGTTTGATGATGAATGCAAGCTAGCGACTGAACGTAAGAATGTTGCGTACCGAGCAATGCAACAATCTCATAGAACGCGGGCACGCGAAGAGGAATATAAAGAGCTCAGAAGAACAGAAAAACGGCTTCACAGACAAAAGAAATCAGCCTGGGAGAAGAACCTAATCTGTGAAATAGAAAATAGCCGAGAGCGAGGTCCGCACCAGGCGCGGAAGTTCTACCAATCCGTCCGAAACATGACGCAGTACACACCACGCTGCACATACTGCAAGGACGGAGAGGGAAATCTGATCACCGATCCTGAAAGCATACTGGAGCGATGGGAAGTGTACTTTAATGAATTGCTAAATGGTCAGCTCACTGCAGAAGTGGAGGCTCCACTACTTCAAGAAGAATACCCTATGTTGCCGCCACCAAGCATAGAAGAGGTTGAGAAGGCTATAGGCCGGCTTAAAGAGAACAAATCCCCGGGAGCCGATGGCATACCAGCCGAATCATTTCATCACGGCGGCGGGCCAGCCTTACGTCAAGCAATTCATGATATTATAGTGCACGTATGGGAGCAGGAAGAAATGCCAGAAGACTGGCGAAAAGGCATAATATGCCCCATACATAAGAAGGGAGATGTCACAACGTGCAGCAATTATAGAGGTATCACGTTGTTGAGTACCGCCTATAAGATACTCTCCTCTATCCTACAAGACCGGATAACCCCATACGCTAAAACCGTTATCGGACAATATCAGTGTGGTTTCATTCCAGGCAAATCAACAACTGATCAGATATTTACCCTTAGGCAGGCGATGGAAAAATGTCTAGAATTTAACATCCCAACATACCATCTGTTTATAGACTTTAAGGCCGCCTATGATAGCATAGCTAGGGTAGAACTTTACAAAGCCATGAGAGAATTCGGCATCCCAAATAAATTGATACGACTATGTAGGTTGACCATGACCAACGTAACAAGCCAAGTAAAAATAGCCGGATTGCTATTCAGACCAATCAACATCTTTAATGGACTCCGACAAGGGGACGGTTTGGCCTGCCTCCTCTTCAACCTGGCGTTGGAGAAAACAATCCGTGATTCTGGCACGGCAACAAGAGGGACCATCGTCAACAGGCCCAGCCAGTTACTGGCTTACGCAGACGACATCGACATCATCAGAAGAACCGAACAAGCTGTACACGATTCCTTCATCCAGATCGAGCAGGCGGCACAAAATCTGGGGCTGCACATTAGTGAAGGTAAAACAAAGTACATGGTGGCGTCGAATGCGAGAGGAGCAGTTGGTCAAACAATCAAGGTTGCGGAGCACGAATTTGAAGTGGTGCAATCCTTTAAATACCTTGGGTCAATAGTAGCAGCCGATAACAATATAGAAGAAGAAATACGCGGGCGGCTTCTCAAATCCAACAGAGCCTACTATAGTCTGTCAAAGCTTTTCAAATCCAGAAATCTCACCATAACTTCAAAACTGCTGCTGTACAGGACCATGGTCCTGCCAGTACTCACATATGGATCCGAGACTTGGGTGCTTAGCAAAAGGCACTCCGACCTCTTAGTTGCGTTCGAGAGAAAAGTCTTAAGGAGAATTGTTGGCCCCATATGTGAGGAAGGACGATTCCGGAGACCGTACAATCATGAATTGTACGCAATCTACCTAGAAGCAGATATCGTGACAAAAATTAAGCTCGTTAGTCTCCGGTGGGCAGGGCACCTAGCTCGCATGGGCGAATAGGAACCTGCTCGGAAAGTTCTTTGTGGTACATTCTATGGTAGACGACAGCGTGGTAGACCATGCTTGCGCTGGAGAGATGGCGTAGACCAGGACGCCCGAAGCCTTGGGGTGCGCAACTGGATGGCGTCGGCTAGAGACCGGGATAGGTGGAGAGACTTGTTGAAAGAGGCCAGGACCGGAACCCGGTTGTCGAGCCGATGATGATGATGATAAAGATAATGGTAAAATAATGAAAGAAACATTGCGGCAGTGCTTGAGAGATTCAAATGTTTCTGTTATATTTCTATATTTTTAAATATCTTTTTTGGATTCTATCCGTGAGACATAAGTGAGTTATTGGATCACCTGCTCAAATATGGGAGTTGTACCAAAGCTTTGGATGCATAGAGGCCTTAAAGATTACAGCCAGATCAGAAGGGGTGAAAAATTTATTGCAACGTCGAAGGAAACCTTAGAACTTAGCAGCGTTTTTGATTTTTTATGTTCAGTACATGTGGTCATTTCATACAAGGTGCTCTTTGATGCACATACCAAGAACTGGAAGCTGTTTGGGTTCCTCACTGCAAGTGCCGCTCATCAATAATGACTGAAGACTGAGTTTTTGAAACATTAATTTCTACTTGGTTTTTGATTTCCCATTTGACAAGGCTATCAAGATCAGAATTTAATAGGCTTATCATACGCTGTCTATCTAGATCCACATCCGAAGAACAGAAACGTGCATGTTCCAATATGAGAAGCCAATGGATAAGAAGTTTCAGGCAAAAGATCATTGATAAATATTAGAAAGAGAGTCGGAGATAAAATGGAGCCCTGTGGCATACCATATCATTTATTGTGTGAATTGTGTACTTAAAACTGTTCAACACAAGCGGTTCAAAAGGTAGTTTCTCATCCAACGAAGAAGAGATTCATCATTACCAAATGCCGGCATTTTCGATAAAAGAGCTTGACTCTATCTTTGGAAATATCAAGTGCAGTAATATTTCTTTCTGCAAAACGATGTAAAGATCTGTGCTACGTTTCAGGGAGATATACCATCAAATCAGGACCTATCACTACGAAAGACATATTGTAGGTCATTGATAAGTTTTCGTTCTTCAAGATATTGCTTGAGTTGATGACTTATCAGGGCTTCCTAACCTAAAAAATAAGAGTTGTAATTGCAATTGGACGATAATTAAATGTGAATGTAAAATTTATAGCTTATCTAAATTGACGCGAAAAAGAATGTGATACTATTTTTCGTAGAATCAATAGATTTTTATAAAACAGGCACAAACAGGTATAGGACACTTAGTCGAAAAAGTTTAATAAAATTTAATAAAATTGAATTTTTCGTTTGCTAAATTTTGTATATGGTATGTGTTCGGGTGCCTTCGTTATAAAATAAATCTTTTGTGGTGGTTAATGCTAGAGAAAGTCTTGTAACTTGTTCGAATTAAATTTTACAACAAAATGACCTAGAGATATATCTAAAAATGAGCTATCAACAAGTTCTGTAAGTTTATTCGTCTTTAAGTTATAGCAGACCAGAGATCACCTATACCACGTCCAAATCTTATGTTATAAAGACGAATCAAGAAAAAGTCTAGCCTGTTAGAATTGCATGACCTTGGTGGCCAATTCACGTCACGTCTGCGATTCATGCAGAATGTCGAAATGTCGTGGCGTTCAAATAGTGCCGTCTGGCTGGCTGAAACTACGTATCGGGTGTGTCTATATGGTTCAATTTGGACCATGAGAAATCATCGTTTTGTAGTGTTCTCCATAGACGGTGACCACCCCACCACCAACGTTTTCGAAATAGTACACTTCAATGACTCTGCCGCCGTCCCGAAATCTTAAAAAAACGGTAACTTTTTTAGACTGCACTGTTAACATATATATATATATAATTATACCATTTATCAAAAAATGCTCATCGTCGCTAAAGATGATTTTTCGCCAAAAATTGGCGTTCTCTATGCTGATTAACTTTGATCTTCTGCTACAGTTAGATCTAGACTGGCTGTGGGCCCAAGTCCCAAAGCAGAATTTACCAAGATATGGTCGAGTTCTTTTATACTGCGAGGAATCGACTGCTTGGGGTTCAGTTATACATTTTCACGGACCACGGCGGCGAAGGTTTCGATCGATCTTGCGTAACTTTGAAGTGAGAATATTGGCCGAACCAGTTGTCTCAAATTTGACCAACACAAGTTGAAGAGCCGACTGGCCACCACTTCATGGACAATGGACTCAAAGCGTGAACCATTTGTACTAACGAACACTCAATTTGATAATCAAGCCTATCATTTTATACAGATGTCAGCAAAAGAACATAGCCGCCAAAATCTACCCACGTCATTTGAAAAACTTGCAAGTTATGCATTCGTACGGAAATCGAAATATTGATCAGATTTGACATTACGATGATGAGAAAGACGAAAAAAGTGGATTTTGCAATTCTGTATGTCTATCTGTTCGACTACAGTCCTATTGATTTGCTTGATTTTTGTTAAACTTAGTAGATAGCATTTGGAAAATTTTCCTACCTCACGGACAACTAACTTAAAACAATTTAGAGAAATGATGGAATTGATGAAAACGCAACCGGACATAACCATGAATCTAACAAAAAAGAAAAAAAGCACACGGTTGGTATTGAACGGTCCCATCCTAGTACTAACGACGCACAATGATGCTTTATTTAGCTGATCGATGGGTAGCAATGCTATTATCAAAGCCTATGCCGTTGACTAAATGCCTTTAACTGACAGTGTCGATAGGAAAGTTTATAAAAATGATAAGGTATTTTTAGGAATCGACAATGTAGTTCATCCGGTGAATTTCATAATTCAGTATTATAGCGGATGCGAAAGTTCAACGGACCGAGTTAACTCACCGGGAGTAAAATTCTGCGAATTCTGTAATCGACATGATTGAAACAATTTTCTAAAGATGGTTATTAATGGTACCTCCCACATAACCAATTTTTGTATTTTCGATTTTCTTAAAACAATAGAACTGATCTTAATCCATTTTCCTGCGTTAAAACATCTTAAAAATTTGAATTGTATTGCCTATTAAAATTTTCAAATTTTTTTTTTGGAAACTCAAACTTAATCTCAATAATTTTGAAATTAGATATTTAACAATTTTTTATAACTCTCTATAAAATGAAGAAAATATTGTTCTTTTATCTTAAATAAATTTACTCACAATACAAATTTAAAAAAATGTTTTTCGAAAAAGGTATTTTATCGAAAACGGCACCTAGGATTTTGATAAAATTTTTTGTATATCACTTAATTTTAACTATCTATAATGCAATAGAAAAATTGAAATAAGATCATTACTGACTCACATTGCACATCAAAACTTAAAAAAACTAATATTTTTGGAAAACTATTTAAATTTTATATTTCCATTACCATTCAAAGGAACAATATCTCCTTTAAGAGATGTAAATTTTTTGAAAAATAAATCTACCCAGGTGGCAATTATGGTTGAATATTCCAACCACCGGTCCTTAGTGAAATCTGATATGAACTTAATCATGAAATTCACTTGCAGTCTCGTCCAGCCAGAGTGAGCCCATTCATAAGGTCACCTCGAGTCAGTCACCTAAATTTATATAAAGTGGCTTTTTTCGTCCCACAGGTTTTTTGTTTCTTCTTTTAATTGGCAGCTTCTGATGCTATCTTGAAGTTTGCAGCTTGCATCTTGCATCACATCGTTGGGGTCTTCATGTTTGGAACAAGTGGAGAAACACGATATTAATCACCGAGGCGAGCCCAAAAGGTCTCATTACAAGGTTGCTGATTTTATGGCGAAGGATTTTGTATTTTTTTTTACTTGTCGTATTCCTCTTTTTGGCATTTTAGCCGTCTTAGTTTGTAAGGCAGGTAACATATAAAAATGAACGTGCAACAGGGTTTCTAGGTTAAACCTTACAGGAAACGACAGCCAGCGCGCAAGGATGACACTATGAGCCCATCCCAACAACATACAAACAACCACTAAAATATGGTTTAATTTTTCAAGTTGAACTACCTTCAGAAGTTTCAACTAAAAGTGGAACCTCGCATCGTGTCACGTCGGGTTAGTCGTCTCAATAATTTAATTCGCTTACGTTTATCCTACTTGTTGTAGTGTACCTGTTAGCTGGCTGGGTGCTTCGCCTTCAAATAATTGTTGTCGGGTTCTTTGATGCATGAACTGGAGGGCAATTTTCTGGATTATTGCAGTCAGTGGAGCACACTCAAGTGTGTGTACAGTGTTCCTTTAACATTTATGAATGTTTTGCTTGAGGAAGAAAACCTGGAGTCCTTGTAGATTGCGTGCCAATTATAAGTTGACCGAATGAAATTGCATAAGTCAAGTCAATGGTTTCGTATTCAGTGCGGACGCTCATCTTAATGATTCATTTAAAAGCATGACATGCAATGACCTAGGTTCCAGATCAGTGGAGTACCTACATAATTGATCATCACAAAAAAAAAAAATAAAGAACAAAAAGAGAAAAACGTGTAATTGATTGGATTTTTTTTAAAGAAAAGTTGACTGTCCACTTGATTTTGTATTTCCTTGAGTTTTCGATTTCGTTGTCCTTGGACAATATATCCTTTTATCTGAAGTCTTAATGGACGAGAAGATTTGAAGGCTAAAAGGAAAGGGCTTTGTGATATCTTATCAATATTTTAGAAATGTTTCCGGTGAGTTTTTTTTGCCCTGATTGCATTTTTTCAATAACAAAAATTCAAACTTGAAAAAATTTTGAAAAATAAAATGTATGTTTTCTTAAAATATTTAAACATCTTTTAAAAACGTTTTGATATAGCTAGGTTGTGTTGAAGTTAGGTTGACACACTTAGACCAGAGTTGGTCATTGTGATGATACCACATGAATACTCGTTCAGCCATTTGGAGCTCCTTGTGAAGCGAAAGAAACTGGAAATGTCTAGATTTTAATAATTAGGTCACTAGGTTCCTCAAGGAAGCAGTCTCCAAGCTGGATGGGTATACCTATATTAGCCCAATCAGGTAATATAAAGGTAATATTGTCGAACTTTTGGCGAGTTCGGTGGCCTTCTCTGGAATTTCCCTATGCCCTGGTACCTATCAGATGTGAATATTGAATTATTGAACTCTGCTATCTCTTTAAGAGATCAATACAAGTTAAGGACTATAGCAGTTATTAATAATACGTTTTCTTTGAACCAAAATAGGACGCTTGTTTGCTGAAAATACCGAAGCAGATAGAACAGAACATTTAATGCTTCGTTCGAAGTGCTCGGCTTATGTACAAGCAAGTTGATAGTTGGACTTTGCATGTGTAGCCTCTCACAATTAACAGTCTTTTCTAGAGTTATCCGCCATTCTGCTGCACCATAATTAAGGATCAGTCTGATTATCAAAATATGAAGCCAGTGACTAATGCGGAGTTGGAGGCTCCATTTGTTCTCAATTGTTTAAAGCGTTTTGTAGGAGTTCTTTAAGATGTCAGAATATTTTTCTCATACGCCTATAGCAACATCGTCCACATAGGCTATCACTCTGTTGCTTTTCACCAGCTCATTAACTATCAAGTTCCAGAGAAGTGAAGAAAGAACACCTCTTTGCTGGCGTGCAGAAATGCCGCTCAGTTTTGAATTGATATTGCTGCTAGTCAGCGTTTGGTTAATTAGTTCACCAAGTGACCCATCTACAGCGATTATAGATATGTCGACCATGTTAAAAGCGCAATCTTTATCAAGAAATGCACATAACCTTACCTTCTCTCCATAGCAGAAAAATGTGAATGAAAATCCAGTTACAAGTTGAGCGATTCTTCGCAAGAGGCATACGAATTTTTTAGCTGCTGGGCATAGCTAGATTTGCTGAAAGAATTTTTCTTAGCCTAGAAGCTATTATTCTACCACATGGATCCCTCCACAAAAGATCTGTTTGATTTCCTCAATTCTTTCTTATATCGTTTAACAGAATCCTTATAGGAGTCCCGGATCTTGGGTACTTGGGTTCGATTCTCAGCCACTGCAAGAAATTTTTTCAGGAGTGCACTACCTCTTGCGAGAAATTGAAAAATCATCTGGTGCCTGTAGCTCAATTGAAGCTTTTTCGCCAATCTTTTTTGAGCGGCTTAAGCCCTCACATTCACCAATGTACTGCTGTTTCCCTCTTACCTGAGTGAGTGTTTCACAAAATAACAGAGTAAAACTTTTCAAAAAAAAAATATATGGCTTGCGAACATTTATTTTAGCAAACAATAGAAACATTTTTACAACAAGTTCATTCCTTTTCGAACGAAGCCTCTATCTTCATCCCTATTAAGTGATTATTTTTTGAAAGCTTCCTCTTTACTTATGCATTCTTATTTTAAGCTTATCTTTAAACATTTTCAGAACTTGAAAACAACTACGCACGCGATAACTAATTTTCAATTAATTAATGCTTAAGTAAAGTCTTTGGTTTACCTTCATAAAACTTTACCTTGCACGTTTTCTTATCACCTTATAACTTAAACCTAAATTATACCACAAATTATGATGTATGTAAACTGTATTTAAACAATAAATGCTAGTTGAAGCAATTTCCTTAAATCTTCATAAAAATAAATTGTTATCTTCGAGAAATGTGAAATAAAATGGATTATTTTTATTGTCTAATGCTGCTTTTAGGTTTTGGCCATTTTTTGTGAACACAAAATGTTAAGCTGTCATAATTTACTATACATGCAATATAATTTCACTATTTAAAAATGAAAACCGCAACGTCGGAGTTTTTTTTTTCAAAAAAAAAAAAAAAAAGTCACTCATACGCCACAGTGACTGTCAAGAGAAGAGTCAATATTTTAAATTGCAATTGCCACTTCGGCCAAGAGGAAATCATTAAAAAAAAGGATTAACGTACCCTTTTGGGTTTGGTTTTTTGTATACTTCATATGGTGAGGTGTGGTGGTTGAATGTTTTTACTTAAGGTTTTTCGTGTTCATGGTGGAACACGTACTGTGCGATCAATCCAACCTAAGAGCGCACACGGATTAGTAAAATCATATTTTTAATTCCAATTACTTCCACCAGGGTTTTGATTTTTGTATGGTGAAGGGGGCTAGATTAAATTTTTTGGAAACTTTACGATAACCATAGTTTTTTTTGTTGATAAAATGGTAAGGCCAAATCTTAGGTTATTGCTTAGTGAAAAACCTCAAAAAATAAAAGATGGACGTGAACCCACGACATGGCTCTTTACAACTTAAATATAAATCACATTCCGGACCTCCCCAATAGTTATATTTTTTTCAAAAATAATAAATTTAGAGAGAAAGTAAATCCTAAAGGTAGTAAAAATGTTTGATCATTTGTGAAAAATTATATGACGAAATACTTCGTCTACGGTTTCTAAGCTCATTTTTAATGAGACTCCTTTTGTCAGCTCACATGAAAAAGCTAATTTGTTGCAGAAGCAAAGTTTGTTCTTAATTCAACCCTCCCGGAAAGTGTCATGACTCCTCCTATACTTAAGAGTGTAAACGATTTTATGGGTTAAATCTTCTTTGGAACAAGTACGAGTAAAACTGCAAGACTATGTCTCTCCTATTGTTCTGAAGAGGTGTTTTTTAACGCCTGGCAAAATCGTTTCGTAAGCTTTTCCATATGTTCTACTCAACTGGTCTCTTTCCGAGTGGTTTGAAAACAGTTTTTGTGCATGGTCTTTCCCACAAAAAGGTAGAAAATATCATTCGTACCGTTCAATAAAAGATGTATTGGACAGAATGAGGTCTGAAATTCTTAAAATATTGTGGTGTGCCACATGGCTCTGTCTTGTATCTGAATCTCTTTCTTATATTTATCTACCATCTTTTGTGGGAATCTGCTCATCACCTTTTCATATTCTTTTGTAAATTCACCTCCTTGTCCTAAGGATGTAAAATTTAATTAAAATTTCGATTTTTTTTATATAAAAACATGAAACATTCAATGGGTATCATAAACGTTTTTAACTAAAGTCCTTTGGCTATTTTAATAAAACAGCCTTTTATCTATTTTTTTATATATTTTGGTATATTGTATGTTGTATATTTCGGTGAACTTCTAAGTACCTAGACTAAAATTGCAGATTTTTCAAAAAATGCTTTCTACTTAAATTTTCAACTTTCTTTAGGTTTTCCAAACTTACCCTCCTATTAACATATCTTGAATATTAATGAACCAAATCTACCTTACGTCTCTGGCTGCGGAAATACATAATTTATATACCGACATTTTTAAATTTCAGAAAAACGGCTTCACAGACAAAAAAAATCAGCCTGGGAGAAGAACCTAATCTGTGAAATAGAAAACAGCCGACAGCGAGGTCCGCACCAGGCGTGGAAGTTCTACCAATCCGTCCGAAACATGACGCAGTACACACCACGCTGCACATACTGCAAGGACGGAGAGGTAAATCTGATCACCGATCCTGAAAGCATACTGGAGCGATGGGAAGTGTACTTTAATGAATTGCTAAATGGTCAGCTCACTGCAGAAGTGGATGCTCCACTACTTCAAGAAGAATACCCTATGTTGCCGCCACCAAGCATAGAAGAGGTTGAGAAGGCTATAGGCCGGCTTAAACAGAACAAATCCCCGGGAGCCGATGGCATACCAGCCGAATTATTCCATCATGGCGGGCAAGCCTTTAGTCAAGCAATTCATGATATTATAGTACACGTATGGGAGCAGGAATAAATGCCAAAAGACTGGCGAAAAGGTTTAATATGCCCCATACATAAGAAGGGAGATGTCACAACGTGCAGCAATTATAGAGGTATCACGTTGTTGAGTACCGCCTATAAGATACTCTCCTCTATCCTACAAGACCGGATAACCCCATACGCTAAAACCGTCATCGGACAATATTAGTGTGGTTTCATTCCAGGCAAATCAACAACTGATCAGATCTTTACCCTTAGGAAGGCGATGGACAAATGTCTAGAATTTAACATCCCAACATACCATCTGTTTATAGACTTTAAGGCCGCCTATGATAGCATAGCCAGGGTAGAACTTTACAAAGCCATGAGAGAATTCGGCATACCAAATAAATTGACACGACTATGTAGGTTGACCATGACCAACGTAACAAGCCAAGTAAAAATAGCCGGATTGCTATCCAGACCAATCAACATCTTTAATGGACTCTGACAAGGGGACGGTTTGGCCTGCCTCCTCCTCAACCTGGCGTTGGAGAAAGCAATCCGTGATTCTGGCACGGCAACAAGAGGGACCATCGTCAACAGGCCCAGCTAGTTACTGG
Organism: Philhelius festivus; assembly: GCA_963931855.1. Taxonomy (NCBI): domain Eukaryota; kingdom Metazoa; phylum Arthropoda; class Insecta; order Diptera; family Syrphidae; genus Philhelius; species Philhelius festivus. The sequence continues at coordinate 193,586,460 of OZ007554.1, forward strand.
CTTACGCAGACGACATTGACATCATCGGAAGAACCGAACAAGCTGTACACGATTCCTTCATCCAGATCGAGCAGGCGGCACAAAATCTGGGGCTGCACATTAGTGAAGGTAAAACAAAGTACATGGTGGCGTCGAATGCGAGAGGAACAGTTGGTCAAACAATCAAGGTAGCGGAGCACGAATTTGAAGTGGTGCAATCCTTTAAATACCTTGGGTCAATATTAGCAGCCGATAACAATATAGAAGAAGAAATACGCGGGCGGCTTCTCAAATCCAACAGAGCCTACTATAGTCTGTCAAAGCTCTTCCAATCCAGAAATCTCACCATAACTTCAAAACTGCTGCTGTACAGGACCATGGTCCTGCCAGTACTTAAATATGGATCCGAGACCTGGGTGCTTAGCAAAAGGCACTCCGACCTCGTAGCTGCGTTCGAGAGAAAAGTCTTAAGGAGAATTGTTGGCCCCATATGTGAGGAAGGACGATTCCGGAGACGGTACAATCATGAACTGTACGCAATCTATCTAGAAGCAGATATCGTGACAAAAATTAAGCTCGGTAGACTCCGGTGGGCAGGGCACCTAGCTCGCATGAGCGAAGAGGAACCTGCTCGGAAAGTTCTTTGTGGTACATTCTATGGTAGACGACAGCGTGGTAGACCATGCTTGCGCTGGAGAGATGGCGTAGACCAGGACGCCCGAAGCCTTGGGGTGCGCAACTGGATGGCGTCGGCGATGGAGACCGGGATAGGTGGAGAGACTTGTTGAAAGAGGCCAGGACCGGAACCCGGTTGTCGAGCTGATGATGATGATGATGATTTTTAAAACTAAAACTATACTCCCGTCGTTGTTCAAAAAGTCATTTATATATCTGTTATTTAAGAAAGAAAATGGTAAAGTGGTGTCTAACTATAGACGAATCTCTTTTTTTAAAACACGCTTTATAAGTTATTTACCAGCGTTATTATAAATAAACTGACGTCTTAGTTAGAAAAAAAACAACATCATTTACGAATTTCAAGGTGTTTATAGGAGCAACTACTAGACTCTGGACCTATCATGTACTATACAGATTCAACTAAGTCATAAGAAGAAGCTCTATGCATTTTTATTCTATGTAAAGACTGCTTTTGATAATGTTCACCGAAATGCTTTACTCTACAAACTGTTGGCCTCGGAAATCTCTCTTAAGATGATCGTCATTATAAAGTATCTTTATCAGGATACTGCTGCAGCAGATTGGGATGGCACGGGGTTATCTGAATTCTTCTGCACTAACAAAGGTGTCCTACAAGGTTGTGAACTAAGCTCTCTTCTCTTTATTGTCTTTTTAAATGATCTTAATGCTGAATTAATTATTGGTCTATTTTTAGAAAGCCTTCAAATTAACGGGCTCTTATATGCTGACGAGATTGTCCTTTTGTCTTCAACATCTAATTATAGTTTTATTACATCCTACAATGAGTAGAAACTTATGTGTTAATATTGGTAATTCTGAGGCAGTAATCTTTCGAAATGGAGGACGCAGAGCCGATTGTGAAAAATGGTTCTTCAATAATGTCGAAAAATATATGTGTCAAATCAGTACAAGTATCTGGGCGTGGTTTTTAAATATAACATGTCTTGAAATGAGCATGTAAATAACAGATTGGGATCATCCTAAAATCTCCATCAATGTTACATGGTCCAACGTACTAAGGGATAAATCCGTCTAACATTCTAGAAAATTTAAAATGATGATGCAGCTTCTATAGAGTAATAATGTTGTACTGTGCTCAAGTACGGAGATATCGTGAGCACGACCAAGTTGAAAATGTACTACGATTCTTAATGAAAAGATGTTTCCTGCTACGTGCTACTTACTCTGCACATCAAAACTGGTCTACCTAAAGCTTTTCGAACGTCTCTAAATCCGCATTTTTCTAATATTGGAAGAACCTTATTTCATCTGAATGGTAGATTACCCAGAATCTTATCTGAAGCCATTAAACTAGAAAAATCTAGAAATATTTGGGCCTTTTTTAATACAACGTCGATGGATTCTTCTTTTGTCGTAAGTTTGCTCAAATAGCATGGAATACATAGTATTCTTCTATCAAACACTGGATTGAGTTTACCACTAGAACCACAAAATTTCAATTCCATGATGAATACTGCAATTTGCTGTACTTCGAAGTACCAAATTATTTTGAAGTCTCGAACCACCGTGATATGAGTTCTTACATCTTCAAAGCTCATTGCGGGCTTCTCAGTCTTAACGAAAGAGCGTTCCAGAGAAATGCTGATGGTATATGTTCACTTTGTAACATGGATGTATCGGAAAATACTTTTCACTTCGTCGGAATCTGTCAAATCTTCAAAGGGTACAGAAGAAAATTTGCTTGGAGTACTCTCCCGCTCACAGCTTCTCAAAGTTCTAAATGATAACTGCTACTCAAACCTATGCAATTTTTTTAAAGCTACAATTAAATATCGCAACCTAATTTTAAATGAATTTTCATGATTGATGTAATTAAATCAACTTAGCCTAACTTTGAATTTACTTTTCATCCCGACAGGCAACTTAAAGTTTTTGTGCGAATTAATTTTACACCAGCATGCACTAAGTTTTTGTAAAATAAAGTTTGAAATAAAATTACATATCTCTCTATCCATCTACCTCATTTCAATTTCTAAACCACTTTATACCCTAAAACTATTGGAGCGAGTAAATGCGGCCCTTTCGTGCACTTTTTTTCAACTATTCAATATTTGTCATATAAAAATGACTACAAATGCATTTGCAAAACGCAATCGAGAACACAAGTGCGATTAAATAGATCAATGCATGTGGCCTTACATTGAGAAAATTTTAAAATTATTTTTATCATTTAATTAAAATATAAAAAAAAACAAAATATTCCACTTTGATATTGTAAATTGTTGTTTTTGTTTGCTTTTCACTGAAAAACAATATAAACAGGAAATTTTATTGGCACAGCATTTACTTCCTGAGTAAAAGCTTTCTAAACAAAACACAAATATTTTATCATGAAGGACAAATATGTTGTTGTTGTTTGCTGTGCCTAAAGCTTGCAAATACTATTTTTGTACATTCGTTTATGTTTTTTGTAATATTTGCCTATAAGTAATATTATTTGTTGTTTTTATTACGCTTATCAAAATATTATTGCAAAATACTACCCATTATCATAGATGTCCCTCGGTTAAAAATAAACTAAATTAAAAGCATTACTAAAAGCTTTATTTGTAAACATGTACCCAGTTATAAAAATGGCAGAAACCTCGAGAGATCTGAATCTAGTTGTTATACTGCTTGAATATGTAAGTAGGGTTTTTTTTTTAAACTTACGGGCGCTTTTATGAAAAGTTGACCTTACTAAACGAAAAGAAAATACAGAGCTTCCGGCTAGCAAAATTTAGACTTTGAATTACTTTTTCGAAAAATTGTTTGTTTGTTGTTACGGTTTCTTTTACTTAAATCAGCTAAAGACCCCAAACTTTGGAATAATTAAGGCCTTGCCTCTATATTGTTTTGTGCCTATGGAGGATGTAGAGATACTGAAATTAGGTTTTACAAAAATGAAGATTTCCATACCAAAAACAAAGCGGCATTCGTTTTTTAAAGATGTATTTAATAAAATAAAAGAAAAATTAATAAATCCAACAGGAAAATTAAATTTTTTTATATTTTGCGCGCACTAAAGGGATTATGCCTACCTTTAAAATATTAGAGCACATTGCGAGCGTTTTAAGGAATTCGGAGAGGATTTAAAAAGAGATACCGAGGCACATTGGTTTTGAATGTCTGAAAACATCGCGGAGGGAAGGAAATATTGAGTCGGGTAAAGCATTTCACATTCATTCGTGTAGTGCGGCTACAGAAAGAATATCTGAATACATTACGTCTGAAGTTGGTCTCATGGGTAACCTGATGGGAAGTCCCTGACATCTGAGTATAACGATTGAATTGTTTAAGGGGAGGAATGCATCTGGGCATCTGGCTAATGAAATAGAATATTGTTTATAAAACTGACGGTGAAATAATGAAAGAACAAAACATGGCTCCGCTGCTCTAAAGATGCAAGTGTTTATGTTATAGCTCTATCACCAATCATTTTATAGCTTGTTTTTGGATTCTACCCAAGATGCTCAAATTAATAACCCACCTGGGAATTATACTTGAGCCTTGGGCGAATATAGACATTACAGAAATCTAATTTCAATTTTATTATTTATTAGGCTTAAAACAAGCTTGTTCTTAATCTAACTTAAATATAGCTCTTAAATCTAGGATTGGAGTAAATTGGAAGGATGATTAAGACAGAGTTTCAGGCAGGATGGACTGAGGTTGAAGTCGAAAGAGTGAATGTTACAGTTAATCCTCCGAAGTATGCGAGTAATAGGTTGGTTAGAGCTATAAGAGGTACGCTTTGTAGGCTGATAGAAGAGACGAGTATTTCTTATTTTACGGGATTAGTGTTGAAAAAGATGAAATTGTAGAGATTTGTGCAGTCAATAGATCCTGAAAGAAGTAGATGAATGAAGTTAATGTCGCTTATTGCTCTTCGTTTTTCCAACTTATTCAAGTTAATTAATAGAAGTCGAATCGATTGCATGTGACGCTCATGGATAACAGCATAGGGGGGGCTTGAGATCTTCTTTAACGGCAGAAGACAACATTGAGTTCTTGAAACATTCTACGCGGTAACTGGTTCCCCATTTGCCAATGCTATCGAGATCAGAATTTAATGAACTTTTCATACGGATGGAGAAGCTCAATTAAGTCTTTTTCGTCATCCTGTCCGTTGTCCATTGTGCTGTGCATGTGCATCGAACTGAATCCTACGTTAGTGAAGGAATTTGCTCAAAATTTGGTACTGAGGATTATTTTTATGATTGAATTAAAAAAAAAGTAGCTGTCATACGATATGTTCTAATTTTTTCATTTTTTTTTTATTTTTATTAAAATTTAAAATGTAGCAATATTTTTTCTTAATTTTTACTTGTGATATAGAAGGTCTTATATATCAAGCTAAGCAATCGTAAAAAAATCGAACTCTAGATTTTGATCTGACTGGACATAAGGATTATAGGGATGGAGGCAATCCTGCCTTTTTGTCTATCTGTTCGAATACAGCCTAAACGACTGGGGTGATTTTCTTTAAGCTTGGTAGATAACATTTATAAATAATGTTCTCGCGATAGGTTTTTTTAAATAAAAAAAAATATTTTTTTCGTCAAAAACTGGTTCACTGTTTTTTTTAATATCCAAAAATTTCATTCAAAAAAAGCTATAAAACAGTTAAACAATAAATTCAACAAAAAAAAAAAAAAATGCACGACTGGATCGCACGAACTTGTTCTTATGTAAAAGTACTTTGGAATTTAAAATACATTTTATAAATATAAAATATGGATTTAATGAAATAAAAATGTTCAAATGCATGAAATTGCCGTCTTATTTACGGAAAAGTATGAATTTACGCAAATAAAGTTTAAAAATCGTTTTATTAAAGTAATTTTTTATAAAACAAAATTTGGGATGCTTAGTAATATAGATTTTAGGAAATAATTTCAAAAAATAATCGTTCCAACGTTTTCAAGATATTGATTTTTAAAAAAATAAATTGGATTTTTTTTTTCAAGAAACAAAAGGGGGCTCCTAGTGAAAATTTTTGGTTAAAATCGTTAGAGCCGTTGATGAGAAAGTCGAAAATCAAAAAAAACGGTTCTATGACAGGTACCTACCATTAATAACATTTTGCCCCAAAATGTTTTTTTTTTACCATAATGTAGTCCATATCCATAATATCTAACCCAATTTTTCTTATCAAAATCGTTAGAGCCGTTTTCGAGATAAATAAGATTTTGCAATACGAGTGTATGGGGGGTACCGTTGGTTTTAGAGCTTAAAAAAAATTTCAATTTCCCCTCTAGGGAATCACCGAAGACCCTTAACTATACCGGGATTGAAGAACATAGGTCTAGTGGTTTAGGCTGTAGGGAGAAGTGGAGACATACAGACACACTGAAACATGTTTTTTGTGTACTAAATTTTCCTTAAAACTTTTACACTGAGAAAACTGTACTATGAGTTATTTAAATAGAAACATGTTTAACTGCATGTTTAAATAAGGACAAATAGAATTCGTTTATAACTAAACTCGAATCTGTTTAGATTCGAAAATACTATTATTTTACAAGAAAATATGTTTAAATCAAACTCATTCATGTTTAAGAATTTCATTATGATCTGTACTTCATTTTTTATATGTATTCAAATTAGTTTTAGTTTGATTTTTAAAATGCAGGTTTAATTGTTTTACTAACTTAAAAATTGTAACATAAAATGAGCATGAACTAGTTTGTTTCAAATATAAACGAAGTTAAAATATTTATATGAGTAAGAAATTAAACATAAATGTTAAATTTAATCACGAACGAGTTTGAATTGAATAAAAATGAAGTAGCTAAATACAACTTTTCTTCTTTTTGGCATCGAAAGTCATGGAGTGTGTTTATGTTCCGCGTGTGTTTGTGATTTTACTAAAGTGAGTAATTTATAAAATAATAAAGAAATATTTGATTACCATTATAATGTTACATAACCGAAGTTCTGTTTCAAGCAAAAATATAAACCATAAGATTATTCGAGGAGTGGAAGTTAATACCATTGTTCCCTGCTCTATATTGTAAGTGTAAAAAAATATTTGTTTCATAAACTGTTTATTTATATAGTTTTATTTAAAAAAATACTGATTAATAAGTATGTTTTATAATTAACTATCATTTGACTTCTATATTCTTGCCAAAGGACGACTAGAGCACGACGAAAGACGTAAAAAAAGAAGCAAATTCCAGAAGACGAATTATATGAACCAGAATTTGAAGATGTTCTCAAGATGTGACAAAGATGAGATCATAAAGCGCTCCACAACAATTTAATGACCTTTTGGAAAAATGTAAATAAATAAAATAAAAATATAAATACATACATAATGTAGGTACTTATTAATTTGTATTTGTGTTGAGTATTTTTTTTATTTCTGAATTTCTGAAAAATCTGAAGTAACAAAAAATTAATATGATTCTATTTAAAACAACATCAAATGAAGTTAATAAAAACAAAGATAAGCATGTTTAAATCAAATAGAAAACGTGGTAAATTTAAACCAAATCATGTTCAAATCGGGTCAAACATTGGTAAATACGTTTCTATTCAAATTAAATAGATATCGATTCCATGCCAAATCATATGTGTTTGAGTTTGATTTAAATATGAATATGTTTGATATTTTTCTCAGTGTATAAAAAAAAATTGATATGCAAATTGTTAGTATTCAATAAAATACATTTTAAAACGTAATTTAAAAATTTAATCACGTATCCGTTTTCAAGATGTTGAATTTTCAAAAAAAAATTGTATTTTTTTTTTAAATCTAAAAACTATTTTTTCGAAAAAAGTTTTTAGATTATATTTTTTAAAATGCAAAGGAGCTCCTGCATAAAAATATTAGTTAAAATCGTTAGAGCATTACGGGTGAATGGGGGGTACCGTTAGTCTTAGAGCTAAAAAAAAAATCAATTTATCCTCTAGGGAATCACCGAAGACCCTTAAGTACCGAGTTTGAAGAAAATAGGTACAGTGGCATAGGCTTAGATCGAGGTACAGACATACAGGCAGACGGACAGACGGACGGAATTGTCGGACCCACTTTATTCGTCTTCGCTATCATTGTAATGTCAACTTTGATCAAAATCTCGACTTCGATTTTTTTTACGAATGCATAACTTGCCTTATAGTACCTATACATAAGTCGCAAGTAAAAATATACTAAGATTCAGCCGTTTATGCTGTAGTTAAACAGGGGAGAGTACGATAACTTGGCCGCCAAGATTTGATAACGGGTTTTTGTAGGGGGGTCAAAAACAAGCACTTTTTACTATGGGAGGGGGGGTCTATATCCACCCGTTTAGGAGGTAGGGGCACTTTTAGAAAAAATTGTTTAAATTGAAAAAAAAAAAAATATTAAAAAACAACGGCAACACCTACAATAAAGTGCTATAATGCGTTTGAAAGCCAGAAGATTGTTCTATAATCCTGCATTTAAATTAAATTACTCATATCAATAGTTTTTGAGAAATTCGCATTTAAAGTCCAAATTTTGATAAAAAAACGTGAAAAAAAATGTTTAGACCGGTTGTTTTCAAAATTGTGAAATGAAATTGTAAATTAGCTGATATGTGTTTCATGAACCTATCAGTTCTTAATCGAACACAAAAAACCGCATGGTTCTATGTCTTCTGGTTTTTGAGAAAACCTCCGGTTAAGAGGTAGGGGCACTTTTAGAAAAAAAATGGTTTAAATTGAAAAAAAAATATTAAAAAACAACGGCAATACTTACAATAAAGTGCTATACTGCGTTTGAAAGCCAGAAGATTGTTCTATAATCCTGCATTTAAATTAAATTACTCATGTCAATGGTTTTTGAGAAATTCGCATTTAAAGTCAAAATTTTGATAAAATAACGTGAAAAAAAAAGTTTAGACCGATTGTTTTCAAAATTTTGAAATGAAATTGTAAATTAACTTATATGTGATTTATGTACCTATCAGTTCTTAATCGAACACAAAAAACCGCATGGTTCTATGTGTTCTAATTTTTGAGAAAATCGAAAATTACCAAAACTACTTTTTTTGATTTTTGGTGGTGACTGTGATTCCATTTTAAGGATTAATGTTAATAAACATAATGCATCTTTGTTAGTTCAGTACCGCAATTCATTTAGCGTTACCCAGAATGCACCATGAGGAGGTAGAATTGCATCTGGGTCAGTTATTTTGTCAGTTAGTCAGGAGTTAGTCAGTCATAGTTAGTTAAAAATGGTCAAAATGTATTAAGAAGGTGTGTAAGTCTCGTCAATAAAGCCATCGTCCGTACTACGAGTATAACTGTCGAGTTAGTTGAGTTACTCTTTTATGGTGGGAAGCCGAGGATGTTTTGGCGGTAAAACACTTTCTAAATTTTCGCTCTGAAGGGTGGGAGGATCGATGTCTTTTAACTGTAAACATTCACATATATCACCATCGGTATAACAAGGGTAAACTTTTTTTACATCTGATAAAAACTCTATTATTTGCGAACATGGTGAACATGGTCGGAAGTTTGTTTTGGTTTTCAAGATCGTTTATTGTATTTTATATGTTATTAGTGGACATTGGATAAATAGAATAAATTTGAATTTTTTTTAAATACAGATTCTGTGAATGCAAAAGAAACTTTGCATGCACCCAACCTCGCACCTACCCCAAATCCTATAGTGTGCCCAAGCAGGGGGGTTGCAGGGGGGCAGCATGCCCCCCCATACATACTTTACTGTTTATATATTGTAATGTTGGAAGCTAGCACTGATTTATTTATGTAAGGAAGCAAAAAATATCAAACATTTTGTAGAAAAGTAGTTTTAGTTATTTTCGATTTTCTCAAAAACCAGAAGACATAGAACCATGCGGTTTTTTGTGTTCGATTAAGAACTGATAGATACATGAAACACATGTAAGCTAATTTACAATTTCATTTCACAATTTTGAAAACAATTGGTCTAAACTTCTTTTTTCACGTTATTTTATCAAAATTTGGACTTTAAATGCGAATTTCTCAAAAACCATTGACATGAGTAATTTAATTTAAATGCAGGATTATAGAACAATCGTCTGGCTTTCAAACGCAGTATAGCACTTTATTGTAAGTGTTGCCGTTGTTTTTAAATATTTTTTTTTTCAATTTAAACCATTTTTTTTTAAAAGTGTCTCTACCTCTTAACCGGAGGTTTTCTCAAAAACCAGAAAACACAGAACCATGCGGTTTTTTGTGTTCGATTAAGAACTGATAGATACATGAAACACATATAAGCTAATTTACAATTTCATTTCACAATTTTGAAAACAACCGGTCTAAACTTTTTTTTTTCACGTTTTTTTATCAAAATTTGGACTTTAAATGCGAATTTCTCAAAAACTATTGATATGAGTAATTTAATTTAAATGCAGGATTATAGAACAATCTTCTGGCTTTCAAACGCAGTATAGCACTTTATTGTAGGTGTTGCCGCTGTTTTTTAATTTTTTTTTTTTTCAATTTAAACCATTTTTTCTAAAAGTGCCCCTACCTCCTTAACGGGTGGAGATAGACCCCCCCCTCCCGTAGTAAAAAGTGCTTATTTTTGACCCCTCTACAAAAATCCGTCATTAAATCTTGGCGGCCAAGTTATCGTACTCGTGCCGTTAAACAGGTAGGCAGATAGAATTACGAGACTTACTTTTTTCATCTTCCCTATCATCGTAATGTCATGTCTGTTCAAAATCTTGAGTTCGATTTTTTTACGAATGTATAACCTTTCATACATATAATTTGTATGTAGTACCTTCATATAGCATATAAAAATCGAAAATTTGAAATTTGTAAGTCCTATTTTTTGTTTCATCTTTATTAACAACAAAAATTCAGATTAAGATTACAATTTTATTATTTGTAATATAAGTTAATTTTAAGCTTATAATTATAAATTTAATATAATATTATTTTTCTCTCGACATAAATATTACTTGGAAAATGTTTAAAAAAATATGATTTTTGAATGTGTTTGCATTCCCAGACTTTCTCGGAGTTAGAGTGAAGGTTATGGATGATAACATTACTTAAAACATCTAATGGACAAGATTAAAAGGAATTCCATTTAGTTACAATAAACTAGAAGGAGCTTAAGAATGGAACCATGTGGCACCCCTGCAGATACTTCAAGATAAAAGGAAAACTGATTTACCACTACCACTTGTAGTTGACGATCAATAAATCATCTTTACAAAAGCTTAACTCCGCAAGAAGAAAACCGAAATTTTAGATTTCGATTTCGGCGAACTGATCAATTGTCAATATGGGGTTTTCATTAAGTTCAGTTCATCTTAAATGAATTTAAAAAAAAATGCAATGTCAACTATATCAAACCAAATGAAAAGTTTTAATTGGGAAATCTGTCTAGGTCCAAGCATTAATACTATAAGATGTTCCTTTTTAAAATATGGTTTTGGTTACAATATTGCCGTAAATAGCTAACTGATGACTTCAAGTGAAATCGTCGGCTAGAAGTGGTAATTTTTGTGGATGAAATGACATTAAAAGCTATTTTGAATGAATCAATTATATCTCTGATCAACCAACATTGAGAAATTTTTGTAATTTTTTAATCTTAAGTGGAATATTTTGAATAGATAAAATATACCGTGGAAAATAATTTTCGCAGCTGACATTCAATAAAGGGTACATTGTACCCCACACATAGTCAAATGACTCTTGCTTGCATTGAATAATTTTTTTTTCTTGAACACTATTGATACTTTTGCTAAATTGTGGGGCATAATATTATTATTTTCATTTGTCTTGTTTTCACAATATTTATTGGAAACACAGATAACTTTTTAAATTTACAATATCAATAATATTTTTGAATAATTAAATCGTCGTATTTAACACAAAAATTTATTATTATTCAATTTATTCAATTTTTTTTTTCAATCTTAATCAATAAAATCAATTTTTGTAGACTGCTTAAAAAAGTTAAAAGTCTATAAACACAATTAGCATTAATTAGGCGTTAAAAATAGGCCACGTGACTTAAATTAAAAAGCCTGCAGGTTAAAAGATAATGGAAGACCCTTGAAACAATCGATGCTGCAGGTGAATGTAAATTAATGAATGACTGAGACTTTGCAGCTAACTATATACAACACATTGCCATTGAATAGTTGCACTTAAGACTTGTTGTCGCCTAAACAATTGATGAATTAAGATAAACTTCATTTCGCACCTCATTTTCTCGATACCTCAAGTCCATTTATCGTAGAATAGTATTTAAGACAGTCTTATCTATTGAAGTGTTCTTAAAAATCGTGGAAAACTCATGGTGCAAAAGTTATAATGGCACACAAAATGTTATGACACATTGTCAAAGGTATATAGTTTTTTATGTATAACAGCTTTATTGTCACGATTTTGTCCCAGCATTACCACGCTAGAGGCCTCTGAATAGGTTTTCGAATTTATTTAATTTGGTTTTTTGTTTTTTTTTTGAAGCTCGAGGCAATAATTGCAAATCCTGTTACCAGAATCAAGTCAACTCGAAACTATCACATTCGGTGCGTAGCATGGTTTTTTTTTTCAATTTTGTTTAGACCCACCACGCCCTCCTTCGAATGCACATATGCATCAGTGAGCGGCTGTGGAACTGTGAAATATTAGTGCAATGCATTTGATTAAAGGAATGCAGATATTGTATCTTGATATTTTATCCATATGACGACTACGACAGGCGATGAACAGTGGAACCGATTTCAACCCATAAATACATTTTGATTAACGCCTGAGTGAACAGAAGTATTTATCTTGAGTTTTTATTTCTCAAAATCTTGATATTTATTGTTATTTCCAAAGTTCTACAAGGAATCCTGAAAATGAATGAGAAAAGGTAATCCTATACTTGCTCTATGCAAGTTTCAGTGACTTTTCATGAACTTCCACCCAAACTCGATTCTTATACTAAGATAATTCGTAGGTTCTACATGAGATAACGATGTTCGAAGATCTTTGGTGCAAAATGTTCATTGTGGCAATGCTGTGTTGTGCGTAGGGCTGTCCTGTTGAAAACACATATCTTTGGTGTCCATATAATCTAATTATGACCAACAGAATTCGGTTTTTATCGACCGATATCGCTTGTCGTTGACGGTAATGGACTGGCCAACGTCGCCGTCGTTCTCAAAGAAGTGAATTGGTGAATTTCGCTGAATGGGTTGTAGTTTAGTGGATTTATTGTGGATTGTGATCGTCCAAAATTTGACAATTTTGCTTGTTGACGAATCATCGGTCTATAAATGGCTCTTTTCGCTAACTATGTATTATCGTCAGAGGCTCCGGAAATGTTGCTCCAACAGAAGACCCACTTCCATCAAAAACAATTTACTCATTTGCATATGTTGTTGAACGCAACTGATTTGATAAGATTTAATAAATGACAGCCAATTTGACAGATATTTCAACAATACGGCCGCAATCACCTGTCAAAGTTCGGAAATCCATATTGAAAATCCCTTTAGTATGCTGCAGACGCCATTTTGAAAAATTAATTATACATATTAAAAAGCTTATCAGACATCAAAATTTGGGAGTATCTTTTCATAAGAAATTTAAATATCTTTTCTTTGAGAATATAACTTTTTTAAAGGCTTCATATTTTTAGAGTAAGAGAGGTTAGAATTTTTCCTTTTTTAGCATTTGCCACCTAACTCTCCAAGGGCGTCTTGGTAAGTGGATAAATTCTGAAACAAAAAAAAAGGTTCTAAAAACTATTTTTTACGATGATTTCTTTGGGAGTTATAAGTTGGAAAACGTTTTTTTCAAAATGGCAGCCAAGGCGCAACACTTATAATTGCGCCTTATTTGTTAATTTGGCGTTATGAAAAATATTTGTATAATATGATTCTGCGACTGGCCTACAGATAGTTGTTCCCACTGTCCGACAACGATGGTGGCGGTGACAGTGGATTTCTGTCGAACACGCATGTACATATTCGTGGTTGGTGGATAGCTCGCATACACGCATGCATTGAACACTTTGGAAATTGGCACGAATTTGCAGCCTTTGGTGGTGCGTTTTGTCTATCAATATATGTAGGTACCAGTACAACACCACAGAATGGCGTGTGGTCATTTCGGGACCAGCTCAAGATCCGAACGGGTTTCGAGTCACATTTATGTTTCTGTGATTTTTGTTTGTCAACTTATACTTGATTGAATGCAGCAAGTGCTGCAGCTCGGTCCAGCTTGTATGTAATTTCCAAGTTCCAACTCCAACGCTTGCTTGACTAATCAAAGCTTCGAAGTCGATAAGTTAGTGTATGCGTGTGTTATCGAAATTACCGCAGAGTCTATTGAAAGGGACAGAATTGGGTTAAGACGATGAGGTTTTTTTTGTTTTTACTTTTTCGTAGCAAGTTGCACGTCTCGTTGCACTTTTATATAAATTTGCACGAATTTTCCACGGCGATCTTTAAGCGTGTAAGTGGTTTAATAGTTTTTTTTTTAATTTAGTGAACATCGTTATGTAAGTACAAACTGGGTGCGAACTATGTGCACCAATGTGCGTAGATTTTCGTAGACTTTTGGAGCTGTACGTAGGCTGCAATTGAAATGCAATGGAATTTATCAATTTCATTTTTTGGTGGTTTGGTTTTTTTTTTGTTTATTTGTTGATAAGATGAATAATAAATGCAAGTCGTTGGTAAAACACATTTCAAGTTTCGAACTAGTTTAATAGTAACTTTTTTCTTAGCGACTCATATATGTTCTCAAAAGAACGGAGTCCAATTGAAGGATATTGATTGTGAGATTCTCAGTGCAACTGATAATTTGCAAGGTATTCAACATCAAGAATCTGAAAAGCTGGTTTCAAAAGGCCTTCGTTTTACTCAAGCTAGTTTATTTAATTGGACCTTAATAGCAATGGAAATGAATAATTCCTAGATTTTATTTAATTCCTTCCGTAATTGAACTAACGTAAATTATTATCAGCATAGTTTACCTTATGATTATAGTATTTTAATAGGAATAAGTGTTTATAAATAGTATAGGTTCAAAAGTAGGTTATCAGAATTTTAGTAGATATTTAAAAAAAAATATAATGCCTGTAAAATGTCACACATTTAATGAGTTATTACGAGTATGCTCAGAAAGGTTTTGTTTTGAAGGAAAGATATAAATTTATCAAGACTGAAGTCAATATTAATACAATTTTAAAAGCTGTTTCCGTCCAGTGATAACAAAATAAATGAAGTTTAAAATAAGTTTTAATCTTGAGACGAGTACTGTCCTGGTTAGACCGCGGGAACTAACAAGCAATTGCAACCCCAGACACTTTTGTTCTACGTGACATAAAAAAAGTTATGGTAAGCCTTTTGGCTAGGGATGATCTGATCTATCAGCTTGAAGAAGCCCACGAATTAGAGACGGATAAACTTGAGAAGATTATTTTTTTCCTGCAATATTTCATAAAAAAAACTGTTATATGTGGTGTATATAAAGGTACTTTCTAAGATATTGTGTTCAAAACTTCTCTTTCCTCTCGTCTTCAAAGAAAATACAAAACAAAAATATCAAATAACTGCCCAAAGAGGGAATTTTTTTCCATATTTTTCTAATTCCATATATGTATTTGTTTTGGGAGATTGTTTCGTAATGAAAAATTTCGCCAAAATATCTTTAAAGAATATTTAAATAAAAATGAATAATGTCACATAATAGGTGGGTAATATATCAAAAAGAACACAAAGCCAACATTAAATAGTTCTCATTTTTATAAACCTAAGAACAAATAGATCATAAAGTAGAACATTTTTTGCAGAAGTTCAAAAGTTTTAGAAGAGATAACTCTAACTATTTCGAATTGTAGTGAAACGAAAATAAAATATACCATCGCAATAAAGAAGCTCATATTGGAAAAAAGAAGACTTTGAAGAAAATTGGCAAAATACAAGATTTCTAGTGGATAAGGCTAAACTAAAAGAAAGAATTGGTGAATGCAATAATGATTCACTAAAAAGATTTCTAAAAAGTTTGATCATAGACGCTTCTACCGAATACTACTAATGGCGCCTAAAAACTTTGAAGACCAAAAACGTGCCAGTAAAATGTCAAGATGGAAATTGGATCGAAAACTAGAAGAAGAAGGCTATTATCGTTGAACATCTTGCGAATGTCTTTAAGCTATTCTACGCAAACGCAGCTAGAGATCACTTGAAATTTCTAACGTTCAAAAAATAAGAAGCAATTAATGTAACTAAAATCACAGGATACGATGTAAAAACTGCTCAGGTTTTCAGAGCAATTCCTTCAATAGCCCTAAAAAAACTGGAATAAATAATAAAGGCATGCCTTAAGCTTATGTGCCACATTATTGAAAAATTACAGAAGTCATTGCTATGCCTTAGCAAAGTAATTTATCAACAACTAACAGAACTAACATCTTATAGACTAATACCGCTTATACCAATCATGAAAAAGATTTCGAGAAACTTCTCTTGAAAAATCAAAATAATAGAAAAGAGAAGACTAAATTGCATTGAATTACGGTTGTTGAAGAAAAGGCACTTGTTTAGCTCTATTCTCAGCTGTTGCTCAAGCCTTTGATTAGGGTTTAGCACTTGGGATTTGGGTACAATTTATTTAAAGGTTTTTTTTATACTACATATGTATATACTACTGGAATAAATCCGTTGTGATACCCCGAAAATTTTGACTCCTATGTCCTATGTATTAAAACCTTAAGATTGTTGATGAGTTTTAGCAAGCTTTAGCATGAAATGTCGTCACATAATGGCCTGGTTGAAGTGAGGTCGATGCCTTTTAAGGGCGTGGTACTTTCCTTTACCACCACTTGAGAAACATCCTTCCAACAGGTCCGTAGGAGCATGTGGCTCCTTACAACGTCTGATAGATGAGTTTGATAGGTTAGTGTTTGGTGTATATGTCCGTTTGTTTGGTCAGTATTGCTGATTAAGTTGAAGGGACTGTTCCTTTCATCAAGAGGATTTTACCAATCTTAGGGATAGGTGGCCCTGTAGGAAGTGGCAATCGTTGGGGTATAGGTGAAGTGAATTCTTCGTTTCACACGTCCAACGTTAAGTAGTTTGCGTTCTTACTACCACTATTGTCTGTGACCTTTTTTATATTTTTTGTTTTTGAATGAATGCGCCTTGGTACTTAGCGATCTACGATCCTTAGTTTCTTATAAAAATGGTCGCAAAACTAGTTAAATGTAAAAGACAATGTTTGGACACTTAAAAGAACAAGATCACATGATCTGAGCGTCTAAAAGCTATGGAAGAAATATTAAAAATCTTCTCCAAATTGGATTTTAATTTAATAAAGAATAATTATTTTTCGATCTTTTATAGATTAATGCTGATCCTGGTCGGTTTCGTAAGGTATAATATAACTATGTATTTTTTGGAAGATTTCCATCGACAAAAAAGAAAAACAAAAATATTGGAGAACTTTTTAATCTGATCTTATAGCACAAACTTAATATCATTTCCCATCTAAAGTACTCCTTGGTACAAGGAATAGCCCCCCCCCCTATTCCTGATAACACTTACTCAGGAATGGTTGAAAAAAAAGTAAGAAGCTAGATTTAGGATTTCTACGAGCCGTAATTGACTCTAGTTTATTTTTCCTTCCAAAAAGGCCTTTTATGAAATCGATGTAAGTAAATAAAATCAAATCCGTAATAGCTTTAACTTTCTTATACAAAAAAAAAATTGTCATCATACTCGTAGAGTATGAGTCATGTGTTAGAAGGTAAAAAAGTTGTAATTTTGAAATTAGTTTTGAATTTTTTCAATTGTTTCATATTCAATTGTAACGGAAATCTCTACCATAATGGAAAAATGTTAAGCATCTCCCCACTATGTTAACTTTTGCAGCCCTTCATCAATAGCTTGATAAGTTCATATGAGTATGGCTAGCAATGTCCACCATCGAACCAATATTTTATTACAACAGATATTGCGAAAACTCAAGAACTTCAAATTGACATATCGATTTCAAGACCGCATTTATACCATCAACGAGCTATTTCTATAGCTCAAAGTTTGCTTTGGCATCTCTGTCAAACCTTTGTTACTTCATATTATTTTTTGTGGAAATAAATCACACAAGTTTAATTTCCGCATATGTTATTTCACTGATCTTTTTGCGACCGCAATGACACATGCTCTCGTTGAGACTTCAACCTTCCGTTCGGCCATTATTTCCATTTTCCTAACACTAAAGTTTTTGGGTTCGACAAGTGACTAAGTGGTGTGCATTCTTCAGTTTTAATGTAGGAGGAAGACACTCCACTTTAGTCACTCCAATTACCTTATTTAAGCTTCTTTGAGGTTAACAAAGTTTTCAGAAGACGTCCTCACACGTTTGAAGAATTAAGGTATTGATTTAAGAAACATAGAAGCCATATCCATTAAGATCTTCAAAAAAAAAAACAGACAATCGTGAAAATCCACTCCAGGAGTATAATTCATCTTCGATAACTCGTCTTCAGAACATAACGTTAAAAACTAGATTCTATAAAAAAATGGATAAAATAAACAACTTCTCTCAACAATTTTTCGAAATCAATGCAAAACATTCGGGAAGGCACAACATCTTTGCATATTAAAGTTTATGTTCGTGGATGAATAAAATTCCATTGAAATCCGTAAGGTCCATCTGCCCCACCCTGTGTATAAGAATAAAATTTAATCGAATGATTAAGATTATACGAAGTCTTATTAGCTACACCGAATAAATTATCAGTGATCATTTCAAAAACATTAAACGCAGCTAAAATTAGAAACTAGTCAATAGAAATAGAAGCAAAAGCTCTCATTAGTCGAGTAAATCTAGCGCCTGTGCGTCATCTGCAATCATCAATTCACATCACGTTTTATCATCTCGTTGCAAAACACGCTTTTTTTCAAAACAACTAAAAATTAATATGTAAATATTAAATCATCATTAATAATGAAATAAAATTAATTCAAAAATAAATAAAACTCAAAACTGGTTTTGTTTCAAAAATGACCCACATAATTCGTCAACAAACCATTTAAACAAATTAAAGTTGTCAATTTAAATAAATTAAATATATTTATTGATGTCAATAATGATCGAGTAAATAAATTAACTTTACCACAAATATATATTTTAGGTTTGCTTTATCTTGTTCAAAGAATTGTAAAGTTGTGGCTTCTGGTATTACTTTTGATGTAGTCAGCGTTTTAATTCACACCACAGACGAGTTACAAGATAACTTTTTTTTTTGTAATCAAGGATACAAGATACCAGCAACTAATTGAACCAAGATACACATCGTAAATCAGGAATTGAAACTCAATAAAATACAAAAAAGAGAACGCGGGATGTTTTCGTTTTTTTTTTTTAATTTTATTTGGTGCCCTTCAATTCCAGTCGGATTTTATGTGTGGCGAAGGGCATCCAACTTTCGTGGAAGACTTTGACAAGGCAATCAAATTAAATCCAGCCCACCAATCGTCTGGTATTTTGGGGGCAATCAATAAAAGCAAAACCAACAAGTACATAGCAGAAGCAGAAAAAATGTCGTGGTCGTCTTTTAGAAGAAACAAACAATATAAAAATTAATCTGAAAAGAGTTGAGAAATGTTATACCCATACAACTAATACTCAGCCCTATTACCAATTTCATCTCAAACGGAGACTTCTACGAATCTCGAAAAAAGTTATTCAGCCTTATCACAAATTCCATCGTATTCAAAAATATACTACGTTTTCCGATATATCCATGACAAATTCCATCGTATTTCGTATTAAATTGGCATCACTGAATTCGAATGGAATAAAATGGAATGGAACGATCTTTTTCTATGACAAATCATTTGTGTCGGACGCTGAAACCTGAAACTAAACATTTATAATAATTGAGAGAATGTAAGTATTTTTTACAAATTTTATGGTTTTAAATAATAATAAAAATAATATAAAAGACTCTTTGAGTTAATGAGCGAGAGATCTGATCTGGCGCATTTATCTCAAATGGATTACAAGAATCTCTGAGGATTTTTCTATGAACTTTGAGTTTTTTTCTTTCTCAAGGCAGTTTCTTCAGCGCTGGCAACAATTGCGAAGGCCAATGTTGTTTAGATATTTGCACAAATTCTTAATTTATATACTAAACAAAGTTATTATGTATTTTTAAAATAATTTAATGAAATTAACAACCACCACAGTTTTATTTGCTTACAATATATGCCTTGAAGTCAGCAACTTTCAGTCGCTTTGACATAAAACAGCTGATTTCGAAAAGAAGAATGAAGACATTCGATGCAGAAATGCTTTTTTTGATTCCATTCGGATTTTGTGAAGTCGTAGATCGGAGCGTAGCTGTCCGTGCGGGGAATTAATACGATGGAATTCGTGATAAGGCTGAATTCAAAATATTTATCCCTTATATTGTTCAAACCTTGAAGATTTACCATATCTATACCAATAACTTTGGGTATCGAACTAACCTGCATATAAAGCTGAACGCATTCACTGCACAATCGATTTTTGGTGTTTCATTTGTCGAAAGTTAAACTTTCTGTCTCACTTTCACTTGATAGCAATGATAGTTATTCTAATTGTTATGTTTCAGCAAAGTTACCAATGACATACAGCTGTCAAAATAGCTGTAAAATAGTTTGTTTTAGGAAAGAGAATTCAATATTAGGTGCGTTTTATTATTCAGATTCTATCGGATCTGGATCATCCCTTGAAAATAAAACGATACGGATCTTAGTGACAGCAGTGTTATAAGCCCGTCTCTTTTTATTCTTGGGTTTGTAAATTTTAAATTATTGCTGTCTTTTTTCTTTACACTATAGCTTACACTACCTTGCCATTAAATGCCATCTACTCGCCAGTGTAATAACTAATTTTTGGATCTTTGAAAACAGGATCCCAAATTGTTTTTGTAATACATGTTAAAAATTAATCCAGATCCGGATCCAGATGGATTTGTGAATAATAAAACGCACCTATTGTATCTAGATGTGCCAAAGAAGAATAATAATACTTAAACCGATTGATTTATTAAATACAAAGATAACTTTATTAATTAGATACAAAAAATTAACTTTGATAATTGCGAGCCTTTAATGATGGATTAAAACATTGATGACAGTATCTGTCAGATTCAAAAATAAGTTTAGGCTTGTTGTTACTTTTTAGTTTGCTGTGCGGATTATTGTAGGGTGACACGGAACTAAAGGGTTTTCAATCGGTAGGGATAGAATTTTGGCGGCCTGCAGCATAATTTGGTGACGTCTGACGAATTTGTTGTTTATTATTCAATTACTGATACTAAATCACTAAAGCAGGTTACACAATTGAACAGCACGTCCAAATGATTAAAGTTTCTTACCAAAATGAGTGCTCGTTAGTGCGAATGCCGCGAACTTTGCGGCCATTTTACAGTAGACGTAGTGGTATTTCACAGTTGACTCCTAAATGTTTGGTGGCGAAATGTGAGACTCCGTTTCGTTAAAGGAACGTAAGATCAACCGAGAAAATCGCCGCGGTCTATGAAAGTCAACAAGAAACTCGGGATTCGCAGACTTGGGCCTACAGCCATACAAGATCCAAGTGACCCAGAAGCTTAAAGTTCATGACAACGCCTTTTTTGTTCGCCTTATGGTTTACTTATTTATTTAACTGGTTCTCGATCAACGAAGGGACGCTCTCTGAGACGTGGCAGCTTATCACCCTTAACTCTACTATGCTAACATAAGCGACTTTGAAATCGGAGATACTCTCGCACTTTGAAGACTCTGGCAACTCCTGCTATTTAAAAGTGTCCAATATTTTTCTTTCTGGTCGAACTCTGAATTTTACTCCAACTAGGAAATAGTCAGAGTGGACAGTTACCACTCAAAATGTAAACGCTCTTTAGATGTCCGATACTTTCCTTGCACCTTTTAGAAATTTTGTCGATTCGGTTGGTGCTTCAAACCTCTCGAAAGCACAAGGTTGCCTTATCAATCCTAAGCCTTGAAAACGTAGAGCTAATTGTAACTGTAGTCTATTAATCGGAAGACGATATTTGATGTAGCTTGCTGAAAGCTGTTCTTATCAACAAATCCATCGAATTGTCTTTCTTTTGAACTTTATCATTGAAGTCCCCGAGGACAATATTGATCACGAAACTCCTACTTCTTGATGGAATATTTAGCTTTATCTGTAGAAGCGTGATGTGTGTGTATTATACTGTTGTTTTATAAGGTTGTTTTGGTGTGGTTTATATGTTTGATGATTAGATAGATTCTTTACTTTTTCATCATAAAGTTTTACAATATGTTTTCCCAAGAATAAAGATATGGCAGTTACTGCCGTCTGCCTTAAATGATATTCTTTATTATGATTTTAAGACAAAAAAATAAATCAAAACAAAAAATATTTAAAATAAAATAATATAAACAAAAGATTTGAATACGTTTTTGAAGGTTTATAGGTTATAACTTCAAACTTTTTTTAATTTCAAATAATATAATTTTAAAGATAAGTTGGTATCATAAAAGCAAAAAGCAAAAATGATTTAAACAGTTATTAAAGAGTTTGTTAATTTGTGCGTGATTTGAAACACAAAAGAAAAATTTTGAAATGATTTGCAACATAAATAGTTAAAAAAAACTACAAACTGTGTAGTTCTTAATCAGAGGAAACTTTTGCAGTAATTAAGAGCATGTTGACTGAGCCAACCCGCTGCGCTGTTCCATTTAAGATTTTATAAAGCCTATGTTATGTAATAAAACTTTCCCGAAAGTATAACCGAAGAATTTCTTGTAAGATTGGACCGACAGTTAAGAAGTGGTAAATATCTTCTTTTCTCTTTTGTTACATAGATTACAAGGCTGCGGTAAGTCCTCACAATGCGGTATAAAACTAAAACGTAAAATTTCGACTCTGACTCTAAAAATAGTACTATTTGAGCGGTTGAATAATCACTAAAAAAATAATTGATATCTGAAGTCAAATCATGATTTAAATCTCGGTAAATACATAATTCTGGAATTTGCTTTTGAAAGATTTTCTACAAAAATTGTGTCATCAAGTTCAGCGATAACCTTTGCAAACTGGGCCTGCCATTCGTCAACATTGGTTTCGGTTAAGTTTAGGGACGATTCTTGTGATAAAGCGAGTTGGCTCGACTCTTTAAACGGAGAGGCATTTGTTTGGAGCAAATTTTTCAAAATATCCTTGTGAAGACACACATCACTTCTTTTCATAACTTTTGAAATGCAACCCGCGTTAGCCTTCAAAATTTGTATATATATTGAGGTTATACCTTATCTACATAGATATATGGCATAATTTGTTGTTGAATTTGGTAAACGGAATAGCCGCTTAAAGAAATGTCTTGGCAGATTTTCGAAAGCTTCGAGGTTTAAGGATCCGAAAACTTGTACACCATAGGACATACAAGAATTTACTGTTGCATTGAAAACTCGGTATTTAGATGCCAGATCAATATTTTGGTTGGAGAAAAACTGAAGCAACATCATATTAAGTGCCAACTTAGCTTCATTACTTTTTGCTTTAGAATGTTTGAAATAGCTTAAATTATTTGTTAATAAAACTCCCAAATACTTGACTTTTTGTACAACCTCGATCCGTGAGTAATTAAATGACTACTTTTCTTCAGGCCTTCTTCTGGTGTGTCTTGCTTCAAAAATTACAATTTTAGTTTTTTGAACATTTATTTGCAGACCTCAAGTCTCACAAAATGAACTAAGGCGGTTTATTTGCATTTGTAGCGAGAAAGGATTGTCAGTAAACATTGTTAAATTGTCAGCATAAAGCAAGACTTTAACGACAATATTAGCAAAAAGAACTCCCCTGAAAGATAGTCACTTATTTCATATATGACTAAGGTAAACAGTGTTGAGCTGAGGATACATGCTTGAGGAACACCTGCTATTGTTTTAAACGTCGTTTCCGTCCCAAACCCTTGCCTTATATTTTATATATGTACTCGTATGTACATATATACCTAAACAGGATTATTTGTAAATTAAAGCCTGCCTTTCGAGTTTTTGTCAAAAGCGGCTTTGAAATCAACAAAGCAAGTGTAAACATAGTTTTTTCTTGTTATCAATGAATTTTCTAACAATGCTGATGTGAATAGCAAAAATATGGTCGATGGTCGAAAATCCTGGGCGAAAACCAGCTTGAAAAATACTTAGACGCCCATAATTCTCAATTCATTTTGATTTTTTCATTTAGGATAGCAGCAAAAATTTTCCTTACTGTTTTTAAGGTCGAAATACCTCTATAATTATATGCAACATTTGTGGTTCATATGCACAGGATCACTTATCGGCTTAAAGTCGATAAGTTTGCTTCTTAACAGTGCATTAAACAATATTCGAATCTAGTTGAAGATTCGGATATTGTTTGAAGCACTACTAAGAAGTAAAACTTACAACGGATACATATGATTGAAACAATTGAGATCCAAACTATCTAGATACTGTAGGATATTCGGAAAAAGTTGAGATCTGACACTATTCGGAGAGATTCAGATCCGAACCCAGTTTGATGAATTATCTGTACAGAAAAGGTAAAACAGAGGATTTAAAATAAAAAAAAAATCTCACCCTCATGTAGCTAAGCAAATCAAGTTTCAAAAACAACCCTTAAAATAACTACGTTGAAAGAGTAGTTTTTGCCTTATTCCTACAGCCGTGCAACATTAAACCATTAAAACGTCGTCAAAAACTAGTATTCTTCATATTTCATAGATACTTATGAAATGAAGTATCATAAATTCTGCAGAGTCCAATAGAGTTTGTAGGTTCTTTTCATTACTAATTTTTCTTTTATAATAATTAATTTTATTTTTAAACTCCCACAGCGAAATCAAAAGACGAAATGAAAAAGAGCTGTCAAAATAGATTGCAAAACTCAGAAATGAGAAATGCTTCCTGTGAGAATGCCCCCATCACGGAATGACAGTTCAAAAGAAAATAACCAAGAGATGCCGACTAAAATCATGCGCCGTGTAGAACTTGTCTAACAAATAAAATTACACTATTTAAATCATAAATTGTATTCATTTAATTTGCTTAACGCTCCAACATTTTTCCTACAATGTAATCTTATTTCCTAGAGATGGGCAAATAAGCCTTGGTTTTTACAAATCTTTAAGGCCAAACATCGAAGTCAGTGAACGCGGAATCATTAGATTTTGTCTTAAAATAGGGAAACAAAACATTCAGTTTTCAACAACAAACACCAGACTAGTTAATATTTTACAACAAACAAGAATTAAGAAGACTAGACTCTCTGGTAATTCGTAAACATGGCCTAAATTATTGTTATTTATTCAAAAGCCTTTTAGTTGAGTAAAACTTATTTTTAAATCGTAGAGTTTCAGGTTTTTTCGTTAACTTATACAAATAGTTAAGAACTAGAAATTATAACTGGCTAAATACTTAGTCTTATTTTAGTATACGCAATATATGTAAATAAATATTATAAAAGCTTTGAGCGAGTATTGTGTAAGTTTTTGTTTTTCAATGTAAAAATTGTTATTCCATATAAAAATAGAATATCTTAAAACTGTCATGTATAAATCTAATATGTAAGTATATACTTGTATCAAGATAAATGACAAAGCTTTTTCGCCGAAAATTTACAATTTTATTGTAATTGCTTGTAAGCTAGTGAGATAGGGTAAGTGAGAGGTGTATGTTTTAACGCGTGTGACTTGCGGATTTGGCACAGTGTTAGTGAAAAAGGCCCGGCCCATGTATGATTTTTGTATGCATTATGTATGTATAATTCAAATAATGTCAACCGCGGCTTTGTTGCGTGGTGCCCATCTGAAACATACAATTAACTTTGGAAGAAATTGACGAGTGTCATTGATTATGTTGATTTTCAGAGGCAGTGGTTTATTCGCATATACCTGTGACTTAAGAAAACTCCACAAGAAGGAGTCTAACGGAATCAAATAGCACAATCTCGTTGGCCAAATCACATCGCCTCCGCCTCAGATAACCATGTTCGGAAATCGTTCGTGGAAAATGTCCATTCTGGCACGTTCTTTCTGGCACGTAACGCTATCCTGTTCAAGCCACATGCTGTCGGTGTCCATATCATCCAATTCGATGATATGGACCGATGATTACGCCAGTTCAAAAACTTGACTTTTTCTAAATGCAATGCAATATTGTAGATTTCGTTTAAATTGTGATGGTCTCAAATTTGATAATTTTGCTTTTTGACGAACCCATTCTAACGGAATCAAATACATACATCATCCAGAAATGAGCCTCGTGACAGAATATAATTTTTCGACCGAACTCGGGGTCAACTTCCAACTGCTCGAGAGCCCGGGTAGCGAACACAAATCATTGTAGGTGATACATATACTCTAAGCTGTGTACATGTTGTTGAACAATATCATTTTTTATGTTGATTTGATAAGATTTATATTAAAGGACACGGTAGTGCCCAGCCAAGTTCTGGCACTACACCCTTTTTACAGGAACAAACTCAGGCGATTTTTGACCCCTCCCTATCTTCAAATATTTGCTAAGCTAGTCAGGCACAGGCGCCTCCTGAGATATAAGGCCTCAAAAATCACAAAAACCGTAACTGACAGACTGACTGACAGATCATCAAAATTATGGAGCACTTCCCGACATCGTAGAATCTTGTAATTTTGCACGGTAGGTCTTGTCATGCAAGTAGAGAAAAAAATCGAAAATTTGAGGTTTTCAATTCAGGGGGCGTGGTATCCGCCCACTTTCTCCGAATTGGTGTTGGTTAAATAGAGCACTTCCGACTGCTGCAAAACGATGAAATTTGGTAAAACGGTAGGGCTTAAATTGCATACAAAAAAAACTATAAAATTGGCGGTTTTCCATTCAAGGGCGTGGTATCCGGCGACTTCCTCAGAACTGACGTAAATTATATGGCACACTTCGGATTGCAATAGGACAATGAAATTTGGTAGAACGGTAGGGCTCAAATTGCATATAAAAGACCAAAACTAAAAATTGGGGTTTTCCATTCAGGGGGCGTGGTATCTGCCCAATTTCTGAGAAAATGTTTAATTTATGCGGAGCACTTCCGATTGCTGTAATTAAGGTATTTGTGTTAGTGTAAGGTATCTTGCCAGGACAAGAAGAAATAATTGAAGCGCAAATCAAAACAACCAATAACAAAATGAAAATATACCAAAAGAAATAGGAAGCTATAAACTAAGTTTATTTTAGTAGGTATAGTCCACCCTTCTATCTTTTCGTGTTTTTCGAGGTTTTGACATAGCAAAATATATAATAAAAGATTTTATTATTTAATGATTACTGACTAAAATGTTTGATGGGCTTACTTGGCAAGTTATTTTTATGTCCAATTCGAAAGGTTTTAAAAACTTGACCAGTGAACCCATCAAATTTTAGTCAGTAATCATTAAATAATAAAATTTCTCTATTACATTGTGGCTGTTTCAATATTATTCTATTTTAAATATTCGTTATTAAACCTTCATGAAGTAAGAACTTTGCGTACTTTTAGATCTCAGTGCTTTTCACGGCTGACTTGTTACACGAAGGTTTTTGTATAGAAGAACTTGGCTCTTTTTTTAACATTTAGGTTTTTGGTCTGATCCAATTTAAGAGATTAAGCTTGAACAGTATGGCGGCAATTACCTGCCAAAGTTCAAAAATCCGTATTGGAAAAAAACCTTTAGGAAAGAAAAATCCACACTGAACATCACTCTGAAAAAAAGTTATATATTTTTTACGAGAAACCTTAGCGAGAACAATACTGGAAAGTTTTCGAACAGAACTAAAACTTTTGAACATATTGTTCACTGACTATGTTAATAAACAGAAAATGTGACACTTGTACCTTAAAAGCCCCTAAAAACGCTATCGAAAAGTTTTGCATTTTTCAAAAACGACAGTGTCGTGTAAAATTTCTGAGTGATTATTGACCTTTTTTTCAGTCAGGGAGAGAAAGTCACTGCTGACAAATATTCCAGAATGATTGAAGTGTTTTTGGTACCGCAGCTGCAGCTGTTTCCCGGGTTGAATAAACAGAACACAATTTCAGTAAGATAGGGGCACTTCACACAATAGCTAGATTCTTAATATAAAAGCTGATAGAAAATTTTCTCAATAGATGAATTGAACAATTATGGATGCATACCTGGTTTACCGGATCTTAAAACGTGCGATTTTTTTTATTAGAAGAAAAAATCTATCAATTAATTTCTGCTATTGAACCAAAGCTTTTCTCCCACATGCTGAAAAATTTAAGAGCCCGACTGCAAGAGTTCGCTGAAAGGAATGGGCGACATTTAATCGATGTTTTTTTCAAACATATTAATGGTATTATTTTGCGTAAATAAATGTGAAAGAACGCTAAAGTTTTCCCGCTCTTTATATGGCTTAATATGGAAAATTTCCAAACAAACAAATTCTTTGACAACATTGAAGTTACATGTATCAAAAATCACATGTTGACCAAGTCTACGGCGGGAGCCGAATCAAATTGAAGAAACCGATATTTCCACTGCTTTTGACACCAAACTTGTGAAAGTACCAGTAACTAATCGTTTTGTCCTTCCTATAACGTCGATATCGTCAGTGAATCCAAGATATTGCTTAGATTTATAAAAGATTGACTTAAGGGTTGCAAACTATCATATTCTCGAGGACAATATTTAATGGAAGTCTTATCATTGTTGGCAGTGATATTAAAGCTGAACAAGGTATGATCGATATTGAATTGGATTTTCTTCAGGATTTAGCATGATTTAAAAATTTAGATTTCCCAGGTCTAAAGCCGCCAATCATAAGTAATGTCTTCACACGTTCACATAAGGCACTTGATGGGATTTTATAAGCGATGTTTATGAAGCTTACCCTTATGCAGTTGATGCAGAGCCGACGATCATCTTTTTTGTTAACGGACAGATGGTTCTAGGTTTCAATGGTTGTGCATACTTTTCTTCCATCACATTTTGTTGATGAGCTGTCTTATGTTTCTAACCAGATTATTTTCATGTCTTTGAAAAGTTCTGCATAAAGCCCTTCAGCGCCATCTGCTGTGCTATTAGTCGATTATAGTCTGGATAAGGCTGACATAATTTCATGTTGGTAGGGTGGTTGAAAATCTTGGTTATCATCAGCATTGTCGGGATTTTGACTGGTCAAAGTAATTTTCCAAATCTGAGGCTTTGACTATGTGTCTACTACGTTGTTCCCAATATTTTGTCATTGCATGCTCAAGGTCGATTTGTAAATCCCGATTTAGATTATTTTACTCTTTCGTATGGCTTTCGCACCTGATTTCTGCTGGAGTATCTATGCATCCACGGAACCTCTTATTGCTGGTGATCTTTTTGGTTTCTCATGGAGGAAGCGTATTTAATCATTTCATTGGTCGACATACATACAGCTAGTGAGCAATTCTTCCTCTCTTCTGGAGCCACGATCTGAACGTCACCATTTTAACTTTGTTTGCTTGGGCGCATTTTTTTCACAATCAGTCAGAGTCAAAACTGTTCGTGTCTCGTGAGATCCTCAATATTTCCGACGCAGTATGATAGCGCTGCCAATGGTCTAGGGTTTTTTCGCAAGCTTGAGGGAAACGCGGTTGGCAAGAGAGTTGGTAATTTATGATTGTGTTCGTCCATCCTTGAATTTCCTGAGTGTGATTGTTGATCGTCTTAGGTTTTCACTGGAAATTTGTAGCCGCATTTTGGCAACAATCAAGTAGTGATCCGAGTCAATGCTGGCTGCTCAGAAGTTACGAATTCCAGGATTTAAGTGGATATCGGACCATCTGGTGACCGCATTGTGCCTTTGTGACATTATAGTCGTGTGCTGCCTACAAACCGCTGCAAAATCGATGAACTAAATATAGTCATGGAATGAGTTGTCATTTATGCTGCTTTTCAATGGTCCTACCAATAACGTCTTTTTTCCCAATTTGCACAAATAAATCTCCCAAGAATATCCTAATACCATGTTTAAGGGATTACTCATAGGTTTTTGTAAGGAGTTTGTAGAAACCTACCTTGATAACTAGATTCCGAAAGCGCATCTGCGCAGATATAACTAATACTGTGGAGCTTCTCCTTGATACTAAACGTTGTCAATCTTTCATTGACTTCGCGAAATATCAAGACTATTTGCGTAAGCCTTCCACTGGCATCAGTAATGCATCTAAACAAGCACATTCCCAGCTGTTAGCAATCACCATACTTAAAGCCGCAGGTCTCTGTGTTTCTCATACCTGGTCCGTTCCATTGCATCTGTAGAGAGATCTGTTATATTAGCTTTGCAATTAGAGTTGGTTATCGAAGTTTGTTAGACCTAAGTACGTTGAGAAGATAAATCATGTGTTGCAACTCATAGATCCGACGCACGGATCTTACGGTATTCGCAAATACATCTTTTGGTTATATAGTGGGAAGCAACTTGAAGCAGATGATACCATTGCGATCCGCTTGAATTTTGCTTCTGAATTAAAAAAATAAAATGCACGACTGGGTCGCACGAACTTGCTCCTATGTAAAAGACTAAGAATTTCAAAAATGAATGTTATTAGAGAAACTGTTCATAAGCATAAAATTCATTTTTTTAAATGACTAAAAAAAAAATCTTTAGTAGTTAAAGGTAAGAATAGGATGCCATGCATAAATCTATATTTGCCATGCCAAGCAAATATAGATTTATGCGAGAACAAAAATTATAAGTCTTTGTAGTGGTTTATAAGGTTTTATATAAGAAAATTTTAAAACATTTTTAAGAAAAAATGTTGGTACGCCAATTTGAAGTTTTTATAATTGTATGAATAAAAATTAAATTTACAAAAAAGGATTGAGCCGTTTTTGAGATATTGAATTTTCAAAAAACAAAAAATTGATTTTTTTTCAAAATTCAAAAAAATATTTTTCTTAAAGTTTTGAAATGAAATGTTTTTTTAACTTTTTAGAAGCTTCTCTCTACGAAATTTCATTAAAATCCGTTTTGCTAATAATGAGAAATTCAAAATTTTAAAAAATCGTTCTATGGTAGGTACAGTCAGTAAAATCTTGTTTTCAAAATTTTTTTTATTAAATTACAGATATTCAAAAATACTCGTAATAGAAAGAAAAAAAATTTAAGCAAAATTCTCGGAACCGTTTTCGAGAAAAATACGATTTTCGAAAACCAATTTTTAACATTTGTATGGAGGGTACCGTTATTTTTAGGTAAAATAATTTTTTTTTCTCATATATTGAGTTTTCAAAAAAAAAAATTTTAAGTTTTTTTAAAAATCCAAAAAAAATTTTGTTGGAAAATTTGAATACACAATAATATTCAAACTGCTGGGAAGCTTTAGCATAAAAAAAATTATCAAAATCGGTGGTACCGTTTTTGAGAAAATCAAAAACAAAAAAAATGGTCCCAATGGGGGTACCAAAACTATTCATTTTTTGGAAAATTTTTTTCAACCATTACCTAGGTTTAACTAAATTAAATTTTTTGAAGTTTTTTTTAAAAAATCGTTGGGACAGTTTTTGAGAAAAAAAAATATTTATAAAATTTCGAAAAAAAATCGTATCCAGGGACCGTTATTTTTGGTCTTAAAAAATCAAATCAAAAAACATCCGGGGGTAAAATATTAAAACCCATATCTACCAAGTTTGAAGAAAATCGGCTGAGCCGTTTAGCTGTAATCGAACAGACAGACAGAAAGACAGACTGACTGACAGACAGACAGAATTGCCAGACCCACTTTTTTGGTCTTCGCTATCATCGTAATGTCAACTTTGATCAAAATCTCGAGTTCGTTTTTTTTTACGAATTCATAACTTGCCTTATAGTACTTATAAGTCGCAAGTAAAAATATATGAACAAACACTTTGCAAAGTTTAAAGTTTTTTCCACTTTGTTGACTCGACACCCACATGTATTTGTAAAATATTAAAAAATCATTAATTGCCCTTAGTAATTAAAAAGTTTGTACAAAAATAAACCATTTATTTATTTTGCAACTTCTCGTGTGTGTGGTATCAAAAGTTGTGCATTTGATCAGAACTCTCACCGAAAATTCTGAAATAGATTTTAAATTAAATTCGCCTTCTGAGGTGATTTTTTGGAGACAAAACAAGAAATGTTGAATTCCGTTGGAAAGTTTGTAAAGTTTTGAGCTAATTCAGCAACGAGGAAACGTTATTTTTTTGGGGCTTATAACACGAAGAAATTGTTTATTTATTCAATTGTTCCACTGTATTGACATTGTACATTGTTTTATTGTTTCAAAAGTTGAAAGAAAGATGTTTGTTTTTACTCAATTGTTTTATTCAAATACCTTGGTTGTTGGGAATTTTTCCACAATCAGTATAAATTTAGAACATATATTCACTTCTGAGTCATTCAAATTTTAACTTGCCATACATTAATATGTATGTAAAGGGTTTTTAAATATGTGGGGATAGATGTTGAAATAGAACAAAACAAATTGTGTGCGAAGTATTAAACAAGATTCTTTTTTTATTTGAAAGGCCCATGTAGTCCATTATGTATGGAATATGGAATCGTTCAAATGTCAGACTCGGCTTCTAGTGGTGGCACGGATCCGATTGGTACAATTTTCAATGACTCTTCCGCATAGACCTGGCTGAATTTGAGTCATGGTCTGTGTACTGTTTACCTTAAAAGTATCGTTCAATTGTGGTTTACTCACGTAAACCTGCGACTTCAGAAAACCTCACAAGAAAAAGTTTATCGGGGCATCATCTTGTTGGTTAATTCATGTCACTTCTTCTAGAGTTAACCTTATTCATTCATGTAGATTGTCAATTGTGGCGTCTGATATGTGACATGTGGCACCGTCCTGCTGAAACCTCATTTCATCTAGGTGCATATGGTATCTGAGCCATTAGAAATATTGGTTATCATAGTTCTGTAGAGCTTTCCATTGAGAGGACCGCCTCACCAACGTCGTTTTCAAAAAGTACAGGCCAATGAAGCCACCGGCCTAAAATCCACACCAAACGGTAACTTTTTATAAAGGATAAATTGTCACCTGATGAATCTAATGTTGGTTGGTGTCGTCCCATACTGGCAATTTTGCTAGTTGGCACAGCCATTGATCCAAAAATGCGCCTCGTCGCTAAAGATGATTTTTCGGCCAAAATTGCGGTCCTCTTCAAAACGCTCTGAGGCCCAGTCAGCGAACAAACGAACGGCATTGTCATTGGTCACGAGCCTTGAGCTCCTGAGTCAGTAGGATCTTGTACAAGTGTAGTCCCAAGTTGCGACGCAAAATTCGAAAAGTTGAAGTCTGTAAAAGGTCGAGTCGTCCCATACTGGCAATTTTGCTAGTTAGCACAGCCATTGATCCAAAAATGCGCCTCGTCGCTAAAGATGATTTTTGGGCCAAAATTGCGATCCTCTTCAAAACGCGCTGAGGCCCAGTCAGCGAATAAACGGCATTGTCTTTGGCCATGAATCTTGAGCTCATGGGTCAGTTGGATCTTGTAAAAGTGTAGTCCCAAGTTCCGACGCAAAATTCAAAAAGTTAAAGTCTGTGAAAAGTCGAGTTCTTGTGCCCTGAATCGACTGCATTGGATTCTGCTGTATACTTTCACGAACACCGACGATGTTCCCGGCCGATCATGCGCATGAATGTTTGCTGATTGATTACCAAACCTGTCGCCTAAAATTTGGCTACCATACGCTGATGATCCGACTGTGAAGGCCCGAGAATGAAGTAACTTCAAGAGTTAAATAAATTAAAGCAAAAAACAAGTTAGGCTTCTAGCAGGATTGTAAAAGAATGCGATCTTTTGTGAATGCAATCTTTAATAACTTCAATTAAGACATTGGATTCATTGACTTTACTTTAAGACTGTAAATTCAAACTTGCAATCGCTATTCCTTTTACATCAAAAAGATTGCATTCACTTTTTCTTCAATTCATTATTCAGAAACCAATTGTTTGCAATCTTCTGAGAATTCATGCACTTTTTTCATTCTTTAGCAGTATTTGCATTCATTTGAAGTCTTTTCATTCTCTGGCATTCATTTGCGAATTAAATTCACTTTAAACACATTTGAATCACAATTGAACATCAAATTATAATACAAAATTTAATTACGCGTTTTTAGATATAACAAAAGAGATGAACAATTTAAATCTTTTTAATGTAAAATGCCAATATCGACTCGGATCACTATCTTGTTGGTATGGTTTTCCGAGGGCGGATTGCCTTGCGAAGACGCATTGCATCCGCCGATCAGGTTCGAATCAACACGGCTGCCCTGCGCAATGAAAACACCAGTAACACCTTTGGTAATGCGTTAGGACTCGCCCTAGAAACACCTGACTTAGGGAGAGTAAGTCCTGGAGCCAGTATGCTGGGCGTAAATGAAAAGTGGACACGTCTTAAAAATACTGTCATTAGTACTGCCAACTCCATCTTAGGCAGCAGTCGTAAAAATCGGAACGACTGGTTTGATGATGAATGCAAGCTAGCGACTGAACGTAAGAATGTTGCGTACCGAGCAATGCAACAATCTCATAGAACGCGGGCACGCGAAGAGGAATATAAAGAGCTCAGAAGAACAGAAAAACGGCTTCACAGACAAAAGAAATCAGCCTGGGAGAAGAACCTAATCTGTGAAATAGAAAATAGCCGAGAGCGAGGTCTGCACCAGGCGCGGAAGTTCTACCAATCCGTCCGAAACATGACGCAGTACACACCACGCTGCACATACTGCAAGGACGGAGAGGGAAATCTGATCACCGATCCTGAAAGCATACTGGAGCGATGGGAAGTGTACTTCAATGAATTGCTAAATGGTCAGCTCACTGCAGAAGTGGAGGCTCCACTACTTCAAGAAGAATACCCTATGTTGCCGCCACCAAGCATAGAAGAGGTTGAGAAGGCTATAGGCCGGCTTAAAGAGAACAAATCCCCGGGAGCCGATGGCATACCAGCCGAATTATTTCATCACGGCGGCGGGCCAGCCTTACGTCAAGCAATTCATGATATTATAGTGCACGTATGGGAGCAGGAAGAAATGTCAGAAGACTGGCGAAAAGGCATAATATGCCCCATACATAAGAAGGGAGATGTCACAACGTGCAGCAATTATAGAGGTATCACGTTGTTGAGTACCGCCTATAAGATACTCTCCTCTATCCTACAAGACCGGATAACCCCATACGCTAAAACCGTTATCGGACAATATCAGTGTGGTTTCATTCCAGGCAAATCAACAACTGATCAGATATTTACCCTTAGGCAGGCGATGGAAAAATGTCTAGAATTTAACATCCCAACATACCATCTGTTTATAGACTTTAAGGCCGCCTATGATAGCATAGCTAGGGTAGAACTTTACAAAGCCATGAGAGAATTCGGCATCCCAAATAAATTGATACGACTATGTAGGTTGACCATGACCAACGTAACAAGCCAAGTAAAAATAGCCGGATTGCTATCCAGACCAATCAACATCTTTAATGGACTCCGACAAGGGGACGGTTTGGCCTGCCTCCTCTTCAACCTGGCGTTGGAGAAAACAATCCGTGATTCTGGCACGGCAACAAGAGGGACCATCGTCAACAGGCCCAGCCAGTTACTGGCTTACGCAGACGACATCGACATCATCAGAAGAACCGAACAAGCTGTACACGATTCCTTCATCCAGATCGAGCAGGCGGCACAAAATCTGGGGCTGCACATTAGTGAAGGTAAAACAAAGTACATGGTGGCGTCGAATGCGAGAGGAACAGTTGGTCAAACAATCAAGGTTGCGGAGCACGAATTTGAAGTGGTGCAATCCTTTAAATACCTTGGGTCAATAGTAGCAGCCGATAACAATATAGAAGAAGAAATACGCGGGCGGCTTCTCAAATCCAACAGAGCCTACTATAGTCTGTCAAAGCTCTTCAAATCCAGAAATCTCACCATAACTTCAAAACTGCTGCTGTATAGGACCATGGTCCTGCCAGTACTCACATATGGATCCGAGACTTGGGTGCTTAGCAAAAGGCACTCCGACCTCTTAGCTGCGTTCGAGAGAAAAGTCTTAAGGAGAATTGTTGGCCCCGTATGTGAGGAAGGACGATTCCGGAGACGGTACAATCATGAACTGTACGCAATCTACCTTGAAGCAGATATCGTGACAAAAATTAAGCTCGGTAGACTCCGGTGGGCAGGGCACCTAGCTCGCATGAGCGAAGAGGAACCTGCTCGGAAAGTTCTTTGTGGTACATTCTATGGTAGACGACAGCGTGGTAGACCATGCTTGCGCTGGAGAGATGGCGTAGACCAGGACGCCCGAAGCCTTGGGGTGCGCAACTGGATGGCGTCGGCTAGAGACCGGGATATGTGGAGAGACTTGTTGAAAGAGGCCAGGACCGGAACCCGGTTGTCGAGCCGATGATGATGATGAATGTAAAATGAATGGTAATTGAAAATTTGAAGTCACATTCTCAAAGTGAATTCTATATATGCAATATTTTGTTTGAATTCAATGAATGATTCTTAAGGATTACATTCAAAAAAGATTGCATTTTTTTAAAACTCTGTCTTCTAGTAAGGCAAAGCTATTAAGATTTCACAATTTACTTGTACTATAAAAGCCCAAACCTATGAAGCTGTAAATATAAATATTTCCGTAAATGAATAATAATAGCAACAAACATAATTGGCTAAACTTTTAAATATATAGACAAGTGTTACAAGTGTTGCCGTTTCAAAATATCTTTTCTAGTTTCCATTATTTGTATCGTAATCAAAAAAGTATGTAATTTTTGTTTGTTTTTAAGCTTCTAAAAGAGGTAGTTTTTGAATCAAATACAACTTTTTCTTAGACTGTCCAAATTTTTGTATTTCATACACAAATCACGTTATATTAAATTTTTACTTAAATTTTAATTGCTTTAGTTACTAAATGGCACGGCGTAGAAAAAACTTTACAACCCTTTCGAAAATAGACAAATACTAATATACCTAATGTAGGTGGTTTTTATAAGACGTCTGTCTTACTAAGCTTCATAGAAACATGCTTAAAAAAATAATTTACAATCTGTCAAGTTCTTCAGACTTGAAGACAAATTTGTTTATAATAAAAAAATATTTTACTGAAAACAAAAAAAAATTCCAAAAGAATTTCTTATGAGCAAGTAAATTACTTAAAAACGCATTAACCTTTTCAAATACAAAAATTGTACTCTGTCTTTAGAATTTGTTTTGTTCTTAAGAATTTTATGATTTTGTTTCTAATTTTAATTTAATGACTTTCACACTCACAAAAGCAATTTTATCTTGTCTTAGATGGCGGCATTTTTAAGATTTATTTTAAATAAACAAAACTGGATTATTATGCAGAAAACTTATTTCTCTCGGAAATTAACTTAAATGATTTGGTAAGCTACTGTGTATGACGTACGTATGTATGTATTTAATATGCTGTTTCAAAAACAAAATATGTTCTTTCAAACAGGTTCGAAAGTTTAATTTAATTCAGAGCGGACATCTGCGAACATTTATTGGCTTTAATAGTAACGCTGGGAATGGTCCCATCTTAGGAGTTTATAAGAATCAACTAAAAAAAAAAATTGTTTACAAAAAATTATCTCTTCTTCTTAAAGAAACAATTTCACCTCACCAGCACGGTTTCGTTACTGGAAAATCTACCTCAACAAATCTTATGATTTTCTGCAATAGCGTTGTCAATTTTCTGGAAAGTGGATCTCAATGTGATGTAATCTACACAGATTTTGCCAAAGTCTTCGACAGAGTTAATCACCATATTTTGATTTACAAGTTAAAGCATTTGGGTTTCCATTCTACTCTGCTGAAATGGTTCGAGTCATACTTGTCTGATCGTATTCAATTTGTTCATATTAAATCAATGTTTCCTCCGGTGTTCCTCAAGGAAGCCACTTAGGTCCTCTCCTTTTTTTAATTCTCATCAATGACATTCCACTTCACATTCAATTTTCCAATAAACTTTTGTTTGCCGATGACTTAAAAATCTACCGTCGAATTAATTCCATTTCCGACTGTATGCCAAGAAGACCTTTCCCGACTTGAGTCATGGTGTACGAATAATTGTCTTTTCTTAATGTTTCGAAATGCCAAATTATGTCTTTCTATCGTAACCAGTCTCCTGTGTTTTACCCTTATAAAATTAATAATACTTCCCTTACTAGAATTTCTGATAAAAAAGATCTTGGCGTCATATTTGATCAAAAATTAAAATTTAACCTTCACATAGACTTCATAGTAGCTAAAGCTAACTCCATGCTAGGTTTTATATCGAGGAATTCTAAGGAGTTCACTGATCCGTATACACTCAAATCCCTTTGAGTATCACTTTGGAAGAATGCACAATTGCCCATTAGAAATCCTTAAGCTCGATTGCCCGGATTCTGTGTGATTTTCGAGGAAAAAACCAACCGATAGGAGGCGCTTTAATTTCCTTGCTGGTCATTTCCGCCAAACTTTGCCTGTCTTTCAGCGACCAATGAGGTATTCCCAAGTCTAATAACCAACTAGAAAAATGCAGATTGGCTGTGCGAAAGTGTAAAAGGTAATGGTGTCAACAAGTTCAAACAGTCAAATGCCATACGATCGACTTAGTAATGAACAAAGGACAAATCGTCAATTATCCTACTGGATTTTTTATTTCATTGGAACCACCCAGAATGCCGCCGCACCCATTAACATTGAAGGTTCACCGGTAATGCTTTTTCGCAAATTAAACGCACCAAAGTGGTACAATGGAACTAGATTGACCATACAACAATTGTCACCAAATTTAGTATAGGCAACAATCTTTCTCAGTGGTCACTGCAAACTCAAAAGACACATCAGTATTCTTGGCCTTGTGACCATGTGGTACTCGTACAGGTTCTGTAATACTCACGAGGAAACAGCGGACCATATACATATAAGGCCGATGCATCACATCGTCCATTAAAAAATAAATAAATAAGCGGATTCACATAGGATTTATGTCAAAAATGTGTTCTGAAAAATTGTGTTCTGATAAATTTCTGTTTGTATCAAAAAATTCTTATAAATCTGTAAAATCCAGTTTTTGAATACGAGATCATTGAAGATTCAGTATTAAGCCCAATAGAATAACATTTTTGTAAGACCAACAATTCAGACAAAAAATGCTACAAGGTGCCTAAGGTAGTAAAAATTTTTGGTCATTTGTACAAAATATACGAAATACTACTTCGTCTACAATGACTCTCTTTTTGTCATGACTTGTCATTTTACAGTTGCAAAAGTACTGAAAGATCTAGATATACACAAATGCGCTGGCCCCAAAAGTATGCTAGCAAAACCATTGCGTAAGTTCTATCATTTGTTTCGCTCTACTAGTCTCTTTCCTAATCCAGCTTTTCATCAAAATACTCGAATGTTCTTCCCTCTCTATAACTATCCGTCCAAGGTTATGGAAATGCTGATAAATTATCAGGTGAAGAAATGTCTTGAAGAACGAAAGCTTCTCGATCACCGGCAGGATGACTTTCGTAGCAATAGTTCCATTGCCGATCTGATTGCATATCTCACCGAACAGTGGCACATATTTTTACATCGTTTTGAAGAAAGTAAAATTATTGTACCTGATATTTCAAAAAGCATTTGATGGGGTTTGGCATCAAACTCTTTTATCCAAACTGCGGGCATTTGGTTTTGATGAATCTCTTCTTCGTTGGATTAGAAACTACCTTTTGAACTGCTCAATATTTACAAGTTGTATTGGATGGTTTTTAGTTTCTAATTCATGAATTAAATACTGGTGCGCCACAGGGCTCCGTTTAGTGTCCAACTCTGTTTCTCATATTCATCAATTATCTTTCGTCTGAAACTTCAAATCCAATAAATTGTTTTATTAATTTATTTATTAGGTTATTGCAAGCAGATATGCATAAAAAATACAATTTTAATACAATTATAATTAATACTAACTTACAATAAAGTTGGTGGAAAGTTTAGAGTGAGGAGGAGTATAAAATTCTTCTGAGGGATTGGGAACAAAGAATATCTTGTACAGTGTTGACTAAGCTTAGTATACATTAAAATGACTGTAGTTAGTGCGGTAAGAAAGACTTCCACCGTCAAAAGGACAAATGTTAAGTTACGTGGATTGGTATTAATGAATGTTAATTCTAGCGAAGCCAGAGAGTCAATGATACCAGTGATAAGTTGATGGATAGATAGTATTTCAGCGATATCCGACGTTGAGTAAAACTTTGTAAGCCCAAATAGGAGTGGGCCACAATGGCTGCCCTGAGGAACACCTGCAGAGGTATAGATATGATCAGACACTTCACTTCTGAGAAAAACCCTACATAAACGATTTTCGAGCTATGATTTGATTAATTCGATAAACAATGGTGGAAAACAAAAGGCTTTGAATTTTTTTTTTTTTTTTTATAATTAACTCACGCTCAAGGGAATATTATTACCCTTTAAATGTTTTAACACAGCGCGGGCGTGAAGTTACGGAAGAGAAAGAAGGATAGGAAAGATGTGTGGCACGATGTTCTGAGACTGAAGGTGGTTGTCTCAGACTTTTTATCTCCAGGGATGGCGGCTGAACTAAAGCGGAGAATTGCCGTGTCTTATTTCTATGTCCCTTATAATTCGCATTATTTTGTTCGTTTTTCATCCTTGTTGGGCATACTAGTTTAACTCAATCACATGTTGTTAGTGTTATGCCCAAGCAACATGTAATGAGTAAACCAGCAACCCTTTGATGACAATTTTTAGAAGGTTTAATTGGAATTAAAGACGACATAGACGACGGCAGGGATCGAACCTGTGATACTGAGGTTCACAGGCGAGCACACAACCATCGCGCCACGGCCACCCCCAAAAAAAAAATTTGACATTAGATAATTTGGTGACTGATCTTCTTGAATGCTTTAGGCTAGCCGCGCACTAGCAATTTTTAGTTGCGAAACTTGGTTCGAGCAACTAAAAAGTTTGTGTTTTGACACAAACTAAACGATTGCCTAAAATAAGTTCGCCATTTTATTGAACATATAATTATCTGCAAATTCACGGACATTCAACCAAACAGTTCATCTGTTTTCTATAAGTAACCAAACAGTTTCGCAACTAAAAATTGCTAGTGCGCGGCTAGCCTTACTGAAATCAGTAGTAATAACATAGACATCAAAGTCTTTTTCCAATACCAAGAGTGTCATGAAGACGAATTCGGTAAGATTAGTTGCGGTATACTTTACTTACCCTTTAGGAAATCGTGTTATAGTGGAGAAACCATTGGCTTCCGATAAAATTCGAAGGAGTCGTACACTATGCTTTAAAAGAGCTTAAAGATGACGGAGAATTTTATGATCGATCGATAGTTTGAAATCTGGTCTTTGAAAATTGGAAAAATAAAAGATTCTTTTTTACTGACGACAGTATTCTCAGCTTTTTATATTCGTTTTATAACGGCAGCGAATGATAAGGTAAACAAACAGCATCATCTCTGCATGAGCATGGCAACACTTGTGTTCGTAAAAGTAAACTTACAGTCAGCATGCGGTCAATTTGGCATGTGTTTTTTTTTTATGTTGCTGAATTTGCAGGAAAATGGCAGAGGATCAAATGTGAGCAATTTTTTTTTGAAATTAATTTGTAATCGTACAAATATTGATTTTTACAACTTATTAGGGAGGATATTTATTATAAGGAAGTTCCAAGATTTGAAAGCTTCGTATCATAAGATTAAAAAAAGAAATAAACTAAGCGGTAGGGAGGCTTACTCATGGGATTACTTCCATCAGTTCGATGAAGTTTATGGATCTCGACACAATGTTGAACTTCCTCCAGAGCTATTGGCTGAGGTATCTGATGGTTTTGAGGAAATTCGTATTTTTTGGAATATGCCTAAAAAGGGAAAAGTACGAAATGCCGACAGAAAAAATGTCGACTGGACGAACATAAATTTCATCGACTGTTAAAATGTCGACTGCAGTTTCATCGACAAAAAAAAGTCGACGGTTTAAAATCTCGACTATTAAAATGTCGACTGAAAACTTGTCGGTAAAAAAGGTCGACTTTTATCCAAAATAGAGTTAAATAAAACAAGAATGCTCTCTTTTAATATGTAGACTAATTTTTATTATTAATTCAATTTTATAAATTAAAAAGAGGGGAGCGTATCGATTCTTTAAATGCTAAAGAAACTTTGCATACACCCAACCTCGCACCTACCCCAAATCCTATAGTGTGCCTAAGCAGGGGGGTTGCAGGGGGGCAGCATGGCCCCCCTTACATATCTCACTGCTTACACGTCGTAATAAGAAAGGGGATTATAAAAAACGGGATTATAAGAGACGGAATTTCAAAAAGCGGGATTATAAAAAAAAAGATTTTTTTAATAAGTTGTTATTTATATGTACAAAAAATAAACACAACTATGATCGACAGTGGCGGCGCCGCATGCATGTGAGCGTCATTCACTTTGCCACTGTCGACATTTTTCGAGTCGACATTTTTAAAATCGACTTTTTGAAAGTCGACATTTTGATCAGTCGACATTTTTATCAATCGACTTTTTGAAAATCGACATTTTAACGATCGATTTTTTTAAATCGACATTTTAAAAATCGGTAAATTGTACCCAACCCGACTTCACACATGCTGTTGTAATTGTGTTCATATATAATAATAATTCGAAGCATGTTTTAGGCAGGGCAGGTGCAACAAACATTGAAATTACAAACCCAGCCAAGCTCATTACCAAAAACCGCGTAAAATTTACCTATCATTAAATTAAAACAATTCTACCGTTATATCCGCGCTTCACCTGGCTCAATATTTTCTTTTCATTACGATATTCAGACTATCAAAAGCAATGTGCTTCAGTTTTTCTTTTTAAATCCTCTCCAACTTTCCTGAAAACGCTCGCACTGTGCTCAAACATTTTAAGGGTAGTCATAATCCCTTTAGTGCGCGAAATGTTATTGTCTTTTTCATGATATTCTTTTTTCATCGGACTTGGACAATACTTATTCTGTATTTACAAGTATTTTAAAATGTGCAATCGATATGTATGAGCTCAAAAAATTATAATAGCCCGGCATGGTACAACAAGAGGCTGAATTATCTTAAAAATAAAAAAAAAAAAACTAATCATACAAATTATATAAACTTGATAAAGAAAATCTGGAACTGTGCGCATAAATTATTTCAACTGTCAACGTGAGCTCGATTTCCTAATTAAGTTTTTGTATAGAAACTACCTTTTATCGGTTGAGTGATTTAAAATCAAACAGTAAGCACTTTTGGAACTTTATAAGCCCGAAACGTAAATCAAATGAAATAAAAAGCTGCATTAAGTACCTCGATTCAATGACTAGTGAAGTACCTAAAATCTGTACCTTATTCGTCAGTTATTTTCATTCGATTTTCATTGGACGCTCCTTCTATCCAGGAGATGCCTTTCGTTGGTAGTGAAATAGAGAAATCGGCTCGGTTGTTCCCAG
This sequence comes from Philhelius festivus, assembly GCA_963931855.1. Taxonomy (NCBI): domain Eukaryota; kingdom Metazoa; phylum Arthropoda; class Insecta; order Diptera; family Syrphidae; genus Philhelius; species Philhelius festivus. The sequence continues at coordinate 193,629,615 of OZ007554.1, forward strand.
TCCTACGGAAGAAGAAGAGACCTTATCCGGTTCGAATGTAAGTATAAGCGAAGGGCCCGATGGGATTTCAGCTATACTTTTAAAAAATTGTGCAATTGTGTTAGCAGAACCACTTTCAGTAATTTTTATTTTTTCTCTCACTGAAGGCCAATTTTTGTATGATTGCAAAATGTCTTTTCTGTCTCCCATGTTTAAATCGGAATCAAGGCAGGAAGTAAGAAACTACAGGGGTGCAGTTCTCTATCTATCTGTGAAACTGTGAAGTACTTAATAAAAAAGTTATCATTTCAGTTTTCACAGCCATTTTTCATTTTTACATAAACATGAACTCACATATTGCGATTTTGGAACTCATTCTGATAAAAATGTTTGTCAAAACATTTACTAAACAGTACTAAAATGAGGAATACTCTCATTTTTGATACACGATACTCATTTTTGAGTAAAATTTTGTTTGTTATTTTCATAATCAAAATCGTTTGAGTGTGAAAACAAATTTAATATTTGAAAATATTTTGACATTTTATTAATTTTTTTCATAAATTGCGAATCGGATAGTGTGTGAAGTTGTGAAAAAAACTTATCACTTCACAGTTTAACAGATAGAGAATTGACCCCAAGTCTATGTGTAAAATTTCAACTATTCCTAAAATATCTGAAAAATTAGTTTTTAACAGACTACCACATTTGTTTCGAAACCACATATATTTTTTTTCACCAGCAGTTTGTGGCAGGTAGCTTTAATGATTAACGTTACCATATCTATTATAGAAATTTGGTGACAAACTCATATTATTTGAACAGGTTTTTGAAAAGCGTTCGACAGAATAAATCATCATGTTTTGCTTTATAAATTAAATTTTCTCTTTTTACTTAAGTGATTAGAATCATATTTGACTCAGATAACATTTTTGTGCCGTCAGAGGTGCCACAAGGAAGTCATTTAGGGCCATTACTAGTTTTGTTATTTGTCAATAACATTCTACCTAATTTTAATGATTGCCTTCTTTTTGCAGATGACCTTAAACTCTATCGTAAGATAAAGCTGTGAAGTGGATTGTGTTTTTCTCTTGGAAGATCTGGCGAGACTTGATTATTGGTGTCAACAAAATCACCTTCTCCTTAACATTTCTAAATGTCAAATCTTGTTGTGTTTCAGGAATCAGCAATTTAATTATATTTAATTATAGTATTAACAACACTAATTTTACGTATTAATCTTAGTCTAAGAGTTTGTATTCTAATTGACGAAATAAACTTAAACTAAACTAAAAAAAAAACTGAATGGACAGTAAAATTTTGGTTTAAAAAATTAGAAATCGAGATAGGTAGGTATGTGATTCAATTAATTAGGAAGGTTACGATATGCAGGAAATGCACTCAAATCTGTATGTGTTCCACTATTATTAATTTACAACTTACAACCCCTCAATTAATAGAAAATGTATAGCAAAAATTCAAAATATCTACTCCATACACTATTAACCAGCATTTTTCTACTTTCTTCTATTTTGAATCGAATTTTGTGTGTCATACAATTAAAACATCCAAGCCCAATAGCATCTTAAATTCTTCTGACATAATACCAAACAGTATATCAAACATTTCGGTGCATGCATCATCGCACTTAATTGCCAATTCAATTAGCTATGCACATAAAATTTGCATAAAGCTGTAGGACCGCGCAGCACCATGAGCTCGAGCCAAGGTTTTGCTTTTTCTTTTTTTGATTCATGTATCTTTTTTTTTTTTGTTTCTTCAAAAATTATCTATAGATACATTTTCTTAAAAGTAGGTATCTAGATCGTATTCGTTTTCCCATCAGGTGCGCGTTAAGTACTTACCATTACCACGTGGGTTCCACATAATAAATTTGAAAAAATGCAATTTAATTAAAAAACGAAAAAAAACTATCTTGCCTTGTGCGTATCCGCCAGACACCTAAAACAAAGTAAACCTCACCTCGTTCAAACACGAATAAATAATAATATTAAAAAAAAACCATAAACGATCTACAATCCATCCACCAGCGGGTGGACCATTTACAACTACAGCGCACTCAGCCTCTAGAGAATGCGTGCAGACACGCAATCCCAAAGCTTTCCTCGCATAAGTATCTATCGCAAAGCTTTTTCATTCATTGTAAATGTTAGGCCTATATAGTTGTTGTATCTGCATCTCTAAATCAAGTGTATATTCGCGGTCGAATCGCACCGCCGATGTTGATGCGGAGTGTAAAACGAAACAAGTATCTATAAAATACACACCAGTAAACATACAAAAAATAAAGGAGAATGTCGACTGTGCGCACACCTTTCAGACGATTCTCATAGCAGACACCAGACACAACGGATGGTATATAACCGGCTAAAAATCAATTTGCGATTTCAGTCTAATCAACGTACTCCAACCCGGCACAAGCTTTCCTTCTCTCGTGATTATAATACAAGGAATACAATATCTATATTTCGGGTCTAAAAAGAAAATAACCAGAACCCCTCACAACAAGGATTACTTGAGAAACTATAATACCCTTATAATAAAAGTGCACCCCTACTCTCTAAGACTTATTTCAAAAATCATAAGACAAAGCAAAAAGCTGAATGTGATAATTTTAAGTATCTAAGTGATTTCGAAACACAAAATGTGAATGCTTTCTAAACGATCGCAACAAGTTCACACTAAAAACGATAAACTCCTCCTCGTCTTCATCATTGTCGTCGGGCTTATAAAACTATCTATTTTCAAAATAAAAAAAATCTACAAAAACGGATTACGCGCAACAGTTTGGGTCGACAAAAGAAAAAGATACTTTTAACTCAGTGTATTCCAGGTATCTGCCTATACAGAGATACTCGTTGTCGTTACTCCATACAGCAAACAACAATTGAAAAGTGAAAGTGAAATTTCTTCTATTACACGATCAAAAAAAAATTACATCGTCTGGTTTGGAAAAAAAAAAAAAAAAAAAAAAATTGAAACTCCGTTTGTGGTTTCAAGAGCAAACTAGTATCAGTGTCTTGCTGAACTTCAAAGATACTTTTTTGTCCATTTTCTTCCATTGGTGGAAAGAGTGAATTTCTCGACTTTTATTTTTTATTACCATTTATTTGTTTTGAAGGAAGGGTAAAATTAAATCATGTCCAAGTGTAGAGAATACGAAAATGACTCAAGCGTGATGTATTGTGCGGTTAAAGAAAGTGAAAGTGATGCAGGGAAAAAATCTGAGACTGAGACCTCTGGAATGACGGAAAAGGGGATAAGTAATTCTGCCTTATCGACTCAAGCGATCGTGCCGATTTCATCATCGTTGCCGTCAAAACTTTTACGTCTTCAAATGCACCAACGTCAGCAGCCAGTGCAACAGAATGTGATTGCAGTTTCCCAAAACGGAATGCAAGTTTACACAATCAGTAACGATGTGCAACATCAGCAGCAGCATTATGAGCAACAGCAGCAGCGGCAGATGCGTGATCGCCAGCAAAATCTCATTGATCTTGGCAATAGTGGCGATTCAATGGAATCGTTGTCCGAAGAGGAGGATGAGTTGAAGCCACTGCCCAAAGAACAACAGCAGCCAGTGTTGAATGAGATTACAAATGACCGTTTCCATCATGGCATACATCATCACCATTCAATGCCGCATCACTATCTTCAATATCACCTGCGAGACGATCAGTCGAATAGGCGCGGTTCGTTTGAGGGCATCAAGATCGAGCCAATGCAGGTCAAGGATTATCAGAATGGCAATGGGAGCAACGGCGGCCTTGACAATGAACTTGAGAGCCAAGTAATCGAGATCGATATGTTGGATCAATCGGAGATACCCGATGATCAATTGTCTGAGGAGATCGTCGAGCAGGTAGAGTTCTACTTCTCGAACGACAGCATTTTGAAGGATGCCTTCCTGCTGAAGCACGTTCGTCGGAACAAGGAGGGCTTTGTCAGTCTGAAGTTGGTGTCGAGCTTCAAGAGAGTTCGACAATTGACGAAGGATTGGAGAGTTGTTGGGCATGCCGTTCGCAGGAAAGGCAAACATATAGAACTGAACGACGAATGCACGAAAGTTCGTCGAATTGATCCTTTACCGAGCTTTGATGAAACCATGCCATCGAGGACAATTGTAGCGTGTGACTTGCCCATGGATAAGTTGAGTATTGAAAAAGTCTCCGATATATTTTCGAAATGTGGAGAAATTGCTCTGATCAGAATTCTCAAGCCTGGCATGGCTATTCCAGTCGATGTTCGTCAATTTATGAACAAATATCCGGAGATGCAGCAGAAGGAATGTGCGTTGGTGGAATATATTGAATCGTCGGCAGCGAGGAATGCGAAAAATCTCCCCGGAAACTTCCAGGTATTCGATATGGTGGCCCCGAAGAAGAAGACCGGAAAGAAGGCTGTAGGAGCTCCGGTCACGAAAATCGTTGAAAATTACAAGAACTACAGCTATGAGAACAACTTCGAACGTGCACGAGGAGGAAGTTTCAGTGGAAATGTACTGCCCAGTGAGACTGATCTGCGATTCAGATTGCGTCGGAATCATTCAGACTTCCATGTCAAGGGTGACAGCTTACATCATCATACGCATTCGCATAGTCACCATCAACCACAACCGCAACAGCTGTCGCAGCAGCAACAACAACAGTATGCACATCACGCACTTAGTCACTATCATAGTCTGTCTAGAAACAACTCGTTGGACAATGCCAATTCCAGTGCTGCTCCAAACAACATGAATTTCTATGCGTCATCACCACGTCGTTTCAGTAACACTGCCGAGATGGTGGGACCAGTTAGAAGGTATTCGGCTTGCTCCAACGATGGCTATTCTACTTGTTCCGAAGTATCACGTCGCCCATCGAACTGCTCCATAGAGGGTTCGGATATGAGACGCGATTCAGGATGTTCGGAGAATTGCCCTTGCTCAAACAGTCGCCGTGGATCACAAAACGTTGAGCCTTATCGCAAACTCTCCCACGGCTCGGACTCCGACTGCAGCCAACGAAGATTCTCCAATGGATCGTTCCCCTTCGAGAGGAACTATTCAAATACCAGCAATGAAATGGTAGCACTGCCTCGTCGTCAATCGAATGACTACAACAACTTCAGTCGCAAACCATCTGCAGACTCGACATCAGGAATGCTGATCGAGAACGAACACACATATCGCAGGTTCTCGAATAATTTTGATCCCAAATGCAAAATGGCAGGCTATGAGTATTACAATGGAAGACGAATTTCTACGGATTCCGGCTACGATCGGAGATGTTCGTTCGGTTCTGACTTCGAGGGTTCACCCAGATCGAGAACGGGTAGTTTTTTGAACAACTACAAAACTGGTGAGTTTGAGGGATCGCCAAGGTCACGAACCGGAAGCTTCCTTAATGCCACTCATAAAGCTGAAAATGTGGTGAGAACACCGATTGGACCCGATGGCAGCAAGGGATTCGGATCGAGGGCAAGGAAATTCGGACAAACTGTGGCGCCCGTGAATTGAGCACCAGACGAAGAATCGATATTGGAGAAAGAATATATTAAAACGTGTGCGAATTTAATAAAAAGGTAAGTTGGAGAAGTGTTTGCTTTTTTTTTTTTGAACAATGTCAAGGCGGTACACTTTTTAGTGCTGCCTTGAAACTATAACTTTATTGCTCTTAGAAACAAAAAAGTTTCAGGTAGATGTGTGTACCTAAGATATGAGTAATACTTTTTCCAATTTTTTTTATTTTATCAATATCTATGTATGTCTGTAGTTTTAAGTTTAGACAAAAACAGACCTTGAATGTTTGCCTAGGTGTTTCTAGACTAATGTTGGTAGGAGAAAAATAAAAAAACAATGTTTATAGAATTCCTACTTTTTTTGCCAATAAAGTAGAGGTGGAATTTTATTTCAATTGCATCATGTTCCTAACATTTTAGGCTTTGAATCAACAGTATTAACAAAAGCACTCGATATAATTTGGTCGTTGGTGTTATTTGAGTTTTATTTTGACATTGTATATTTTTGTTTTTCTAAAATATTGACTTACTCTATAATTGAGGACGGTGGTTCCGAGAAGTCTACGAGATTTCTAGTGCTATATAACTCGAATCACGTGAATTTTGGTTAGTGTACAGAGAAACCTGTCTGTTTTTTGTTTTTGTGATATGAAAATAAACTTAACAGAAGAATTTTGTGTGAGGTCTTAAATATTTTCAAACGTAGTTTGGAGGTTAATTTTCGACAACTCCACTCATCTGCTAATCATTTTCAATCTGTTTTATTGGAGAAAAACTATTGTCAACCCCTGCGTAAACCAAAAACGTCTTAGCTTTAGCAGAATTTGAGTTTCAAAAATGAATGCTATTGGAGAAAAATCTTCAAGACTGTTAAATTCATTTTTTAAATGGCTAAAACAACAACTACTACTACTATTTATAGTTTAAGCTAAAACGTGAATACTATGTTATATCTCAAGCAAAGATAAATTCATACAAGAACCAAAATTATATATCTTAAGATTTTTATAATATCCTTAAAAACAAATATTGGTATGCAAACTTTTTAGAAAAATATCGAGCCGTTTTTGTGAACTTTCAAACAAAAACATTTTTGAATTTTTTTTTCAAGAACCTAAAAAATATTTTTTATTTAAGTTTTGATATGCAATGTTTGTTTAAAATTTTCAGAAACTTGTGTATAAAAAATTTCATTAAAATCCGTTACACTAATAATGAGGAAGTGAAAATTCGAAATAAAAAGGTTCTATTATAGGCACTTTCAGTAGTGTCTTAGTTTCAATTTTTTTAACAACAAATTATAGTTCGTAAAAATTAAGCGAAAGAGAAAAATTTTTGTCCAAAGTCTAGGTGCCGTTTCCCAGAAAAATACAATTTTCTTCAATTCTCACCCAATATGTCAAAATGATGAAAGACGAAACAACTGGTGTCAAATCTTATTGCAGGGTCATTCAATGTTTAAAAAAAACGCCTTCATGTTACTGATGGACGATTGTATTTTATTTTATGCTTCGGAAAAATGTATTTTCAGAGTTGACATTTAAAAAATCCGAAAAATTTTGTTTTTAATTTCCTGTCCCGGAAATGCACTTTCAGGGCGATTGGTTGACACTCGTAACGATTTAATTTGTTCCTTGTCTGTCAAACTACATAATGCCAAATTTGGGAATAAATATTCTATATACATCAGAATATACGAGGAGATCATTTTCCATCTGTCAAGCCACGAACTGAATGATGACTAAAATAAAAATGGATTAAAATTTTTAGTATTTTCCCCTTATATTTGCTTTGAAAAGTTCCATTACAAAATGGAAATAATATCATTCGGTTTTTAAATCTCTGACAGAAGGAGTGGGCAAAGTACAGAAACGTCAAAAAAACAGTCGGAGGATTTAGTTCAGTGAGAAAACCGTCTCTATCAGAAAAAAGACTTCAAGATCATGATGCATGAGCATGAGCAAGTCACGATTCTTTTTTCAGTTGTTTTGTCTTAAGTCTTTTTGACATATTTGGTGTGAGGTGAAGAAGTGTTGCGGAATTAGACTAGCTACGTTTCCACACCCTCACCTAAGCTGTCAAAAAGACGAAAAGAACAAAAGAAACCTGTAATCAAGCTCCAAGAGTTAAACTGAAGTACTATCTATATTTTCGTACACCATTAGGGGCGTTCACATACTCAAATATGTTTGACAAGCACTAAATCCTCCGACATTTTTTTAAAACAAATCTGTGAAAAATTTTTTGAGGAAAAATATTTTATAAAATTTCGAAAAAAAAATACTTTTTACCAACTTTAATGTATGATTAAAATCTCGAGTTCAATTTTTTCCCGAGTACATAACCTACGTATATATCACAACTTAAAATGCTTTTCTTATCGATTATATGACAAAATATATAAATTTTTCTTAAAAAACTTTTCTAGAGAAATTCCCAGAAGTGATCAATTTAACCAATATTTTCTTGGTGGAAAAATGAAGAGTTAGTTGCTCAGAGTCTAAATTTAAAAAATCTGAGCCATCTGAGATCATCGAAATTTGTTTTGTTTCATATGGTTACAAAATGGTTTAAACTTTGTAATGTTTTTAGTCGTTTGTCATTGAATTTATTGAGAAATTCTTGGGAACATTACTATATTATATAAGATTTTCCACAAAAATTGTTAAGACTATTTCATTGTTAAAAGTTAGACGGTTTAACAGATAATCGGTGCTCAAATTAAATCTATAGTTTAGTAAATACAAATTGGAATACGTTTTTAAATCTTAGACTAAAATTTCAATTTCAAGTAAAAATTCTCGCGAATTTAAGAGTACCTATGGGAGATGTTTGAAATATTTACCATTTTCTTTCTTCCTTCGTTCTGTTTGCATGGGAAAAATAAAATTCTAATGAGGAACTTCTAAATTTAAAAATATTTACATTTAATTTGTTTTTTTTTTGTTTCGCTTAAAAAAAAAACAGCTTAAAATTAAAACCTAGATTTTTCCCCTTCTGTTTTTATTTCGATTTGTTTTAATTTATGTATTTTATTTATTTATGGAATTAAAAACATTAGAAACATTTATTGGAACTTTAACTAAAAGGAATTGAAATAAATTAATTTGAAAATAAAATGTGAAATCCAGTAAAGTTCGGAAAACATTTTTTTCTAAGCTATTTTTTCGACATTCTCAATGATTCCTTAACCGATTTTCGTTTTTTTTTTTTCAACATAAACATTGAACGAGTGGATGATTTCTTTTGGATATTTATTTTTTTTTTTTGCTGTTTAAGTTAAGGAAACTGGGATTTAGGAAACATTTCATTTGTTTGATAAATCATGCTCGGTTCTGTTCAACTATTACGAATCAAATATTTTAAAAGTTAATTCCGGAATACCACAGGGAAGTCATTTAAGCCCTACACCATTAATTTTAATGATTTATCAGTATCACGTGAAAGCGATGTGTCTGTTTTTGGTGTCTCATTTGATCGAAAATTTGAATTCTATATTATACCTAGTAAAGCAGACAATTGTCTGAATTTTAATTACAAAAGAGCTACTTTTTGGAATAAGTTTTTCAGGTTTGGTAACATTATTGAAATTTGCTCTCGAAGGTTTGCTTAGAACAACAGACTAAAACGTATTGATATGCTTTGTCTTGACAACGGACTAAGGGTAAGGGTATGGAAGAAGGCAGAGCACATTACCCCCAAGAAAATAGAATAACTTTTTAATTAAAATAAAATATGTAATGATGTGCATTTTTGATAACAACAAATTTGTATGAGTTGACTGTCATTTAACGAAAAGCTGATTATATTCCACACTTACGCAAGTATTTCTTAGGGGGTGTTCATGAAAATATATGGCGAAGAATTATATCTTTTTGCAAAGCGAAAAATAATCATGAATAAATAAGCATGAATACCCTTATTAATAATACACAAGTGCACATTCCCTTTCTTTATTCTTCAAAATTAAAAAAAAAAACTTTTTATAAGTTGGGATGTTTGCAACATAATATGTATGAACGAAAAATGAGAATTTTGGCCAGAGTGACCACAGATAGGACAGTCAGTTAAAACAATTTATTTTGTTAAATATCCATTTTAATTTGTTACATGAAAATAAAAATTGCAGCAGAAATCACAAGGCAGTGTTTATAGAATATTCTCGATTTCAATGATAATAAATGTAGTGTTGTAACTTATTCAAGATTACTAAATCCTATTTGTTTTGATTAGAAAATTGATGGTCAATACCTACAAAGATTAATGAGTCAAAAGGACCTTGGAGTTATCTTTGAATCTAAAATGAATTTTTCGCTTGTTCAAATTGACCAAGTAATCTCCAGAGCAAATTCGATGTTGGGTTCCATAATAAGAAACTCAAAGTCTTTTGAAGATCCTTAAACCCTTAAGACTCTGTTTTTATCTATTTTTAGACCTCTGCTAGAGTATTATTGCGTTATTTGGAATCCATATACGCAAAGAAGCATCCTTCGTATTGAAAAAAATCAGAAAAGGTTTACTAAGTTTGCTTTGCGGAAATCATTTAGAAATGCAAATCTTCCATCTTATGAGATCAGATGTGCCTTTAATGATTTAAAGCCCCTAGTACCTACTCAGAAGGAAACTACATTCAGCTCTTTTCGCTTTTGATGTCCTCAATTCAAATATTAACTGTTCGATGCTGCTTTCAATTTACTATATTTATGCACCTTCCCGTTTTTTATTATTATATTATTATTTTAATACTTTGTAAATACGTTATTTATTACTTAGTTTAATTGTGTATATTAGTCTTTATAAAGTTTTTGTAACTTGATTGACGAAATAAATAAATATGAAATAAATATTGAAAGTATTCTTGCTTTTATCTCTTGTTACACTGCTTTTTTACATTTTACCCTAGTACATGCATATTTCTGTAAATTCTTTAAAATTCAATTCATCCTGAATTACAAGACCAAGATCGTGCTACCCAGTCGTTCAATTTATTTTTATTTTGTACCCTCCCGATTCACCAGAGAACTAAAAGGTGTCCACTAGTTGCATTCTTTTGACCACTTGTCATTATTGTTTTCCAAGTTTCATTTGAGCTTTGCGTGCATACAGGTACAAAAATAAATCTAGTGACTTACAACTCCAAACCATTGTGTGTTGTCAGCAGGAATGAAAGGGACCTACAATTTTCTGCCGAGACCGAACGTCAAATATGAGAATAACATTTCATGACAAGAAAAAGAGATACAATTAGTGTAATAACTTCCTCGCAATAGGTTGTATCCCTGAAAAAAAAATTTTTTTCTTAGATATCTGATTAACTAATACCCCAGCCATTAATGTGTGTTTTTCTTTATATTAATTATTAAGCAAAACTTTTTCTCAAAATAATAATAAACGTATTTAAAAGCAATTTTTAATTTTTCTTTAATTTCCAGATCATAATTCGATGCCAGCCCGTTCATGTATAAAACCCACCAATATATGGGATTGGGAGCCATCAGATGGAATTATTAATGCTGCCTCTGATAACTGTTAATCGTTAGTTTCTTTTAAGTGCGCAATTTTAATGGCCATGAATTTTGTTAATATTTAACATTAAAATGTTTAGTTTGTTTTTAATTATACATACGTAATATTTTTTTCTTTTATGTAATTAGTAGTTGATTTATACCTAATTGTTAGTTGTTTTTTGTTTTCTATATGTTTTATTTTTTGTTTTGTTATATTTCTGGCTTAAAAATTGTTTTATTTATAAATAAGTTACCTAATATAAGTTTTAAATTTATTAAAAGAATTTATTTAAATATACATATTTACAATTTTAAAAAATTATAAAACAAAATTTATAAAAAAGATATTTAAGTTTAAGAACTAAATATACATACATAAATGCTTGTATATGTTTCAAATTGTTATCCTAATTGAATTAAGAAAACAAGGTGCCAATATAATTTTTTTTTTGTATAACTATTGTTAATAAGTAGATTTATATAAAATTTATTTTAATATCTATTGAATTTAATATCATTAATTATTACTTAAAATTAAGTAGGTATGTTTAAAATAATCGTTCGATGACTGTCAGTCACAAAGCGAATAAAATTATTGAAATAATTTTGCAATAAAGTGTTTAGTTTTTTTTTTTAATATTTTTTTTGTTATATGCTAATTTTTATATTTTAAATATGAAAGTTAAAAGGAATTTTTATATTTGCGAAAAAATTTATATCAGCTCCCTAACATCCGTTTAACTTATCCGTTTTACAAATGTTCTTGTTAATAAACATATTTTGTATTCCTTATGACATCTTTCTAGTCGTCGTCACTGAAAGCACGGTTACTCTTCATCAAATGGCGGAGGAATTCTTATATGCACATGTGGCACATACATGCCATATATTTAACATTGGCACATACATGCACTGACATAGGAAATGTATGCTTTCAGTAGTAAACGCGAATAATAAATGTATGTGGGATCTTTTCTCAAAAAATGAAAGATTTATTAAAGTATTTATTTAAATTACAATGTTTAGATATTCAAAAAGTACAAATTCTTCCACGGACCACGGTATTCTACGTCCACGGTGGTTGGTACAAGACTGACTCTCTTCACCAGTATAGGCATCATCTAGCACACATCCCATACTACATGTATGGGTGTGTTTCTAAAGAAGTTATCTGTCAATTGATCGCGATTGAAAGTTATCCGCTAACTATATCTCTTCAAAGCTATTACACATTTATTAATAAGAACTATAAGAACAGATATATAGTTGCTACTTTTTACTTTTATTCAGCGTTTATTAATAGACTGGGTAAACTTTAAGATAATATATCTGATTTGAAGTCTGTCAAAGAATAAAAAAATTAGAGGTCATTACGGCTCGTAGAGATAGAGAACATAAGCCTATTGGCTTATAATTGTTAACCATTTCTGTGTGAATTTTAGCAATTTTCAATTTTCTGCCGAATCCGAACGGCTAATGAGCAACATTTTTTCATGACAATAGATACTCTTAGAAGATTTGTCACTTACTCGTCAGAGGCACTGCACTATTAAAAATCATTTTTTCAGTGGCTAAAAATTGAACCCAGAACCCTCTGAAAAACAGTTTAATGCACTAACTATTCTGACAAACGGAAGATACTACAAGTCTGTCAAAGTTGATACAAAATAAAATTGGTAGAAATTGGCAGTTTTGGAACTAAATGAACGCGCCTTATTATTGATCGACTAAAAAATTTTAATTTTTCTTATTCTTTATTTGTGTATTATTCAGAAACATCTAAAGTCAGGTGCAGTCTGAAACTTATTAAATTAAGGATTTTTTTGTGACCTCGACTGTATATAACCAAAATTCTTAATAGTGGGCTCCAGCTCCAGGTCAATAAAAGACGGGTTATATAAGCAATATTTAACCCTCTTCAATTATTTGGCTCCTGGACAAAACATTAGCACAGATTGTATATAAAAAAACTTTTTGAAAAATCTTTATTGAACACAGTATGAACCCAAAGAAAGTGACACCCAATAGTGATGGAAAATTAAAAAAAAAATGGTTTCGGAAATTTTTTTTTCAAAAAGTTTTTTATATAAAACCTGTGTTCACGTTTTGTTGAGAAGTCAATCAACTATTGTTGCCTGATTGAAATTGTACACATGCTGATTGGCTTAAACCTAAAGTATCACCATCATTATCGCCTTATCGAGCTCTTGTTGGCAGCTTTTGAAATAACAAAGCTGTCGTACTCAAAGCCTGGTAGTTTATAAAATTATAAATAAAGAAAAAAATTGAAGAAAATGACATAAATCATACAAATCAAAAGAAGATTTCAAAAACAGCTGATTTGTTTGACAATTAAAATGACAATTACAGGGTGCGTTTTATGTTTCACGTCGATTTAATTTTATTGTCATTTTTGTGTGGATAAAATTTGTCAGATGACATAATAAAATAGCATCTAACGCAGAAACAACGACTTGAAATTAATAAGATATTTTATTGAATATTTTAAATACGTGCAGGAAATTCCGCGACGAAAAGGTGTACAAAGAACAACATACAAAACGAAATTGGTGGAATTAGAACAAAAGTCTCAGAAATTGTTATATGCAAAATGAGCTTAAAGGAGCTCGCCTATGTGCCATGTCCAGAGGCGTCCACTTGGCTGATATCATATTCCATACATAATGTTAAAGACCATAATAAACAATCAATAAAATATAAACTATAAAATAAAGTTTAAAAAAAAAACATTAACCTGAAAAATAAAGCGCACCCTGTTTGTGCGTGGTAGCGAAAATCACGTTGACTTTCAATATTAATGATGTCTTATGACGTCATAATGAATAGTTTCTTGCGCAGCGAAAGTCTTAATTGCTTGAGCTATTGAAAATAATAATACCTCAAAGACAATGATCTTGATAAATTACTAACTCATAATTAACACCCCTTTTTTTGAAGCTTATTGGGGCCTATTGTTGCAAAACACTGAAGAGTTTCTGCACGCCTGGGCTATGCTCTTATGCAACGTGAGTGACTACAAAACCACTCTACACACACAAAATTAAGGTGGAGGTCTCGTGAAAGTAATCATTATTTTTTTTTCAAACTGCGAGACTCTTATTCAGCTCAGATAAGACCTCTAATCTCAGGCCCCTTTAGAGAAAAAATGGAACACGAACAGTTTACGCGCCTTACGGGCATAAACTCGTACGCAGCCAAAACGTGATTTAGCTTTGAACAGCTGAACGCCGAAGACTATAAGTCCATTTGTAGGCTTGACGTGGTGGCGAACTGAGCCTGGACTGACGGTGAGGCGTTCTTTTATTGCCCAGTCACTTACACTGAATGGTGGCGTTGCAACATAGTGACGCACTTTTAGCTGAATCGCTTGATAGATTTGTTACTACATGCGATGTTGAAGCGATTGAAAAAAAAAACACAACTGTTATTAAATTCCGGTCACATTTAGCATGTTGTTGAGTTTGGCCAGCAGTTAAGTTTTGAATTTTATGACTTGTTTTTTGTTGTTGTTGCTGATGTGGTTCATTGGACTTAAACGCTCTTTATTTGATTGTGCGTTATGTCACAAGTCACACAAGCTGGCGATAGCTTTGTTTTATAATTTATTTTATTGTTTTATTTGTTTTTCCCTTTTGGACGGATTATGCCAGACAGATTTTTATGGGTGGTATTTTGAATGTCGGATTGTTTGAGGTGTTTTGTAAGTGATGAGATATGCGGAATGAATATTTAACATTGATTTATTGCAAGCGCATAGCTGGCCGGCCAATCGGACGCCGAAGATGTGAACATAAAGATTTGGATTTTGTTTCTACTTCTTGGTCTTCTTTTGTATTCCATTCTCCGGGCTTATGGCAGTGACGATTATTCTACGACTGGATTGGTGGAAGTAAGTTCATGAGGAGTATAAACTTTTGAGCAAATCAAATTAATTGTCAGAAGATGCCCAACTTTATTCACTAGTAAAATAGTTAAGTACATAGATAAAGCATCCAGTGCATCCTTTTTTGTTTGCTTTACACTTTACTCGTACTCACTGAGAGCCTTATAATTTAAAAAAAAAAAAACACACGATTAGTATTGTGAATTGAAATGCCAAGGGAAAAACAGTGTCAGGTAAATTAAACTAGGCTCGAGGTTGAATTGATGAATATTCCTGGCGAACTGATTGATGACAGGAACTGGCTTCTTCGAGTTAGCATTGCTTGTGAAAAATGCAATACAAAAAAAAAAGACATGAAATATTCCGACGGTGTTCAAAAGATGGGAATGATATGATAGTTCTGTTTCCTATCAGTTTTAAACCTCTGTTTTGGATTCTATTCAATGAATGAAGAGAAGTTCGGGCTGCAGCTGTCCAACGATGTAAGTTATGCTCGTGTTTAAGATGAAGGCGGGTTTACCCTTAGATATAAATTATGGTCAGCTCAGAAGGGGTGACAATCTTTTTACACCGATATAGAAATTCTAAGCATTTAGCAGCGTTTTTGTCGTTTAAACAGCATTGAGTTTTCGTAGCATTTAATTCCACACGATTTCTTGTACCCCTTTTAGCGATGCTGTAAAGATTGGAGTTAAATGAGCTTATCATACGATACCCTTGCCAGTGGCGTAGCGTGCCATCTCGGCGCCCGGGGCGGGAGACCCATTTTGCCGCCCCCATTCAATACTAAATTAAAATTAAATTTCGAGTTTCGAGACATCATTTCACAGGCAATGAGGTATCTTTTATTGAAGGTAAATAGGATCAGCGGTTTCATAAACGGATTTTACGGGCCTTACGAATGAGGATCGTGAGACAAAGCTGCATCTGCGGATTCATCGCCATGCATGCGTTTTTTCCTGCGATTTCTTCTCGTTTAGAGTGCGATTTCAAGTTTTTCACAGAGAGTCTTAGAAAAGTCGATTGCGGCTTAGACGAAACGGTCTCTGCTCTCCATTAAGAGAGCTTTTAAAGCGCAGAGTTTCTGAGCACACTTATCCACACTCAGTCCACTTTGCTGCAGGTAAATCTGTACTTCATCTTTTTCAGGTAGCTCTGCAGCTCAAAAGCCAAGAAAAGTGAGGAAGTTGAATGACTGCATGACTGTCAGAAGAAGTCTGGCTCCCGATCCGTCAATTCTTCCAGTACCTCAAGAACTTGCACAAACTTATTCTTAAGCGTCTTTACAGCTTCATATTTTTGGCAAAACGAGGTTCACTTCTTCTGCAGGCTTGTGACTAGATGCTTGAGGTACTTCTGCTGAGTCGACTTCGTCTTGACCCTGCTCTGTGGTGGGACCAGAACGACTTCCAACTTCGACGGCAGGCACGTCTTCTTCTTCTGCCTGTAAAATAAGTCATGCATTGCCATGAAAATTGGCCGGCGGACAATTCTAGGCCACTCACGATTGTAGATGGAGGAATCATACTTACATTGGAATAACTTCCGCTGCTGCTGGATGCCGCCGAAGACGTTAACGTAGCTTTCGAACCAGAACTAGAACTGAAATATTTCAGTAATGCACCTGGAGACTTCTTCGCATCTGCTTCTTTCTTAGCCTTTTTCTTGTGGTATTCCGCGCCGCTTGCTTCAACTCTTTTCATTTCCAAAATCTAGTTTAAAGGTTGAGTGAAGTACTAAGTGTTTAGTTTAAGAAGATTCAACAGTATTTAAACTATAAACAACACAAACGAAATAACTTTCTGTGATGCGGGAGGGAGCAAAAACATTGAGCTGGCTGGGACTAGAATAACGTTTCCGTCGAATCCTAGTTATCTTATCATATCTCGCATATGCATATCATATGTTTCGGAACGCTTCCTTTCAGTTTCGCGAGAGTTTCGGAACGTTTTGTTTTTAGTTTCGCGCGACAATACGGAATGCACTCTTATGGCCCTACTCACCGTTTACGAATTCATGGAAATCAGCCGAGAGCGTCAACGACGAACCACAGATAGGGTGGCCGTGGCGCGATGGATGTGTGCTAGCCTGTCAACCTCATGATGACAGGTTCGATCCCTGCCGTCGTCTATGTCGCTTTAATTCCATTAAAAAATTGTCATCAATGGGTTGCTGGTTTACTTATTACATGTTGTTCAGGCATAACACTAACAACATGTAATTGAGTTGAACTAGTATGCCCAACAAGGATGAACACGAATAAAATAATGTGAATTATAAGCGACATAGAAATAAGACACGGCATTTCTCCGCTTTAGCTCAGCCGCCATCCCTGGAGATAAAAATATCTGAGACAACCACCAACAGTCTCAGAAAATCGTGCCACACATCTTTCCTATCCTTCTTTCTCTTCATTATCATTCATTCAAATTTACATTATTGTTGTTTGTTGACTTGTCAAACGATTTGTCATGAAACGTATGATTTCTACTCTACCCGCATCACCGGCGACATTTTGCCGCCCCCCTAGGCCTGCCGCCCGGGGCGGACCGCCCCCACCGCCCCCCCTACGCTACGCCACTGACCCTTGCAATTCCAGTTAAGAAGGAGATGAACGTGAATTTGAGATCTCCTCCATTTTTCGCTAAGATATGCCATCAGATCACCAGTTGAAGAAGAATGGGGGGCATACCATAAGGACCAGTGGATTTGTAATTTGTTTAAATCAAAATCACGAAGGACTCATTTGGACACTGGGACAGTGCAGAATTGTGTTCCTAAATTTTTAGTCATTTTTAGTCATTTTTAGTAAGAAAGTGCCTGGTGGGTTCTTTAAGTTGTTTTTTTTTTTTGACAAAAATGTTAAAGGTATACATACGAGTAGTTCAAATAATTAATAATTTAGTTTTATAAATTGTATGTAATTTGGATCAAAATGATCTGTATAGATAAGAAGATACATAATTTTATTATCTACTTCAGTATGGCTTTCATACTTTAGATTAGAATTGCAAAAGCTTGTCAGCCCGTTCAACTTCCTCAATTCCATTGTGACCCAGAACTCATAAGAGTGACATTGAGGTTAATATTCAGGCTCGTAATCCCATCCCGATGTTGATTAGGCAATAAATAGGATGAGAAAACCAAACAAATGGCTTTAACAGTCACCTGGTTGTTTGTTAAAATGGCTGAATTCCCGTTTTGATTTGGATCTCGTTTAAGAATTTTGTATTTCCCTTAATTTCAATAATTCAGCTTGGAAGCCCCTGACAAAATCAGTAAGCTCAAAAAACCTAGAGAAATTAAAAAAAATCCCTGAACCGGCACCACGCCAGCGTTGCCGCGAAGGAAAAAGCAGAGAGGGCCATTTCGAAATTTTTTGAGGGCCATTTGAGAAAAGTGGGGGCCAAATATTTTACTTACAAATCCGTCCTTAAAACATTAAACTACAATTTATTAATATTTGTATTTATTCTTATTTATTTATTTAAGGTACTAGTATACGGTCTAGAAATCGCAAAAAACGCAAGATTTTTGAGAATTTTTTTCTCGGAAACTTTATAAGATAATAACGTAATTTTTTTTTTAAATGAATACATGTGTCAAGAGTACAAAAAAAAATTTGTTTGTCGAATTTTGGCCGAATTATAGAGGGCGTCAACGTCGACTCATCAAAAAACACATTTTCCCATGGCGGACAGTTAATCTCCGTATCTACTGAACCGATTTTCAAAAAACTTGTTGCAACTAGATTGTTTTTATGTTTTCTAAGACAATTTACCACAATTTGACCAAAAAGTTATAAATAAAAAAAAATGGCGACCCAAAAATGGCCAAAAAAATTGCCAAAAAATTTTTTTTTTTCAAAGCTCGAGATTTTTTTTTGTTTTGACTTTTTAAACAAATTGTGGTAAATTGTCTCGTAAGAAACCTTCCTTTAAATAACCCACTTTGGTTTTTTTGTTTCAGTCCAGCCAATCCTGAGATTAACTGTCCGCCATGGGACAATGTATTTTTTGATGAGTCGACGTTGGGCCTTCTATAATTCGGCCACAATTTTCAAATTTAAATTTTTTTGTACGCTTGACGCATGTATTCATTATTTAAAAAAAAATATGTTATTACCTAATAATGTTTCTGAGAAAAAAATTCCCAAAAATCGTGCGTTTTTTGGTGTTCTAGACCGAAATCTATGTAGTAGGCAGCAGAAGCAGATCTTAACTCTGTCGTCTGATTTGGTTTCTTTGGAATTACCTTAATATATGATGTCCGTCAAGTTAGCACTACCACTTCAAAATTTAAAAAATGTAATAATTGGATTAACTGTCGTGAATTTGTCGTGAAACGAAAAAAATTGTCGCTCTTGTTTTTTAAAAAATAACTCCTGGTAATGCTAACTTGACAGTCAAGTTAGCACTACCACCCATCAAAATAGGGTGAAATCAACTCGAAAAAGAAAAAGGACAGCGTGAATAACTGTCGTAAATATGTCGTAAATATATTCAAACTACTTTACTTTAATATATTTGAGTGGAAGCCAATGGATTCCAATTTTGTTATTAGTATATGGCGGTTTACTCTATGGAACGCCTTAGCAAACTCGGTATATATGACATCTGTTTGGAAACCATCTTCAAAATTACTAACAATCCGATTACTAAATATTGCGAGGTTGGCCGTTGTTGACCTTCCAGCAATAAATGTTGAAATGGAGAAATAATTTCTTTAAGAACAAAAGTAAGCTTATCAGAGACAATTTTTCCCAACATTTTTGATATCGTTGATAATTTGTTAATGGGGCGATTGTTAGAAACATCTTGCTTGGATCTTAATTTATGAATAGGAATAAAGACGAGGTTTTCCAATCATTAAGAAAATAACCCTTTTCAAGAGAACTATTAAACAAAAAAGTTAATGGTCCCGATAGAGCACTGTTAAGTTTTGGACTCGATTCAGTTCGAATTAAGTAGTCCTTATATTAAAACTTATTTAAAAAATCAAATTCTTTTTGCAAATGCAAATATTTTATCAGAAGATCTTCATTATTGGGAAATTTACAATATAATTTGTAGGATTTATTTTTTTGTTATTTAAGTTACATAAACGCTTTGGTAGATGACGAAAGTAAATTACGAGAGAAAAGTCAACACGCTGGCTGGACGAAATTGACGTGAAAAAAGTTAAATCATTGAACGAGATAAATGAATGAATTCAGTTCCATTTTAAGTAGGTATGGTTATTTGTATATGGTGGAAACACATGGTAGTGGCGATGCATCGCGATGGTTTATATTTAATTTTGTAAAGCTTTTTAATTATTATTGCACGATATGATGTGATGTTAAATCTTCTAAAATTTAGATTTGGGGGCCATTTCTCATTGGCCCGGGCAAAGGGCCAAAATGTAAAACAGGGGGCCAAATGGCCCGATCGGGCACTTTATGGCAACGCTGCACCACGCTCCATCTTTGAGCCATCAGTAAAGATGGTTGTGTCGAAGTCTTTCATTACAACGTTTTCCTCTCCGTGCTTTCTAGATGGAAATATAACTTTTACATCCTTACTGATGCTCACAGAAGGTGTAGGAGTAGATTATCAAATTTGTATTACTGTGTCCATACGTAAGATGGTACAGTAAGATATTAGATATTTAATATGTAAGTTGAGTGGTAAAAGGTGAAAAAAAAAAATAGCTTTAAGCATCCCTTGTGCCAACGCTAGCTGTTATTTAAACCTTAAGCTTATTAACGTTTTACATTTTGTTGAGTTTATACCACCACACAATCAAACCATGCACTTGATCGCACGTACCATTACCGTCTACGTCCACAAAATTATCTACATTGCAGGCCCCACTTTTTAGAAAATGATAACCCGGTCTTTAAAATTTATTTTCCAGTTAAATTAAGGGTCGAGGATGGTGCCCAAATATTTCGCATTGGAAGACAAGGACAGAGCTTGATCCTTAAGTCGAGGTTTAGTGAAGTGCGGTATTTTAGTTTTAGAAGTAAAGAGCATCAGTGCAGTTTAAGATTGGTTAAACCCTGATCCGAAGCTTTTGGCCCAGTTGATAACTTTCTTCAAAGCCATCTCTGTAACTTAACTAATCACAGGGGTAAACTTTCCTGACTCTAATAGTACAAACCATCCGCGTACGCAGCCACCTTCACACCACATCTTTCTGACTTAGGCCCCAGTTATAGCTTTTATTGTAATGCATGATTGGAACAAATCAGTGGAAGCTGATTTTTGAGAAGCCAGTTATAGCAATCATTGAAAAATTTGCTTTCAGTAAAAGATCCTGTCATTGACTGATAACAACCAATTTTATGTATTTGAGGTTACAGTTGATCATTGAAAACAAAACTGACATTTAATTAAGTATAGAAAGAGAATCGAATACATTCAGTGGAACGATCGTGTTCCAAGTTAAAGAAACGAAAATCAGCTGTTCATAGAAATTGATTTCTATCAGTGAAATAATAAAAGTGGAAAATTTTAATCAGAATTTTGTATTTTTTAGAATAAAAAAATTCTACTACTCATTAGCTTCATTTTGATACCAATTAAAGCCATTGCAGTTTTTTGCATCGTCTTAAAAATGAAAACGAAAATTTTCAATTATGCATTTAAATGATAGCCCCTTAACCAGAAAATAGTTCATGACTTAACGCAACAGAAGATGGGACAGGACACATCCCTGGTTTGTTCCTCTACTCACGTGTTTGGTTAAATTTATATTACCTAACGAAGCCTGAATCCTTCTATCGCCGAGCACGGTAAATATTAATTTAGATTTAGTTCTCTACACCGACCGATGTCAAAGAGTGATTCTTGAATAGATTCAGTTAGGAAGTTAGTGTAAGCTCCTTCTACGTCTTAGAAGGTAGGAAAAGTGTATTCTTTAAATTCTATTGTTTTCTCAATTGTAGACACTGCCTCATGAAGGGCATTCTCCGTAAACTTACCTTTAAGATATGTGTGTTAAACATTGTCTTATATACTTGTCAATATATTAGCAAACCATTAAAAAACAATACCATCCTCAAAGCTCAAAGTGATTAAATATCGTTCACAATCTACGACGGAGTTAATTATTTGAAATATCCTTACGGCATCAGCCAAAATCAATGCCATTGAATGTTCTAATAATGAGGAAAAGTCATTTATAAATCAAACAAACAGGAAAGGTCCTAGATAACTTCCTTGATGTATACCAGAATTAACTTTTAAATTAAATGATTTATTATTTCTTTAGTTGTAACTTTGGCGTTCACAGTCGAACATTCTAACGTTTTGAAATAAAGGTATATAATGAGATACAAAAAGTTCTCACAAGATGTTTATTTATTTCTCATAAAAAGATCCTTGTTGTTAGAAATATATGCAATATTGCTTGAGATATACGTACACTAGCTTTTTACCACATAGCGACAACTTATCAAATATCAAAACTTTAAAGCTTGATGTTATAATTTAGGTTTTCCACTTTTGATTTATTAGAAAAATGAAATAACAATACATGTTATTACTTTTGAAAAACAACAGTATTTGGGTTAAACTTAAAGTCAATAAAAATTTGTTTACGTTTAACACGGTAAATAGTTCAGAACTTCCTATGTTTATTTTGATGGTATGATAAGGTTTCTCTTCATTTACTCAATATAATTTTTATCAAAAGGTTTGTTTGATTTTTAAATGATTCTTATCTCAATGAAAGAGTTTTGAAATAATATTTTATAAACGGGATTTAGTAACTTAAATAAACTACAATTTAAATGCCTTAGTTAGTATTCCAAATTTCATATTTGCTCTTCATTGAAAACTGCTATGGTACACTACACTTTTATTAGGACCACAATTTTATTTTAAATTATCTCATTTTTCATTCAAATGCACACATGTCTAAGGCCCATTTGCTGATACGGAACATAAATACTTATGTTCCACATAAACTCTTATGTGACAGTTTAAGTAGAGGAAAAAGTAGAACATAAGCGCTTAAGTTAAACATATTTAAGTTTCGTATCAGCAAATGGCCCCAAATAAGATAATTCTTATAAAAAAAGAGGAAGATAGAAGATTAGAAGACATTAGATGAAAAAATACGTTTTCTATGAATTTTGAAATCCTGTCATTTCAGTTTTAATTTGTATCTAGTATATTACTTATACTATTAAGTTCAATTGTAATTGATCACTGTCGTTATCTCGTTCTCCATTTATTTAGGGTGATCCCCTGCTCTATTGTCAATTCAAAAACTCATCAGACTGGCTAAAACGATCTACGTGACCCAGCAATTTCACCCGTATTTTAACTTGCGACTTATAGGTACTATAAGGCAAGTTATGCATTCGTAAAAAAAATCCAACTCGAGATTTTGATCAAAGTTGACATTACGATGATAGCGAAGACCAAAAAAGTGGTTCTCGAAATTCTGTCTGTCTGTCTGTTCGACTACGGCTTGGCCGATTTTCTTCAAACTTTGTAGATATGGATGTTATGTTATTTGTTTTTTTAAGACCAAAAATAACGACACCTGCCATACGATTTTTTTTCGAAATTTTATAAATATTTTTTTTCTCAGAAACTGTCCCAGATTTTTAAAAAAAAATTCATAAATTTTCATTTAGCTAAACCTAGGTAATGAATAAAAAAAATTTCCAAAAAAATATTATTTTTGGTACACCCCTTGGAACTATTTTTTTTTGTTTTTGATTTTCTCAAAAACGGTACAACCGACTTTGATAATTTTTTTTATGTTAAGGCTCCCCAGCAGTTTCAATATTATCTTGTATTCAAATTTTTTTTTGGATTTTTAAAAAAAACTTTCAAAATTTTTTTTTTGAAAACTGAATACAGTAGACTCTCGTTAACTTGAACATACGATAACTTGAACATTCCAATAACTTGAACAAATATTTTTTCCCCTTACGCATTCTATACCTTGAACGGACTATTTTTAAGACTCAATACCTTGAATTTTTCCCCTAAGTACTCTATAAGTTGAACAAGTAAAATTTATGCGAACTCTGTAACTTGAACAAAGTTTAATATTGAATTTCTTAAATTTTTGAATTTATGAAAGGTTCCTGGGATGTTGGTACAGAATGCAAACGGTTTTTGTAAAGGGGAATCCCAGGAAATTCCCTTAGTATTTCCGTATAAGGTTTTATTCTTCATAATCGGTGAATTTCTGAATTTCATTTGAACACGTGCACATTTAGGAACCAAAAAACGTTTCAATTAAAATTATTTATTAATAACATCATTATTTATGTTTTAAAATCATTAAAATGGATCTTTATTAAATAAAAACAACAATTTTTTAACTTGATCCAGTAACTTACACAATCCTATAGCTTGAACACTCCTGGTTTCGTCCGTGTTCAAGTTAACGAGCGTCCACTGTATTTCGAAAACCACATGCTCGATTTTTTTAAAACTTGATAAATAAAAGTTTCTTAAAATAATCTACAAGATATGAGAAAAAAAAATTTATTTTACCTAAAAATAACGGTACCCTCCATACAAATGTTAAAAAATGGTTTTCGAAAATCGTATTTTTCTCGAAAACGGTTCCGAGAATTTTGCTTAAATTTTAATTCTTTCGATCAATTTTTAAGATCTATAATTTAATATAAAAAAATTGAAAACAAGATACAGTAGACTCTCGTTAACTTGAGCATACGATAACTTGAACATTCCAATAACTTGAACAAATATTTTTTCCCTTTACGCATTCTACACCTTGAACGGACTATTCTTAAGACTCAATACCTTGAATTTTTCCCCTAAGTACTCTATAAGTTGAACAAAAGTAAAATTTATAGGAACTCTGTAACTTGAACAGAGTTTAATATTGAATTTCTTAAATTTTTGAATTTATGCAAGGTACCTGGGATGTTGGTACAGAATGCAAACGGTTTTTGTAAAGGGGGAATCCCAGGAAATTTCTTCAGCATTTCCGTATAAGGTTTTATTCTTCATAATCGGTGAATTTCTGAATTTCATTTGAACACGTGCGTATTTAGGAATCGAAAAACGTTTCAATTAAAAGTATTTATTAATAATATCATTATTTATGTTTTAAAATCATAAAAATGAATCATTATTAAATAAAAACAACAATTTTTTAACTTGATCCATGTAACTTGCACAATCCTATAGCTTGAATACACCTGGTTTCGTCCGTGTTCAAGTTAACGAGCGTCCACTGTATTACTGACTGTACCTACCATAGAACGATTTTTTTAAAATTTTGAATTTCTCATTATCGACATAACGGATTTTAATGAGATTTTTTATAGAGATGCTTCTAAAAACTCTAAGAAACATTGCATTTCAAAACTTTAAAAAAAAAATATTTTTTGAATTTTTGAAAAAAAAATCATATTTTTTTTGTAAATTTTTTTAATATTTTAAACATTTTGTATATAAAACCTTATTTTATTAAGAAACTACTACAACGACTT
Organism: Philhelius festivus; assembly: GCA_963931855.1. NCBI lineage: Eukaryota > Metazoa > Arthropoda > Insecta > Diptera > Syrphidae > Philhelius > Philhelius festivus. The sequence continues at coordinate 193,655,002 of OZ007554.1, forward strand.
ATAATTTTTGTTCTTGCAAAAATTCATATTTGCATAGCATTCTGTTTTTGTCTCTTACTACTAAAAGAATTTAAAAATGATGATAATTTAATCCTTATCAACAGTTTTTTCTAATAACATTCGTTTTTAAAATTCCTAGTCTATTACAAAGGAGCAAGTTCGTGCGACCCAGTCGTGCATTTTATTTTATCCTGTTTTGAAAAGACTTATTGTTCAGAAAAATAAAAGTAAGATTTAGGTCTTGTGTAGGGTCTTTTGCCAGTTCATAAAAAAATACATTTCGGATGAGGATTCTGACCAATAAAGTTGTCACCCCTTCTGATCTGCCCTTAATCTATTAGGCATATATTTGTCCAAAGCTCCAGTTCAATTCGAATATTTAGAAAGGTGCTCCAATTCTGGCGCGGATTGGCTGTCTGTGATATATATTTTTTTTTCTTTTTTATAATTCACACGCGCTCAAGTGTATATTACCCTTATAATGTTAAACACAGGCAAGAGTACGATAACTTAGGCGCCAAGAAATTATAACGGTTTTTTGTAGAACAGTTCAATACTAGCATTTTTTACTATGGGAGGGGGAGGTCTATCTCCCCCCGTTTGGTCGGGAGGGGCAATTTTATAAAAAAGGTACTAAAATGGAAACAAAAATATTAAAAAAGAACGGTAATACTTACAATTAAGTATTATACCTTTTTTTAAAGCCAATACTCTGATCTATTAGATAATTTTTAAATCAAGTAGAATCTATGCACAGTTTTTGAAAAAACGAGTTTTAAACTCAAATTTTGGTGAAAAAAAACATAAAAAAAAAGTTTAAAGTTTAATTTTTCAAAACAGCAAAGTTATATATTATTATTTTTCCTAAAATTCGTTGCTCTAATATATTCTTATTCAAAAACTGAAAACTAAATGATTTTATGTCGTCTAGTTTTTGAGAAAATTGAAAATAACGAAAACTACTTTTTTATGGGATATTTGCTTTTTTTGCTTGCTTACGCATTACGGCGTATAAACAGTGAGATATGTATGGGGGGCATGCTGCCCCCCTGCAACCCCCCTGCCTGTGCACACTATAGGATTTGGGGTAGGTGCGAGGTTGGGTGTATGCAAGGTTTCTTTTGCATTTACAGAATCTGGATTTAAAGAAACTTTGAATTTACCCTATGGTCTATATCCAATGTCTACTAAATATATGTATGTACGTAGCCCAAAGTTGCACATTTAAAATGTTCAGACATGAAAATTTAATACATTATGAAAAATTCACATTACCTAGGTACTACTGTACGAATGCAGCAAATTTATGTGTGTTTATTGTTTGTTTTTAATGCTAATATGGTACAGGTTATTGTTTTCCAAGGTCATTCGTTATTCAACCTTTGTAAGAGTGAAGTATTTTTTTCTTGGAATAAAGAATGGCGACTAAGCATCCACTACTTCATCCTAAATTAAATAACTTTTCAATATTTCAAAAAAAATATTTCAAAAGCATCGCGTTCTTAGAAGAAATTGGTCTAATTCCAACTAAAGCGTCAACTCCCCTCAACTCCAACTCAAAAAGGTGACAAAAATTGTAAGAATACAATATTATTATTATTATTTATTCATCAACCAGAGCATATTATACTCTTACAGACTAAGATACATAAGTAAATATATAGTTACAATTTTGTAGGTGGGTATATAAAATTCAAAAATATTAAATGATTTACATAGTTAATCTTTTATTTTAATAAATAACGTTACTTAAATTTTGCTTAAAACTAATGATTTAAAAGTTTCTCTGGTGCAATCCATATAAAAGTTAATCTCAGAGCAATAAACCCATCTATCGGCACATTTTTCCATGGGCCTCATTACTGGCTAGAGATTCGGGAGGTGCTTGCTATAATTTTTTTTTTTGTGATCAAAATGCCTGTAAACACGGTTTTAATACATTGAACATTGAAAAATTGACTTGACTATTTTTAAGTAACACCTGACTTACTCACAAACTGACTGACTGAGACGCGAAATGCCATGCAATTCTACCTCCTCTGGTGCATTCTTGGTAACACTAAATGATTTGCTGTACATTACCTACAAATGAACCACATTAACATTAATCCTCGAAATGAAATCACCGTAGTTAAATACCAAAAATCAAAAATTTCATAAAAAGTAGTTTTAGTAATTTTCGATTTTCTCAGAAACTAGAAGGGACAAAACCATTCGGTTTTTTGTGTTCGATTCAGAATTAATAGTAGTATTGACCACAAAAAGCCAATTAAGCACTTCATTTTACAATTTTGAAAAAAATTGGTCTAAACTTTTTTTTTTCATTTTTTTTAACAAAATTTTGAGTTTGCATGCAAATTTTTCAAAAACTATTGACATAAATAATTTAATTTAAATTTACGATTATAGAACAGACTTCTGGCTTTCAAAACCGGTATAGTATTTTATTGTAAGTGTTGCCGTTGTTTTTTAATATTTTTTTTTTCAATTTAAGTCATTTTTTCTAAAATCGCCCCTACCTCCTAAACGGGGCGAGATAGACCCCCCCTCCCATAGTAAAAAACGCTTGTATTTGACCCTTCTACAAAAATCCGTTATCAATTTTTGGCGCCTAAGTTATCGTACTCTCCCCCCTAAACACAACACGGGCGATCTTATTTTAACAGAAGTTTTCCATTCGGTGGTGTGCCTTTAAAATATTCAGTGCCTGTGGTCATGCATCAATAAGTTTTCATACGCTTTCTCAGGAAGGTCAATGTTGAACAATAATTTACCCTTGATTAAGGAATATCTTTTTTTTTCTGTTCCGGCCTTGGATATAGTTGCTCTTCATTGTCCTGCACCAAGTTTTGTCCATTACTTCAGCAACTACTTTGACGCACAATTCTAAACCTAGAAGGTCAAGACTCTAAACGAATTTATTAACCCTAACGATCTGTTTGCTAAAACCCCGATTACTCTATCATTGTAAAGTTGCTTCTTTGTTTTGAACAAAATCTAAAAAACTCATACAAATACCAAAGGTGTACTGCATTTTTTATGGAAACTATATTAATGTTACAGTTCATTCACGTGTGAGAGTCATGCCCTTCGCACGATTCGAAAACTGAGTCACTCTGTACAAAAATATCACCAATCCCTTTCATCACGTTTCATTCATATCACTCCAACATTCAATCAAATACGAAATCAAAAGAAAAAACAGAATACCAGCATAAAGATCATCGCCGTGATCTTATAAATTATTATTTATTTTTTTTTTCAGTATACGAATCACAATCGCGACGACAGTAATTTATGTCATTCTTGACACGCAATATCGCCATGATCCATGATTACGATTCGAATACAAAATAGTTTTTGTTCCGGAAAACAATATTTCAACTCGGAATTGAATGCTAAAGTATAGAAAACCTCTTCCCATCCTCCAACAGCCTTTTTAGTCATACATTTATTAACGATTATTATTATTTCCAATTCCAATCCATTACATTTTTATTGATCTTCCACCCTCCCCTTCATTGGAATATCATACGTTGAAAAAACATAAAAAGCTCAATGAAACGGCGATGGCTGTGTTGTTGTTGTTCATTGCTTTATATGACATGTCAGTCAGTTTATAAAACAGTCGAGTCGGTGGCCTTATCACGTTTGGGTGTTTTTTTGTTTAAATTTTTTTGTTTTCAATTCAAAATCGGCAGGGACCTTCAGAAATAAAAATTTGCACGGCATATGAACAAAGCGTATCAAATGGAAAGCGCGCAAGCTTTATATTTTTTTTTTCTTACTAATTTTATTGTTTTCATTATCATTGTCATGCCTGTGTAGCCCCAGCAGTAGCAATTCTGTAGGAATGGGAAGACTTGGCGCAATGCAGCCAGGTGCGGATACAATGAGGTTAAATCGATGACACAGTTTCCCCTCTTATTTTTGATGGAGCTTATTACAATAATTGGGAATTATGAGTAGATAACGATATTGCATGTTAAGGTTTGATAGTTCTGAAGATATTCTTTACCACACATTTTCCAAGGACCCTATTGAATCCATTTTCCTTATTCCTTTTCCATTAAAAATCTAGTCAAAATTATTGTTCGTGTTCTTGTCATTATTTTTGGTTAAAGCTGGATTTAAGAAATAAAACCAGTAATAAATAGCTTGACTTTATTTTCAGACAGTTTTTGCTAAATATTCGCATTTGGTGATAGTCCAAATGTCATGAAAGCTGAAAAAAAGAGACCATTAGAGGCCGTTGAGAACAAAAACCTAGTGACTTATACCTATCATTCATTCCTTTGTTCGTGTTAGCAGTAATGGAGGGGACCTACAATTTTCTGCCGAATCCGAACTAACACTACTCCACTGATAATTTCAAAAAGGCACTAAAAGCTATTTTAAATCAATAATTCAACAGGTCTTACAGGGCTAATAAAGTAGCAACTTCTAATTGATTGATTTATTTTTTCATTTATTAAGGTACTCGTAGTACCCTTTGGTAAAATGGTTAATACGTTGAACTGTCACACTGTGCTGGAGGGGTTGAGTCGATTCCCAGTCCCAGTCGATGCCACCCAAAACCAAAAGTGATTTTTGAGAGATACTGCCTCTTGAGAATCTACCAAGAGTATCTCTTGTCAAAAAAAGTTCTTTTCATAAAAGCGGTTCGAACTCGGCCAAAACTTCTAGGTCCCCTGTATTCCTGCTGACAATATGTACACGGAAATTCTTCGGAATACTAAGTCCCAGACTTTTTTGTGAAGGATGATCAGAAAGCAATGACAGTTTTTCTAATTGCTATATTTCAGCAGCTGTCAAATGTACCAATGGCATCCAACTGTCAAAAAGTTCGCCGGCGAGCATAAACAACATGGTGAGTTCGCTAATTGGGCGCTGTAAATGTTGGCCAGAGATACGGATTTTGGGGACCTTATTTCTTTGGAAATGAAAAAGGAGACAACCTTTCCGTCAATATTTTTGGGGTGTAGAACGATGTTAACTGACTCTCAGTGGCTCAACCTCAAAAACATCAATGCATATCCGAGACGCTTAGGCCGGTATTCACCGAGCTCATAACTTAAGAAGCTCATAAACCTATTCACCAAGCAATATTAGTGAAGATCTACGAGCGCTCTCTTCGAAAGTTTGTTCGCTTGTGCGTGTGCCACGCACGCATTTGACTCGAATCCATGTGAGAAATGCCAAGTAGAAGAGTATCCATTTGCTGTCAAGACCAACATTCCACAACATTTCACAGTTTGGGTATGCCTGAACAAGAGAGAGTGGCTCTCATTTTCGAACTTCGAAAAACACTTGCGAGTGGTTGGTGAATACCCCACTGAAATTTCAAGTTAAGAGCCTCGTAAAGTTAAGAGCCCTTTAGGAGCGCTCGGTGAATACGAGCCTTAGAGTTGTGAAGTGGGTTTGGCGACTATGTCATTCATTAATTAGCCGGCACGATTATGTGACTTGACATAACTAGATTATGTACTTTAAAGTACTGCCAGTGAAGCTGAGGTGGCCATTAGAATGATATGTTATTTCATACATATTGGCCTGAATGTAGCTTGAAAATATGGCCAGAATAAGTTTTATATCCCACACCGTTGCGTTATTGTTTTGTTGTTTAATAATTCACACGCTCTCGAAGATGAGGCCCTAATAATGTTGAACGTAGACATAGCACCAACCATGGAGAAATTAGGAGCAAGAGAAAGGTGGTATCGATGACCATTGTTCTTGAATGTTTGCAAATTGAAATGGCAAGTGAAAACCGCACCGGTAGGTGACTTGAGAACAAATCTTTTCGAAGAAGAAATTGAATCCATAACGCAATAATCGGATTGGAAGCATTTTATAATTTCGCATTGATAAGATCTCACAACTACAAAATTTCGTTTGTTAACTTCTCATAATATTCTCGCAAAATTAAATTTCAAAAATTGTGGTTTGGCCAATTCTACGAGAAAACCAAAAAGTTTTTGTTGTCTTTCATGGCTTGCATTTAACCTAGGCTCCCCTTGTAACTAAAATTTGAGACCGCTTCTGGGCGCAGCAAAATCTAACAAAATATTTACGCACTTTTTCTCAGTTATGTATCTTTGACGAATTGGCTATTTATTATATTAGACAAAAGTAGAACACATTAATGGCCCATGGGTACACTACGGCACATTCAACGAAGGTCAGACGAACATTTAATCTGTGATCATTATGATTAAATGTATTGATTTATTACCGTAAAATAGCTATTATAATTTAATTAAACTTGGACTAAAGTTGCGTAATATAAATATAAAGCCGTATGTTACTCAAATTTAACTGAACCGAAAAAAATAATTACATACACCGTAATTAATTTGCTGATGGAAAAGCTAATCATAAGTTAGTGCAGTATTTTGTATATGTCTACTTATAACTTCTTTAAAGCTTTGGGCTTTAACTACTAAAGGGTTTTTTTTCTTAAGAAGGGCATACAAAATTTGTATTTCAATAGAAACACACTTAAACTTTCTAATGGTCTATTAGTGTGAAAACGCTGGTGAAGGCTTACATTTTCGTCATACCGAATTTCAGGAACGACAATGGAGAAAATGCGCCACAAGGTGGCTGCACTGACGCGAAATGATGACATGTGCGTTCTCGGTAACTCTCTCTCTTATCGCTTAAACCAGTTCAAAGGAACGTCTTGGGCGTTGATGAACCCCATGTCGACTCTCCCTTACTCAACAAAATTCGACACCAAACGACGAAAAGTGTTGTAAGACGGTGCTTGCTGAGCTAACACAACTGAACGACTATTTTCAATTTATAGCATCACTACTTTAGACGCGTTGTTTCGATGTAAAATGATTCATGGGTAAAGTTGTACCGAATTGACGTTTCAAAAACGGTTGGTAAATCTCAAACGCAAAAGATAGCGTATCCGTTATGTTTTTGATTAAAACATCGACAATTATTTGTTTATACGAAACCAATACTTGTCCTATAATATCTTAAGAGTAAGTATATTCGACCCAGTTGCATAATTCGCCGTAGCTTTTAACATCAAACAATTGATATTTCGCCTAAAAGTTTTAATGAAACCTATTTTTCGGCCGGAGAAGCAACCACACATAAAAAGCCATTTCTTCGTTACGATATTGACGGTTTGTGCATAGGAAAATTAAGAACTAAATTACTTTACTAGCGTCATCTATGGTTGGGATTTTAAAATAATTCTTAATTCTTCACCTTATTAGATCTATTAGTATTGAATATTTTAGTACTTTTTGTCAACGGGCCATTTAAAATAATTGTGTCTGTTAAAATTTTAAATATTTTTCAAACGTTTTAAAAGGAATTTAAAAAATTACTCACTGGAAAAAATCCCTTTTTCAATATTTGGAATTTTTTAAGCTTTTAAAATACATACATGAATAGATTAATAAGAATCAAAATCAAAATATGCCTCTTTATCGATTTAAAAGTCCCATATGATAGCGTGGAAAGGGACGAATTGAGAAGTGTCGTACCTCGGTATCTTTTATAAAAACCCGTCCGTTTGCGCAAGATGACGATGAAGAAATCTCGCTGTTACTTCAAAGTCAGTAAGAACACCACAAAAGTACAATTTATTAAAAGTCACTTAAAATACTTGCTAATGCTATATGATATATTATGTAGATGTTATGGCAGAATGAAGTAAGCTGTGGGCTGCGTATCGAATCGCAGGCGACAGAAATGGAATTGGTTTTTAACGAAGACAGGACAAGGTACATTCTATCATCGAGAAAGTAATCTCAAAATCGTCGGCACGGACCAAATGTCTCGATGAGTAGATCTTTGAGGAAGTCAAGGACTTTGTCTATTTGAGCTCCACTTTTACCAACGAAGCGGCTAGCTAGAGACAGAGCTGAGTGTGAGCGTAGGTAAGATTTCTTTCAGAAAAATATATTCAAAGCTAATAGCTAAGTGCAACTTTTTAAAACTCAAGGGAAAGGGCATTGTATTTGAGTGCACTGTAAATGAGCTAAACAATTTGTTTTGTTATGCCTACATACATTTTAATTTTTCTCAAAGTGTAGAAGGTAAACCTATGCAATGCAATATTCAAACAAGAAAAAATAAAGTATAACATTCATTTAAATGCCTTTTTTCATACCAATAATAAATAACAAAAATGTTAAAATTTTAAGAATAGAAGAAAGTGAGATTTTCAAATCATGTATGCATGTATGTACATATATTCTGACAAAATTATCACAAAATTCAAAAAAAAAAACAAAATTCAATTATTAATGTCGATTTCCTCTACACATGAGAAATCAATTTCTGTGTGGAGATTTTGATCCCTCGCCAGATTTTACGTTCCTTCACACCAAAAAAAAAATCGATTTTTTTTTGACAGGGATCAAATTCTTCAAATACTAATTTGAAGAAAAATTTACATGGATATGAAATACGCACACCAAAAAAAAAATTGATCTGAGATCGAAATCCCTAGTGTATAAAGGAAATCGACATAAAACTTTTTTTCAATAGTTTTCCGAACTTTGACAGATGATTGTGGCCAAATAGTTGAAGTAACATCTGTCAAATTCGCTGTCATTTATTTAGTCTGATTGGCTAAATGAACATGGAGAGTTATAGCATTCAACAAATTGGTTAAATTATGGGTCAACCGGCTCCTTGAACACTTCGCCAATTTCCATACGTCAACGAGGTACAAGATCATTCGAAAATATTGTCCATATGAGAGTGTGTGTTAGAGAATCCGAGGTAATATGTTCCAAGGCAGCGCACAAGAAATCGGCCTTTTGCAGACCACAACTTGGCAAATTTTGAGTCATGACTTGGACCTACACCAACAAACTTCAGCTGACCCAGGACCATGACAAACGACTTGTGTTCGCTTACTTAACTGGGATCTAGAGTATTTGGAATTCGATTCCAATTTCGATTGAAAAACTATATTCAGCGACGAGGCCCATTTCGAATTTGAATCCAATCCACACGAGATCCATCAAACTGCAATGCATTCAGAGAAAACCACTCTTTGATTTGGATTTTGGGCTGGTGGCATCATCAGTCCATACTTCATTAAGAACGACGTTTGCCAAGCTATTTTATTCAATGGTGTGAGCTGATGAGAGATGATAACCAATTTCTTTTCAAACCCAATTGGATGATATGGACACCAAACACATTTGGTTTCAACAGGACACAGCCCGTGCGCACTGTACATTTGGCCCGAGCGATTTTCGAACTATTTCAAGCATAGGCGATGTAAATAGGCCACCAAGATCGTGCGATTTGCCTCCCTATAAGACTTAAATGCTTTGCACATGAGCTGCCACCTGAGAATGCGAATAAATCTTTTTAAGCAATTTTCACAGCTAATATCAATTTTTGTTTTGTTTTAACTTTACCACGAAATGAATTAATGATCGAATTATAACGGGTCTTCTTTTATTAAAACAGAGGCTCACAAAACAATCTACATAAATGTATATATATTTTTATTCTTTATCAAACAATAATAATTTTTAGAATAATAAAATAACAAACTTTAAAAGGTATACTTGGAGCTAGGTATAAAGTATATTATTAATTAAGGTATAAAGTATATATTACTTGTCCTTACGGAATCAACTATTTAAAAGGAAAACACTGCATAAAATAATTACAAATAGAAATATTTTGTATTTTAATATTTTTTACGCGACCAACAACGTTTCTTCTGCGAACTGTCAAATGTAAATTCGCATTCCACAAACCGGCGGCGCGACTAAAAAATTCGTTCGAATCTAACCTCAAATGTCAAACATCGCCATTGTGTGAGCACATGAGTGAATTTATAGAAAAAAGGGTAAACTAATTGAAAATAATATAATTGGTTTCTAATAGCACTTCATTTATCAAGGCCTTTGATGAGAAACTAATATAGCCACCTTTTCTTAAAATAATTTTGCTTAGCACTCATTTTACTTTAATTTATTTACTATTGTTTTTTTTTTTTTTTGACAATTCGCACTGTTCGGCGACCAAACAAATTACTCATTTGAACGAAATGTCAAAATTCGCGATCCTTCGCAATTCGCAGTTCGTGTCTCATGTGCAAAGCATTTTACTCCTCTTTTTAGGGTTTGCTTTAGTCTAAGCCAATAAACCACAAAACACCATCACTGCCCTGAAAACCAACACAATCAATGCCATTGATCAAACTCAGCATTATTTATGTTCCGGAGTTATTGAAAATTGGACGTTCCCAAGGCGCGCTACCCAGCAAAGCCTCGGGAGACATTACCAAGATGTGGATGTTGTCCAGAAAGCCAAAAATACGTCGACTTTATTGGTTCGGCCACATTTAGCGAATGCTCTAGCTAAGAGAGTCTTCGAATCTCCTGCCCGTAGGTTCGCGGCGACAAGGAAGACCGAATCTTCGGTTTAAGGACCAAGCCATCGCGGATACCAGACCGCTTGGCCTACATGACTAGAAGCATAGAAGAAGCAGCAGAAACCCTTCATGGATCGAGAGCCAGTAAAGTAAGTAAGTAAGCATACATTGCCGTTTCGGTCAAAGAACAGGACGAATATAAAAAGCGGAGGGTGCCGACATCAACCAAACAGAGAAGTTACTTAAAACCGTTCACAACAACTTTGAACGGTCGGAGAGGTAATTTCTAATCCAACAAAGAAGTAGACCTGTGGATACAAAAACTCAGTCCACAAAATGGTGTAAAGTTTCTGTTAAGAGTTCTTGCTTAAACTTCTCCGTATTCGTTTTATGAAAATTTAATAATTTCTTAGAGTATTTTCTTAATTATTTTCTCAAATTAAATTTCTTCGCAACTCAAAAACATTTTTAATAATAATACGAATCAGCGCTTTTTCATGCCCCCACAAAAAAAAAAAAAACCTTCCCCTATTGCCATAAGTATGCTCGGCTATTCGCATATATTCATTATCTGCAATTAAGAAAATTAAGATGTCATTTTCATTTGTGGAAATAATGCAGCACTCGGCAAATTTGAATATTAAATTAAGTACGCTTGACAATGATGAGTTTCTTGAGAAGTGTAACCCATCAAGCTATATCATTGCATTGCTCTCTAATTAACTTTAATTTGTAGACAATCCTTCGGGCGACCGAGGACTCCATATACTCGCTTTATACGTTGAAACATTGGCGTGAATCTGTCCGATGTCGTTAGGATCTCGTTCTTTAGCATTGGTTTGGCTACGAGCCAAATAATTCACACATTGAACGATGAAAATGTCGTCTCAGATTAGTTGGTTATTTTGGTTTCCTTCATTTGCGTCCACAAAGACTAGGGATTTAATGAAAGAGGCAAGGGAGAGCCGAGGGGTTGAATTGAATTTGGTTCGTTGGGAATGTTTCAAGAATTATGATTTAATAATTTATATTTTAATGATATAGTTTATGGGTGCTAAGTGTTCATTAACACAGAAATGCCGGCATCCGCTGGGGCTTTTTAATTAGTTCAAAACAGTTCGAAAATGTTATTTTGTTAATTTCGAAACATAAATTACTTTATTCAATTGGAATGTTACACAGAGATTTTTGTTTGAATGATAATTTAGAAATATTATCTTGTCTCAAAATGATATTAATGATAAATCAAATAAGTTCAAAACTAAACATTTGTTTTAAATTTTGGAAGCTTTGAGGTTTCCTAATGTTATCTTGGATCCGGCATATTTCGATAACCAGACCACTCAGAAGCATTTCGCTTAGATGTGTATAAAGGAATTGAAAAGACCTTTCAATCGATGTATGTCTCGATGCGTTTGGTGAACTTTGAAAATTTGGTGATTTTTTTTAGACAAGTGATTTTTTTCAAAATTCTCAAAAATTCAGTAAAATCACTTTGGTTGCAAATATTTCGAGAACCAGACCTCGCAGAAGCTTCCGGTTTTCAGTTGTGGATAGCTGTGGAAAATTTATTTGGGGATTTAGAAAACCGGAGCCTCTTACAAGGCTGGGTTTTGGAAATAGCGCCAACCAAAGACATTATTAGGTAATTGGGACTCGAAAATCCATAAAATCACTTTGGACCCTCATATTTCGATAACTAGACCACTCAGAAGCATTTCGCTTAGATGTGTCATGTGTATAAAGGAATTGAAAAGACCTTTCATTCGATGTACGTGTATATCTCGATGAGTTTGGTGAACTTTGAAAATTTGGTGATTTTTTTAGACTAGTGGTTAGTCCATGATTTTTTCAAAATTCTCAAAAATTCACCAAAATCAGAAATAGAAATATTTCGAGAACCAGACCTTACAGAATTTTCTACTTTCCGCCTGTGTATAGCTGTAGAAAATTTAAGTATGGATTTTGGAAACAGGAGCCTGTAACATTTCTTGGTTTCGGAAATATCGCCAGCCAAAAACATTATTAGGTAGTTGAGTATCGAAAATCCACAAAATTACTTTGGACCGGCATATTTCGATAACCAGGCCACTCAGAAGCTTTTCGTTTGTATGTGTATATAGGAAATGAAAAGACCTTTCATTCGATCTATGTCTCGATGCGTTTGGGGAACTTTGAAAATTTGGTGATTTTTTTAGACTAGTGGGTTAGTCCATGATTTTTTCAAAATTCTCAAAAATTCACCAAAATCAGAAATAGAAATATTTCGAGAACCAGACCTTACAGAATTTTCTACTTTCCGCCTGTGTATAGCTGTAGAAAATTTAAGTATGGATTTTGGAAACAGGAGCCTGTAACATTTCTTGGTTTCGGAAATATCGCCAGCCAAAAACATTATTAGGTAGTTGGGTATCGAAAATCCACAAAATTACTTTGGACCGGCATATTTCGATAACCAGGCCACTCAGAAGCTTTTCGTTTGTATGTGTATATAGGAAATGAAAAGACCTTTCATTCGATCTATGTCTCGATGCGTTTGGGGAACTTTGAAAATTTGGTGATTTTCTTAGACTAGTGGTCCATGATTTTTTCAAAATTCTCAAAAATTCAGCAAAATCAGTATGGCTAGAATTATTTCGAGAACCAGACCTCGCAGAATTTAACAGTTTTCACCTGTGGATAGCCGTGGAAAATTTAAGTAGGGATTTTGAAAACCGGAGGCTCTTACAAGGCTTTGTTTCAGAAATAGCGCCATCCAAAGACATTATTAGGTAATTGGGGCTCGAAAATCCACAAAATCACTTTGGACCGGCATATTTCGATAACCAGACCACTCATAAGTGATTGTTTTTAGACTAGTAGGCAGTCCATGATTTTTTTTAAATTCTCAAAAATTCAGTAAAATCAGTTTTTGTGGCGGAACTTGAACCTACACCCGCACAAGGTCAAACTGACAGAGGCGCTCAAAGTTAATGAGTTTTCGGAAGAGGACCCCAATTTTGGCCGAAAAATCATCTTTAGTGACGTGGTGTTGGATGTGGTGTTGCATGAATTACCATATTCACAAAAAGAACCCATTTTCCGTGGATTTCCGGTCGACGACGGCGACGGCGTACTTTTTTAAAGCGACGTCGGTGAGGTGGTCACCGTCAATGGCGGACGCTACAGAACGATGAATTAAACTTTCTTGTGCCCTTAATTGGAACATATGGACCTAGAAGACATGTGGTTCTAGCAAGGCAGCACTTCGTACAACATAGCGGATGCCATCATTGACATTCTGTATTAACGATTTGATGCTAAAGTTATCTCTTGCAGATGTATTGTGAATTGGTCAACAAGATCATGCGATTTGACCCCGCTTGAAATTTTGCTTCTGGGGTATCTTGAAGTCACAGGTCTATGCGAATAAACCACTAACGAGCGATGCCCGTAAGTTGAACATAACACAAGGTCAAATTCAGCCAGATCTATGTATGAGTCATGATAGAGTCATTGAGAATTGGGCGACTCGGATCTATAACACTGTAAGACGACGAGATAAATCTTAGAAAAATGGTTACTGATGGTACCTCCCATAGAACCATTTTTTGATTTTCTTTTTAGTTTTATTATACAACTCCAAATTTGTACATAATAAAGAAACTTTTTTATCATCTATCTTATCATTATACAGGGTGTCCCACAGTCACCGCCCCAAATGAAAACAATGGATTCCTGAGGTCATTTTAAGTCGAAAAACTTAAGTGGTCATTTTCTCGTTTTCGTCCCGTTTTCGAGTTATAACGGTTTTTAATATTTTTCCGTTAACTAGCTTTATCTTTGCCAAACTGCGCCCGATTCGTAAGATTTTTTTTTATAACAATTCAAGAATTTATTACAGTTTTAGTTTGTCCAAAGACTTTTTTTCTGCGGACAACCGTTTCTCCGCAATTTTGCATCAAACCCATTTTTTTCGTTTTTTAAGTAGTTTTTTTCACTTTGATATCAATTTATTCAAAAAAACACGTTAATGAGTATTCATTTTTTTTCACTTATTATTAAAGCCCAGTTCATTTTCTAAAATTAAATTTTTTTTTTTCTTAAAAAGAATACTAAATGTAATTAACAAAAAATAAACAAACTGAGTGAATTTAAAAAAAAATAATTTTTAAATACAAAATTAACTTTTTTTGAGCTATTGTGGTTAAGAAAAGGACAAATAGATAAAGTTAATTAGTAAGACCGTTAACTAATGTAAACAGTAAAGATTTGCATTATGATTTGAAGGTTGTAAGTGTCTTTCACGCGTGAACTAGTGTCCGCTTCGTGTTCTTTCACTTGATACTCCATTTTGGATTTGTTATTCAATTTGTAGTTTTTTTCAATTATTTGCAAACAATGGATTACACTAATCAAGAATATCTGGAAATTTTATTAATATACGCTGAAATGGGACAACTTTATCTGTGGATACACTCAGTTTGTTTATTTGTTGTTAATTACATTTAGTATTCTTTTTAAGGAAAAAAAATATTTTTTTTAAGAAAATGAACTGGGCTATAATATAATTAACGAAAAAAATTAATACTCATTAACGTGTTTTTTTGAAAAAAAAATTGGGTTTGATGCAAAATTGCGGAGAAACGGTTGCTCGCAGAAAAAAAGTTCTGAGACAAACTAAAACTGTAATAAATTCTTGATTGGTTATAAAAAAAATCTTACGAATCGGACGTAGTTTGGCAAAGATAAAGCCAGTTAAGGAAAAAGAGAGCAAAAATCATAAAAACCGTTATAACTCGAAAACGGGACGAAAACGAGAAAATTACCTCATAAGTTTTTCGACTTAGAATGATCTCAGGAATCCATGGTTTTCGTTTGGGGCGGTGACTGTGGGACACCCTGTATAGTCAAAAACTGTTGAATAAGAAAATTTCTATGACTGAACTAAAAATTTGTATATACATATTTTCTTTTATGTTTTCAAATTTGTCCTTAAAGTTTTAAATTTTGAATGGTTTCATATTGAGCACAGCTAAATTTGGAGTTATAGGCTTTGTGTTTCATCATTTTAAAATTACTTTCATTGGAGAGACAATAGCTAAACGGATCGCAAACTAATGACTTATAATTACCGCCAGTATATTTTTGTTCTCAGTGGAATCTCGATGAACAACGTTTGAGAAACAGCATATCTTCAGATCTAGGCGGTGGTGGCGCCATCATCTTCCGGTTCATCCTACAAGGATAATAATTACACTAATATGCATTTTGCTTTTCCTTGAATATTTAGAACAACAATTTATGAACAGAATCCCCAAACTCATGATGAGGAATGTAGACAAAATGTGTCAAAAATTCTTCCAATATCCTCAGTGACGCGGCGCCATGCTTCCTAATTGCTGCCTTAAAAAAAAATTAAGAATCCTTGATGTTATTTAACCTTAGGCAATATGTGGGTGTATTGATATAATCATATATCACCTTAAATACCTACACTCTCCTATTGAAATTTCATGAGACTCATTTTGTGTTTCTAATTTAAAAAAAACTAAAACCTAAAACCCAATTAAATTCAACGATGACACCACCTGTAAATCGTTTCACCTCGGAAGTATACTCCATGTCCCTGAATCGGGCACCACAATATAACGTCATAGACATTTTCCATTCGATGTCATAAATTTAAGATGCAACACTTTGAACGATAAATCGCAGCTAAATGCCACTAATTCGTGTCGGATCAGCATCACCATCACCATAGACAAAAACAAACATCACTCTGGAGTGAGCTCTCTAATTAATTTATGATTTTCCTCACGGCATTAATCTTGATGATATTCCAACCTTATGCATCAGCATCCCGTTTAGGGCCGATTAAAATGTCACATCTGTTGGATGTTGTGGTGATCATAGAAAAAAAAACACAACAACTTAAAAGATTCGAACAAAAAATTCTATCTGAATCTGTATCTGAGTAAGCGCCGGCCGTGTGGCAGTAGTACAGCGGGACCAAAGAGTCCTGAAATTGGAATAAAGTCAACAAATAGAATTATAGAAATCTGAGTCTTCATCAAGAACCAAAGACAGAAACTTATTTCAGTTTCTTTTGCTAAGATAGTGGTTTAAAAATTAAAAATTGGGGGTGGCCGTGGCGCGATGGATGTGTGCTCGCCTGTCAACCTCATGATCACAGGTTCGATCCCTGCCGTCGTCTATGTCGTTTAAATTCCATTAAAAACCTTCTAAAAATTGTCATCAATGGGTTGCTGGTTTACTCATTACATGTTGTTCAGGCATAACACTAACAACATGTAATTGAGTTAAACTAGTATGCCCAACAAGGATGAACACGAATAAAATAATGTGAATTGTAAGCGACATAGAAATAAGACACGGCATTCTCCGCTTTAGTTCAGCCGCCATCCCTGGAGATAAAATATTTGAGACAACAACCTTCAGTCTCAGAACATCGTGCCACACATCTTTCCTATCCTTCTTTCTCTTCTTAACTTCACGCCCGCGCTGTG
The DNA here is from genome assembly GCA_963931855.1 of Philhelius festivus. Classification (NCBI taxonomy): domain Eukaryota; kingdom Metazoa; phylum Arthropoda; class Insecta; order Diptera; family Syrphidae; genus Philhelius; species Philhelius festivus. The sequence continues at coordinate 193,671,886 of OZ007554.1, forward strand.
TTGAAACATTTAAAGGGTAATCTAATCCCTTGAGCGCGGGTAGATTATAAAAAAAAAAAAAATAAATAAATAAACATGTTACCACCTATTTTTTAGTGTTGGTTATCGATACTTTTTAATGTTTTCAGTTTTAGTTTTTATCATCAATAGTTTTTAATATTTTTTAAATGAATTTCATTTGCTTACACAATTTTTTTAAATTAACTAACTATTTTTATATTAATAAATAAAATCCAACTTTTTCATGTTGCTAACACCACTGTAATTCTGTCGGAGTTAGAAAATATTTTGTTGTTGGAGAAGAAAGTGTCATAGAGATGATTATGAATCGTGTTTTCATGACACATGGAACATGCCCAGATGGAGATTGGAGTGTCAATTATTGGGCAGTGTGGCAGAGCAAAGAAGCATCCACTTCCATATGGTCCAAGTCATTTTCGGCTTTTTTATATTTTGAATAATAGGTGAACATAAATAATGTTGTTTTATGTGAGAGTTAAATATTTAAGCAGATTTTGATGATTTTTTGAATGAATTGAATTTTATTTTCGAATAAATGGGTTCTATTATTCTAAAAAGAGTGGGCTACTTTATTGGTAGGTATTGTTAATTTTAGGGCCGATACAATGTAATAAAATCTTTATTAGCGCTAATTCAGATGTAGACCATAAACGCCATTTTATACAGTGATAATTTAGACCAATTAAAAACAATGCGAAACAGAATTTAGTCGCCTTGTCAATAATGCCTTGTTTTATTTTTATTTATACTTAAAAAAAAAAAAACACAAACAAGAAAAGAAAAATTAAAGATTTAATGGTAAGAGTGTTTGGGCGTCTTGATGTCCAAACGAAACGGGGCCAATTCCCTGATCATTTCGTTGATGTATCTACCCCTTTTCTTCGAATACACTAAATGCCTATTCACATGAGAGCCATCAACGGCCAATTAATAAAAGAACAATTGAAATTTAAAACCAGTTAAAATGGTGAAAAACTGATTGAAATTAATGTTCAGATAGTAAAATTTACGTTTTAATTGTTTATTTTAGAGAAATTTGAGTAAAGAAATTGGTCGTCACGAATCGCAATCTGATTGTTACGATCTGTCAAACTGTACATGTTCGCGTTCCACATATCATCCACACTACAACGAATGAATTGATCGGTCCCGACTCACATCAAAATCATTCTTGTTTTTGTTTGTTTGTTTTTATTAAACGTCAATCACGACGAAATCAACGAAATGTCAAAATGAACAAAAAATGTTTGCCCATTCGTTGGTCGTTGGTCGCCATCATGTGAATAGTCCTTAAGTCAGCAGGAATCGATGGTATATCCAACTTTGTACTACAGGGCGACCAGATAGCAATGATAGTTTTACCAATTGTTATGTTTCAGCAGCTGTCAAAGTCAAAGTAACGAATTCGGGTGTCAAAATATTCAGTAAGATTTGCCATTTTATAAGAAAAAACACAAATAACGCCATGAGTTCGCTAATCCGGATTTCGGATTAAAAATCATCTTCTAGGACTTGGCTCATTTTTGGTTCAAAACATAATCCACAAATGCTTAAAAAAATTGGCTGTCAATGCCTGCGAAGCCTATAGGCGGCCATTTGAATGATGAGCTATTCCATACATAATGGCATGAATGTAGCTTCAAAATAAGGCCAGAATCAATTTTATATCTCATTTCTTTTCCTAACGTCCTTATCTGGTATAGGGTGAGAAGTGAATGAAAATATGTTTCACACTGTTTAATAAAGCCCTGAATAAAGCATAGTGTTATGGAAAACAGTTGCGGTACATCCACTCCTGAAAAAGAAACTTTAATCCAGCAAAAGTCTGGCTGATTAGTCTTTTTCGAAGTACCAACAAAGAATTCGAAGAATGTAGAAACTGGTCTCTGATATCAAATGGAACAAATTTAAGATGTAGTGCACGTGTGCTGGTAACCAAATCGTCACCTGAGTTCTATCTTGTTCAATAGACCATTTTTGACGAAATTGAGTTAGAAATGCAGTTTTTATAATTCGAGGGTGCTCTTTCGATTGGCGCAAACCATTTTGTTCTATCTCATTTAGTTTTAAAGTTATGGATAACTGTTTTGTTCAATAAACCACTTTTCTGACCAGTTTGAGTGTCAGTTTTGTTCAATAAACCACTATTCATTCTTTTTGTATCATATTGAACAATTCATAGTATATCTTTAAAATCATATCTTCTTATTTCTTTCTTGTTCAATATCCACATTTATGGATTTTTTGTTCAATATCTTTATATACTTCATTCATTTCTTTTTTGTTCAATGTTCAAATTCTGTTGGTTACAATTTGTACCTTAATGAACAAAAAGATATGAATTTGGTTGTGTAAGAACAAGAATTCTATCTTGTTCAATATCATACGAGATCACCATTGTTGTACTTGATTTGGGTATATGATCAGTTCTGATCTCTCATCGAGTAAGCACGTCAGTGCAAGTGCAGTGCGTTGTTATAAAAGATGAACTCTGAAAACATGTAAGTTCCTACCAATAAAATAATTTTTGATTGAAGTTTGACGCATTTTTTTTATCATATTATAGTTTGATGGAGGGAATCGAGTATTTGTCTTCCCCTGAACCAGAAGTGCCAAACGAAATTTGAATGTTAAAATAACTATTGGGCCTTTTTTAACTTTTTTTACTTATACCTATTTCATGACTTTGAATGATATTGATATAAGCTCTCCAGATCAAAACAATACAACCAATCCCTTAAAGTAAGTTTTCAAACAATTTAATAGCATATTTTTATAATTAGTTTCGACAAAATCTTAAATGTAAAGGGTGGTTAAATTTTAAGGGCCGATGTTGATTTTGAATAAAACACAAATTATTTAGGAAATTATTCTCATTTATTTTTATTATAATAATATTGGTATGGTTCAATTACATATGGAACAATATATCGGCCAAATGGCCGCCGCGACCTCGGCGGCACACCTCTATCCGATGATACCGCCAGCCCATAAACCGCACCAAAAAGTCACTCTTTGTAGGTGCATTTGTTTTTTGACAATCACTCTTGGATTATCATTCGCCTAAATGCGGCAATTCTGCTTATTGACGAATCCACTGAGGTGAAAATGTGCCTCATCACTGAAGATGATTTTCTTCGAAAATTGATCATCCACTGTTGTCATTTCTTGCCACCATTCTGACCATTGACGACGCTTTAAATGGTCAAGAGGCTTTAGTTCTTGAGTCAATTGCACCTTGTAAGCGTGAAAATGCAAGTCTTTAAGCATAATATTCATCAACGACGAGCGTGAGAGTTCCAATTGTTGGGCACGACGACGAGTTGAGGTGGACGGCTCTTCAGCCACACTATCGCGAACAGCAGCAATATTTTCTGCAGTACGAGCTGTACGAGCATGTACTGGTGTTTTCACATCTCCTACAGACCCGGTTTGCTCAAATTTTTGCACGATTTTTCCGATTGTACGCACATTTGGACGATTAAATTGACCGAAAAAATCACGAAGTGCACGATATGCATTTTGATTTGAACGCCCATTTTCATAATAAGCCTGAAAAACTTTAACGCGTTGCTCGATTCTGTATCTTTCCATGGTTCAAATTGAGTTAGACTGAAATTGAGAAATGTCAAATGAAATGCAGAAAAAACTTGACGCTTAGGTGTGGTTCACATTCAACATCGGCCCTTAAAATTTAACCACCCTTTATTTCAAGGTTGCAAATAATAATGAAATCGTAACAAATAATCCTGTTTGTATTCCTGTAAATTCAAAACAGAGCTCAGATCTAGAGCAGTACCCGAAAACACTTTTAAGGTAATATAAACAATCATTTTTTCGTTCAGAAAAATGAGATCTCACAAATGTAACTCCCTCAAAAATCTCTAAAATTTGTTTTCTCAGCAATTTACAGTAAAATAGAAATTCTGTTTAAGACTCGAAGTGTGATATCTTTCCTACTGTCTTACAAAGTGTTTTTAAGATAAAGCTAATAAAGGAAAAGAAAAAAGACATTCAAGCAATGCGGCCGTACATGCCTAACGTACAAGATCAACGTTTTTTTAAGAATTTCTCCTTTATTTTTTGTTTAAGAAAAATAAATTATTCAACCCTTTGTTTTAGAAATACATAGATCTTTTAGTTATGAAACTTACATATTTTTTTTTTATTTCAGATGATAAAAACATACCAAGATATTCAAAATTTTGTTGTTCCCATTCATAGTACCATTCAGAGAACCTAATGAAATCTGATTTGAATAATGAAATATGTTTTTGTTCAATTTAATACAAAATACATCTGGTTTCCTATAGTATCCTTGTTAATTTCTGTCTTGTTCAATATTAAGTTTTTTTGTTCAATATCCACCAATTTTATCAAACTATCTTCACACCATATAACTTTGTTCAATATCCAAAATGACTTCTGCGTGGATTTTTATTTATTATTATTTCAAAACAAAAGAAAAAAGAAACTTGTGAATTGTTTTTAAAACAAAATTGTTAAGGCATTCAGAAAAACATCACTTCCAAAAACAAATTAGGTAAAATAAACAAAAGTTTTCGATCTGAATATTTATCAGGCGTTTTTCTTATTTAGTTCTATGTTGTCAAAAAATGAGTTTCTTTTTTTAAACTGAGAACGATCGGGTTCAGAAATCCGAATTTGTGTTTCTTTTTTGTTCTGAACATGTTCAGGGCGGGCTAGATGAACTCAGAATAAAATTGAATATTAGACAAAGTAGAAAGTTTAGCACAACAAACACATTTAAGTGGAAAAGATGATATCCGTCTAGTGGCTGCCACCCAGTGTTGATACACATTTGTGCCCGTTTTATAGCATTTGTAATGACTTTCCCAAAGATTTCCTTTAACAACTATTTGCATTCCTGCCGAATATTCTCCTTCAGGGCTGCGATTCTCTGAGGCTTGTTGACATAAGCTAGCGACTTCAAGTAGCCTTTGGGATGGGATGGTTAAATCGGAAGATCTTTCTGCCAAATCGCCAAAACAGGAGATAACGTGAACAGAAAACACTTCCTTCACAATATCCATTGTGGCTCGTGTTGTGTGGGCGGTTGCATTGTTTTGTTGAAACCACATGTTTACCAAAAATCGACACAATTATTCCACGCTTTTGTGGAGTATTGGTTGTGTGTTTGTAAAGGGTGGTTAAATTTTAAGGGCCGATGTTGAATGTGAACCACACCTAAACGTCAAGTTTTTTTTCTGCATTTAATTTGACATTTCTCACTTTCAGACTAACTCAATTTGAACACAATTGAGCAACGCGTTAAAGTTATTCAGGCTTACGAGTATTATTAAAATGGGCGTTCAAATCAAAATGCATATCGTCCAAATGTGCGTACAATCGGAAAAATCGTGCAAAAATTTGAGCAAACCGAGTCTATAGGAGATGTGAAAACACCAGTGCATGCTCGTACAGCTCGTATTGCAAAACATATTGCTGCTGTTCGCAATAGTGTGGCTGAAGAGCCGTCCACCTCAACTCGTCGTCGCGTCGTGCCGAACAATTGCACCTCTCATACTCGTCGTTGATGAACATTAGGCATAAAGACTTGCAATTACATGCTAACAAGGTGCAATTGACTCAAGAACTAAAGCCTCTTGACCATTTCAAGCGTCGTCAATGCATTGTATATATATTTTAATAGTACTCTTATGGAACACGAAAAAAAGTTTTATTATTGTGCCGCAAAATCGTAAGTGTACTATTAAAATATATATACAATGGTCAATGGTCAGAATGGTGGCAAGAAATGGCAACAGTGGATGATCAATTTTCGAAGAAAATCATCTTCAGTGATGAGGCACATTTTCACCTCAGTGGATTGGTCAATAAGCAGAATTGCTGCATTTGGGCGAATGATAATCCAAGAGTGATTGTCGAAAAACAAATGCACCCACAAAGAGTGACTGTTTGGTGCGGTTTATGGGTTGGCGGCATCATCGGGCCGTATTTTTTCCAAAATGAGGCCGGTCAGGGTCAGGCAGTTACTGTGAATGGTGTTCGCTATTGTAACGAACTTTTTACGGCCCGAATTGGAAGATATGGATATGGACGATATGTGGTTTCAACAGGACGGTGCCACTTGCCACACAAAAATTAGAATTGTTATCGGCAACATAGCTTTAATAAATGTTCATAATCTTACTTCCAAATCTTTTCCATTAAAACTGTTCACGGATATGATTACACTTGTTAACAGCAGCTCCTTTCAACTTTGATACAAGCCAGCTGCTTATATAATGTTTAAAACTACTAAACATCCATCAACAAAAAATTAGCATCACATAAATACTATTCTATCTATGAGTGTCAAGTATAAAAAGTGTTAAGGAATATAATTTCCTTCTTTATTTTTTTTTCTATACCATCAAATTGTACACTTTCCTGGAAATTAATTAAAACATATGCTCATCACTCAGGGCCATAAATCTGCCACCACAATTATCACATTTAATTCGACTATGCAACTGCAAGAGAGCATTCTGTTTCGTATCTAAAAGGGGTGCAGAGGCACATATACATGATTATACTCCAAAACAGGGCAAAATAATCCTAATTAGTGTATCACTTTCAGATTCTGAGGACTTCCTCCGGCTTCCATTTCTTTTTTCTGTTTTTTCGTTCTTAGAACCGATAGCTCCACGACAAGTGTGATCAAATGCGTTATCATTTGAGATTCACAATCAAGTGCATATCCCTCGCCAAAAAGATGCCCCATTACTCTGTGTTCCAGGGTGAAACTTACATAAATAGAAAATTCAGAAATAGTTTCGCATTGATTCCTTGACATCTCCCCGATCCGAGCCCGGCCAAAGAAAATTCCTCAGTTTTTCCTTCGCTGCTATAGCTGATGCCGCCATCAAGTTGACAAGGTTGAATAATTGCTAAAATTAATTGCTCGGCGCATCGCGCTCTTGAGAGGAATTTAATTGAGAAGACTCAGCTCATCCACTTATTGAATTTTGCTTGGTTTTTCCAGCGCACCAAAACGAGATCTTTGCACCTTTCTGTGTCGTAATTGTAATTATAGCCGAACCGGGAAGATCGACCAGCCCGGCCTTCCCCGAAACAATTCAATTTAAATGGAGCAAAACAGTGTCAAAATAATTAATACGTCCTCATTATAAATCATCACATTTCAGTGTTTGTCACCAAACACTCATAAATCTCGTCGCTAGGTCGTCCCTTATTTGGTTTTGTATACGAGCACGACTCTTTCCCCGGGGAGTGAGCTATGGTTTCTGTTCCTTTTGCCCGCACAATTCATGGAATGGAAACATGTCGGAGCGAAGGAAAAATGGAAATGTCAGAAAATGTATACCGACTCGCCCATTTGTGGTTTATATGCATTAAGTGCATTCTTGGGCTATTTAATTAGAGAAGTTCCGTAATCGTGGGTCTCTTTGATACGCCTACGTAATATACTCACTCCATAGATGGATTCATTTCATTTTTCTTCTTGTTTTTTGGTTTTGAAAATCGAGGTTATAAATGGGTATTCTCACACTTTGCGCTTGGTATTTTTGCTGTTTTCTTTCAATTGCACTGACCCTCTATGGATTTACTTGTAGGGTTGCAGCCTTTGACAAATAGGTATGCCCGAAATACGATACCCAAGATGATTAAATGGGTCAATTATGCCTGTTCAAACAAACATTTTACTAAGCTAATATTGTCTTATAGGTGAAGGAGAAAGTTTACCTTTAGATAGGAAAAATGTAAATGAAATATGTATTTTTTTTAAAGGATTTTCTATTAATAATCTGATTTGCTTGCGATATTTGAACTTTCGGATGATACTCGTATTTTTAACATTTGTTAAACAAAAAACTAAAAACTTTCATTTAGTTCCAGGACCGTAATTAAGAAACTATTTTATATTATATAATATTTAAAAATAAAACATAATGTAAACAAAAACAATTAAAATCAAAAATTACGAGTACAAAAAAAAAAGGCACAACTGGATCGCACAAACTTGCTCTTATGTAAAAATTAATGTTATAAGAGAAAAATTTTCAAAACCATAAAATTATTTTTTTTAATTGACTAAAACAACTCCATGTGATTTCTCAAGCAAATACCAATTAGTTTATGCAAGAATAAAAATTATAAATAGTTGTAGCGGGTTGAAATAAAATGCACGACTGGGTCTCACGAACTTGCTCCTATGTATGTAATAAACTAGGAATTTTAAAAACGAATGTTATTAGAGAAAACTGTTCATAAGGATAAAACTAATTTTTTAAATTCTTTTAGTTGTAAGAGACAAAAACAGAATGCTATGCAAATATGAATTTATGCAAGAACAAAAATTATAAGTTCTTGTAGTGGTTTCTTAAAAAAAATCTTTTATATACAAATTTTTTTAAAGAAAAGAAAAAAAATTGGTATGCTAACTTTAAGTTTTTATTACTGTAGAAGCCAATTTTTTTTATTATATTAAAGACCGTTAAAATTAATTAAAACAAAAAAAATTTGTATCAAAATTCTAGGTGCCGTTTTCGAGAAAAATACGATTTTTGAAAGTCATTTTTTGACATTTGTATGGTGGGTACCTTTATTTTTAGGTAAAATAAAACTTTTTTTCATACATCTTGTAGATTATGCTGATAAACTTTTATTTATCAAGTTTGAAAAAAATTTAGTTTAAGGTTTTCAAAATATTGAGTTTTGAAAAAAAAAAAATTTTTAAAGTCGAAAAGAAATTTGTTTGAAAATTTGAATACACAATTCTATTTAAATTTTTGGGGAGCAAAAAAAAAATGATCAAAATCCGTTGCACCATTTTTGACAAAATCAAAAACTAGAAAATAGTTCCTTGAGGAGTATCCTCAATAACCATTTTTTGGAAAAAATTTTTCAACCAGTACCTAGCCTTAACTAAATTAAATTTTTTTATATATTTTTTTTTAAATCTGTCGAGCAGTTTTTGGGAAAAAAAAATATTTACAAAATTTCGAAAAAAATCGTATGGCAGGTATACCGTTATTTTTGGTCTTAAAAAAAAGAAAAAAACGTGTGGGGGAAAAAATTAAAAATGATATCTACCAAGTTTGAAGAAAATCGCCCGAGCCGTTTAGGCTGTAGTCGAACCGACAGATAGACAGGCCGACAGACAGGATTGCGAGACCCACTTTTTTAGTCTTCGCTATCATCGTAATGTCAACTTTGATCAAAATCTCGAGTTCGATTTTTTTTACGAATGCATAACTTGCTTTATAATACCTATAAGTCGCAAGTAAAAATAAGCTTTAATATACATAGTTTTTAAGCATTTTTAAGAAACAATTTTGAAACTCCAACATTCGCAAAAATTGTTCTAAGGTAAATATAGTCAGTAATATCTTTATATATAAAACTTATAGTACTCTCATGAAGACGAACGTGGGGTCCGGCATCTTAAGCATAACGGCAGTACTTGTTAGATTTGTCTGTACTAAATATTCTCTTTAAAACTGTTTTCAAAATCTTATTTTGACAAAGCTTAATTATTTTGTAGAAACACTGGACACAAAAGTACCAACTTTATATATTAATAATTTATTTTCATCGCTTAAATGGGAGTTTATATTTAAAAGTGGAAACAATTTTTGTTATTAAAAATTGACCTTTATATAAGTTCTCCGATATATTTGATTGGAAAAAGTTAGACTTTTGTCCAGGGTAACTCGCGAATATTTATTACATTGTTCCCATTTTTTGTGGCAAGTTACATTGCTTGCGTTACTTTTGTAAAAATGCATGTTTCATTAGCGAAAAATAATCTCTTGCAATAATTAAAAGCAGGAAAGTCGGACACGTAAATATTGAAAAGAAGGAGAGGGGACCAAAAAACGTTCTCTCATATAACCAAACTGCTCTGATGGAACGATATTTTTGATTTTAACGATTTCTGTCATTTTAAGACAAACATTAATCTTTATTTCAATTTTCGTTTTTATAGAGTCATAGATCGTAAGAATTAATCGAAAGAAAAAAAAATGATATCAAAATTCTAGGTGCCGTTTTCGAAAAAAATACGTTTTTCGAAAACTATTTTCAAACATTACATTACATTACATTACATTACATATTACACTACTCCGTAGATAAATCTACGAAGTAGACACACTTAAAGCACTGGCAACTGAGGCCATCGGCTTAGACAACACAACAGAGAGAGACAGACAGAAAGAAAGAACAACAGAAGAAACACATGTCAACAGCACACGGTTGGTATTTGAACGGTCCCCCATCCAAGTACTAACCATGCGCAATGATGCTTGATTTCGCTGATCGATGGGAAGCGATGCTTTCATCAAAGCCAAGGCCGTTGACGATTTTCAAACATTATTTGTATGGTTATTGTTAGATAAAACAAAACTTATTTCTCATATCTTGTAGATTGTATTAAAAAAAACTGTCAAGTTATACGTTTTCCATATATCGCATGCTTAATGGAATACTGACCTAACTCGAAAAAACGATTTTTGGGAAGTTGCAAAAAAAGATCTTGCTATGAGGATTTGTCCTACTTGTTAAAACTAATTCATGAATTAATCATGAATACTGGTATTCTTAAAGTATGTTAACTATTCATAAGATCTGAGGCTTGCAAAAGCCTGTATTTGTACGTAACTCGATTTTGACCTATCTCCTAGTGGGTAAGTATTCCATTAAGCATGCGATATGTTTTCCATATACTTATACATAATTACATATTTAAATTGCTAAAACAAGTCGAAAAAAATTTTCTGATAAAACAAAGGAAGAACGAATATAATTTAACAAAAAAAAAGCAGTTAAAAAAATATTTTTTTATTTTGAAAATTTCAGTAATAGAGGCTTTAAAATTAAATCAAAAAGAAAATCATTAACAAGTTCTAAAAAAAATTAAAAACAAGATTCAAAAATTTTGAAAGGCAATAGTAAAGGGGTTTCAATAAGGATTTATAAAAAAAATATAAAGAGCTTCTTTCTTTAGCCGCACTAGTAGAATGTGGAATACCTTATCCTTTCTCGATTTGTCCTTCTCATATTGTGATGTACAAGCTTTCAAGACTTCTCCTGTTACATGCTCTCCAGTTTAACTAAACGCTCACACTGTGCTTCATTATAACATTATAAGGATAGTTATAACCTTTTGAGTTTATGCGAATTATAAAGAAAAATTCAAAATGAATTTTTCCGCAAATGAAGAGTTTTCCAATAAAGATTTCCGAATTTTGACAGGCGGTTATTTTGTTAAAGCTACATTATACATTTGTCAAATTGGCTGTCATTTGTTAGATCTCTGTTGCCAAATCAACTTGGAGAGTTTTATCGTTCAAAAAATCACAACCAGAACTTTTGCGAATTTCGCTTCGTGACTTGGGGTTACACCAGTATAACTTTCTACTGACCCAGGAGTTCAGATTTAACGACCATAGACAACGACGAGTGACCGTTAACTAAACTTTCTAGCAGTTAGAAGTTAACTCCAATTTTGCTGGAAAAATCATATAAGCGAGCGGCAGAAGGCCAATTTCAACAAACAAAATTTTCGAATTTGGACGGTCACAATCCCCACGATTGCGACGCCGGCCATCACCGTCATCGGCGAGTGCTTTCTGTAGATGGTAACCAATTATATTTGGCTTAATTGGATGACATTGACATCGACAACACGTAGTTTCAACAGGATGGTGCTATGTGCCAAATACCCCGTGTCACAATGGACATTTTGCAAGAGCGATTTTCAAATATGGTTATCTCCCGCGGAGGCGATGTGAGTTGGCTATCGAGATCGTGACATTTGAACTTTTTCTTGTAGGGTTTTCTTGAGTATCAATTTTACTATATTAGAACCACAAGCCACCACTGCCCTAAAAGCCAACATAAATAATCAATTACATGGGTCAAATTCAGTCTGATTTATGCGCCGGAGTTTTGAGGAAAATTGGACGTTTCGTATGCGTTCCACCCAGCGAAACCGCTGCGAACACGTGAGTGAATTATGTTAATGGCATACATAGAACGAAAAATTATTTAGAAGTTTTTCCAATTTTTTTGTTTTCAGAATTTCAAAAATATACAGAAAATGAAATTTCATGTTTCTAGCTCAACTGGAACTGGTACTGGTATAACCGTCTAAAAAGGGATAATTAACATACTAAGATACTAGGTTTTAAATTTTTACGTGTGTAACGGAATTTAACGAAGCCTTCAAAACATCGCGTTATAAAAAATGCTAGTGCAGATTGCTTTTAAGGCAAACAGGTACGTATGTATTTGTTTGAAAAGTACATTAATATAAAATCAACAACTGAATTTGTCTCCCATTATAACAAATTTCGTCGTTAATTGTTCTAAATGATCACCTTTGAAGGTGCAGTCGGGCACAGAAATCCGCTGCCAGGAAGTAGACCGCAATTAATGGTTATTCGTTTCAGCATATTATGCTTTAAATAAAAACGAAATAAATCACATTTAAATTTTAGAAGAACACGACAAACGGCTCATCCACTAAAGTGCAGGAAAACACTTTATGCAGCAACGATCCTCGATGTTTCTGTGTGAGTGTTTTTTTTTTTTTAATTTTTGTATTCCACTAACACACGCTTTTCATTTATACATTTAGCAGTACTGCGCCAACAGGCAAGCAAAGTGTGTGACAGTTTTCGAAATACGTTTTTATGTTTGTTTTATTTTTTTTTTTTCGTTTTTGTTGAATATGCTGCATGGCTACATGGCACTGCGACTTTTAAGGAGCAATATGCGAAGCACTGCATCCAATGTCGTCTCGCTAGTTCCAAATAATCCAAGCAAATTTCTCAGAACTCAACGAGAAGGCGTCACTCATATGAAAGCCCCATAAATTACAACCAATTATCAAATTAGAAAATTACAAAGCGTGTTTAACATGACTCTGTCTTTCCTTTTGAACTGAATTGCGTGGAGAAGAAATTAGGCGCATAAATTTAATCGGTCTTGAGACCTGAGATGGGAGAGGGTTGATCTTGATCATATTCGTATAACTTTATAGCAAATTTAGCTTTAAATTCTAGTCGTTTGAATTTTTCTGTGCTTCTTTTGGTTTGGACTCTTTTCAAAACTATGAATTGGAATGATATGAACATGAAAAAACTGCAGTTTGTGTTGTAAAATAGTTTTGAAGTGTTTTTGTAAAAGAAACAGAAAAACTAGACAAACAGAAAAACAAAAAAACTGTTAATCGAGATAAAGAAATTGAGGAGTTCTCAGTGTAACTAACAAACAGATATTTCGAATTCCTTAATGATTTTAAAGTCGTATAGCTATAATATTATAACTAAATACTGGGCACGTCAAATAAAATTTAAGAAACTGTTCTGCACGAATGTGGTAAATTCCACTCAAAACTGATAGGTACATCCATTAAGGTACTAGTACGGTCTAGAATGCCAAAAAAACACACGATTTTTGGGAATTTTTTTCTCGGAAACCTTATTAGGTAATAACATAATTTTTTTTTTTAAATAATGAATACATGCGTCAAGAGTACAAACATTTTTTTTTAATTTCCGAATTAAAGAGGGCGCAAACGTGCGTCGACTCATAAAAAAATACATGGTCCAAGCGGACAGTTAATCTCAGGATTAGCTGGACTGAAACAAAAAAAGCAAAGTGGGTTATTTGAAGGAAGGTTTCTTACGAGACAATTTACCACTAGCGTTGAATAACAATGAGATGGATACAAGGATTTGTCCCATAAAATCGTTTACGATCTTAATTACAGGAGGCGTCATGACACTTTTCTGGAAGCGTCGAATTAACAGCAAACTATGCTGCAATCTAATTCAAATTTTTCTCTTAAGAGTGTCATTGAAGACGGGCGTATGCTCCGAAGACGAATTAATAGTTCGTTAATCTTACTACCTATAGGACAGTGGGGTTGACTTATATCATCGGAGACTTTTTTTGGTTTGGTTTGGTTTTATTTGGCACAATATAGCCATTCAAAATTTCATAAATACATAATATTTAATTTCAGTACAAATTATCATTCATGATTTATCACAGTTTTCGTAAGATTTAGCATTGATATTACTTATTTACAATAGTTTTACTTTTTAGAAATAAAATAAGCGTATTAAATTATTAAGATAAAAAATGTTACAATTAGTAATTTTCTCTTATAAAATCTATTAGTTCTTTTTTAAATAAATATATATTTTAAGCGTTCTTTATTTGATTTGGAAGATTATTATACATTGCAAGGCCCTTATACATCGCTCTATTTTGACCTCCTACTGTTCGATGAAAGTTTAGTCGAAAATTGTTGTTGTTTCTCAAATTATAAGGCTGGACATCGCTGACAAACCTCAGATCCACTGATAAATAGCTTGGTAAGAGCCCACATTTGAGCTTGAATACAAACACTAGTACATTGAATACTATTCTTTGGTTGATCTTCAGCCATTTAAGCGTGTTCAGCATAAATGAAATGGGGGTTAGACGGTCACATCTAATTATACACCGCATTGCTTTATTTTGTAACTTCTGCAATCTTGTTTTGTCCTCAATAGAGCACTGCAAAAGAACCGAAGGACAATATTCAAAGTGCGGTTTTATTATTACATTGTACACTTTAATTGCATTTGACATTGAAAGTCTATTTCTGATTCTAAAAAAAAAAACCGATCTTTTTTGAAACCTTTTTATATATATAGTCTATATGACTTCTGAACTTAAGCTCATTGTCTATGAAAACGCCGAGATACTTCATTGCGGAAACTATTTCAATTTTTTCTTTATCAATTACAAAATCCACATTTAAATCACTTTTTAGCACCATACCCTTAGTTTTTTTCGTATTCAATTTGAGTTTATTAATTTTAATCCAATTGTTCAGAGCCTCGAGATCATCCCGTAACAGATCAGTCATTGAACTTATATCACTACCGGAGATGTATAATAACGCGTCATCCGCAAATAGCCTCAGTTTAGCATATTTTACAACACCAATCATATCATTAATATAAATAATGAACAGCAGAGTTCCCAGAAGAGATCCTTGTGGAACTCCTCTTTTCACTTCCATATCTTCGGATGCTATATTATTAAAAACTGTACACTGTATTGGTCCATTATGCGTTTAGAAACCAAAATACATTCATTACACGAGTAAATTATGTTAGGGTTACTTTGAATTACTCTTAAATCGTTTTGAGACATTGGACCTTCGCAACAACTACGATGAAATAACTTTCTGCAAAACCCGTTGCATGGCACAATTTGAGATTTGTCTCTATCAAATAGTTTTTTACATTTTGCACAAAAAGTATCCATCGTATCGATTTAATTTAACGCGCGAATGTTCGGTTTCTTAAACGAAATAATATTAAAGTATTCTCAAAATTAAAACTTTAAAATATTCGCCGAAAAACTTTAATAAAATCAGAGATAAAATAGATCACATCCGTTGCTTACTGTTGCTCTCTCTTACTTCTCTGATCCTAATAAAATAACCTCTTTACAGCTCGATTTAAGCAAGGAATTCTCTTTCGGTTTTATAGATTTTTCTCCTTAAACATTTTTTTTTGATTTTCTTAAAATACTTTAAAGTGGAAAAGAAGAGTTTAGATTCTTCACTTAAAATATTTGTGAATTAAAATAGAGCAGTTTCCTTCCTCTGCGTGGGATATAAATGAAGGTATAGTATATGCGGTAGTCACTGAAAGTAAATTCCTAGGTAATATTGGTATAAACATTTTTGTTGACCTTCAACAAAACAATTTTATCGTTTTGATTAAATTTTGTCAATACGAAAGAATGATTTTGTTGATTTAACAAAATTTTTATAATTCTGCATAATTTTTTGTCAGTTTAACAAAATATGCACTGCAAATAATATTGTCAGTTTAACAAACCAACTTTTGTTAATAAAACAAAATAAAACAGAGATTTTTATCACATCCACAAATTTTTTTGTGATGTAGGCAAAATATTTGTTGTATCTCCAAAAACCTGTTTTGTAAATGTTAGTCAATATCACAAAGTTTTTGTTATTTTTTTTGTTAATTTAACAAAAAATGAAATCATTTTTGTTAAAATGACAAATATTTTTATTTTGAGCTTGAGTTATTTTGTAATATTGATAAAATAAAATTATCAGATATATACAATTATTTTGTAAGGAAAAGAAAAAATTCTGCGAATATTTTTTTGATCATGACAAATCTTTTGTGTATGATATAGTTCACATTTGGTTTTTGTCAAAAAACTGATGTAAGATTAACTGAATTTAACAAAATTTGCGTAATGTCAATACGCCCTCATAGATGATTCCATTCCACATTTAATTTATGGATGAAAAACAAAAACCCGGACATCGCCCTCATCAGTGAGACCAATGTCACCAGACGCAACAACATCGACATGGCCGGCTTCAAAACCTTCCGAAAGGACAAAGATGAGGGCCGTAGAGGGACGGCAATCTACGTAAAAAAGAAGATTTGCCCCAACACCGCCGAAACCGTTATCACAGGTCTCAGAACCAGTGAAGCCACTGCCGTCACCATTAAAATTGGAAGAGATGAAACTCTTATCGTCATCAGTGTCTATTTCAAGTGCCAATCCAGCATGAGAAATATTCACAATGACCTCCAAATTCTCAACGGTGTCCTCGAGAGAAGCACATATGGACTCATCGGCGGTGATTTCAATGCCAGGCATCACATGTTGCTGGATACTACGATTTCACCTGAGGGCAAGGCGATTGTTGACTGGCTGGACGCCAACAACGAACAGCACTCCTTAGTGGTTGTTTCACAACACAAACACACCTTTCCCAGAACACCATCAACGCTGGACTTCTTCCTGGCTTCCTCGAACCTGGTGCACACTCTTCCGGAAATCCGGAATTATGTCTGTACATTATTGCATAGTGACTCGGACCATGAAGCTGTTCAACTATCGATTAACCTCAACCAACCCATACTCCTTACAACAGAAGCTCCTGAGAATTTCATTAATTTCAGACGGCTGGATATTGATAGACTTCACAGAGACATAGAAGACAGCTTAACTCTCCCACCTTCAGACAAGAATCTTCTGGATATCGAAATCGATGCAGCAATTGTCAACTTTGAACATGCCGTATCTGATGCCCTGGACAAGCAAAAACAGTCTAAAACGTCAAAAGATAGGTACCAGCACCTTCCCGAGTACGTTCAAAATCTGTATGCTCACAGACAACGTTTAAGAAAACGTCTCCAGCGGATCCATCAAAGTGATCTAAATACAACAAACAGAAACTACCAGATAGTTTGGAATGAGCTACAGCAAGTCAACATCATGCTCCGGAACTCTATTCAATACCACTATAATATCCAATATCAGAAAAGATTACAAGCAATCAAGCCAGGACCAGATGCTTTCAAAAACATCAATAGGATCATTGGAAAACAGCCACAAATACCGGAAACCATCATCAGCAATGATACTGAAGCTACCTCGGCCCAAGACAAGGTGGAAGCGTTCGCCGACTACTTCGAAGAAAACTTCACACCGAGCCCACATACTGACCCAAATTTCTTACAAGAAGTTGAGGCAACAGTTCAACAAACACTGCAACCAAATCCGGATAGAATAAATTTTAATATTATCAATCCAGCAAATGATCCCACCGATAGTCCACATTTATGCAATCTAGAGGAGGTTGTAGAAATCATCGGCAATTCTAAGCCAAAAAAGTCTGCTGGACCAGATGGTGTCTCCTACTACATCCTGAAAAGGCTGCCACAGGCGGTAATGATTTTCCTCATAATCATTTTAAACAACTGCATCAACAACTGTTACTTCCCCCAGCAGTGGAAAACAGCGAAGATTGTGCCAATTCCGAAGAAAGGTGCTTCCAACTTAGTTTCCAACTACAGACCAATATCACTTCTCAACAATATCAGCAAATTACTGGAAGAATTAATCTTACGAAGACTGAAGAAATTCTGCTGTGAAAATTCAATCATCCCTGACATGCAATTCGGCTTTCGAGAAAAACACTCAACCTTGCATCCACTGGTTAAATTCCAACACGATATCACCACAGCCCTCAACAGTAATCGTGTCACCGTCGGATGCTTTCTGGATGTCGAGAAAGCATTTGATAGCGTGTGGATAGACGGTCTAATCCACAAACTTCATCTTATGCAAGTACCTCCGCCACTAATAAAAATTCTCTTTTCTTTCCTATCTTGCAGGAAATTTTTTGTTCAAGTAGATAACTGCAAGTCAAACATGAAGACCATCAGAGCTGGAGTCGCCCAAGGCTCAAAACTAGGTCCCCTCCTCTACAACTTGATGACTTCAGACCAACCTTCACCAATTGGATGCGATAACCTCCTGTATGCTGATGACTCGCTCACCTATGCCACATCAATGTCACCTCTAATCTCTGTCCAAAAAGTGGAAACCCACATTAACAGACTCTTCCAATTCTATCAGAAATGTGGCATCCGAATCAATACTTCCAAATCGGAACTTGTCTGCTTCAGGAGACCTTCAACTGGTAGAGGCCTTCGCACCGCAACATTTTGCAGAAATCTGGCCCTAAACCTCCCTGACGGATCCTCCATAGTGGCAAAACCAAATGTCAAGTACGAGAACCTGGGAGTGCACTTCAACGAGTTGCTAAGGTTTAACCTGCATTCAAGAAATGTTCTGAAAAAGGCCAGCTGGGCCTTCAGCCGTTTGCACCCATTGCTGAAAAGAAGATCAGGTCTTAGCCAACCGACAAAGATATTAATCTATAAGCAGCTCCTGCGACCAGTGATTAGCTCTTCCTTCCCAGTCTGGTTTTCAATCTCGAAGACAGCTATGAAGGAACTTCAACTATTCGAAAGAAAGATACTGAGGATCTGCACTGGACTCTACTTCGACCATTAACGACAGAAGCACTACAGGAACGAGCATCTCTACACAGAAGCGAATTTAATCCCACTGGACAAATATCTAGTTCATTCAACGAAGAAATTAATGAGGAACATCATCGACCACCCGAATCAGCTTATGAGAAGGATGACCACAGAACAACGACATCTCGAGCCAAGGTACCTCAGTGTGATGGAAACTCTGGATGACAACGTAATCATGGACAACGAGGATGTAGTCTCGTTCTACGCTGACATTGGGTCAGCCTACCACCGCGGCTAAAACGCCATCCCTGCCCACAACCACAGACAAGAGAAATATACAGATGTAGAATATGGGCTACATCGAGTTTAGTTCAGTTCCTTAATGTAGATGGCACCAGTTACACTATTTTTCGCTTGCGGTATGATAATAGAAGTTTAATAAGATGATCAAACTTCCTTTTTCTTTGAAAGCTAGCATACAAAATCTAAATTTACCATGACTCATACTCAAACAAGTCTGAGAAATTGACATCCTTCGAAAACATTAAACATACCATTACGATTAAGATACCTCCATAGAAAAAAACCAGTTCCTTCGAACTTCGAACCACTGTGACTCCACACACCCCACTACCACCACTGTCCACGAACCATGATCAACGAAACACAAGAACACAATTGCCTGTGCGTTTGGGGGTTGATTGGAATTTTAAGAAGTAGAAGTACTTAGTAGTAGTAAAATAACAATATTCAAAGCAGTTTTATGAGGGGATATTCTTAGGTATAATTGTAACTTTCTTTTTAAAATGAAAAGAAAATTATTAAAAGCAGTTTTATACCAATTTTAAATATTCATTAAATTTTCAAGACGTTTGTTTTGTGTTTTTCCCTTTTGCCCCGATTTTTTTGTGTTTTTGCTCGTCCAAATACAATTTTTTCTCAGCAAAACTAGTATCATAAATGAAAGGGCATCTAAACGGTGCTTACTACTAATGGGATCTTTAAACCACTCAGGATTAAAGCTATCTGTTTTTGTAATACATAAAGATATTATTTTGGATTTTATATTGATGATTTCTGGACTTTTGATGTATATATTTTCAAAAACATTTATTTGTAGCTTACAAATTTCAAAAAATATATTGGACGGGGGAAAAAGTTTACCAAAGTCTGATTCTGAATTTGAGTATACTTTGTGGTGCATAAGAAATTCAGAATTTTCGGTTAGTGTTTTATCCGTTTTAAGTAATGTTTGAGAACAATTCCGACATGGCTCTTTCATCGATTTAAACAGCTTATAAATACAGTATCCTGCAAAGTATCGAATGGACATGCTTTTGATAGTGTTTGAGACAGATGGCCGTTCATCTGAATCAAAACAAATGATCATGTCAAAGTCAGGACTTAATTTTGCTTCTGTTTTGGCTGTTTTGATATCCAAAATTGGCTTTTCAAATGTTGTATTTACAACTGCAGACCAGTCAACATCAAGAATTTCATCTGAATCTTTTTCGCAGTTGGAGAATTTAGATGCAAATAGTAGATTCAAAGAAATAATCTTGGCTATAATTGATTGAAATTCAAAAACGTTTGGATTTCTTTTGTTTGCGTTTCGGGCACGAACATGTGAAAAGAAATTTTCCAGTGGATCCTGGTTCATTTTGTTCAAATAAAAATAAGAAAAATCGGGATAATCGGTAAATAAGTCATCGGCCAATGAAAGAAAAGATGTAATAGTTAAAACCATTCCCTTAAAGCAATGAACGGTTGTGTTTTTAGTAAGTTGTAATGACGCTAATAAATCTTTCACTTCATTTAAGAATTCTATATTAATGCTGTTTTTAACTAACGGTGGGTGTCCATTTAAAATATCAAACATTTTATCAATTTTTTTGAAAAAAATTGACGTGGCTTTGGCCTTACCCTCAACGGTCTTAGAAAAACCCGAAACTTCCAGCAGTGCTAAGATTGCCGATGATACGCTGTGTGAAAATACTTGAGTAGCCAAGCTAACTGACATCTTTTGAAAATTTGTAGGATCCACGTGTGCTTGTGTGATTTTCGGACAAGCTCTTACAAGATTTTGAGAGTCAATAGCATATAATTCTCTTAAAACGTCCCAGCTTATAACATCTCCATTAGGAAAGCAAAAGTCTGAAGTTATAAGATTTGTTCTGATGGACTTTACTAGATGAGGTACATCAAAACAAAGGTATATCTTTTTTCCTTCATAAACAAACCAATTGTTATCGATGTTTTTATGTATTCCTTCTTTGTTTCCAAGTTGTAAAAATAGACTTCGGTTTGTTGATCCTTGGTCGCATGTAAGCGTCCGTACAAATATTCCCAGGTTCGCACAAATATGCAAGCATTTAAAAATTTGTTGTTTTAATTCTAACACGGGACAAGATGTCGCTGTAACAACATAGTTAAGAATATATTTGAAATTGGAGCAGAGTCCCCTTATCATGAAAACGCAAATAGTTTTTCCTCTGATTGGTTCTCTTTTCCCATCACCATAGTCAACAAGCCCGTCAATTCTATCCTTAAACTTATTGTACGTTACATTTTCCTCGATCGATATTTCATCAAAAATAAGTACTACATTTTTACTCATTTCAGGTAATTCATCAACTTTTTCCTTTATTTTTGATAAAACTTCTTCGTGGAAGCCTGGCGAAAGATGTTTTATATCCATCCACTTGTATAAAGAAGTGGGATGAGGAAGGTGGAATTCAAGAGTTTCCCTCATAAAGTTATAAAGAGCAGCATTTCTAAAAAATATATTTTGAGAAAGCCATTTTTCGTCTTCAGAATAGGTTTTTTGCTTGGTCATTAGCATTTTTGCAAAAGTTTTTGCATTTTTGTTTACCACAGGCAATGAATCAATAAACATTGATACCGTTTTCGTGGTTGTTTCTCTATTTTTCTTTTTTGACAAGCTTCCTACTTTCAATACATTTATTTTGCGCCGCAAGGCAATATATTTTAAATTGCTTTGTTTTCGTATGTCTTTTATCTTCTTTTCTAAATTGTATATTTTAAGTTTTAATTTTAAAATTTCATTTTTGTAGTCTTGGCAGTCTTGGTCATTTTTTTGTGAAGAATATTCAGTACTAACATTTTTCTGAAAATATTCGTCTGATATTGATTGAAACTCCGGTAAGGTTAAATCTACATCAGAACCTTCTGTATTAAAAGTTGGTTTCAAATAGGTTGCGATATTTGAACCGAACGAATTTAAAATATTTTTAAGATATAAGCTGGGGACAGACTCTTTTTTAAGATTTTTTTTTAATATTAAATTTTTTTCAAAGTGTCTTTCACATAAATAAAGATTTTTATGGAGGACATCTTTTAAATTGCAGGCATCATGTCACTTTCTGAAAAGAACTTCGTTCTTCTCCCGAGCTGGAAATTTGAAAAATTTTGTGGATCGATTCTCCTGCCTCTTAGCTCCACAAGAGGAAATACAACATTTTACACGGTATCCGTACCTGTGCTTACTAGTATCAGTTGAAAACATTTTTAATATTAAAAATAAAGCTGCAGAAAAACTTTATTTTGTCCTTAAAAATCTAAACAGATAATACCTACTTTATACCTATTTACAAAAATGAAATGCATAAGAGATAGAGATGCAGAACAATACCTTGTTCTTAAAAACCAAACTATACCTTGTAATCAAAATCAGTAAAAAAAAGTAAGGCAGGATAAAAGATACATACATAATAATATATGCTGAAAAAAAAAACTATCCGTAGACAACCATTCCTGAACCATAAGCTATAAAAATTTCCATAGACATACACAACCATTCCCTTTGGCAATTTTACTACTACTACTTCTACTTCTACTTTTTAAAATTCCAATCAACCCCCAAACCAGCGTTACCGCTATGCCACTTTAGTATCAAATTGCCACTTTTTTTCAGGCTGTGCCACCGAGCCACCACCTTTCAGTCTGTGCCACTTTTTATTCCCCACAAGTAAAACTAAAGTTAGCAATTCACCATGCCAATTTTCCATACCTTTTCATATCTTTCATGCGTACGATACTTAATTATAACATCAAAGTTTTAAAATTCAACATAACCCACACATTGAAAAAGTGGGTAACATTAAAAATAGTTTGAATAAATACCTATTTTCCGACTTTATGAATTTGTTGCAAAAATTTAAACCTTGCCTCATGGCAGTGCCTGCGCTAAGAGGGTTTTTTCCAAGCTAACTTTGATGAAAAACAAACTCACCAACAGACTAAACACTGAAACTTGCGAAAATATGTTGCCTTCTTTAAATTTAGTAAGCAACTGTGATTTGGCTGAGTGGAGTCCAGATGAGCTCCTCATAAAAAAATATAGGGAAACCATCACAGGAACGTAAAATGTGATACGAATTCTTTTAAATAAATTATTATTTATTATTTATTCATACTTTTATTTATTTATTTATGTTGAATAATCAATACAAAATGAACTGCTAAATTTTTAGTTTCTAGCTTACGTTGCAATAAACCTTAAAATGATTGTTTAAATTATGTGTTTTCTTCAACTCCTATAAATTTGTTGAGATGAGTGTGAAATTTGTTCCCTTAAGTCAATTTTCATACATATATGGTGTTGTTTTGTTTTTAATTTTAAGTGCCACCTTTTTTTCTCGAGTGCCACTTTTTTTGCCACTTTTCCAAAATATCCTAAGGTAACGCTGCCCCAAACGCACAAGCAATGGTGTTCTTGTGTTGCGTTGATCATGGTTCGTCTTCGTCTTCATGAACGTGCCGTGGACGGTGGACCGTCACTGTGCTGTGGTTCGAAGTTCGAAGGAACTGGGTTTTTGTGTAATCGTAATGGTATGTTTAGTTTTTTTGCAGGATGTCAATTTCTCAGGCATGTTTTAGTATGAGGTATGCTAGGTTTCGATTTTGGTATGCTAAGTTTGAAAATTTTTTTGAACATGATTTTGTTCTACGATTCTACATCTGTATATTTCTCTTGTCTGTGCCACAACCCACAAAAATCACCACTGACAACCAGGAATGAACACCCTGAGGACAATACAGTCAACCAACATTTTAAATTTAATTTTTTTTTGTCATGTAAATTTTATATAAAAATAATTAAACTTAAGTCAATGTATATAGTTAGGCTCCCTATGAGCCAACAAATGTAAATTTTCATGCATATGTACATAGTATCTTATTAGTTGTAAGCCAAATTGTAAATAGTATGTTCAATAAAACAAAATTGAAAAAATTGAATGATTCCATAATATGAGATCGCAGGGAAGAAACGAACATTTTTGTGGACTTAAAGGTCAAAAAAAGCTATTTTGTAGCAAGAAACATTTTTAAATTAAAAGTAAACATTTTTATTAAGCTGACAGATGAATTTTGTGGATTCAACAAAATAAATTCGTTAAATTGACAAAATTTTTTGTTAATTTATCAAAATAATTTTTTTACTTCGATAATGAAAAAAACAAACAAATTTGTAACATAAACAAAAAAATTTGTTGATACAATAAAATAATATGACAAATAAATTTTGTAAATTCTACGAAATTTTGTCACATTGACAAAATATTTTTGTTATTTCAACAAATCAATCTGTTAGCTTAACAAAATTATTTTATGGATACAACAAAATATTGTTACCTCAACAAATTTCTATAATTTGTATCAATTTGATAAAACGTTTTGTTGGACGTATACTGACAGAATTTTTACTAGCTCAACCTACATTTTTATCATATATACCTAGATTTTATTTTCAGTGTAGGTAAAGAAATATTGTTTTTTTTTTTTAATTAAAAAAATACTTTTTGGACACTTTGATATATAATACAATTTTAACTTTCTAAGAATGTTTGTATACAAAATATTTAAATGGTTCCAGTTTTCAAGAAAGTCGAAAATGAAAGTGGTTCTATAGGATTATTATATATTATTATGAATTATACGAGTAAAGGTACGCACAATAATACACAGAATTGTTTTGATTAAAATCGTTTCTCAGAATAGTTTTCGATGAATGTCCAAGAAACGCTAAGTGCATTTTGAATTCTCGTCAACTTTCATAAACGCTAGCACTGTGCTCAAATATTTAACCTACTCAGCGCAATCAAAGTTTAAGATCGATTCAATCGTAATGTCAGGTTTTATCAAGATATCGAGTTGGATTGTTTTTACTTGATCATAATCATAACTTTATTTATAGTGAAAGCTTCCAAATTGTCCGTGGGTAGAGGTCAAAACCTTTAAAAAGTTCTTCGAGAACAGATAAACGCGTGCTCATAGAAGTGTGAGGTTCTTACTTCATCGCGAAACTTTTTTAAACTATTTAAATTATTATATCACAAGTACAATCCCAGAGTTGTATACAGATAGGTGTAAGTACCTTCTTGTATAAAATCAGATTGTTTTCGATACTGAACTTAGAGTACTTCCCGAGCAAAACAATATATTTCTGTGAGTTAATTATTCAACTATTATCACTCCTTTAACCATGCGGAATCTATTTTAATTTCGTGTCCAGAGTCATTTCGAAGTACTTCACCCCGTTTGAAAACTGAATTCAAGCTGTATTAACAAAACCTGGTAATCTTTTAATTTTCGTATACTGAAAGTTCGTTGAGCGCTATCCGTCGTACTTCATCCATTCATTAACCCTATCAAGGGCGCATTGTAGGCTAATTGTAGCTTCGTTGGTCGTCTTGCCTACTGCTAGTATTGCAATGTCATCAGCAAACATGGTTCCAATAGTGAATTCCGATTGAGGTAAATGACGTGTGGATAAAAGGTATACAAATGGACATAGCACACTTCCTTGTTGTACTCCAGCTACTTCTTCTTTGAAATCTGAATACTCATTCCCCTATCCTACATGAGAAAGCTTATTCTCTATAGATTTTGTTTAAGAATCTTATAAAATCCTTCAGCCACACTTTGTATACTAATTCAGGCCTATGTGCCACAACTTTTCAAAAACTGGCGACACTTCTAAAATAAGCTGTAAGCGCAGAAGTAATATTCTCCCAAAGACTTTAGATATTACGGACATAAGCGAAATTATATTTTCATTAAGTGTTTGTTCACCAAATGGCTTAAATGTTTTCTCTAAGTAATCCGTGAATACTTTTACTTTTTCTTTGTCGTTTTTTTCCCATTCGTTTTGATCATTCTTAATAGGAGTTGATGGGAGCTTTGGTTTCTTCGTTACTTTCATTGCTTTCTAGAATGAATAGTTGAATTCTTTTCCCGCTGTAAGGCTTTCAAGATATTTTCCAACACTTTACAATTTTTGAATTCTAGTGTCGTCCTTTTAAGGAAATTACACAAGCGATTAAAATTTGCTGTGTTGAGGAGCACGAGTTTGATGTCACTTCTTACGTGCTTTTCGTTTCTCTTTTTTACTAAACTTATAAACCGGCATGGCGCAGCTTTTTGTAAAATATCAACGTAGTTATTCAAGTTCAAGAGGTGTTTTTGTGAAGTGATAGTGAAATCTTTCCCAGTTAGTTTTTCTATTGGTTAGTGTGGGTGGTTTTTCACTTTTAAAAAGTCTTTCGCTCCTAATGATAGAATAAAGGCAAATAAATTTCCTTAACTTTAACTTGGCGAATTTTACGTCGGGCCTTGAGCCTACACTCATACAAAATTCAACTGACTCAGGAGATGAAAGTTCATGACCATCGACAAAGCCGTTTGTTCGCTCACTGAGATTCGGAGCGTTTGGAAGAAGACCTCAATTTTGGCCGAAAAATCCTCTTTAGTGAAGAGGCACTATGAAAAGGCTGTGTGAAAAGGCTGGGCACGAGTACGATAACTTGGCCGCCAAGATTTGATAACGGGTTTTTGTAGAGGGGTCAAAAACAAGCACTTTTTACTATGGGAGGGGGGTCTATCTCCCCCCGTTTAGGAGGTAGGGGCACTTTTAGAAAAAATGGTTTAAATTAAAAAAAAATATATTAAAAAGCAACGGCAACACTCACAATAAAGTGCTATACTGCGTTTGTAATGTTGGAAGCTAGCACTGATTTATTTATGTAAGGAAGCAAAAAATAACAAACATTTTATACAAAAGTAGTTTTAGATATTTTCGATTTTCTCAAAAACTAGAAGACATAGAAACATGCGATTTTTTGTGTTCGATTAAGAACTGATATATACATGAAACATGTAAGCTAATTTAAAATTTCATTTCACAATTTTGAAAACAATCGGTCTAAACTTTTTTTTTCACGTTTTTTTATCAAAATTTGGACTTTAAATGCGAATTTCTCAAAAACCATTGACATGAGTAATTTAATTTAAATGCAGGATTATAGAACAGACTTCTGGCTTTCAAACGCAGTATAGCACTTTATTGTAAGTGTTGCCGTTGTTTTTTAATATATTTTTTTTTAATTTAAACCATTTTTTCTAAAAGTGCCCCTACCTCCTAAACGGGGGGAGATAGACCCCCCCTCCTATAGTAAAAAGTGCTTGTTTTTGACCCCTCTACAAAAACCCGTTATGAAATCTTGGCGGCCAAGTTATCGTACTCTCCCCAAAGGCTGTGTTAACATGCTAAATTGCTGTTGATGGGACGACAACAACTCGGACGAGGTTCACAACACATCCTCAAAAAGTTACTTTTTGGTGTGGGTTTTGGGCCGGCCGCGTCATTGGTCCGTACTTTTTCAAAAAACGAAGTTGGTGAAGCCTTCACTGTCAATGGCGAGCGCCTACAGAACGATACCAACCAATTTGTTATGGCCCAAATTGAACCATATGAACAGCGTTACATGCCACAAAACATACGCCACGATTGACATTCTGTATGAAGGATTTGAGGCTAAGGTTATCTCTCGTAAAGGTGACGTGAATTGACCACCAAGATCATGCGATTTGACCCCACTAGACTTTTTCTTGTTCCTGAAGTCGCAGGTCTATAAAAATAGAAATCGCATGCCAACTATCTGACTACAGTAGTGAAAAGAGAAAACGGACTATATAAGTCAATTTTGTTAAGGCAACTTCGAAGAAACGCAACACCTTTCAAGGAATGGAACCATCTTGCTGCGGCACAAAATGTAACGCTTCTTCTAACTGAAAATAACGTTATTGAATGGCAGAATTTACTTGATGACCTGATTGCTAAAACTGATAATGCGATATATTTACAATATCTAGAAAGAGCAACCTCTTCAGAAAGCAGAAACATTTACAGGAACCTGAACCACCAATTGTCTTCCGATATGAATTATTTTTGCAAGGAACTGACTGCAGAAGCTATCGGTATCATTTTTAGAGCTAGAGTCGAAATACTTAACCTAAACTTTGTGCCTTATAGATCCGATTTATCACATATCTGCACTCTCTGCAATTTAAGAGAACTTGAAGGTACTCACCATTTTATAGCAGTTTGCCCAATATTGCAAGAAATAAGGCGATTATATTTCCAAACCAGCTTTTTGACTTGGAACGAGCTTATTGATATTCTCAATGGATCAATTGGTTGGGTAAATCTCTTTAAATTTTGTAAACATGCTTTGTCATATCGCAATAGTTTTTGAACCTTAAGGAAATATTCTCCCAGTTAAAAAATATTTGTGTTTAAAATCACGTGAAAATTTTATACCTAGTATTTATGTTTCAAATCATTAAAATTGCATAAAAAGCATCCTTCAAATATTTGTGTTTCAAATCACGTAAAAATTGTATAGTATTTATGTTACAAATCATTAAAATTGCATAAAAAGCTTAATATCTTTCAAATATTTGTGTTTCAAATCACGTGAAAATTGAATAGTAGATATTTATTTATGTTTCAAATCATTCAAATGGCTTAAAAAGTTTAATATCTTTAAAATTTAAAGTTTTAAAATGTATCTCATTTCTATCATTACTATGATCGGTTATAAACTAATTGTATTAAAAAAAAAAAAAAAAAAAAAACTACTCCCTTTTTTAAGATTCGCTTTTTCTTTAATATGTAATTTTTTCCTTAAAAGTAGAATAAGTTGATAAAATAAATAAAAATGTAAAAAAATTGTTAATGAAGATTTAAAAACTTTCTTTTTTTTTTTTTTTTTTTTTTTTTATTTAGATTAAGAATTTTATTTTTCAATTTGTTTTATATACAATTTGACTTAAAACTAACTTATTACTAAATTAAATCATGTTGGCTCAACAATAGGGGCCCAACGTTCTTCATTTGGCTTTACATAATGCTATTTGCTTACAATATCATATTAATGTTTTCTTAATCTAATTCATGATTTTTTAATATTAAATAAATAATAATTTTTGATGAGTGGGTGTTTTAACCCCTATAGTATTGATTGTTGTTCTTCTCGTAAAAGGGTGCGTTGTCGTTATGGATGATGTCTTCAAATTGATCGTCAGTGATGGCTCGGGTGTATAGATACTTGTCACGAGGCTCTAGTTCATGCTGGAGAAGTTGTTGCACTTCTGTGTTGGGATGATCTTCCAGGTTCCTGATGATTTTTCCGGAGAGCTGCAGTAAATACTCGTCTAGTGGTATTAACTTTGCTTCTTTATACAGATTCCTTGTTGGTATATATTTCTTCGTCAGTGGGTTACGGTACAGTCCAGTGCAAATGCGGAGCATCTTTCTTTCAAAAAGCTTCATCTTTTTCATTGCTGTAGGTGAAATAGTAAACCAGATGGGAAAGGCGTAGGTCAGAACGGGTCGAATAAGTTGTTTGTACACAAGCAGCTTGGTTTTCTTACTTAGTCCATTTCGCCTCCTGAGAAGCGGATGGACCAAGTGCAGAGAATAGTTGGCTCTCTTCAACATCAAGTCTGCATGCCTTTTGAATTTGAATTTGTTGGAAAAGTTGATTCCCAAGTATTTCGTTGATGATTTGACAGTCACTTCAGAGTTGTCTGGAAGCTTTATTTTGATTGCATCACAGCGTGTTGCAAACGCTCGTCTTCGAATGACAGTCACTGGTGTTCTGAAGCAGATGATTTCGGTCTTTTCGCTGTTTATTCTCAGTCCCCATTTGACATAGTATTCCCATAGGTTTTTAATGTGCTCTTGCACTCTCCTGGCAGCAATTTCTGGTGAAAAAGCGGTAGCGTATGTGATTGAGTCGTCTGCATAAAGCTTCGTCTTTGTACCTGGTAAGTTGGCTGGTTGATCAGCAGTGTAAATGTTGAACAGCAGCGGTCCAAGTTTTGATCCTTGAGGAACTCCAGCGTTAATTCCTTTGGTTGATGACACATGTTTTTTTACCTGTACATAAAAAAGTCTATGGGTTAGGAAATTTTTGATTATTCTTACTAAGTAATTAGGAAGTCCAAGTTCCGAGAGTTTGAATAGCAATCCTTTTATCCAAACGCTGTCGAAAGCTTTTTCGATGTCCAGCAAACACGCTACAGTTGTTTCCTTTTTGTTGAGTCCAATTGTAACATCAGTATGGAGTCCCAGTAATGGATGTAGGGTAGAGTGTTTATTTCGAAAGCCATACTGAAACTCCGGTATGACATCTCTTTCTCTGCAGAAAACGTTGAGTTTCTTCAATATCAACGCCTCCAGTATCTTACTCATGCTGCTGAGCAAAGAAATTGGCCGATATCCTTCCACATTTGCGCGGTTGTTCTTCTTCGGGACAGGTACCACTTTTGCGGTTTTCCAGGCTGCAGGGAAATAGCTGTTGTTCAGGCAGTTATTGAAGATTATAGTCAACAGGAGAACAGCAAGATTTGGTAACCTTTTGAGTACGTAATTAGAAATCTTGTCGCTTCCTGCTGATTTTTTGGAGTTTCCAGTGAAGATAATGTCAGCTACTTCTTCAGGGGAAGTGAAAACATCTGTCAGCGTCGGCTCCGATGATGGGTTTTCCTCGTTGAACAGGGTCACGGTTTCGGTGGTCGCTGATATCTCTTGAAAGCAAGTTTCAACGCCTTCGATAAAGTCAGGAAGGTGTACGGGAGGGCGGTCTTTGAACTATCGTGATTTGCAAACGCTTCAGCTTTCTCTGCAGAAGTTGTTGATACTTCTTGTCCATAAAGGATGGTGTCTGGAATTTATTTAAAAACTTTCATATTTTAGTTATATGTATGTATTTTAGTTTAAAAAAAATGTCTATCAGGCAGACGGCAGCTTAGCCATGTCCTTATATTCTTAGTTTTAATAGAATGTAAAACTTATATATTGTAATAAAGAAATTTATCTATCTATCTATCTATCTATCTATCTATCTATCTAAAAATAGACCACAATCGACCGATGGTGAATATGACATAGATTATCACTCAAATTCAACCGGATCTAGTATGTTCTATGAAGAAGAGTCATTGAAAATTGGACCCCTCGGATCCGTGCCACCGTAAGAAGTTGAGGCGGGCATTTGAACGATGTCATATTCCATAAATAATGGCATAAATGGGCATTTCAAATTATAAAAACAACAGCTACCCGCCCTTATTGAAAACCCTTTACTTGATAAGCAATTTATATCATTTCAATTTCACGTGCAATAGCAATCCAAATATTAAAATGTATTTAGAGTTCCATTATTTTATCTTAAATTAAATTTAGAATATAAAATATCTTCTAAATAATATCTAACAAACAAACTTTAACATATACATATATTTCATAAAATTCTCTTTTATCAAAACACAAAATAAATTAGATTTTAAGAAAGAAAACAAATTATTTAGGTAATAAAAAAAATATTTTTTTTTCAAAAATAGATACAATAAAATTTCAATACCTTCCAACCTCTAACACATTTCTTTAGGTTTTTATTACTCGTATTTTTTTATTTTAATTAATTAAATGAAATCGTGGTGGCCCAATATAAATTCAAATAAAAATCCACGCGTTTACGAAAGACCAAAATTTCAACAATCTTCAACGATAGATACAAATCATTACAAGTCACACAAAGCTAGCTAATAAGCTATTTTTGAAACCCCACAAAATTAATTACAATTTAATAATAAATTAGGAACTCAGCTAAATACATTGCATTAATTTATTTGTTATGGTTAATGTTCTCGTTAAAAGCAATGAATTTTTTAAGAAATAAAAACAAAACTTTTCAAAAGCAAAGAAAAACGACACACAAAATAAAATGTCCGCAAATAAGAATGACAATTTGGAACAACCCACTAGCAGCGTGTGGTGTGAATTCTTAAGGCAATTACCACGCCCTCGAAACACATCATAGGCTGTTCAAAAAAACACACATGTTAAAAATAAATAATATTCTTCAATCTTGCTCTGGTACTGTTGTTGCAATCGGAGGAAGAACTTTGAAAACGCAGCATCCTATTCGATGATTTTTGAAAACCAAGTGTTTCGGTGGGTTCAGTTTTTTAAAGAACATTGCGGATGCATGTCGTTGGCGGATCCGATCATCTTATAGTGTCAAGTGTTTTCCTACGACTTGGTGATTTAAATAGTTCGAATACAAAATGGAAACAGATTCGGTGCGACGTTTTCCAAATAGTTTTTCAATTGAGAATATTCTATCAAAACCTGTTAAGCGATTAGAAGAAAGTGATCGAGGGACTGTGAGTGATAGTCATGAAGTGAATAGCCAGATTGTTCGGAACTTTAATATCAATGGAATACCCTCACCGCCTCCAGTTCCTGACAATATACCAGGCATTTTAAGCCCCGCATCAAGCTTTACCGAGGAAAACGCAGATGAATGCAGCGAAGCAACATCGGAGGATAGTAACAGTAAGTTCAAAAATGTCGGTGGAAAATAATTTTGTGTCATAGGTAAATCGAATTTTCGTCGTCGTTTCTTGCATTAAAGGGTAAAAGAGGATATGAATTTTTCGTATTTGTTTCTTGGTGGTAACTTTTTAACATTATGCATGTTTTACATTTTTAAAGATACGAATTTAAAAAATGTTAATACACCAAAATCGGTTCTATTGGTTTTTTTTTGTACATTACATTTCATTTTGACAATGATAGATCCTTTGCAAAATTTCTGATCAACGAAATAAAAAGAAAACCAGTTTACGGTCCTCTGCCAACGTTTGAAAATATTGAAGACCTACTTCGAGATTTCATGGCGCGTTATACTACGTTACTCATACTCGTAGTACCCCTTGGCATAATGGTTAGTGCGTATGACTGTCATTCAGAGGGTTTTGTATTAGATTCTCAGACGCTGCTCGGGGTGTATTGCCTCTTGCGACGAATTGACGAATCCTCCAAGATTATTTCTAGTCATGAAAAGTGCTCCTCATAAGCCGTTCGGAATCGACAGAAAATTGTAGGTTCCCTCCATTCCTGATAACACGCAAACAGGAATAGTTAAGAGTTTTAAGTCACTACGTCTAGACTCTCTGTGAGCCGTCATGGCCTCTATTTTGTTTATTTTATTTTTGTATACTATTGAAATTGATGGAACAAGATTTCATGGAGAATTTAAAGAAATCTCAACGAAAATTATGGATTTCAAGGAAATTTCGATGAAATCTGAAACTAATATGAAATCTCAACATTTTGTCAGTCGAAATCTCAGATTTCGGTTTGGTTGAAATATGTATATTTTAAGAGAAATTGTGCAAACTTTGAGAAGACTTGTTTTTAGCGACAAACCTCTTGGTTTTGTTTTGAATTAATGATCAAATAGTGACAATTAGGCACTATTTTTTTTCGAACCTTTTCCTTGAGCCCTATGTAACCAACTTTTTGTGTTTTAAAGAAGAAAAAATAAAGTTATATAATTGCCCCTGATGAGTTCTGTCTTCCGGAAGTAAGTTATGTCTTATTAAAGGCTTTCTATCTTTAGAATTGAATACAAAAAAACTGTGACTGAGATATCATATGCCAGTATGGCATGGAATATAACATTATTTAAATGTCTGCCGCGATTTCGCTTGGTGGCGAGCATTCCCAAACGTCCAATTTTTCATACACTCTGGCGCATACATAAATCAGGCTGAATTTGACCATTGAACACCATTGTTTATGTTGGCTTCCAGGGTAGTGTAAGTTTGTAGTTTATTGGCATAGATCTGTCACTCCACATGAAGAATTCAAAAAGGTTTAAATCGCACGATCTCGGTGGCCAATTCACATCGCATTTGCGTGCGATAACCATGTTCGGAAATTGCTAGTCCGAAATGTACATCGCCCGTCGTGCTCAAGGAAGTATGGAACGATGATGTCCCCATCAGCCCAAAATTCACCCCCAAACAGTGACTTTCTCTGGATGAATTGTAATTTGGTGTATCTCTTGTGGATTATGATCATCCCAAATTCGACAATTTTGTTTGTTGACGAACCTATTCATTGATAAATGAGTCTTGTCGCCGAATATAATTTTTCCATCGAAGCGAGCGAATTGTTGCTCCAACAGAAGAACCACTTTCATAAAATAATTTATTCATTTGCACATTGTTGAAGAACGCCATAACTCTCCATCTTTGAATGGCAGCCAATTTGACAGATGTAGCCGCAACAATATAGTCGCAATCATATGTCAAAGTTCGGAAATTTCTAATTTTAAACTCTTTGAAATAAAGTTCAAGATTTTTAAGCTTTCTTACGCTGATTAGTGAGTATAGATCAAATATAAATTTTTATTGATTTCTTTACATTCTGCAACAACAACAAAACTTTAAACTTTATTAATTGGTCAGTCAAAGATGACCAATTCAATAATGTTTATAGTTACATATGTATTTATATCTAAGTTAGTTGGCGAGTTCCAAACATTAGGGGTATTCATGTAAGCGCGGAAAACCCTCGTAAACCTCGTAAACCATATAATTTTATCTCCGCAGAAACGAGCTGTCAAAATTTGTATGGGAAAAAGTTTCTGCAAATCGCATAAAATTATCTCACAAATTTGCTGCGGAAAGTGCAGAAATAAACTTCATAAACTAAAGAAGTATGGATTCTGACTTTTAATTTGAAATTTCACAAAATATTTCCCACATTTACGCAAGTATTTCTTAGAGGGTGTTCATGAAAACATGCTGCGGAAAGTTATATCTTTCTACAAAGCGGAAAATTATCTCGTTACATGAATACCCTTATTGTTTTCTCAGTATTGACAGAAAAAACAAAAAAAATACCAACAAATCCTATTAATTTTTCTAAGGTTGCAGAGATCTATGAAATCGGCATCTCAGAAGAATTAAATAGTTAAATAGAATTGCATATTTTATATTACTCAGCAGCAAATCTTCTTTTCTTTATAAACGCAATTTAAAACTAACAAACAACGCCAGTACCTAAACTAGAACGTACAGCAGTAGGTATATAGAGACTAAATATCAGATTTCGTAACGCACTTTTAAATATTTAACAACCATTAAAACTTAAATTTTCGAATTTTGTTGAAGTGTTTTTTAAATTTAAAACCCCTTTTAAATATTTAACAGTCCATTAGATCTTTAATCTTCGATTTTGCTTCCACCAAGGGCTTTTTAGTTTAACGCTCTTTCAAACACACGATTAAACAAAAAAATCATTTTTGATACATTTAAGTTTTATTGTTCACTTTTAATGCCATCAGATCAAGTAAGCAAGTAAAATTTATAACTGATGTTTTGCTGTCACTCTTTTTAAGATTTCAATTTTCTGCTTTGTTTTCTATTTCGCATTTCAAAAAACAGCGACAGTAGGAGTGTTTTTGTTTTTTGCAAGCCGGAAGGTAATTGACCGAAAAAATCGATATCGGAAACTAGAATACCATCGTTATCAACAACGAAATGCTGCTTTTTCCATCAGTATTCTTAGTTATGTATGTTTAGTGAGGCTTTTTCGTTTGGAATAGAACTTTCTGAACTTACTTTAGAAAATGCCAGAACAAGGGCCTCATCACGTGAAATGAAGACCAGTTTCTAAAACGTCAAATCAACGTCAATTTGATCGTCAAATAATCGTATTTTTTTAAACTGATGTTGCTTTCATCAAATATGCAATCATCCAAGTATAGATAATAATAAGATAATATTAAGAAACACAAATGTAAAGTGAATTAAATCTCAATAAAAATTACTACTACTACTAATCACCCAAGTGTTTGATCAAACTCAGTCAATTTTCTGGCAAACGCATTTGAATTTTACGAACACGCTCACTGGCTTATCAATGTTTTTGTCGTCAAATCGATTTTTTTACTGCAGAGGTGCGTCACAATTCACAAATATTGTTATCGAACCTATGACTTTAGCAAACTGTGGTATCGAATTTTGTTTTTTGTCATCGGCTACGGTCTTGAACAGTTCGGCAGCGAGTAACTGGCTGAACACAATGGAGACGGAGCTGCAACTGGAGCTGCAACTGGAATAGCTGTCAAAATATTCAATACACGTAAATTCAATGTTACGAACACAACACAACGCAACTGCAGTCGGTGCTGCAAGAGTTGGCGAACTTTTAACTTTTTCGTGCAGCATTTTTGACATTTCAAATTTTATATATCTGTCTGTGATTTTAAGTGTTGTTTTGTTGTATTGTGATTTCGTGGTTAAATTTTAATTAAAATAATGGACGAAAATCTTCAATTTCAGTGTCCATTTTATAGTTTCAATTACTTAAAATATTTAAAATTTGCCAAAGATTCAACACCTGACCCAACAAATGACAACAAAACATGAAATCTGTACAGCCTCATTGTGGGCGCATAAAAAAAAGTACGTACGACACTTTTTGACAGCTCTTCCAGTTGCAGCTGCAGCTCCAGTTGCAGCATTCTATTGTGTTCAGCCAGTAAGTTAGCTTCAGCGGCATTGTTGGACTTGTTCATATGTATATAAAATTTCAATTGGTAGAAATTGGAAGTTTTTTTTAAGTAAATAAACAGACCTAATAAGGTATGAATACAAAACAAGAACAATTCACAGTGTGGCAACCAATAAAATTCCAAGAAATCACAAACAGCGAATTATTTCGCAAAGTTAATGAAACAAAAATAATGAAATAAAGTCTTACAATAACATTTTGCAGTAAAATTAACAGAAATATGTAAAAGATTCCTTAGGAATGTTTTTTTTTCTTGGAGATTCTTAAGCTACAAAACTCAAACAAAAAACGTCTATCAGCTTAAAAAAAAAAGTTTTGACTCTTAGCGCAATTTTCTCGAATCTTGTTGGCTGCATCGTAGTTTTTTTGTATATACTTTTTTATGCAAAAATATTATAGTAATATTAGTAGTAGCCAGAAGTTGAGCAAGTTGCTTTCCTAAAATCTTCATACAACAGGAATCTTCTTTTGGCTTCGGGAATGCTTTTGTAAGATTCTCGTACATATCTTAAGTTCAGGGGTGGATTCGGCTAAGGTGATAGTTGATTGTGATTGTCATTTTGACAATCGCTCTCTCTATGTTTCTTTATTGATATGATGGAGACAGCTATAGTCAAAATGACAATCACAATCAACTATCACCTTAGCCGATTCCACCACAGCTGTCGCTTATCGACTTTTTCAATTCCGATTTGTAGTTTGCAAAATGTCTAATCCTGCGAGATCCTCGTTTCTTAGAAAAACCTCTAGATCGTTTATTACTACGTTTATATGCAGTATCGAAAGATCGAGTTGGATTAGGGTCGGATTTTCGACCCAGGTTTTTCGTCATTTGAGTTGAGAGCTCGATTTGGAGTTGAGTTGAAATGGTGTTGAGCGATTCTGAAACATTTTGTTAAGCCAACTCCTCGACCCAGGTTTTTCGTCTCATATTTCGACTCGACACCGCTGAGCGAGTGAGATCGAGTCGAACGAAGCTCATTTCAACTCAATATTCGTTTACAAAGGGTCAAAGCGAGCTTCAAGCTCGCTTCAATACCTCATATAAACGTAGTATTATAGACAACATGTTAAATGGCAGCCCACTTCTAGGATTATTCACCCTGTAGTGCACCCCTGTGATATTTGACTTTTTTTTCCTAAGGTGAACAAAGACAACAAAAAAACTTCTTCGTTTTTGTAAGAGCAATATCTGCAATTCCATTAAGGATATGGAGATAATTAACACATCACAGTCCTTTTCTGAAATCTTTCCGAAATTCAGGGACATTCTTTAAGTCGGTTAAATAAGTATAATACATTTTCTTTAGGACTTTTCAATATCACTAGGGCAATTGGTAGATTGTTTGATTGATACATTGACCCTTCCATTTTGGACGAGCTTCATGCATTGGTATCGGACAAATTTTGAAAGAAAGAGCGCGCATACGCAAGCCAAACAATTCATATGTGCTTCAAGAACTCGTTTATCAGGATCAGCGACTTCTTTAACATAAAATATTACTCTTACTAACTCCTGTTGGTTAATTTTTATATCAAGAATTTTATGCTTTGCATCTTAGAATAGGCTTTACTCGGCCATATTACTTCTGTACATTTCTTGAAGATAACTCTACCAAAGTTCTTTTGCAATTTTAGTGCGAATAGCAATGATTTTTATTTCTCTCCAAAAATGTTTGCAATTTTTTAGGATGCGTGCTCATTTTACTACTTTTCAGCTTATTTAGCTTTTTGTTAAATTTTTAACTTATAAAGGGTGTTTTTTTTAGAAACAGTTAGCTTTAAATTAGCAAAACTGTTTTCTTTGACAGAAGATTTGATAGTTCTCTGTTTGTTTGAGGTTAGCTTGGTTTGGCAATTCTTCATCATGAATAGACTCACGCCGACCGAAGAAATGTTTGCAAATTGTTCAAATTTATTTTGAAAAGCATGGCTCAATTCGAGAAACACATCGGGTGCTACTTGCGTTTTATGGTGCTCATAATCATCCAAATTTTGTGTGAAACAAGGATGTTCCTTGAGCTTCCCATTTTTCGCCTTATTTATTGACGATATTAAGTAACTAAAGCATCAAAGCCCTTCTGTTTGAGGGTGTCATTTTTATGGTAGCCAATTCACCTACACTATACAACATAATGACAAACCGGCTAGCAGAGTACTACACCTTATGGAACTTGACTGTAAATACTCTGTCAACATACAATGACTGTCTTGATAGGTCAAAAGCAATGGTTAAAAAAAAGCTCATGAGGCATGAGAATCTAACAAATGCCAAAACTGCTATAAACACTTGATTGATTTAGCTTAAATTGTTAAAAATGTTTTTTATTTAATATTTAAATAAATATCAAATCAAATCTTATTCTAAAATCCAATCAGAAATCTTATGCTTTATAAAACCATTGTGAAAACCATGGAAACGGGAGCAATAGTACATAATAGTGCATCAAGTATGCAGTTCTTTCCAAGTCCCAATAATTGTGATAACTGATAACAAATTTGCCAAAATGAAGAGTTAAGCCCCTGATTGAAAATATCGAGGTCCAAGAAGTTTTAGAGACAGCCGCGACGCGATAAGAATAGGCTACTTTTTGCACTAAGAAGGCCACCTGCATGATAATAATTTGTGGTGACCGCTTTTTTTAACCTCCTCGACAAAAAATCGCAAGTGCATTCCTAGCCTTAGACGATAGTACTAGTATCAGACGAAAAACATAAATTTTAAAAAAAGAGCCAAGTTCTTCTATACAAAAACAAGTAACAAGTCAGCCGTGAAAAGTACTGAGATCTAAGAGTACTCTCAGGTATGCAAATGTTTTCTTTTTTCATTCATGTTAACATAACATAGAGTACCAAATCGAGCACTCTAGTTCAAGAAAAGTCATGAATTTTCAAGATGCATGTATAGTTTCAAAACGACAATAAAAAGACACTTCGAATGAAAAATCTTAGATTTTCTATTTTTCGCTTTGAATGTACATTAATAGGGCTAGGATTTTCATGCACTTAAAAATGCAAAATATGCGCTTAAAATATGCTCTTAAAATGTAAAATATGCACCTAAAATATGCATTTAAACCATCTGTATTGGAAAAACATATCTAGTATTTAGGTTTATATAACAAATTCAGTCTTTATTATCGAGGAACACAAAGTTATATCAATCAACAGAAAAATAAAATTCTTCATTTCAATTAAAATAGAAAAACAAAAAAAAATATTGAAAATAGCACAGAATTTGAATTACATACATCCATTATTGCATTATATCTAATATTCAAAATTTTCGTATGCTTTATTCGTATAAATCATAAAGCTTTCTCTCAAATTTTTAAGCGTGCAACTTTGACGATTCGGACGTCAACTGAAATTAATGGAGCATTCTTTAAAGAACATATTTCTTGAGGTATTAAGGGCTCAACGTAATTCTCATCGACATAACTCAGTGTAAATTCCTTGTAAATATTTTTTAGTTTTGAAATTTTTTTTTTTAATTGCTGCAGCAAAAGGTCCTTCAACTGCACTTATTTTTGAAAAACTATTTCAATTAAATCGATTTGTTTTTTTTTTTACGTATTTTTTCCTTCAATCTGTACAATTGTATCGCGCAGGAAACTGTAGTTGGAACTGATGAATACGATGGGACTCCTTAACAAAGGCTGATTCAATGCTTCTTTTATATTTTTAATGGCAACGGCATCCGAGTTATCAAAATCATTCACCACATCTTCAAAATGTTCATAGTTTTTGGTGTAGTAAGCAACAACTTCCAACCAAGTTTCCCACCTGGTAACAATTATTGGCTGGGGAGGAAGAGGGGTCGAGAGATACTTTGCTTTGAAATGCTCAACGCGAGAAGTTGTTTTTAAAAATATTTTTCTTTCCACTTAAAATTAATAAATCTACATTTTTAAAATTACTTCTTATCTGTTCTACCATTCTATCTACTGCATGTGCTAAGCACGTTACATGATCATTTTCGGATATAAAATTTTTAATTCCTCGAGCGGCCATTACCATTTATGTGCATTTTTTACTTTAGGATTATTTTGTTTTTCGAAAATATGCACAAATATGCATTTATATTAAAATATGCAAAAATATGCACTAACGATTAAATGCCATTTTAAAGCAAATTGATTGATTCGTGTTTGTATTTTATTCCTGTGTTTCTAAAGTTTCTCAAAAAAAATATGCATTTGCATGGAAATCCTAGCCCTATACATTAAGCTATACCGTTTTACCAAATTTCATCGTTGTACAGCAATCGGAAATGCTCCATATAAATTAAAAATCTTCTCATAAAGTGGGCGGAGGATACCACGCCCCCTGAATGGAAAACCCCAATTTTTATTTTTGGTCCTTTCTATGCAATTTGAGCCGTACCGTTCTACCAAATTTCATTGTTCTACAGCAATCGGAAGTGTGCCATATATAATTTACATCAGTTCTGAGGAAGTGGGCGGATACCACGCCCCTGAATGGAAAACCTCAAACTTTATATTTTTTTCTTTGTATGTAATTTACGGATACCACGCCCCTGAATGGAAAACCTCAAATTTCCTCTGTTTGCATGACAAGACCTACCGTTGTGCAGATTACAAGATTCTATGATGTCGGGGAGTGCACCATAATTTTGATGATCTGTCAGTCAGTCAGTCAGTCAGTCAGTCAGTCTTTGAGTCAGTCAGTTACGGTTTTTGTGATTTTTGAGGCCTTATATCTCAGGAACCGCTTATTGTAGAAAATTAAAATTTGGTGAAGCGCCTGTGCCTGACTAGCTTAGCAAATAAGCTTCTGACTTCATTGGTACTGAAGATAGGGAGGGGTCAAAAATCGCCTGAGTAAAAAGGGTGTAGTGGCAGAACTTGGCTGGGCCCTTTGATACCCCACAAAAAAACGCTTTTGTCTTAAAGTGGCAGCGGCGCGGAATCAAACTCAGACTCCCGACGGCCGATGACGGCGTGACAGTCAAACTAACTAACTAAACCGTTAATAATTATTTATTTTTTCTTATAAGTGACCACTTTAATGATTTCAATCTCTAGATGACAAATTATACGGCCAAAACTCAAAAGATAAAGTATCTACGAGTAAATTCTATTTTCATTATAGCTTCTCACTTAATGGAAACTTAAGTTATTTTCAAAAGGCGCATACCTTTCTTGTTTCAAAAGATTTCGATGAAAATAGCAAAAAATATTAAGAATTTAAAAAACGTACAGAACTAAGTCGACTTAAAGTGTCAACTTTTAACTATTTGTATAAAAATTTTTTAAATGGACGAAAGAAGTTCATCCACCCAATACCTATCCTATAAATATATTGCTCGCCTCGAACATGAACCAATTAGAAAAGCGTGTTTCTAAAATTGAACGAACCAATAGAATATCAAATACTCACACAAAGGCATATACTCGTACTTTCAATTCACTAATAAATACACTTTTCTAAATCCCAAAATTAAATAACGATCTGTGACATTTTAACAAACGAATCGTCCACTTTTCAAATTGGCGACATTTTTTGGCACTCGGATGCAACTAATTGTTTCAATTAATTGACAAAGCTGAACAATTCTTATTAATTCGACAGCATTGCTGACAATTAGTCAGGTACGGCAGATTTATTGCTGCGATGGAACGACAATGGCTCGGCGATGCTTGCTGTCATTTAACGCCACACTACACGGACGAGTTGGGACATTTTAGTTTGCGGCTGGTACCAATAACTTTAGAAAAACAAAAATGAAACGCTTGTGTGAGCAAGCATTTTGCTAAAGATACAAAAATACGCTCAAGCATCTTATTTTGCGGAACGTTTTGGGTGTCGCTCTCGTCGATAAGATACATCGACAGACGGCGGCATGTGGCTGCAATTAACATTTCTTAATGCGAGTGCATCTATTTCGAAAACGAATACGCCCAATTCGTGTCTCATTGAAGAGGCGAATTCCGACGATAAGTTTTCATTTATTTTTGATACTTGGAGAGTAACATGCTGCTTGCTTAAAGAAGGAAATCGATTGAGACAAATTGCTTTTGAACTAAAAATAAATTACCGTCTATCCTTTGTTGCTTGTTGAAGATCCTTCTGGGAAAATATTGAAAAATTACTTCCTGCTGAATTAAATAGAAAAGCTAACGCAAATCAATTGAACTAGTAATAGATAAAAGTTGTGAGGTCGGACAATCCGAATACATAGATGAGAATTTTTGGAGGAATTGAATTTGTTTCAAAATTACCAATCTCCAAAACATGCAGTCAAAAGTTTGTCGAAAGAATTTACTGTCGCAAATATTTATAACGTCAATGTGTTAAATTCGTCAAATAATTCACAATATATTTGTTGATCAAAGTACCCCATTGACTGATTTTCTGGTGCCGTAAAATAATGTCTACTTTTATCACTCCTTAATAGAAATAACACAGAGAAATTACGATCGACCTTATTGCTTTTTGGCAAAATTAATATTATTATTTTAAGTTATAAATTTATGCTACACTACAGAGGGTATGCAGGGCCGATGTTTCATCTGGGTGGACCCCGATGTAAATCCAAATGTTGGGCCCTATTTCTTAAATACTTCCTCAATTTTAATTGGACCTTATTCGGAATTCCCCCCCCCCCAACCAAAATGAACATTTTTTTTTACGAATCGATAAAAAAGTGTTTGCTGTTGATAAAAAACATCAAATTATGCAGGAGAAACACTTTTTTATGGTAAAAAAGTGAAGTAAAAGCGGACCACCCACAGTACTATAACTAAAACTACTTTTGTATGGGATATTTGCTTTTTTTGCTTGCTTACGCATTACGGCGGCGTTTAAACAGTGATACATGTCTGAAACCCCCCTGCTTGGGCACACTATAATATTTGGGGTAGGTGCGAGGTTGGGTGTATGCAAGGTTTCTTTTGCATTCACAGAATCTGGATTTAAAGAAACTTTGAATTTACCCTATGGCCTATATTAATTTTTTTATACTTCACTTTTTTACCATAAAAAAATGTTTTTCCTCCATAATTTGATGTTTTTTATCAACAGCACACTTTTTTTTATCGATTCATTAAAAAAAAGTGCATTTTGGTGGGGGGGGGAATTCCGAATAAGGACCTTTTAATTTTAATTTTAATGTTAATTTTATAGTATGAATTCCTTTACATTTGTAAATTTAAATATTTTTTTTTTTGTAATCTTAATTTACTCTTTTTTTAAATTTCAAAAAAATAGATTGTAATACATATTCACATTCATGTCTACTTTCTTATATAAAAACAATTCAAAAGGTTTTGCACTACTGAAATATCAATTAGGTAATTAAAATGTATTTTGATTCTTGCGCTATTTTTATAAGATATTGGTGCTTATTCTCTTTCGTTAGAAAGTGAGTCGCAATCGTTGAAACTTAATTTTGAGACTCGGCGATTAGAATGTTAATCGAACAAATCGAAAGTTCAACCAATCCATAGAAAGTTCATTCATTTGCGAAAGCTAATTCAATTTTGACATTCGAAAGAATAGAATTAAATGTCATTTTTGTGTCGTTTGAATTTTTCTGTCGAGTAAACAACAAAACATGTAAGTTTTTAATTATTTCATGGAAAATAAACTACTTTTATTATTTTTGTTGTTGTTTTATGTTTAAAGGTCGCATTCCAACTGGACAAACCGCGAACAAAAGGAAAAGTTAATTAAAATAATGGAAGAAAACCCGGAGGTAGCAAAGGTTTTTTTTTACCACCCGCGTTGATACGGAAAGCATCCACTATCCTTTATTATTTTATGTTTTTATCACAGAAATTTAAATTATTAAACAATAAACAAAACAATTACAAATAAACAAACATTTCACTTTTTGGTTTTGACATTTCACAAACACTTCTCTTTTGTGTTTGATATTTTAGTGTGACCAAGCGTATACGAAAAAAAAAATAAAAATTTAGAACGCGTCATGACCAACTTATTTTTTTTTTAAGAATAGTTTCAAAACAGCTGAGTTGACACAAAAAATGTAATAAATATGTAGTTCTTCATGGTTAAACTTTACTTTATAATGAAAAAGTGTATTATTTATTTTGTTTCTTGATTATTTATCCAACATCTATAAAATGTTTAGAAACAAAAAAATGTAAAACGGTCATACTAATTCCAATAGAAATATAGTAAATGTCAAACAGCTGATAATGAAAATGAATATTTTTTGATGTTTATTTTATGCTATCTTTCGCAAATGAATGTTATTCGTTCGAATCTCAAAATTAAGAAAGTTCATTCGAAGGAATAGAATCATTCTAACGAATAGACTATTCATGAGAATGTCAAAATAAGCATGATTGTA
The DNA here is from genome assembly GCA_963931855.1 of Philhelius festivus. Classification (NCBI taxonomy): domain Eukaryota; kingdom Metazoa; phylum Arthropoda; class Insecta; order Diptera; family Syrphidae; genus Philhelius; species Philhelius festivus. Next base: position 193,716,875 of record OZ007554.1, read on the forward strand.
TCTTAAAGTGTTAAGTAATTACTTTATAATAAATAAATTTGAAAAATAAATTTAGCTTTAATGAATTTCAACAAAAATAATATAAACCTATTCGTATTTTTTTCTTGCTAGGATTTGACAAATCCTCTAAATCCTGCTGAAAAGTCACTAGATTTAGGCCTCCTATTTTTTATTTGTATGTACATACATCATATGGTATATGTTTTCTGAGTGTAATAGTGTTTTGAAAGATTTCAATTTGAAGAAGGAAGAAATGCAGATTCTCTCGGTAGATCTATTTGTTTTTAAAATTATTTGGCTCAAAGAATTTTAAAAACATTATAAATCCTTTATTTCAGGGCATGAACCAAGTCCTATAGTGCCCATATAAACGGATTGGATTCAAGGATTTCCAAGTCAATGCACCTCGCTTATAATGGATCTGAAGTTGGTCCATTTTTGAAAATTCTATGGTTTTCAAAATCCCTGCTTAACTTTTCCAAACCTATTCACGGATGGAAAGTAGAAGGTTCTGCGAGGTCTAGTTATCGAAATATGGCCATCCAAAGTGATTTTACGGAAAATTGCCCCGGATCTAAAAAGTCATCGGATGCGGATGGAGATGTTTTCGAAACCAAGGCTCGAAGGGGGTTGCAGTTTTCAACAGTGAATAGATAATGAATATACCTTTCCATGGATGTGCCAATCTTTGCAATTTCGAAAACAAAGTTTTTTTCAAATTTTTGAAAAAATCATGGACTAAGCATTTCTCTACAAAAATCATTATATTTCTAAAGTTCACCAAACCCATCGAGATATATATCAAACGAAAGGTGTATTCAATACCTACGTACACATGTAAGCCAAAACGATCTGGGTGATCTGGTTATCGAAATATGACCATCCGCAGTGAATTCACTGAAAATTGACTCAAATCTGAAAAAAGTCATCAAAGTCGGATGGAGATACTTTCGCAACCAGGCCTCGAAAGAGGTTGCAGTTTATAGTATTGTATAGAGAATTAACAGACGTTTCCATGGTGTGCCAATCTTTGCAAATCTCCAAAAAAGAGTTCTTTTTAGTCTTTGAAAAAAAAAATCAAAAAAAAAATACTCAACGGAAATATACATAATGTAGTAAATAAATCCAACACACTATAATTTTAATTTTGAATTTCTGACCTCTTTATTTACCCACCATTTTTAAAATTGTATGCTCCTTAATTGATCTGTAAAATATTTTACAAACTTAAAATATAATTCTAAAAATTGTTTTCAGATCTTAATGATGATCGTAAAAAGCGTCCTCGCACTGCCTTTTCTGCATCACAAATAAAAGCGCTAGAAACAGAATTCGAACGAGGAAAATACTTATCGGTGGCTAAGAGAACTGCATTGGCTAAACAGCTTCATTTGACAGAAACCCAGGTAAGAATTCTATTCGTTTAGTTATATATTTCCAATCCGAATGATAATGCTATAAGAAAAAATAAAATCTTCGATTGAAATTTTCATTTTCAGATAAAAATATGGTTCCAAAATCGTCGCACTAAATGGAAACGCAAATATACCGCTGACGTTGAAACCTTGGCTTCACATTACTACGCACAACTTGGCATCGGAGGTCTGGCACGTCCCATGGTTGTGGGTGATCGTCTTTGGCTTTTCAGTCAAACACCAACTGGGCCAGCTCCAATACAATCAATTATGCTGAATGGTGGCCCAGCAGCAATGGGAATGCCACCCAGTCAAAATCCTGCCCTTCGTCCATTTCCACCATCATCTCAGCCAATACCACCGCCCCCGAATAGTGTCATGGAGAGTGCCAGAAATGCCATCTTATCACGTGGCCAACCTTTGAACTTTGGTCTGCCATTTTCCTTGAACAAAACAATACCACCCCAATTTCCACCGGGGTCGGCCTACCATACGAGTATGTCACCGCGAGTATCGCCAATGGGCAATCATCAACTAGGTAATCCCAAGACTCAATCTTTCAACGACATATCAAAATATGACTTCCAAAGCAAAAGCCCTTCAACTTACCGGAGCTCATCTGTGGAAACGGACACCTATCTTCAACTCAAGTACAACTCCATACATAATTGCGAGGAGAGTGATATGTCGAATGGCCTGGCCGAACTGGAACGAGTCTTTGGCGACTCGAATGGAAGTTTCCTAGAACACAAATCCAATTTCGGTCCCGGATCGACTAAAAAGGACACCGATTGTCGCACCAGCCCACCCGACTCAGAATGTAGCAACATTGATTGCGAACAAATAGACGAAGATGAATCCTGAAAATGTGCAATTAAGAAAAATTCAAAATTCAATAAAAATAAAAGAAAAATTAATTAAATTATATATTCACTCTTTAGTGTTTGTTTATTAAAATTGCAATTCAAATTGATTTTATTTTGTATAGTTATTCTTTTTTTACATATCACAGCCAGGTAGGCTAGAAAAAAAAACTTATTACAATATTAATTAAATATAAATATAAACATTCGAATGGAATCTTTTGTTTTTTTTTTTTAACTATTACAATGAGTTTTGTTCTTTTTTTCTTTTTGTTCGGAGCTTTAGCAACTTTTGTCTTTAAATTATTAAATATTTATATTTGTCTAGTCAAAAAACATAAAAAAATAATAATTTGAATGTAGAAAAATTCTCATTCTGTTTCAACTAAAAAATAGTGTACCTACATAATTTCCATAATGCATTTTGTTCGATTTGATTAAATTAGCTTCTTTTTCCATAGTTTGGGTTGTTCTGTGGCATTATTGCTATTTTTAAAATTAAATTTTATTTAAAATCTAAATTAATTGTTAAAATACATACATATAAGTCTTTTAAAAATCTAATTATTATTCTAGAGATTTCGGTTTTCTTTTTTTAATTTTATTTTTGTTGAGACTTTACCTCTGGTACGTTCTTTTTTTAATTTTAAATAAATCTGTATATAAAACAAACATTTAACAAGATAAGATTAAATTTGTTAACAAATTAAAATATGTAAATAAATAAACCAATAGGGCTTGAGAAAAATATACAAAGTGGACTTGTTTTGTGTCTGTTTCTGATATAATTTTGTTATATAAGCAATGTAAAGCGTTTTCGAAGGTCAAGAAATGGGATCTATGAATATTCAAATCATCTTTTAAGGCTGATAGTTTAGTTAAGCTTGTCAGTGTCGTGATAATTAGCACCTTTGATTTTGGAGCTTAGAAGACTTTAATGGATTCTGTGTGTAAATTTCTGTTTTCAAGACAATATCCAGGACGATTCTGGACAATTTACCTTCAGATGAATATGAATTTCCGTGTGGATTGTAGTGGATCGTATTGGATCAATCACAACTTCATTATTTGTGGTCCGAATAACTTATGTGTACTTTTCGTTTATAAAATATTTGTTAATGTCATGGTAAAGAATGAAAAGCCATTTTGTTTGCCTTAGAATGAGGTGGAGGTGGAAGACAAAATCTGACAACGATAAGTAAATCTACCACAAAAATACAAATAATCGTAAAGTTGAAACGATGCGGGGTAAAGAATGTTGCTTATGATGATAATTTGTTGGTAATAAGTCACAGGGAAAGGAACTGCCTTTTCAAGTCGGCAGTACTCGACCTTATTCCTTGGGATGGAATAATTACTAAAAAGTTGCAAATAAGAGTGAGTAGGCGAATCAGAAAACTACACACTCAAAGTTAGCAAATGTCATAAAGTGGTACACGGATGGTTCGAGAACGACAGAAAGAACTGCTGAAATTTTTGAGTCTAGAACTAAATTTTCCATACCAATGGGACAATCTACTAACATTTTCCTGGCGGATTGTCAATGACATAACGAAATGTGCAGGTCGAAATCTAGTTCTTGGGAACTATAACCGAGATCTTTTCATGAACAGTATCGGCTTAAGTAGGAACAATCTACGATTAGTACCGGAACTCCTCACGGGTCACTATAAACTAAGAAGACACTCGAGTATTATTGGCCTGGTAAAAAGCCTCACATGCAGATTCTACAATACTCGTGACGCAACGCCACAACACATACTAGGCGGACGCGAAGCATTAATGCATTAAAGAAACAAGTATCTGAGGAAGAGTTGTAGGGTTAGCAACTCATCTAACTATGGATAGGGTTACAATATTGACACTTGACAAAACAAAACTTATGCGCAGCATCGTCTGAACAGAATAAGCTCGTATTATATAGCATCAGATTTAAAACAAGAGGTATGTATCTACTGGGGCTATCACTGGGAAGCTGCCGACCACAGGAAAATAACTTTAGAATTTTAAACTTCTTGATTATTGGAATAGCATTGTAGTCGGGTTAAAAAAGGAGATCGATTTGATTGAGTAGGAATCTGAGACTTCTATGAGCCTAAGTTTTTCGTTTTGTGTATTCATAATTGAGTCGGATTTAAATCCTTCGAAATTAAACGCTTTCTATTAACTTAAACAACAACTTCACGTAAATTTTGATATTTTGTTATTACTTAAATTAAAAATTGTTCAACAAATATTATTGTATAATAAGCTCAAGGAGGATTCTTTGAAGATATCATCATTTCCATAAAGTTAAATTGGAAACATGATACATGGAAAATGGAAGTCAATTCTATTGCTATGCGAATGCGATTCACAACAGTGCCAGACAATAAAAAATAAACTGTGCTTAAACAAAAATATTCTATGTGATTGTAAAACAAATAAACAAAAAATTATTTTCAATAGAAAAAATTCTCTATTATGTATATAATCGGTAGGTAGGAATAGTTTTTTTTTAAAAACCTTATTTTAAGAAAAAAAATCAAAAATATAATTTAAAAAAAAAATACCCTTTCGATGTGTAGGATAACAACACCCATCATCATTCGACTACACTGGTCATCGTTATTTTAAATGTGAGATTAATAATTTGAGTGAAATTTCAAAAATGAGAAAACTATAAACTTAAACAATTAATCAACAAAAATTAGAGACACAAAAAAAATAAAATCATTTAACACACTTAGGACTATGGAGATTGTTAGCTCCACGATAAATCATAACCTTTCCAATTGAGATTCGGGGCGAGATAGACTCGTCTTTTGTTGTAGTAAAAAGATACTATACCGTGGTACGCGGTACGTGGTACTCCACTCTGTTATAACGAACAAAAAGAAATAAAAGCCTTGGTTAGTCATTAGTCTATATAACATTTGACTTGCCTTAAAATCATCCATGAGACCCAACAGTTTTGTTGTTCTCTTATATTGCTCTTTGGTACTATATTGTATTCGAACTGGCCCATCAAGGCTTATTAGATTTCTACGCAATTCCTCGTAAGTAACCATTGGACAGTTGTAAACATTTTTAATGAATGTTTGGTCATAGTTGTCCTTAGGTCGCAAGACAATAATTAGGAATGAAGAAAAGTAAGTAAATTAATGCTACTTACCTTTTGTAGGTAGGTTAAATTCATTTTGGTAAATTCCACGAAGTCTTCACTTAGTTTTATATGCTTCAAGTATTTATCAAAAAAGAGTCCACTGAAAATAAAGAGAAATACTCGTTAACAATGACTCGCACGAATATTTGCTTATAATTTTCCTACTTCGATACTCCAACTTTGCCAAAAGTTCTGGTTCGAGAAATTTCAGGTCGAATGCAGACTCGATTTTTTCTTTGCTCTGGATGTCGGATCCAATCGTCCCAAAATCTAAAAATTAAAACAAATTATAATTTAAATTAACATTCAACCAAAAATTGAAATTTCATAAGGACAACTCCGACTATTTCCAACATGGATGCGGATTGGTCATGGGAGATCGGCTAAAAAGCGAAGTTATTATAAGTGATCACCATCACATTCCAACACATAAGCCTCTTGTTCGGAAGCTATATGTTCAAACAGAATGGATCGAAAAGCAAAGCTGCGAAATTCAGAGAAAAAGTAGAACCAAACAAGTACAAATTCATTCCATGGACAAGAATTAATTAAAGTATCAACATTCATTTTTAAATAAATATCTATGAATAACAGTGTGCAACCGCTCCATGGCGAAGTCTAGTGAAATATCAAAGCCATGAGACCGGAGAAATTAAACATGTTTGAAAATGAAGTTTTGCTTTCATGTTGAGTCTTTGCTGGACCTTTTTCAGCAAAAAACGGGTGCAAGCACAGCTATTTGTTTGAAAGGTTCCCCGCAGTCTTTCCTTCTGAATTTATTTGAATCAATACCAACTACACAATTCCATAATTACAGTTCGATAGAAAAAACTCTTAGGTCACCATCTCTTCAGATCCATCTAGAGGGACTTGAATCGAATCCATATTTATACGACTATACATATTTATATGGATTAAAAACTGATGATGGGATTGGTGCAGGTGTGTAATCAGACATAATAGTCTTAATTCCTTTCTTTCGACTTCCTAATCACTGTAGCATGTCTCAGGCGCAAGGAAAACGTGATATTAGAAAATATTTTCTGCATATTCTCAGATAGACAAGCTGCTACTGAATCTCTGGACAGTGTCTCTACAAACTCTATAACAGCTCTTAACTGCCGATCATCTCTCAAGGAGATGGCACAGAATTTCAACATTCACCTATGTTGTGTACCGGGCCACAGAGAAATTCCAGGAACTTGTTAAGCTGCGGAACCAGCCAAAAGTGAAACTACACTATCTATTTTGCCCTATAAAACAAATATAGGGATACCCATCATTAGGTACATCAAAATTTATGCTAAAACAAGAAACTATTTAGAAAACAAACCTTTAATGGAACAAAATCACCACTTGTAAGGCAATAAAACAAATTTTAACACAGCTGGATCTGAAGCGTTTGAAGCCTCTAAGCAGATAACACACCAGCTCCATAATAGCTATCTTAACCGGACACTATCTAATAGGTTAACATTTTTCTCTGTACATTTTCTGCTCTATCTCAAAGACGTAGGCTAAATCTCCCCAGTTCTACTAAAAAGATTCCAGCGACCTGGCAAAAATAGACATTAGTAGTCTCGTACTAAGTGGTTCAACGAGTACGAGGAAAGTCTACTTGATTCAAGTGGTATCAGATGGACCATACAATGGTCAAGTACTAGTACGGTCTAGAACGCCAAAAAACGCACGATTTTTGGGAATTTTTTTCTCAGAAACCTTATTAGGTAATAACATAATTTTTTTTTAAATTATGTTATTATCTTATAAAGTTTCCGAGAAAAAAATTCCCAAAAATCATGCGTTTTTTGCGATTTCTAGACCGTACTAGTACCTTAACTAACCTAACCCTGCTCGATCTTTGAATGACGCAACACTATGTGTGCCACCCTTTTGCTAAACGTATTTGATTTTATAACTTTGGTCTTTGTCACTCTGGATCGCTTTGTTTGTACACTAAGGAGTAAGACGAGAACAATGTGCTCGATAAAGTCGGAGAGGAAATATCTTCTGCGGATTAAATGGTAAACACAGCTTCCATGAAACGACAATAGAAACAGACAGTTTTTGACTAATAAACTTTGAAGCAACTGCTTATTTTGCGTTAAGTAACATGAGAGAAGATACAAGCGAGTATCGATCCAATGTTGTCAAACTGGATTGACAACATTCTTCAAACTAGAATTGTTAATGCAGAAATTAGTTAGAGCAAGCTTAAAGTTAGGACGTGTAAAAATACGCCATAGGTGCCTTACCTCCCTGCTTTGGCTTCTGGTCGTAAACCAGATTTAAGTTAAATTAAGGCAAGGCGGAGTTAAAATCGTGGCGTACGCGATGATATAGTGATAATGGCACCAAGAAAATATATCCACACTCTATGTGAGCTCATACAAACAACCTTAGTTAAGCTCAGTAATTGGGTCAGTAACTGCGGTCAACCCTCTTAAAACAGAGCTGGTTCTCTTTACGAGAAAACTAAACATTCTAAATATAAATGTATCCACCCTAAATGGGACCCTGCTCCATATAACTTGCATGGCCAAATATCTTGGTTTAGTTTTCGATCGTAAACTAATCTGGAAAGGGAACATCAAAAAAGGGAAAGCTACAATAGCCTACTACACCTGCAGTAGAATTTTTGGCAAGAAATAAGGACCCAGCCCCAAAACCATTTATTGGATGTACACATCCATTATAGGGCCTATCCTGACGTGTGTCTGTTTGGTTTGGTGGCCAGCCTTGCATAAGTGATGAACCAATCTTGATGTCATGAAAAACATTCAGAGACTGGCATGCATCGGCACAAGTGCCATGACAACCACACCAACCGCAGCCCTAGAAACTTTCCTCTTACTTGCCTCACTCGATCTATTTACGAGCGAGTTAGCGGCCAAAAGTGCTCTACGACTTAAAGAAAAAGGGCCACTGTGTTCACAGAACCATTTTAAATTTAACTGAGAGACATTCGGACTATATTTCACCGTACATAGATTTTAACCCAGTCACACTAACAAATATTCTAACAAGGGAGATATGGATGGAAAACCAGGTCCTAAACACAAATCATGCATCGGTCTTTAAAGACCATTTCAAAACGGAAGTTGGGTAGGGTCAGGGATCTTCTCAGACAACACACCCATAAATAGATTATTAAATCTCACAGACTTTTTCAATGTTTTCCAAGCGGAAGTGCTTGCTTTCAACATGTTAACTGACGAGCATGAACATTCAGCCATTTCGTCAAATGTCAAAACAGGTTGCTCGTTGCAGTAGTAAATCAAGATTACTATGCGAAACAAATTTAGCTGCTCTTGTTTGGGTCCCGGGACACCGTGAAATTTATGGAAATGAAATGGCTGATGAACTGGCCAAAAACGGTTCATCCATTCAACCGAGCTAAATTGTAACCTGGGTACTTATGCCGCTGGTCATCAACTGACACCTGTCGGGTATAAAGGAATCTTTGGCCAGATATTTCAAAGAAAAAAACAGAGTATCTACTGAAGCTAAGCAGATCTCAATTGTCTCTCTTGGATGGAATCCTTACGGTTCCTTGGGAACCTACATGAGCAGAATGGGCATAAGGACATCTGCCTTATGAAGAGAGTGTCAGAACGAAAATGTGGAAGAGGGCTCATCTCACTTCCTTTGTGAATGCCCCACCCTAGCCAGAACTAGAAAAGATGCAATCGCAGAATACTTTTTCGACGAACTGGGCGACGTCCCATTTTTTGCCACTTAAAAGCATCCTTAACTTCATTCAGGAATCAGAATGGTTCAGAAAGGCACCCCAAACTTAAGATTTCATTCAATTATACATATTTATAAAGAAGTTTGAAGAAGATAAGCCAACTTTCTAATATTTAAAAAATATTTTGAAAATGCGTTCATTCAAAAGCCAAAGTCATCCGACCAGGCCTAAATCATACTTAGTGCACGACTGCTCTTATTCTAGTCATACTAAACTTGAATACAAAATTATATAGAACGAAAAAATATACTTACGATTTTGGCCATTTTATTGAGAGTTCACTCCAGAGCTCTTTCGTTAGCATCCATCCCAGACCGGGGAAGAAATCCGTCCTGTACAATAAATCTGGTTTTTCTGTGTCAATCAGTCCAACCTTGCCGTTGTCATTCCACGCCGATATGCACCTAAGATCAAAAATTAATTTCTCTGAGACAAAACTCTGAGCCAACTCACCATAAACTGGGATCGTTCTTGAGAAGCGTGTAAGTACCAAAAAAGTACTCATAAAAGTCTGGAGAAACATTGAGGTCATCTTCGACGATTATCACGTAATCGTAGCCTTTTTGGAAGGTCGTATTTAGCGCCCAGCCATAATGTCGGGCAATCTTATAATAACCTTTAAACTTCTTCTCCTTAGGTGGGACGTAGATATCACTCTGGTCGGGTTGTTCGATGAGGGTCAGTTGATCTTGGTAGGAGAGTATGACCTTCTTTGTCATCTCATCCCCGCAGTCCTGGAAGAGGGAGGTTATTGAATACAGAGTTCGATTGTGAAAGAGCAAACTCACCTGAGAGACGATGATAGGAAATTGTTCAACATTTGGCCGAAAATGTATGAGGTTGTCCAAGCAATTGCTTATCGACACACGATTGCATGCGAAGACCAGCACGGGAATGATGGGCTTCCCATCCGCAGTACGAACAGCAACGGTGGACGTACCTTTCTCCGCCGATGTGTCGAGAGGAATCTCTTTGACGCCAACAATCCCGATGGGACTGTTCACAGCCGAATCCTCGAGCTGCGGCGCAACTATGGGCGCATTCTGTCCCATCTGAGTGTCGGCTTCCAGTTTGCTCCTCAGAATGCCAACCAGACTTTGGAAGAGTTTGTCGCTGGCTTCGTATTGCTCTTTGGCGCCGCTTTCGAGAAGGTCGATTTTCTTGCTCAGCGTAAGTCGATTGAAGGAGAAATCCGGATTTTGGCGGAGGAGGAAGTAGTAGGTGATGAAAGTCCATGTTGTGATGAAGCCAGCTACCGCGAGGACCTTTCGAGATCGCATTTTGTTAATTAGTTAGTAATTTTTGTTCGTATTTTGTATTTGTTCGAAGGATATAGTCTTGTCTTGGTTTGTATATTTGGAATTCGATTGGTTCCAGAGTCTTATCGAGCTACCGATGATTAAATGCCATTATTTGTAGAATTGAGAAGAATTTTGAGAGTCAAATCGTCTAATGGAAAAAAAACTTCAAAGGTCAGAGGATTACTTCCGTGCTGTTGGAAAATGTTGTTACTTCTCCTCTATTGGTTTCGTTCTTCTTACTACACGCCAACTGAGAGCTGGCGATGGAAATTATCCATGATTTCGTCCGTCGCAATTAGCTGATGATACCGGTAAATGCAATTGCTTATCACACATTCGGTTTGCGATTAGTTTGTTGTTTAATTAATCAGCTTTTTGTTGGTGGAATTGATAAGGAGAAGCAACAAAATACACAAAATCCACGTAAGTTTTCTTTAAAATTGCTGCGAAAATGTATAAATGAACGAACTGTCAGAAATTAGAATATGAAGATGACATTTAAATGTCAAATTATAGAGTGCAGGGAAGTACACCAGCATGCGGACTAGAAAGTGTTTCGAAAATTGCGGAGTATACTACAGTAGCGGTGCTGAAAAGGTTGCTTGGGAACAATCTTAAGTATAGACAATTTTTACAATTGAAGGGTTGTAAGTCTAAAGGGTCTAAGTGCCAAAAAATCAAAAATCAATATTTTTATCAAAATACAATCTAAATACCAAGCCTTATTATATCAAAATGGATTCATGTGCCTATTTCTTTTAAAACTGTACAAACACACAAATAAAGTTGTGGTTGAGCCTAGGTGCCAAGTGTGATTTTATTATGTTTTTCTCGTATATCTCGAAATTATAAAAATGCCACTTAGACCCTTTAGACTTACAACCCTTCAATTGGTCTTGGGCGATAAGATATATATTTGAAATGTCAATATTTTTCATCTGAATTCTTGGACATTATTTTATTGTGCATTTCGAACAACATTTAGGGAATTATTGAAGGAATAACAATAAACGATATTTTCAGCACCATTTACAAACATCTACAGGCGAATCTATAAACAAATCTTAAAGGTTACTTAACTTTAAAATACCTCTAAGCAGCTCTTAAGTATGAAATCGGTATCTATAATCAATTTTCACATTTAAGTAACGTTACTTAAAGGCCTCTTAACTTAAACGCCATCAACCGCGTTTAAGGGTCACTTAAAGGCATTTTAAAATGTATTTTGACATATCGATTGTCATCTTTGAAATTTTGAAGTTTCAAATTGTGAGTTTGTAGGTATTGTTTGTTGTGATATTATATTAGAACTATAAAGTGCAACGATTTAAGAAACATAAAATTTGTATTGATTAAAGTATGTGTACGCGCAAAGAAATTTCGTCCGCGCTTCCCTCTTAGCCTTTGAAGTGTTTGTATCGACACTTTCTTCCTCGTTGTTTGAAGAGAATAGGCGTTTTCCTAAATGCAGTGTTGCAGCGCATCGTGGATTTTGATGCCCTTGCAACGTTTTTCTTCACTCTGAAATTTACTTGTACAATTCATTAAAAAAAAACTCTAAAATTTAGAATTCGTATTTAATAACGTTATTTTATTGAAGCAAGTTAATAAAAAAAGAAGATTGTGTGTACTGACGTACACGCGGTTGAAGTAAAACTTCTTTTTCCTCAAGCAAAGCTTCTGTAAGATTATAACCTACGAACAAACATTTTGTATTCTAAAAACATGTCGCTGTCTTTGACGGATAACGTGACGTTTTGACATGTCACTGACAGCTGCATAGAAATTTTTTTACCCCCAACGCCGGAAAAGAAGTTTTACTTCAAAAAGCATTAAATTTCATGATGCGCTGCAACACTGCATTTAGGAAAACGCCCAATCTGTGCATAAAATAATTCTGTTTTGTAGTGTATTATTACAAATTCTAAAATAAAAAAGTTTCCTTGTAGGAGGCATCCCAATTTTCAGATCTTTTTCTTTTATTTGTGGCGGCGGGTGTGGGTGTGTGTTAGATAGCCATTTTTTTTTTTTTGATTTCACAGATAAAAAAAATGTGTCTTCCAATTATTTACTGAAAGAAGGTGTCACAAAACAGCTGTGTTGTATAAAATGAAGCAGCATTTGTTTTTTTTCTGTACTAGATTTTCACATTCTTTTACGTTACGTGACACAACCATTGTTTAGTTAAGTACCAATGAAAAATCGATTATAGATACGAATTGAAGTTTCGTCATTTAAAGCCAAATTAAATATTTAAGTATGCTTAACTAAATAACCTCTAAGATGCAGTTTAAGAAAATCTTATAGATACGGCTGCTAGTTATTTATTTTAATATAGAAAACATGTCAACAATTTTTTTTGTGTTTGCTTCACCTCGTTATTACGGATGTAAAATTATCCGGGTTTTCCGACCTTAAAGCCTAGTACGCAGATCGAGAAAATTTTGTCTCTCATACATATTTTTCCTGGGACAAATTTTGTCTCGGATATTTTTCCGAGCAGTACGCAGTTAGCGCGCAAAATTCTTACTATTGTGAATTGCTCTACAAAATGTGTTCACTAAATTTTGTCAGGAAACAAAATGATACAAGCATTATTTTGCGGGACAAGTTTTTAAAGCCGACGTATTTACGAAAATGATTTTTGTCAAAACTGGTTTTATGTAAAAGGTGCTGATGCTTCTCTTGAAAGCATCAAGAGGAGATTCCAAAAGGTACAAAACACATTAAATTAGATTTTATCTCTCCAAATTTAAACTTTTGCGCAAGATTTGGAAACGTTTTGTAGAGATTAAAATTGTAGAGATAAAATTTGTCTTGTCTCGGGAAAAATTTTGTCTCCCATACATTTTTTTTTTTGTGGGACAAATTTTGTCTCGCATATTTTTCCTTAAAATTTTATTTTATTTTTCAGTAAAATCACTTTGGATGGCCATAATTCGATAACCAGAACTTGCATAACCTTCTCGTTTTCACTCGCGAATAGCTCTTAAAAAGCTAAGCAGGGGTTTGAAAACTGCAACCTCTAACAATGCTTGGTTTCGGAAATATCGCCTCTGAAAAACACAGTTAGGTAGTTGGGACTTGAAAATCGGAAAAAATCACTTTGATTTACTATTTTGTCCATATTTCGATAACCAGAGCACCCAGAACGTTTTAAATTGCATGTGTGTATAGGTATTGAATAGACCTTTCGTTTGATGTATATCTCGATGGGTTTCGTGAACTTTAGAAAAATAATGATTTTTGTAGACAAGAGTTAGTCCATGATTTTTTCAAAAATTTGAAAAAAACTTTGCTCTCGAAATTGTAAAGATTGGCACATCCATGGAAAGGTATGTTCATTATCTATTCACTATTGAAAACTGCAACCCCTTTCGAGCCTTGGCTTCGAAAATATCTCCATCCGCATCCGATGACTTTTTTAGATCGGGGTCAATTTTCAGTAAAATCACTTTGGATGGCCAAATGGCCATATTTCGATAACCAGACCTCGCATAAACTTCTCGTTTCCACCCACGAATAGCTCTTGAAAAGCTAAGCAGGGATTTTGAAAACTGCAACCTCTAACAAGGCTTGGTTTTGGAAATATCGCCACTGAAAAACACAGTTAGGTAGTTGGGACTTGAAAATCGGAAAAAATCACTTTGATTTACTATTTTGCCCATATTTCGATAACCAGACCACCAAGAACGTTTTAAATTGCATGTGTGTATAGGTATTGAATAGACCTTTCGTTTGATGTATATCTCGATGGGTTTGGTGAACTTTAGAAAAATAATGATTTTTGTAGACAAGAGTTAGTCCATGATTTTTTCAAAAATTTGAAAAAAACTTTGCTCTCGAAATTGTAAAGATTGGCACATCCATGGAAAGGTATGTTCATTATCTATTCACTATTGAAAACTGCAACCCCTTTCGAGCCTTGGTTTCGAAAATATCTCCATCCGCATCCGATGACATTTTTAGATCGGGGTCAATTTTCAGTAAAATCACTTTGGATGGCCATATTTCGATAACCAGACCTCCCATAACCTTCTCGTTTTCACCCGCGAATAGCTCTTGAAAAGTTAAGCAGGGATTTTGAAAACTGCAACCTCTAACAAGGCTTGGTTTTGGAAATATCGCCACTGAAAGACACAGTTAGGTAGTTGGGACTTGAAAATCGGCAAAAATCACTTTGATTTACTATTTTGCCCATATTTCGATAACCAGAGCACCCAGAACGTTTTAAATTGCATGTGTGTATAGGTATTGAATAGACCTTTCGTTTGATGTATATCTCGATGGGTTTGGTGAACTTTAGAAAAATAATGATTTTTGTAGACAAGTGGTTAGTCCATGATTTTTTCAAAAATTTGAAAAAAACTTTGCTCTCAAAATTGTAAAGATTGGCACATCCATGGAAAGGTATGTTCATTATCTATTCACTATTGAAAACTGCAACTCCTTTCGAGCCTTGGTTTCGAAAATATCTCCATCCGCATCCGATGACTTTTTTAGATCGGGCTCAATTTTCAGTAAAATCACTTTGGATGGCCATATTTCCATAACCAGACCTCGCATAACCTTCTCGTTTTCACCCGCGAATAGCTCTTGAAAAGCTAAGCAAGGATTTTGAAAACTGCGACCTCATACATGGCTCGGTTTTGGAAATATCGCCAGTGAAAGACACAGCCTTTTGTCATATGTTTGTTTATTTTCAATTACTTCTATAGTCTTCCAAAAAATATTGAAATGGGCCAAATAAATATTTTAACGTTGAATTAAATTATGTATTGTGACGAACATCGTATCCATTAAAGTAAATTTGGCGCGAAATCGAAATGTCAAACTTCCAAGAGAGAAATCATGCACAATGGAAAACAATTCCATTCAGCGACAGTGGAGAAAAGAAAACACTGGAAACCATCCAATGCCCTATAAAAAGCCGCTGCAACGATGAGAAGGCGAGTTCGTTTTTGGTTCGCCCACCGATTGAGAAATTAGAAAGTTGAAAATTATAAAATCAAAAAAAAAAATAAAATAAAACCCTCTCGGGAACCACACCAAATAATTAATTTTCTTTTCTTTCTTTTTTTTTTGGTGCTCTAATCGAGGCATTTGGTCGTTTTCGTTACACTGGTGTCAGGTGTGGGGTTCTAACAGAATTCGATTATTCTTACCACCGCATTATGAATATTGAGGAAATGAAGGCGCTTTTAGAGCAGCACACGATCGATCAAACTCTATACTGGGAAATGAAAATTTCTCAATGGAAAGCTGAGTTGGTAGGCAGGCAGTCAACTATGGAAAAAAAACTTGAGGAATTGGAGAGAACTCTAAGTAATAGGACTTTTGCCGCAGCAGTGTCCTCACACTCTTCCCCTCACCCGATGTCTTCTACCAACCCTTTTCTCCAATACGATAGCGATGATACACCCTGCACAAGCGACGCGCCCTTAGGCCAACTTCCAGAACCACAACGACAACTACAACAAACCCAACTACAACAGCCCCAACCACAACGACAAGGTACTGACATCCCAACTGCACCGAATACAGTTACATTCTCTTCTGAGCAGACCCGTGCAAACATAGCCCCAGATGCACGACAAGCATCCTCCGAAATCTTTTTTTCAAAATCTGATTTTACAGACACGATGCATCTCGCGGCTTCGCCTGAACCAATACGTCAAAACAGATTGAATCTTGAACTTCCGCAATCAACAATGAGATATCTTACTACTTCGTCTACAGCTGCAAGACTTCCAGCTGGTGAATTACCTATAGTTAACCAGATTACTCTGAAAGAACCACCTTTGTTGGAGAATCAGTCAGTTTATTCATCCTCGCTTACTTCTAAGCAGTTGAGGACTTCCTTCTTTAATCCAAGCATAGTACAGCCGTATGATGGAACTGCATCTTGGACAGATTATGAGACACAGTTTGAAATCGTGGCCAAGTTCCACGGATGGACTGAAACAGAGAAAGCCCATGGGTTGGCTATGCAACTTCGAGGTGAAGCTCTATCGGTCTTGAGTGCCATGCCACGAGGAAAACCCCTCTTATATGAAGTCTTGCGAGGTCTCCTTCGACAACGTTTTAGTTTGGATGACCACACGAGTTATACCCTACTTCGAAATCGTCTCCAGCGGCCTAAGGAATCTCTGGCCGAGTTCGCTATTCATCTGCAGCGTCTAGCAACTTCTGCTTTCCCAGGCGGAACAGAGAAGGTTGTAGAAGAAATTGTGCTTACCCAGTTCATTGAAGGCATAAGAGATGATCAAGTCCAAAATCTAGTAGCAGTAGGGCGGCCTCGTAATCTGTCAGAAGCTCTTAGAATTGCACAGGAGATTACATCTCGATTTGACCGCCGAAGTCATAGGAATGTTCTAGCAGTAAACACATCTCCTAAGCAACGCCGCGGCTCAGCAGGAGCAACAACATCATCCCATTTTAATGAGGCGGAAAACTAAAATCTGCCGGTGAAGTGAAGCGAACGCCAGCAGAATCATTACAACACGCTTCAAATCCCTCAATATTCCAACGTTATCCAAATTTTCTTTACCAAAACGCATTCCACAATCTAACTCAGTTTTTGCAGGAGTAGCTAATGGGGCTGGATTGTCACTAGAAGGTTACATCGAACGACGGCGACATAGTTTTCTTATTGATTCAGGGGCCGATGTCTCGATCATATGCGAGAAATTCCTTCCAATGACAGCTCAATTATCAGGAAACCCAATTCGGATAGAAGGAATCTCTGGAGGAACACTTTGGTCCCTAGGTACAGCAGAAATTACTATAGTTCTCAGTCATAAAGAGTTCCATCAAACTTTCGTGGTTGTAGGCCAAATAGTACCTACTATCCTAGGCGTAGATTTCCTTCAGGAAAATATGTGCACCCTAGATTTCTCCGAGTCGTCATTAGAAGTCCGAGGAAGAAAGCTCCCACTTCAACTAGCTGCCGTGACTGAAACCAGCCTCCTCTTTACAAAAGATAAAGAAGTCCTACCCGCTCATTCCGAGGTTGTATTTCAAGTTCCAAGGCCGATTGATTTAAAAGAAGGAACCACCTTGATTGAATCTTGTGATCAGAATCAGTTACCAAAGGGTGTATTCCTAGCACGATCTTTCGTCAGTAAAAAACAAAAACAGGTTATAGTAAGAGTCATCAACACAACCGAGAAGGAAGTAATGTTACCAAGAGACATGGTCATTGGACGAGCTTGTATTGCCGAAATCTGTGACACAACTGCACCTATAGATTTCCTGCCATCACATCTTGAAGACCTGATAGATGCTATTCCGGAAGGTCTTACTCAAGACCAGATAATTCGTTTTACAAATCTTCTTATTTCATACAAAGACGTATTTTCTGCAGGATCGCAAGACCAAGGTAGAACAAGCCTAATAAAGCACAATATAGATACTGCCAACTCGAAACCAATCAAAGTGCCAGCTCGCAGAATCCCGCTGGCGAAAAGAGAAGAAGTGGCTCAACTCGTGAAAGATATGCAAAATAAAAACATCATAGAACCCTGCAACGGCCCATGGGCATCTCCGATCGTCCTTGTTAGAAAGAAAGATGGGACCTACCGTTTCTGTGTGGATTACAGACTCCTTAATGAAAAGACGAAGAAAGATTCTTACCCGTTACCCAGAATGGATGACCTATTTTCGACATTGGCCGGAGCAAAGTGGTTCTCCACAATGGATTTACAGAATGGGTATTGGCAGGTAGAGATGGACGAACGAGATAAAGAAAAGACAGCGTTCTCTACTGGAGATGGACTTTGGCAGTTTAACGTTATGCCTTTTGGGCTTTGCAACGCCCCTGCCACCTTCGAACGGTTGATGGACAAAATATTCCGAGGTATGTCCTGGCAAACGGTGCTAATTTACTTAGATGACATAATTGCTTACGCCCCTACCTTCGATGAACATCTTCTCGTTTTAAACCAAATATTCCATCGTCTCCGAACTGCTAATCTGAAGCTCAATCCAAGCAAATGTCACTTTTTGAGAAAAAGCGTGAACTACTTAGGACATATTGTCTCTGAAAATGGTCTTGTCACAGATCCTGAAAAGATTAAAGTCGTTCAGCAATGGCCAGTTCCTCGGAATAAAAAGCAAGTGCGGAGTTTTCTAGGCCTCTGTTCTTACTACCGCCGTTTTATTGGGGGATTTTCGACGATAGCTAAACCCCTCTCTGAATTGACAGAAGAAAATCGACGTTTTTCCTGGAGCCCAAGCTGTGAACATGCTTTTAGTGAGCTGAAAACAAAACTCACTACCGCCCCCATCCTGGCTTTTCCTACACCCACCGATGAATTCATACTGGACACTGACGCTTCAAATTTTGGCATAGGATCGGTCCTAAGTCAACGACAAGGAGATCAGGAAGTGGTCATTGAATATTTTAGTAAGACTCTAAGCCGCACGGAACGTAACTACTGCGTAACAAGGAGGGAACTTTTGGCAGTTGTTCTGGCCGTCCGTCATTTTCACCATTACCTTTTCGGCCGTAAGTTTACCCTACGAACGGATCATGCTTCATTACGCTGGTTGTGCAACTTTAAGCATCCTGAAGGACAGATGGCGCGATGGCTAGAGAGTCTGCAGCAATATCACTTCGACATCCAACATCGACCTGGTCCCCGACACGGAAATGCAGATGCGCTATCTCGAAGAGTGTGTGGCAGTTGCAAACACTGTACAAAGGCGGAAGAAGTGGAAGAAGAATCGTCGAAGCGCGCCCTAATTACGTCCGTCGCAGGAGGGCTAGATCAGGAACAGAGACAAGACTCTACGCTCAAGATGGTAATAGAATGGAAAGAAAAAGGCAGACGACCCGAAAAAGCTGATATTCTTAGTCAAAGCGAAGATGTAAAATCCTACTGGTCTATCTATGATCAACTCAGTCTAGAAAATGGGACACTCGTTCGACTTTGGGAAGAAACACCAGACAACTTCATTAAACTTATAGTGGTTCCAAAAATGTTAGTACCCAACATACTCACTTCACTGCACGATAGTCCTAGTGGTGGTCATTTAGGCCAGAAGAAGACTCTTTCCAAGGTGAAACGCAGGTACTTCTGGTTCGGCCGAACCGTAGATGTTAAAATTTGGTGTTTGACCTGTGAGATTTGTGCGGCTCGCCGTGGGCCACAACGAAGAACCCGTGGAGGTTTACAACCTAGTCGACCAGGTTGCCCATTTGAAAGAATAGCCATCGACATCCTCGGCCCACTTCCCCGCACTATCGATGGAAACCGCTATATAGTCGTGGTCATGGACTACTTTACCAAATGGCCAGAGTGTTTTGCAACCCCCAATCAAACAGCAGAAGCAGTCCTTGGGCCCTTGGTGGATCAGGTGTTCTGTCGCTTTGGAGTACCACAGATCATACACTCAGATCAGGGTCGTAATTTTGAGGCTGACGTGTTCCAAGCGG
This sequence comes from Philhelius festivus, assembly GCA_963931855.1. NCBI lineage: Eukaryota > Metazoa > Arthropoda > Insecta > Diptera > Syrphidae > Philhelius > Philhelius festivus. The sequence goes on from OZ007554.1 coordinate 193,736,789, forward strand.
TATTGAAAATACTTGGTGTTGAAAAAACTAGAACAACACCTCTACACCCACAGTCAGATGGCATGGTTGAGAGATTTAATCGCACTCTTTTAGATTATCTTTCCAAATTCGTAAGCCGCCACCAAACCGACTGGGATCGACATTTGCAGCCAGCTCTTTTGGCATATAGATCTGCAGAGCATGAAGCTACGGGATTTTCCCCAGCTTACCTGAATCTCGGGCGAGAAGTAAAACTTCCTGCCGACCTTGCTTTTGGAACTCCAAATGCCGATAAATGGAATGCACCCTCATACGCCCTGGAACTCAGCACACGCCTGCTTAAGACTCATGAAACAGCTCGAGAAAACCTGAATTTAGCCGCGAATGCGATGAAAACGAGGTATGACATAAAAAAACACCAAATTAATTTTATTCCAGGTGAAGAGGCGTGGTTTCATAACCCTAAACGAAGAAAAGGAGTATCACCAAAACTACAAAGTGACTGGGAATGCCCCGTTCTTATAAAAGCCCGATTGTCGGACTTGGTTTACAGGATACAATGTAAAGGCAAACGTAAAACGAAAGTGGTACACGTGGATCGTTTAGCTTCATATAGAACCAGGTTAGGACTCAGCAGGAGCCAAGAGTCTTAAGGGGGGAGCAATGTGACGAACATCGTATCCATTAAAGTAAATTTGGCGCGAAATCGAAATGTCAAACTTCCAAGAGAGAAATCATGCACAATGGAAAACAATTCCATTCAGCGACAGTGGAGAAAAGAAAACACTGGAAACCATCCAATGCCCTATAAAAAGCCGCTGCAACGATGAGAAGGCGAGTTCGTTTTTGGTTCGCCCACCGATTGAGAAATTAGAAAGTTGAAAATTATAAAATCAAAAAAAAAATAAAATAAAACCCTCTCGGGAACCACACCAAATAATTAATTTTCTTTTCTTTCTTTTTTTTTTGGTGCTCTAATCGAGGCATTTGGTCGTTTTCGTTACAGTATATAAAATAAAAAAATCGGTCCAAATTTGTTTTAATATTATTTCTTTTTTATTTGCATTTTCTTATTAACTTACAAGTTAAACTTAGAAGACTAGTAGTTCTTATAATGTTATCGTTATCATTAATCATTATTAATCTTAAGCATAGTTTTAGAAAATTTTAATAAAGATACAATAAATTTCCAGTTGAAAATTTAAATATCATAAAATTCCGGAAAAAGATATAGAAGTTAAGTAGAAAACCGACTGTTGGTCTTGTTATATTCTGCCATATGCGCTTAAGCAATATATTTTTATCGATATCGATAGTTAATTTACAAAATTATTATATTTACCTTCGTTTGTGAGTTATTAATTAAAGCATTATTTAAAATTAGACAAAAAAAAAATATTATATAAATGGCAGTCGTAAGTAAATTTAATTCATTTTTTTTTACACCACAATCACACGCCCTCTTTCTGATTCTTTTTGAAGAACTCGTTATTTATTTACATCAGTTTACATAAGATGAGAAAAATTGTTATAAGGACCATTGAATTCGCCGTTTTAAACAAACTGTCATTGCCACTCTTCATAGCAGCGCCACTGAGTTCTTTTTCATCGACGACAAAAGCCGGAATTGCTTGCACCTGTTCCATGCTTTTGATGGGTTCCATGAAGCTACCACGACTGTTGCGAGCTAGCCTTTGGTTTGCCAGTTTAAGTTCGCGCAGCTTCTCCTCCAATTGCAGAATCTCATCTGGAAGGTTAAAATGGTTGTTAAGCACACTATTAAATTAAAAAAAAAACCTTTTAAGTCGAAATTCTTACTTTTGTTAACGCCTTCGGCATCACTCACTTTAATGAATGTCGCCAGAGATATTTCGTAGATTTTATTGGGATCAGCATGGTGGCTAATTTCACGCCTTCTTCGGCCAAATCCTATCTGTCCGTTACTGCAAGGAGTTCCCGAACACTTGTCCAAGCAAACATTAACCGTGGCGCGGAATTGAACGTAAGTCGATTCTGGAAATTTGAAAGCTCGGAACTTCGCACTCAAGAAATCACCATCAACAGTGTTGAAGTTATCGAAAAGATATGGATCCACTGAGCAACTGTTGAAAAAAAGAACGCATTATTTAACCTTCTGAAAGTCTTTTATTTGATTTTAAAACTTTACCCATTGAAAATAATTGTTTCTTCCTGATTTTTGGTATCAGTTACTTGCATATACGTGACTCCAAGGCCATATACTGGAGCTGAGGTTTTATCAAGGTAGATTTCCATTGTCAAAGGCGTACCAGGGCTAACATTTAGTTCCCCCGTCACAATTTCTCCACCTTGACGGACACCAACACTCAAATGAGGTTCTGGTGCTCGGGTTGTTAAAGATGTTGTTATTTCAATGTCCCTGAAAATGTTTTAAATGCAAAATTTAAGTTAAAAAGTTGTTCTCTAATTTATTAATCAGGCTTATGCGTTTTAACACCAACAAAATTGTCGACTAAGAAAGCTTAAATTTTTAAGGAAATCAATACTTGATTGGAACTACAATTTTTACACCATTTACAATAATTGTATAACTTAATTTTATTATTTCACAATGTCTATTCTAAGGCGGGGATTTTACTGCCACTCCAATATCTCAAATTTAACTCTCATTATTTAGTCATGCCCAACAAAAAAAAAAGAATTTTTCAAAATTAATTTTCCATGCTGTAGCCTTCAAAAATGACAATTGGAAATGCAGTTGCTGTATGTACAATATATCTTTCATGATACTAACTACAGAGAGATCGACTTGAGAATATAAAAGTTCAAAATTTCAGGTTGAACATTTTTCTCCGGTTAATAGGAATTGAAATAAATCGATTTTTTAAGTGCATGTTTAAATTTCAAGATCAAAGTCACAGTTTTTGTCATATTGCTATAACTTATTTTACTGCGCACTCAAAGATGGAGAGCGGTTTTGGTTTATAAAACATTAGTAGACGACATATCAATGAAATCTATAAATCTGCCTTCATTTTATTGTCATACCTTGACTATCCGAACTCTTTGCATATATTGAATTAAAAATTTTTGTATATACAAAGATCTCCTGCCTCAACAAAATTGAATATCTGTCACAGACCATATGTCATGTCTCGTACTATTGTAGTTTTCATTTGGATGTTTGGAGAAGTCCTTTTGCACTACTTTTCACACCTTCTGCTCCAACACTACTATTCTACTATTAGGCGTTTTTATTTTCCAACTTTGAACAGAGCACTGAGCGATGCTTGAGCGCATGTCGAGCGCATGTCGAGCGCGCTCTGAGCAGGATTTGATCAGAGCTCTCCGATTTATTTATGAAACACAATGAAGCTTTGAACTGTAAAAGGGATCGATCTCAATTTTAATTTGTTTGTTTTTTTTTTCGCCGTCTGACTTTGTCATATCCCACGAAAAAAAAGTGAAATTAGCCGTGCTCAGCTTTTTACTCCATCTGCTCAGAGTTGATTGAAAAAAGAAACATAACCTGAGTATTCTGATGTGAATGAGCTAAAAAAGAAACACAGATCTTTTTTTGATAGCTCAGTTCAGTGCTCTGAGCTTAAAAAAAACGTCTATTGACTATTTTGAGTCGAATATAACAGATTTACAAGGAACTGTTTACAATTAGGAAAAGAACATAAAGTAGCCTCATCCAAGCCAACACGAAATATTCGGAACAACAACGAAATTTTTCCTGTCAACGTGACGGTAAGTAAGCACACATAATGCAACGCGATCAAATCAATGTAACGTTGGCAGCAATGGGATGACCAACGTATGACAAAAATTCCGTTAAAAGCGAAAGTTTCTTTTTCGTTCCGAATTTTTCAAATTGGCTTGAAAAGGCCTCAAAAGAGTGTCAAAAACCGGTTTATATTTATGACATCTCAGAGGATTAAAATTTTGATGAATTCATTGGTAAATTAAATTACAAGAAAACAAATAGAGAGTTATTTTAACTTATTGTAAACCTGTCAATTCAAAATTGTTTTGGTCACTTAATCGTCTGTCGAAATTGTAAATAAAAACAAAAAAAATTTGTGGGAAAATCCTTGGCTATTTATTTTGACATCTTCGAAAGTTTTATAAAATGATCGTTTCATTTTTCTGAGATCTCAAAAGATTTTTTTCCGTCAATTTGACAGAGAACAACGCGAAACCGGGAAAAGTTTGTCTACTAACAAAACAAAAAATTATTGAAAAATAATTGAGAAGAAAACCTGAAGTGTTTGTAATACCGTCTTTTTATAACACTAATTTTGCAGAGGAGTTGCACTTTTCAGATATACTCTTCCAGGATTTCTAACTTCCTGATACAAATTAGTACAACCATGAATATCATGCTAATAGGCATTAGGGGCATTCAGTAATATAGTGACTACGTAGTGAATTCTGGGATTTGTTGTGATTGTATACATATGTGAAACGTCAAATGTGGACAATAATGTTATCGATTTCAAAATCAAAAATAATGTTTGGTGAAAGAAAATCATTTCGCACAATTAGGATACAAATATAATCACAACTGTCGAGTTTGAAATTCAAGTATGTATATGAATTTGTGAGTGCTTCTGGTTTCGAATCTGATTTCAAATCCAAAAGCAAATGTCTCTTCTTTTCAAAATCAGAACAGTGATTTTTTCTCAGAAGAGTCCAGAAGGCTTTTGGATTGCCAAATAAAAACGACGTTAGTGGATAATAATTTTTGCTTTTTTCGAAAACGTCAAATCAACGTCAATTTGATCGTCATTTTTTGACGCAAATATTGCCGTCATCAAATATGCAATCGTCCTGCTTGCACAAAATCTATGTGATCAACGTCATTGTATTTTCTTGCAAATGCGTTTGACGTTTACGAATGCGGTCTAAACTTACATTTCAATCAAATCAGAATCGGATTCACTTGCACTCAACATTTTTCTTTTCAACGTTTGTTTTTTGTAAATAAATCAATGATCTGTTTATTTGGAGAAGGTTAGGATGTATGCGTTCAAAACAGAGAAATGTGACAAAAGTTTGCGTTAAATTGCTCGTTGTTATATGCTGCGTTGGCAACTTTCACCCCACCCACACACAAAAGACAATCTAAACTCTATTTTCTGAATTTCAATAATTTTCGTCGTCAACTCGATTTTTTTACTGCAGAGATGCGCCGCAAATGATGTTATCGAACATATGACTTAAGCAAACTGCGTTATCGAAAATAATGCTTTTGCATGAAGAAAATTTCGTTTTGGGTTCTCGAACAGTTGACTTTTGCAGTTTGCGTTTGAGAACATTCTGCAAATGCATTTTTGATGCAGATGACGTTTTCGAAAATGGCCTTTGACATTTCACAATCAGCTGTTCGATGAAAATACGAGATTAATTTTTGGTGGAAGATATTTTCAAAATAGAAATTAATGGTAAATAAATAAATAAATAAATAATATGAAAATATGCATTACCAGATCGAAGATGAAAATGAAATATTCAATCAAATTTTATCAGGCAATGGTTTTTTTTTTTTTGAATGCAATAAGCAAAACGACAAATTTACCAATCTTATTACAGATACAGCGCATGCCGCAGCATACATACAACAAAAATTGGCCACCCAAAACACAAATGTTTCTTATTTCATATGTATCTTAATATCTGTCATTATTAAGACAGTTTAGGATTGATTAGCTATGTAGTGTAATTTTGCATTCTAAGGGGCCAGTTATAGCTATCATTGAAATGCATCATTGGAACTAATCAGTGGAATGCTGACTTCATTTTTTTCACAAGCCAGTTATAGCAATCATTGAAATATTAGTTTCAGTAAAAGATTCTGTCAGTGACTGATAACAACCAATTCTATGTATTTGAGGTAAGAGTTGATCATTGAAAGGAAAATTGACATTTGAGAATAGAAAGAGAATCGAACACATTCAGTGGAACGATTGTGTTCCAAGCCAAAGAAACGAAAATCAGCTATTCATTGAAATTGATTTCCATCAGTGAAATAATAAAAGTGGATTTAAAAGAAATTTTAAATCAGAATTTTGAATGTTATACGAGTAGAGTAAAAAAAATTCTACTACTCATTATCTTCATTTTATTACCAATTAAAGCCATTGCAGATTGTTTAATCGTCTTAAAAATGGAAATGAAAATTTTCAATAATGCATTTCAATGATTTTTTTTATAATTAGCACACACTCAAAGGTTTTTTGTATACCCTTAATATGCCAGAGACACAGTGTGAGCATTAGGAAAAAAGGGAGGGGTTAGAAAGGAGGTGTCGGTGTACATTGGTTTTGAATTCTTGAACACTGCAATGACATTGAAAGACAGAGCGTGGGAAGACATTCCACATTCGCGTAGTACGGCTAAAAAACAAATCTCTGTACTTCACAGTACGGCCGAAGTTGGGCTCGAGGGTAAACTGATGGGCATTCCTATAGAAGTGCGAGTATTACGGTTGAATTGTTTTAGGGGAGGAATGCAGCTGGCTATTTCACTAGAGCATAGTCCGTTAAAATAACGGTAAAAAAGTGAGGAAAGAAACATTACGACGATGTTGGAGTGACGTTAATGAGTCAATGATGTTATTGTCACCAATCATTTTGAAAGCTTTTCTTTGTATACTATCCAAGAGACCTATATATGGGAGTTATACTCAAGTTTTGGACGTATATACATAGCTTTTATAGATTGTAACCAGATCAGACGGAGAGAAAAATTTCTTGTACCGTCTCAGAACACCCAAACATCTTGCGGCATAAGAGGTGGTTCGTAACGCACATACCGAGAATAGGAAACTTTATTTTGTTCCATAGTTCGTCCTATACTGGAATATAATTGTATTATTTGGAATCCAGACTCTAAAAGTTAATTAATAGGATTGAGAAGATTCAAAAAAATTTTTTGAGACATGCATTAAGGGATTTTCCATTAAACGGTGATAGATACGAGCATTATAGAAGTAGATGTCTGTTGCTTGGAATGCAAACTCTTGAGTCGAGGCGTAGAATGTTTAGTGTTATGTTCGTTCGTGATATTCTTTGTAGTGATATTGATTGTGCTGATTTAATTTCCTTAATTAATATTTATGCTCCAAGCAAAAATTTGAGGATGAGGCAGCTTATTTTCGAGATACCTCACTCTACAAATTATGGACAGCGGGAGCCAATTTCTCATTGTTGTAGATTATTCAATATTTATTATGATGATTTGGATCTGTTCTTGCCAAGATATCAGTTCAAAACATTTGTTTTAAATTTACTTCAAAACGCTAACTTTTTTCACTTTTGAATTAAAACAAAAATAAATAATAATAATGTTTGCATATTATTTTAATAGCATTATTATATAAAAGTTGTTAAAAAATTATTTAAATTAGAATTTAGTAGTTATAAGCAAAATCTGTGGATTGATTATCGTAGATTTGAAAAATAAATAATAATAATAATATCGAGATGTTCAGTTTCGTTGATGCAAGTGCCACTCATAGATAGTGGATAGTGGCGAGGGGGTATATCTCGCTTTAACGATACAAGACAATCATAGTTATAACTGGCACATAAAAGCTAGTAGAATTTTGACGATGGCGATGGGTAATGTTGTTTGGAGCCATAATTTTTTATCCAACTATACAAACACGAACCCCTACCATTCAGAAAATATTTTGAATTCAATAATTTATTTCGCTTATAAATAAGAAATCAATTCAAGAACTGCACTGACTTTTAATACAATTTTTGCCCGAAGGACCTGTTTTTTTAGCTTCTTTAAGCTTGATTTCCATTCAAAAACTTTCACTATCGATTGCGAGTCTGATTGTTATGTCGCAGATATTATCTTCAATAAGGAGCGTAAAAATATAATGACAGTTTGCAAATTGCAACAGTGTGGTTCTAGGTTCTGGCTTCAAATTAAAAAAAAGATATAAAAAAAAACTCGTAACGAAAAAAAAAACAAAAAAATGAAGAATGAAGAATGAGCTACCAATCTGCATCTATCTTTCGTTTAATTTTATCAAAGATAGCCTAAGCCTACTGACTTACAACTCTCAAACATTTCTGCTTACGTGTTTGGAGAAATAAAGGAGGGAACATAAAATTTTCTGCCGATTCTAAACTGCTCAAAAGCAGCACACTTCATGACAAGAGATATTCTTTTAAGATTTGTCAAATCCTCGCAAGAGTCGGTACACCTTTGCAGCTACTAAGAATCGAACCCAAGACCCTCTGCATGACATTCCAACGTACTAACCATTATGCCAAGGGGTACTCTTTTTATTATGGATAACCCAAACATTTGAACTTTTTCATTATCGTGGTTTTCAATGATGACGATGAATTAGCTGTGTAATTTTTATTAAAGGATTTTATTCAAAGTAAAAGATGCCAGGTGTCTGAAACTTATTGAGGAATATTCTTAGGAAATAAAACAACTTCAATTTAGCATATCAGCATTTGACGTTTCACAAAAACAACGACGCTGAAACTTTAGAATCAAAAAAGTGTCGCAACTAGTTCGTTTGGCATTCCGGATCCGAGAGTTTCCGAAGGATCTTTTGGATTACCAAGCGAAAGTGATATTATTCTGTAGAAATGATTTTCCCCTTATTTCTAGCTAATTTGGTTCGAATTGTCTGTGATAGGATTGATCAAAAAATTTCAAAATGCCTCCTATTAACAAGTTGCTAACAGCCATTGTAAAAATATTCTTTCAAACCAATATAAAATTACAATGTATCAAACATTCCATTCCAAGTAATTTAGCCAAACAATTTTCCATCGTCCACCAAAATAAACAAAACCCAAATGGGAAAACTGGAAAATTCTTGTACTAACAAATTTATCTGATGGAGTATAATATGGCTAGAGTATAGAACAAAGAAAAATAAAATAGAAGAAACAAACTTGCTCCTACAAAACTTACTCAGGTTCTTGAAAACCAGCTGGTAACACGTCTCGCCGAACGATTCCATGATGTTGCTGATTAGTTTCATTCATCATAACATTATAAACCGGACCAGTTGTGATGCACTTCACACTAACGATCTCCTTGCTTTTCGCATCTTCGATGATGATTTTGTGGTAATAGACTTTTTTACCCTTAAAAAATAAATTTGAAGAGAATAATAAGAAAAACATAGAAAATTAGTTGAAACATAAAACAAGATTCTTCAGATGATGGTTATAAGTAGGTACTGATGGGAGTGAGGTGATCATCATTGGGATATTATTTTACTATTCTAATGATAAAACTGGCTTAAACTGGAGAAACCCACAAAACTAGTCCCTCTTGAGCGCAACTCTGCCCACTTACCGTTAATTTGTTAAGCATCCTCGTAACACCGCACTCGTAGAAGTCCTTCAGCGAAAGTCGGAACTCGGCAAGACTGCCATTAATACTTGGTTGACATCTAACATCGGGATATCCCTTGAGGCCTTCCAAATAGATTTGTGGTTTGGTTTTATTGTCATTTATGCTATCTGGGATGCCAATTTCCACACGCATTAAATCTTCGGTGCAGTGGACCTTGTGTGAACCTATAAATCGTGTGAGAAAGAGAGAAAAAAAACGCACTGGTTAGACCGGATTTTGCAAAAGAAATGAATACGAATGGGTCGCATGTTCTTCCTCAAGACTCTAAGTCATGTAATGGATTCATTTACATAGTTTATAAATATGTTCAAAGTTGAAGAAGAAAATGCAAAAATACGAGTATCCTGTAAGGAAGAGTTTTATGTAATATGACGCTAACTTTTAAACTGTCTAGTGTTAAGGTAGTTTGAGGTGTCGCAAAAGTTGTCACTCTATCGAAAGATGCTATAATTTTTATAAATCGCAGCAAATGTCAAATCTACATCGACAGTTGGGAAGTAAACACAAAGAACGCGGAATAATTGTTTCAACTTCTTGCCGCCATTTACAAACATTATAGCATCTTCCGATAGGATGATAACTCTTCTTTCACCTTGTAATATGATAGTACTTAACAATTTACCACCTTAAATCAAATTGCTAACTTTTTCTCAAATTTAATCACTTTTAATTCGACAATTCGTGCAAAAAATTAGCAAACAGAACTTTTTTGACAATTGACAATCTGTCATATGAAGTTAGGAATACAGGTACCGAAAACACAAAATACTCGTATTAGCCATTTAAAAATGTTCTTCTTATAAAAAGAAACATTAATATTTTCGTAAAAATTTGAATGCAATACTTTTCTTTACAAAAGATAAGAAGGTTAAAAATTTCTTTTTAAGGTACTGTTATCAAAAACTACATGAAATAAATTATTTCATGAAATGGATTTTAGCGTTTTTTTTTTATATTCTATTACTACGTTTTTATGAGGTGTTGAAGGGAGCTTGAAGCTTGAAAGTTACCGAAATCTATACCATTTCTACGAGTATATTGACAAATAGGAAATATTTTATTAAAATCTTTGAACTCATTTTCGAGAAGAATAATATTTTCATAAACGGGGTTTTTAACAGTTTGTATCAAGTTTTTTGAAAATTTATAATCAGCCCTATCGAGGTATCCGTTCGGAGAAAATTTTTTTCCGATTTGTTCGAAATCGGAGAATTGACATATCGGACAATCTTCCGATAAAATGTGAGGCTCTCATCAACGCATTACGATGAAGTACATTCAGCAAAGAATTTTTGACAGTTGTGCGTTATATTCTTCGAAAATTCTCCGGCAGAAAATAGTTGCGGATTATTTTAAGACAAATGGAATGGAATGAATGCGATGTATGCTTCACTTTTTTTTCTGAACGGGATACCTCGAACGCAATCTAAGTTCTGATCGGAACGGATTATCGTTTCGGAACTTCTTCCGAACGGATACCTCGATAGAGCTAAGTAATTTTAAAAGGTACAACCGAAAAAACGGTTCTCCGGCGAAAAAGTAAAGTTTGTCCTAAACAATTAAAAAAAAATGTGCATGGCAGTGTCCAAAACCATTAGGTGACAAGTTAAAAGAAAATGCATCCAGCCGTTTATGTTATTTGGATATTGTGGTTATGTTTCGAAATTTTGTCGTTTGATGGTTTTGCTCGAATTTTAATCTTCGACGCCTCAAAGGGAATCCCTTGGCGAATTTTGTCCAGTAAGATATTAGTAAAATTTTGTTTTGTCCATCAACAACTCCTCGAACAGATTTTTTCCACTTATCTTTAAGCACCTTTTAGGACAGTATTTAAAATTTAAATTCTCAACTCGTTTGAAAATGCGTAAAGAGGAGGATAATTTAATAGTGTAATAGTTCACGTTTAACGTTGCGTCCGATTCATCTTGATATTAACACATCTAGCCTGTAATTAATAATTTTACAGACGTACGTTGATGTAAGCATAAATAAACCGTTAGCACCGTTAACCAGCTAATGCGATGACTAAGGTTGATCAATTATAAGACAAATGGATTTGAAAGTCAAATTAGGGTGTAATGACCTTAAGTAGCATTGCTTAATATCGTAGCACCCTTGCTCGACTTCCCTATCATCATAATTCCAAGATTTATCGAAATATCTAGTTCGAAACAGGGAGAAGTAGAATGAAACTGATGCACTTAGTCTCTTAGATTTTTAGATTTTCTCTTCTAACGAACTTCAAATGGCCTTCTTTTCATAAAACTGCGATTTTAAGGAGCAGACAAAATTTTACAAATCGCGGAAGAAGACCCTGCGAGGCGAGGGTTATTTTATGTGACTTGTATATGCACATATTTCAACAAATATTTAAACTAATTCGTAATCGGGCAGGTGGATTGCTTCTTTTATTTTAATGTTCATGCACTGAAAAAAAAAAGACATATCATTTTGATATTTTTTCAATATCAATACACATATCATATCAATTTCACTAAAATTGCAGTAAAAAGTTGTTATTCTGATATAAAAAATATTACGTTATATTTTTCATATCAGGAAAACAATAAAATATCAGTTTATCAAGTAATTTTTTTACATTGTAATATCAATTTTTAATATCAAAACTACTATTTCCATTACTAATATCATTTTCACAATAAAAATGTAAGATCAACGTTTTTCAGTATCAAAATGATATTAAAAATATAAATAGTATATTTTTGATATTTTAAAATATCAAAACAACATTTTTTGAATATCAATTCGATACACAACATTTTATGTTACAAATTTTGATATTTTAAAATATCAAAACAACATTTTTTAAATATCCATTTGATACTAAAAATATAAATATAAATATTTTTGATATTTTTAAATATCAAAACAACATTCTTTTAATATCAATTTGATGTGAAAAATGTAAAAATTACATTTTTTTGCTGACTTAAAATATCAAACTTCCCAATCGATCTTTTTACTTTTTACTCAGTCATTGATTTTAAACCGATGAAGTACGTAAGATATTTGTGATTTCGCTTATAAATTTTGTTTTCGAAATGGATCAAAGTGAAAATATTGATTATAATAACTGTGTTGTGTGGTCGGAAAATGAACTGAATTCTTATATTACTCGTAATAACAGTTTGAGTGGAAGTGTCGGTGACGGTGAAAACACTTTTAATAATTCCGAGTGATCTGAACTTGAAAAGTTATTAAAAGAGTGGAACTTGGAAGAAACATTCAGTGACTTAAAATGTAAGTATTTAGCCAATGCCAAGTTTTCTTAAACCACTTTCTTGAAATTCGTAAATGCCGTTCTTAAATCTATGCTTGTTTCTAATAGTTTGTGGAGTAACCATCGACAATCAATTTAAAAGTATTTACTGGTCCACCAATTCACGTATATGTTTTACCAAATGGAAATTTTGTAATTAGAAATAAAGCTTTTTGAAAACAAATAAAACTACTTGGAAAATTTTAACGTTTTTTTTTTTGTTTTAATTTAAAAAGGTCGAAATGGATTGAGATTAATGAAAAGGGTAAGTATAAGTATATTAATGTCAAATGGATATTTTTAAATATATGTATATTTAAAAGTATCAAAGAATAATATCATTTTGATAATTATAACGTTAAACTGTAAACAAAATTATCAAAATAATATTGATATTTGAATGGCATTTCGATATTTAAATTATAAAATTTACATTCAAAAAAATATTATTTTGTTATGATAGACATATCAATTTGATATTTTTAATGTTTTTTAGATACTGAAAAATTGATATTTTTAATGTAAATGAGAGATAAATATTATTAAATATACATTTAAAAATATCAAAGAATAATATCATTCTGATAATTATAACGTGAAAGTGTAAACAAAATTATCAAAATAATATTGATGTTTGAATGTCATTTTGATATTTAAATTATTAAATTTACATTTAAAAAAATGTTATTTTGATATGACAGACATATCAATTTTGATATTTTTAATGTTGGACGACTTTTATCACCGAAAAATATCAATTTTACAGTTGTATTATCAAATTTTTTTTTTCGGTGTGGTGTCAATAAGGTCTAAAGAAAACAAATGGTTATATGTGACCCGGCCTATGACTCAAAAAATTATTTTTCACTTTTTTTTTTGGTTACGATAGTTTTTGAGACGCTCTTTCACATGGTGAAAACCAGAAAGTCCTAACTTGCTTAGAAGTGTACTAAAAATGTAAAGAAAGAAGAGCACAAATAAAAAAAAAACCGAATTTTATTGAAAATCCAGAATCAAGATAATACATGGAATTGAATTAACTAACATAATATTTGGAGCAAAAGCAACACTGCATCTCACCATAGACCGGGTCACTTTTATCTCTGGTGTCACTGTGATACTGTTTGATTTATTTACTCAGGATCCCATTCTGATCAGGTCATGTGAATAACAAAACCTAGTTATTAGACGCGTTTTTTGAAAGAGTGAATAGCCAGGTCAGCAAAATTTTAAAACACAAACAACAACAAAACAAAGAATGAATATAATTATGGTCAGCAATCAAAGTGCACTTTAAATGTATTTTAATTGTTGAAATGTTCAGAGCTTAGGTGGCGCTGAATTCAATTGTAGAGAGAAACATTTAACACTGATTATTAATGTCGATTTCCCTTACACATAAGAAATCAATTTCTTTGTAAAAATTTTGATCCCTCGCCAGATTTTGCGTTCCTTCACACAAAAAAAAATGATTTTTCTTTGACAGGGATCAAAATCTTCAAATCCCTATATTTAAAGAGGGATCTACTCGTATAGGAAACACGCTCTTGCACACACACCAAACGAAAAATGTTCGATCCGGAATCGAAATCCCTAGTGTTTAAAGGAAATCGACATTATTTAAAAAAAAGAGTGAATACAGGGATGTGTCCAGGCCAAGAAATAATGTACGATAGTGGCGTAGCGTAGGGGGGGCGGTGGGGGCGGTCCGCCCCGGGCGGCAGGCCTAGGGGGGCGGCAAAATGTCGCAGGTGATGCGGGTAGAGTAGAAATCATATGTTTCATGACAGATCGTTTGACAAGTCAACAAACAACAATAATGTAAATTTGAAATTTGCCACCCTATCTGTGGTTCGTCGTTGACCGCTCTCGGCTGATTTCCGTGAATTCGTAGACGGTGAGTAGGGCCGTAAGAGTGTATTCCGTATTGTCGTGCGACTCGCGTAACTAAAGCAAAACGTTCCGAAACTCTCGCGAAACTGAAAGGGAGTATTCCGAAACATATGATATGCATATGCGAGATATGATAAGATAACTAGGATTCGACGGAAACGTTGTTCTAGTCTCAGCCAGCTCAATGTTTTTGCTCACTCCCGCATCACAGAAAGTTATTTCGATTGTGTTGTTTATAGTTTAAAAACTGTTGAATCTTCTAAAACCAAACACTTAGTACTTCACTCAACCTTTGAACTAGTTTTTGAAAATGAAAAGAGTTAAAGGAAGCGGCGCGGAATACCACAAGAAAAAGACTAAGAAAGAAGCAGACGCGAAATATTTCAGTTCTAGTTCTGGTTCAAAAGCTACGTTAACGTCGCGTCGGCAGCATCCAGCAGCAGTGAAAGTGATTCCAATGTAAGTAAGATTCCTCCATCTACAATCGTGAGTGGCCTAGAATTGTCCTGAGGTCAATATTCATGGGAATGCATAACTTATTTTACAGGCAGAAGAGGAAGACGTGCCTGCCGTCGAAGTTGGAAGTCGTTCTGATCCCACAACAGAGCAGGGTTAAAACGAAGTCGACTCACCAGAAGTACCTCAAGCATCTAGTCACAAGCCTGCAGAAGAAGTGAACCTCGTGAAGCTGTAAAGACGCTTAAAAATAAGTTTGTGGAAGTTCTTGAGGTACTGAAAGAATTGATGGATCGGTAGCCAGTCTTCTTCTGACAGCCATGCAGTCATTCAACTTCTTCACTTTTCTTTGAGCTGCAGAGCTACCTGAAGAAGATGACGCACAGATTTACCTGCAGCAACGTGGACTGAGTGTGGATAAGTGTGCTCAGAAACTCTGCGTTTTAAAAGCTCTCCTAGTGTAGAGCAGAGACCGTTTCGTCCAAGCCACAATCGACTTTTCTAAGACTCTTTTGAAAAAACTCGGAATCGAACTGAAAACGAGAAGAATTCGCAGGAAAACCGCATGCATGGCGATGAATCCGCAGATGCAACTTTGTCTCACGAGCCTCATTCGTAAGGCCCGTAGAATCCGTTTATGAAACCGCTGATTCTATATTTTACTTTCAATAAAAGATACGAGTACTTCATTGCCTGTGAAATGATGTCTCGAAATTTAATTTTAATTTAGTATTGAATGGGGGGGCAAAATAGGTCTCCCGCCCCGGGCGCCGAGATGGTACGCAACGCCACTGAGTATGAAACATTTAAAAACATCCAAAAACAAAAAAAATATGTCTTAAATGTTTCCAAATTGTTTTGACGTTTTGCGAAACTTTCCCTGCTTTTTAAATATTTACATAGGGAGTGGGGGTTCATGCGTCAAAATTAAAATATCACAAAAAGGGTGGAAGTGTTATTTAATTAATAAAAATAAAAGAAACAAAAAATGAAAATTGTGAAAATAAAATGAAAATATTTATGAAGTGTTTTTTTAAGCAAATGAGAAACATTATTGAGAAAAGTTTTTAAAACAATGTTTCCTGAAATATTTCTTTGGTATGAGTATGTACACACCTTAATAGTGAGCATAACCGTTTTATTCACTTTTAATTGCTGCCCTGATTAAAAGACGATTAAGGAGATGTTGCATTGGTGGGAAGATCTCCAGAGTCCAGATCTATGTACTTGATAATTGTTTCTAATGAGAAATTCTGAAAACCAAGGTGTAATTCGACGAAGCATGTGCTCTGACTGAATTGAGGAATATTATTAAATAATTACACAACCAATGTATCGTGCCGGAAGTGATGGCAAAAAACTCCGCCACTGCGTCAAAATGGAGTTCAGTCAGTAGCTGACATTAATTTATTTGTTTATTTTTTTAAATAAAAATGTTGTATCATACTATAAGAAAAAGTTTTATCAAAATCGCAAGATACGTTTTACACAAACTTTTTCTTTGACTTCTGGAAATTTTGATGGAAGTTTCGTGTACAATCTTATGTTTCTGGTAAATTGCTGATGCGTTTGGGTTATTTAGTTGTCAATCAAGTTTCAGTTATGAAGAGTAAGAGCGAAAGATGTTTTTTTTAAAACATATACCTTTTAATTTTGGTAGTTTTATGTTTGATTCAAACCACGTTTCGTTTTTATTATTTTTTGTACATGCACCCAATACTTGTCCTGTGGAGGTACTAAAACCGAAATGGGTATGTTTTTGTTAGTTTGTGTGTTTGGAAGGGATCTTGAAATGACTCCCACTTCATCCCGCACGACTTTGAAACCAATGGATGGAGATGATGACGACGGGGCAGCGGTCGCAGCGACGGCGATGCCACGTGACGGGAAGGTGGGGTTCAGTGTGTATCTAGTGCAGGTAATTATGCAAGTAGAACACTCGAGGCAAAGTTGCTCCTCTAGCCTAGTGCACTTGGTCTTAGTCGTCGTCGTCATCGGTCGGTTGTAAGTGGAAACTATCGTTGTTGTCTTCAAAGAACAAAGCACCAAGATGCCTCACTGGACATAAAACAAGCTTGGCACACATTCTACCTTTCGCAATACACATATTATCATGCAGTTGGGTGGAAGAATATATCAACCTTTTCCATGGCCAGAGGCTTAACTTAGTATGGACACATTCACATATGCGAAGTCTTGACGCATAATTTACTGCGAAGGAGATATAAACGACAGATCTTGATTTAAGTACGTGCGCCGCATCGCAGCAGCCGCAGTACTCCCAGTCGCTGTTTTATGTGTACCTACGAACTTCGTATGCATTTTATAGCTTCTAGGTCCATCAAAAAAGTTCTAAGAGTCGAAAGGGTAATTAATAAATAATTTATTTGGCAAATGGGAGTTGGCGTTGGGAGGGGCTTTAAGAATATGAGTAATAATAATGTGTGTATGCATATATTTTTTGTAATTAAAAAATAATCAACTTACTGGCATATGTAATAATACTCGACTTCTACACTCATATTATTTCGATGATGAATGGAGAGAATCAAGAAAAACCATCAAAAGAGTTAGTTAATAAAAGAATAATTACGACTGTTTTATGATGCAGAGCTTCTGTCTTTTGACAGGAGATTAAGTTTTAAGACTTTGGCAAGTAATTTCGATGAGTGAATGATGCGGAATTTACAAAGAATTGATTTCTAAAATCTTTCTTCATTGATACACCCAAGACTCAGTGTGATAGTTGGTGGACGACAATTTTACTTAATGACGAACCCATTCCTCCAAAAATGGGCCTCGTCGGTGAATATAATTTTCCAACCGAAATTGTGTTTAATTTCCAACTGCTCAAGAGCCCTGTGCGTGAGCACATATCGGTAGCTCTGTGCTAATAGATCAGTTGAAGTTTGCACGGGTATAAGTCCAAGTTGTAGTCTGCGAAAGACCAAGTTCTTGTGCGCGGTGCGGATTATCCTGCACATCCAAAGACAGCGGCGATATTTTTGACAGATCTTGTATTTCGTTGCTGTAAGAGTGGGTATTGGCAGATTGTTTACTGAACCTTTTGACTTGAATTTATCCACCACGTTACGAATAGACCAGTCGAAAAAACGATTATGGCGAACGTAACAGAAGACCCTCTTTCATTAAACAATTTTATAATTTGCACATACCTATTGTTGAACGCTGTTACTTTTCATGTTGGTTTAGTCAGACAACTTAATAAATGGCAGCCAATTTGACAGATTTAGCTTCAACAATATGGCCGCCATTATCTGTCAAAGTTTAGATATACTTATTTGGAAATCCTTAATTTTGAATACTTACCTTTTACTCAGACCTTTTATGTCCGTGGAGGACCCCTAATGACGCCAGCTCGCCATCGTGTTCGGTTCTTGGATATCAGTCGCAACTCCCTTCAACTCTTGCCTAGTTGGGCTGACTCTTCCTCAACTGTCCTTCTCAATAAGCTTCCCGGTCGTCCAGCTCTTCTTGCTTCTTGAGTGAGCGGATTCCACTGCATTGCATGCGCCGCGATACATTTGTCGCTTTTTCGAAGCGTGTGTCCAATCCACTGCCACTTTCGACGTCGTATAATAGAGTCAATAGTTTCCTGACCCGTTTTCCTGAGGAGCTCTTCGTTTGATATACGATTGGGCCAGAAAATCCTTAGGATGTTTCGTAGACATCTTAATGAACCTTTGCAGCTTCTTAGTGACACCTGCTGTTACTTTCCAAGTGCTGCAACCATAGAGTCCGTAAAGCCTTTGCTTTCTCGATTCGACTGCTGATATCCTGTTTGGTGCTATCCTCGGTAGAGATGATACTTTCAAGGTATTGGAAGCTCTGTATTTTCTCTACCGGTTGTTGAGAAATATTTATGAGATAAAATGACTGGGTTCCGAGGCTGATCATCTTTGTTTGGCCGGAGTTGATTTTCAGCCCCACCAATTTCTGCTTCTCTCTCCATCCCTATAGTTATTTTTTAAATACTTGGTTTTATTAAATAATATTTTATGGGTGCTGTGATCCTGAATGCATATCCTTGGTCCCAATGCCTATAAAGCTCGAAACTTCTACATTGGAAAAAAAACTGTTGTCACTCCGGATGTTGTACTAAAATGAATTAGAATTGAAAGAAAATCGACTTCGCTCTGTCACTCCAAAATGTCGCTTGTAACTACATATACACGTACATGGCCACTGCCATACAATACACACGGTGCATGGCGCAAAACTAAAGTCATAATGTGAATATGTCTTAATTTTGACCAATTACCCAGATCGAAATTTGTTATTTGAACGCAGCGTAAATATCGTCGGCACTCTTTCTTCATCATCGTGCACAATTTTAGCGAACAAGAATTTGGTTGAGCCCCTCGTGCATACTGGGCCCAATAAAGATGTCGCAAGAAGTGTCCGGCCTAGTATCTGGAATCAGCAGAAAATTGTTGGTCCTCTCAATGGCTAACAGGAATGGTTTAGAGTTGTAAGTCACCAAATTTATTTACATATTTTAGACGTTCGTTGCAAATAATTTTAATTAAAAGGCTTGAACCATTGACAAATTGCTGCCTTCTGGCTGTCAAACAAGATTTACTAACTCCCATGCTCTGTTAAATTTGGTAAAGGAAGGAATAATTTTCTTATCCAAAATTATAATGAGGTAGGAAGTGGTCATGTTAACAAACGAAATATGCATTTCTGCAGTTCACAGAACCAACATGAAATTCAAGATGTGTCATTGCATCCCTTAAAAGTGACTGTTTGGTGATGACCCCGATGGAATCACTACTGTAACTGCAGTGAGCGGGCAGATGTTAAATGAGTTTTTTTCACACAAGGTACTTAATTGGGTCTCGAGCATATGTAGCTGGTTCCAGCAGGATGGAACAACTACTCGCACAGTTCAGACAACAGTGGAGATTTTGGGACACCGACTTCTCGGCCAACTAAGCTACCGTCTCGGATATTTGAACTGGCAGTGTAGATCACTGATCTAACCACGCAAGATTTCTTACTTTGGAGCTTTTTTAAATCTTGCATTTACCGCAACAAACCGTCCAAGTCTTGTCTTGAAAGCTAACCTTGTAGAAGAAACCGCCAATTTGGAAACACATATTTTTCGAGCAATAATTCAAAATATCATAAGACGAGCACAAATGTGCATCAACTTGGGAGCTGGACGGTATAGTTTTTTCAGTTTTCATCTTAAAATAAACTTTTCGTGCAAACAGAGCCCATATTCTTCATTTCTAACTAAATGGTAGCCAATTCACATTATGATATTACTTCTGCGCCACCCTAATAATTAATTAATAATTGACTTTAAAATCGTAATAGAACTCAAGTAAAAGTTATTAAGTTAAATGTTAAACCTGTTTTACTCATCAATTCATAAGAATTCTGTTAAAATATTGTTAAAGAAATTTGCGAAAGTAAACCGGGCCGCTTTTTGTGCCTGTTAAATTTAAGACAATTTAGAATTCACTAAGTGGCAATAACAAGGAGGCTGTCTGCAGAAGAGAATAGACCTAACACCACCTGATAGACGAAAAAGATGAATTTGATATTTCATTCCTTAGTAGTCAATTTAGATCAAAATATAATTATGTTATCAACTTGAAACATAAAATGTTTAAATTTTGTAAGCCCTCCTATGATTTTGTTGTTTTTTTTCACAAGCAAGAAACAGCATACACACTATTTCTGCTACAATTCTTTTGGAGTAATTCAAACTACGTTCCTAGCTAACAAAGAAACCAGTTTATGTCTGCTTTTATCATTTCCATCATACCAAAGAGTATTTTCTCATTAATAGAAGTTCGTTTTTGTTTTCGCACTTAATAACATTAATAAAATCCAACTACAACTTGCTAGCAAAAATAATAATACAGAAACAACAAAGAACAGACAAAACCATCACCAAGACAGACAGACAGTAAAAGTGTTAAGCAATAAAGGATTCTAATTGTTCGCATAGCTATCTCATTACAACATCGGCTTCGAATTTCCTCTACAGAGAATCCTACACCGAAGAACCATATTAAGAATAACCAAAGCCCACATAGTGAGTCTTCTTCTGTTTCTGTTGGTAGCTCGCTATTCCTTTAATGGTCAACTTACAATGACTATTCGACCACTTTCCCAGACAATTGTCGCGTGAACGAACCCAAGGCAAAGACAGTCGACAGTCTTAAAGGCTGCCGGCGCGGCATCCATTATTATCATTATCTCTGCCCAGTCGCATGGTTTAAAAATAAATCAAGGACAAGCGTAATTGTTTTGAAATTTAAGGTATAAAACGAGTTGTTTATTTGCGTCCATCGCAGAGGCGCTCGTTTATTCTATATTCAACCTATAATCCTTCCGTCGATGCTCCAAGATATAACAAAATATTTGTGAGCGCGATTACTGAACGACAACAAAACAAACAAAAAAAAAAGGTTCGCCGCTCAGCTCTTTCGTTTTGCGATTATGTATGTATCAGATTATGGTTTTTTTATGCTTTTATTTTGGCATTCGCTGGATAGAATAGTGACCACGACAAAAACAACGACAGCGGCGGTATATTTATCTGATCATTGTCTCAATTCCTGGAGCAGGAATTTATAAAACTCTTCAGAAGTGAAACAGAAGACAGAGGGCAACAACAACACTATACACTACATTCTGCACAATCAAAACGAGTAAGAGGAAAATAAAAGTGTTTAGCTTTTTAATGGTGCGTTCAGGTATTAATCTTGATAAGAAGCAGCAAGTGAAGAGATTGATTGAATCGTCATGTCGTCAAGTGCTTAACGAACTTGCTATGGTGAAAAAGATAAAAATCAGCAGCAATACATTTTGAGGTGAAAATAAAAGAGCCAAAATGACTTATTCTCATGGCTAGAGTTTGATTACGTTTTATTAAATGAGGAATATTTAATATAAAGTAACATAGTTAAAAGCTGTTTGCAATACTATTCTAACTCTGATATTATTTCTGCATCCTATAACAAACGGGCTTCCGGACAAAAATACGCCTATTATAAAACCAACTATCTACCTTAGCAAACATCTACGCAAAATAGATTTTCTTTTTCAAATTAAAATTTGCATTTTCAATGTCTCCGGCTTAAACACGGTGTGTACATTTAATAAATTCCTTAAACGATTTATGTATTTTGCCACACACACACACGATGATCTCCACCCGATCATCAGGGTTAATGGCAATGACGTGTAAGCAAACTTGACAAGTTTCCTTTTAGTGATTCATTAGATACCAACCGCCAGAAGGTCGTCTGCGCTCATAAATTATGTAGCAGCGGACATAGGTAGGTAGATATAGGATTTGTTTTTTTTTTTTATTCACAATATTGCAATTATATTCTATGCATGACGAAGAAGGACGCTTCTCTCCTAAGCGAATTGTAATAAATCGTTTGTTGGCAATCCAATGCAAATGAAATCTGACAGGAAATACTTAGCAAATAATGAATTGCATTTACCGATAAAGAAGATATATGAATGTAATGCGGACAGAAGAAGATAACTTTTATATAAAAAATATAAAAATTCGTGTTGAAAGAAAATCTCAATTATTATCAAGTAGCTCTCCTTGCCCTTTTTTCAGAAAGTCCGTCGTTAGCATTTTTTTTTATCAGAAGTCATTCACTCCACTTTGTTTGATGAGGTTAATAAAAATATACTAGACTATTTGTTGAATGCAAAAGAATCCATAGAATTCACGAGTTCTCAAAAGATTGCATTCAATTGATTGCAATTTTTATAATTTTAAAAGAATTGCACTCACAAGAGATTGCATTCTTTTACAAGCTTCCTAAGTAGATATTTCAGGTTGGCATCAAATGAGTTCCAATGTTCAATTAATTAGTTTAGTTTTGTTCAGTTTATTTATTTTTGTTTTGAAATAATTAAACATTTAAAAGTCTTCTTATATCGCTTGGCAAAGAATTGTGTTGTTGAAGGCAACTATTAGTTTTCGACTACTCTCAGAGTCGCAACTGCAATAAATTTCGCATCCATAAGCAAGAAGAAGAATAACCAGAGTGTAAGTCAACATTTTTTGACTTTTTAATTACGTATTGAAACTCTCGAAGAACTCTAAGAGCTCCTTACACTCTCCCAATAGAAGAATTAATGTCATTCTTCTAAGTTAGGAACCTGTTGAAAAAATGGCTCCAAGAATTTTAGCTGTTTTCACAAAATCGATAGCGATATTATTAGCTTCTTAGAAATAACCGAACATTTGGTTTTCGAAGACTTTAAAAAAACAAAATATGTTTACTTTAAAGATCATGTTATGAACACAGTTAACAATAAGACCAAATAGACTACTCCCACTAAGGTGCACATCATCTGCGTACATCTGTAAAAGTAAGTATCTTAATATGGATATAAATCGAAAAAAGAATTGGGCCTAAAATCGATCCTTGTGGAATACCTTTCTAGACTGGAAAAAATGAAGAGAGTGTATTGGAAGTTCTGAAAGCTTGTTTTCTTTTTCTCAGGTATGAAAGTAGCAAATTAGCTGCAGAAGATTAAAAATAAGCTTGGTGTAGAAGCTTACGTAGAAGAATCGAATGGCCAATTGTATCAAAAGCTTTGGAAAAATCCAGAGCTATGCTTTGGTTGGAAATCAGATTGCAAAGATGTCAGAACATTGGCTCTGCTTAGATACGAATTTATTTGCCTTTGCATTATCCTTTCTAAGACCTTGGGAAGAAAAGGAAGAATGAATATTGGTCGTAATTATTTGTCATTAGAATTTTTCGGTACAGGTACTATCTTGGAATTTTTCCAAAGCCTAGGAAAGACGCCTGTTGTAAGTACAGTGTTAAAAAGACAGCTAATGTAAGTCAAAATCTATGGAAGTAAATGACCTAAAAAACGGGGTGTATACCATCAATTCGAACTACATTTGACTTAAATAACAAAAATGTTTTCAACAATAGCAGTACAATCATTTCCAGAAAACTCAAAAAATGAATCAGGGACGCAAGAGGAATTTTCATAAAGTTCTTCATTTTGGCGAAGTGAATATGTGGTAGGTAATTTCAAGAATAATTTGTTCAACTTATTGATATCAATATCATAATAATCAGAAAACTTTTGCCTTCGAATTCCGAAATCACGAAGATTATTCCACAGTTTTCGACCATTTAAAGATAAATTAAGGCGATCTAAAAAAACTTTAGCTTTGTCAACCGATTGCTTTAGCAACCGATATGACGTATGAAATTCTTTTAAGCTGTATCTTTTCCACATCGTCGGCGTAAATGAGGCATTTAGAGTATTTTAACACAAATGGTAAGTACTTTATAAATAAAATAAAAACAATAGGACCTAAATAACTACTCTGTGGGATTCCTGAATTTATTTTAAACTTATTCGAATCGTTACTGTTAAATAACACCGAATAAGATTTATCGAATAAATAAGATTCGCTAAATCCTTATTTTCTTAATTTAAAAAGTGGAACTCGATGTGGTAGCTTGTCAAAGGCTTTACTGTAATCAGTAAATATACAATCTACTTGTTTATTTTTTTGTTTCAACACAGCGCGTTTTTTAAATGAACCGACACAGTTTTCAGCCAATTCTTTTAAAAAAGTAACAGTAGAGCGACATTTTATAAAACCATGCCAATAAGGAACAATAAATGATTTAACACAAAAACATAACGCTTCACAAATAAATAAAGTTTAGGAATCACAGATAATCGGGCAAAAGACCTGTAGTTTTTCACTTCGTCTTTTTTCAATTTTTAATGCAAAGGGATTATGAAAGAACTTTTTTAAATAGATGGGAATTAACATGAAAACATTGAAAAATTATAAAGAATAAACAAAGGCAATGACAAGTGACGTATGCAGTTTTTTCAAAATAGTAGAGGGTATACAGCTGTCGTAAAATATTTCAAATGGTCAATGTTTTAAGCTATCACAGATTGAAGAATAACAGTTAAAGGTATATCACAGTTGAGAAACTTTAAAAGAAGTCAGAGAAAAGTTGCGTTATAACCCGTGGGTCATGACTTGAAATGTCATTTAACTTGAGAGCAGACGGGTAAGAACAAGATTTTCCTTTGCTATTGTTGCGAACAGAGCTTTATACTCCTACAGTGCCATCTGTTGACAATTGCATATCTACTTTATGGAAGGAACAAAAAAAGCTCTTTTCTAATATCATATGTATTTCCCCTTATTCCAAACAAGTAGAACATTCTAAACAAGAACCTCCATATGTATTTCCCCTTATTCCAAGAAACTAGAACATTCCTAGACAAGAACCTTCGAGAACAACTAATTTGAGTATATAAGGGAGTGTTCACGGTGAGCGGAAGACAGTTGATTTTTGACTATGAAAGTGTGCAAAAGGTTTGCTTATTGTGGAAAGTGTTATTAAACAAGTGTGATTTAAATTTGAATAAAAGTATTTGAGTTGAATATAAATTGAGATTTATTGTTTTGATTTGGAAAGTGTAAATAAAGAAGAAATACTTAAAAGAGAAATAAGTTTTATTTAACGAACCTAGCAAAAATATTACACTATTAACAAAATTCCAAAAACACTTTGGATTCATTTTCAGACCTCTTTGCACATTCTTGGTCGATATAGTTTGGATATAGTTTAAAAGTTGACCATAACTTGTTTCTTCGATTTCTTAGACTTTTGATTTCACTATCGTACCAAACTGCCACAAAAGATCTTGTTAAAACAATCGCTTTGGGATTGTTATTTAAAGAAGTCCAAGTGATGTTAAATCATCAATTAGTTAAGAGTCGTTGGATTTAAAGTTATCCATCCAATCGACATTGACTAGGTTTAAATCGCCAAGCAAATGATTTCATCCTGGTTTTCTAATAAATCATAGATATAGCTTAAGTATTAGAAGGCTTTGGAATAAGCCTCTTGTGGGCTTCCAGAAACTATATATAATGTTATATTATAACATACAGATTCTTGTCTTTAAATGGTAGTTGATGCAGAAAATTTCATTGTCAAGTGAAACAAGAACATGAATCGGAGAAGTTAAGAAGAAAGATTTTACAGCTATGAGAATCCCGCCTCCAACAGTGGCAATATTTGTTTCAAAGTATCTGTCACGTCTATACACATTGAATGTGTCGTCAAACATTTCAGAATCATTTATACCCGCATTTAGTCAGGTTTCGGTGGGACAAATAATATCATACGAGCAGATTGAAGAAGTTTATAGACCTTGTCCGACTTAGACTTAGTCCGAAGACCTCTTACATTCTGATAAAATATGTCAATTAATTGCAACGAATTGTTTGTCTTATCAATCTTTTCTGAAAAGAATTACGAATGTTATTCTTTTCATTTATTTTATTCACGAACTATTATGCCTTCTGGTCAATTTTTCCTATCTACCATCAGATGATTAACCAATTCCTGAGTAAGGTACACTTTAAATGATGCATAATCCATACTTTTAGTTTGCAATTTTTCAAGCTTGAATTTTGATTTGTTGAAACGTGAAGTAATATAATTATGTACATTGATATATCATCACATCTTGTTGCTCGGCCACCTTTAGTTGAATTTCTGGAAAAGAATCCTTATTCAAGTTTGACTGAGGAGTATTATTTTATAGCAATGGTGGCTAGGTGAACGTATGTGAATTTGCAGGTAGTGAGCGGATAGATATAGATGTAAAACGTGGAAGAGATGTTGAGGAGAAATTGAGCATAAATTGCAACTCCACCTCCTCTGTCACTTCGATCAGCCCAATAAAGTCTGTAACCATTCAAGTTAAACATAGTGCTTGGAAAATTAATGGGAAACCAGGTTTCAGAAACATGGAAAGCATCAACTCCAGAGCCTTCAAATATATTTCTAAGCTCGTCAATTTTTCGTCTTAAGTTTTGTGCCTTTATGTGACATACTTGGAATCCAGAACATTCCAAAACACCTTAAGCATAGAACATGAATAATAAATTTTAACATTTATCGTAGTAAATAAAATGAGTAAAAGTCTTACCAATAATTTATAGAAAATGAAAAATAAGAGATAAGTTATTTGCAAAGGTACAAAATAAAAAAAAAATTAACTTAATTAAAGAAAGAGCAGAAGAAAAAGAAAATACTACTCAGTTACAGAAAAAATAATTAATTCAAAATAATTATAAAATAGGATCACGAGCGGGTGAAAAGGGAATTCCATTCAGAATGGCGTCACTAAAACATATCGATTTTCCGGAATCTCCTGTTGTTTACTGAGTTCATCAAAATCGTTTCCGAATGCCGATATATTGTCTTTGTACTTGTTTATTTTATAATTAGTTTTTTATACACGTACCTATAAAAGCTCAACTGAAAATATCGCTGGTTAATAAAAAACCCTATAGAAGACACAATACCTCAAAGATACTTTCTCCAATCTAATACAAATTTTCACATCTTTTCTTTTTCAATTCTGTTCAAAAAAAAAAACCTCCAATTGCTCAAACACCCATATCACGTCGCAGAGACTAACACTTAATCCTTCATCGGTTATAAATCAAAACCTAGATTCTCTGATTGTTTCCGAACTCACGATTGGCAATAATTTACCAGCGTGATACATATTATGTAATCGCATTGAAATTGGATTCGTGAAACTGACGATGGCGTTCCAAGAGGAATTAAATAAAATCTTAGACCAAACCGAAGTCAAACTCCACAAACTATATACAATCTACTTGAAGACTAAGTGTCCAGAGATACTCGCTTGCGGGTTCCCATAGGAACATACATTTTTATACACATGTATACGTCTAAATAAGTTGGGCCATAGCAAAAAGCGCATTCGAATTCTGGATTCCAATGATGTTCTGTGTGCGGTGTTTTCCCAGAAATGCACCAATAAAAAGCGTAACATTATACTATACACCACCAAAACAACAGACTTGTTGTGTGTGTGTTTTTTTTTTTGCTCACAACATCATGCCAACATCAGGTACGAGTACAGGTATTTTTTCCAGAGAACTTTTCACAAGTTCGAATTTGGATTCGGATTGCAAAAACAATAGAACGAAAACTATCTAAGCTGAGGCTAAAGCCAGACAGCAAATTATGTAAATGCGCATGCGCGTCCGCGCAGATTATGAAGGAGAGGCAAATTTTCTAGATTTTCCTGTTGCTTTGGCTGATTGTTCAAGTCCAATCCAGCTTTAGAAAGAAGTTCCTTTGGTTAACTGAAAAGAGGTATTTTTGTCTTGTTGTTGTTGTTATGTTTCGTTGGCCTTATAAAAGAGGTTTTCCATCGGCAATCGATGGATGGTAGGATGATGTCTTAGCAAATGATGTTGCTGTGAATTGATCTTGGTCTCTTCGGTCTTCGATCCATTGAAGATCAAACAGTTGAACGATGTCCGCTTTTATCTACCTTTTCACGTTCCAACTATCTCGACGCGACGCACGGACTACAACGACTGCGACGACGAAAATAGTAGATAAATAATAATTGGAGGTATGACGACCACGACCAGTGCTCTAGGGCACATCAAATTACCAATTAAAGTAGTCTAGACTTACTGTACTAGTTTATTAATATTCTAAGTAGCTATAGATAAAATAATTGTACATTGTAAATGTGTTTATTAGTCAATATAAGACCTCGAAGACGCATAAAAGGGTTGGATCTTGTGTCCCTGGGCAGCAGTGAAGACCTCTGAAAAAGGTCTGCCTGTGCGATTAGAGTGCATTTAATTTAAAATGCAAGAGTGGAGTAATTATTGTAAATTATAGAATTTATAAACGGAGAATAAATGTGATTATAAAAACAGAATATTTGATGAAGCTGAAAATAAAGCTATTAAAAAGAGTCTTTCAACTTAATTTATAATAATTACGAGTACAAAGACATCATGTATTTACAGATTTACAAGACTCAGTATCATTCCAGTACGCAATTTTAATTATGCGTTATTATTTCTGGTGATGTAATTTTAATGTCTCAACAAATACATTAACCTGCAAACGTTTGAAGATAATTCTTCGAAAAATAATAGTTTTTGCGGGAAATGACCTTCCTTTCTCAATATCCCTAGGCTGTTTAGCATGTTTTTCAAAAATTACTTTTTTATAAATTATATTTTATATAAACTGGCATGACCCATGATGCCAAAATTATTCCAGCACCTGAGGGGACATCTCCAACCAAACGAATGTCGCCAGCTTCCATGAACAAATTTTTACATCATTTTGGAGAAAGTAAGATTATTGCACTTGATATTTCAAAAGCATTTGATAGAGTTTTGGCATCAAACTGTGATGAATCTGTTCTTCGCTCGATTCGAACTGCTCAACAAGCTGTGGTGAAAGGTTTTCAGTCTGAAATTCAATGAGTAGATAATAGTGTGCCACAGGGATCCATTTTCTCTCCAACTCTCTTTCTCATATTCATCAATGTTTTTTTGTGTAAAACTGATAATAGAGTACATTTTTTTGCTTACGACATTACATTCAGCTTCTCATATTCGTTTCTAGATGTATGTCTTTGTTCTTCGGATGTAGATTTAAAACAAACTTATTAATAATTAATATCTAATCTCGATGGCATGGCTTGAGTAAAATTCCCATAATTGGGCAGGTGCTCTAATAAACCTTGAACAGAATCCAAACAAGTGCTTTAAAAATGATCATTTGAATCTCTTGAGCACCGCCACAATGTTTTGCGTCTAGCGAAACAGCAAGTTGCATTCGTCCCCTTAAGAAATTCAACCGTTATACTAGAGATTCAAGGAATTCCAAACAATTTACCCTTGATTTTCAGACGTGTTGTTAAATTCAGAAATTCTTTCTTAAGTCGCACAACACGAATGTTCAATACTTAACCCGTGTCAAAATTTTCTTCCCATTACGATTTTCAGACATTCCAAACCTATGTACATCGGTATCTCTTTTTAAATACTTTCCAACTTTCCAAAGCTCTCGCACTGTGCTCAAAAATTTTAGTGCACGCAAAATATAAATAAAAACTTCAACAATGGAATTAAGCACATCTTCGAA
Organism: Philhelius festivus; assembly: GCA_963931855.1. NCBI lineage: Eukaryota > Metazoa > Arthropoda > Insecta > Diptera > Syrphidae > Philhelius > Philhelius festivus. The sequence continues at coordinate 193,766,810 of OZ007554.1, forward strand.
TACAGCCGGAGTGCCCCCCACACGTTTTTTTTTTTTTAATACCGAATATAAGGTTACCTGCCACAAGAATTTTTTTTATAAATATCTTTTTTCTCAAAAACTGTTCGACAAATTAAAAAAAAAAACGAAACATTTTATTTGGTTAAAGCTACATAGGTAGGTTGAAAAAAAATATCATAAAGTGTTTATTAACCCCCCATTTTTTTTTCCTTTTAATTTTCTCAACCGATTTTGATCATTTTTTTGATCTTAAAAAAAATATCAACGTTTTTTTTCCAAAACTTAATATTTCGAAAACCCCATGCTAGATTTTTTTAATCTTGATAAATAAAAGCTTATCAATATAATCTACAAGATTTGAGAAAAAAAAATATTTTACTTGAAAATAACAGTACCCACCATACAAATGTTAAAAAATGTTCTAAAATTGTATGTTTCTCGAAAACGACGCTTTGAATTTTGATACAAATTTTTTTCTTTCAATTAATTTTAACGATCTATAATTTAATAAAAAGATTGAAATTAAGATATTACTGACTTTACCTAAGAAAGAATCATTTTTTAAATTTTGAATTTCTCATTACATCTCAAAAGCGGCTCAATATTTTTTCCTTGGAAATTTAATTTTTATTCGAACAGTAATAAAAACTTTAAGTTGGCGTACCAAATTTTTTTCTTAAAAATGTTTTATACATTTTTTATATCAAATCTTATTTTTTTAAGAAACCATTACAACGACTTTTTATCAGTTTTGTTCTTGCAAAAATGATATTTAATTGAATCACACGACATCTTGTTATTAAGTCCAACTACTAAAGGAGTTGTTTTAGTCATTTAAAAAATGAATTTCATGCTTATGAATAGTTTTTCTCTAATGATATTCATTTTTTAAATTTTTAGTCTTTTACATAAGAGCAAGTTAGTGAGACCCAGTCATGCATTTTATTTTCTCTCATCTGAGAGCCTTGGGAACATATTTTCAATTTCAGAAGACTGGATGTTGACCGAATGCAAAGAGACGTACAAGCCAACTGTTGTGATCTCTTATGATCACACAAGATTCTGTTTGAATAGCAATAAATATAATTAGAAAATTCAATATATTTTATTTTACGTATTTTATTTGCGTCTAGTAGGTACAGGGTTCCAAATTAAAAAGAAAGAAGAAGAAACAGGAAGTAAGAAAGAATGAAAGAATGAAAAATTATGAAAGTGTCAAAATGTGGATTATATTAATTATGGCATTGCCAACACCTTCCCCTTTGAGTTATCTATTATGATGATAATATTATCCAGGCACAAATCTATCGATTGGTCGTCGTGTTCGCTGAGTTCGACGTGGTATAGATGGTAAAGCTGCTACAGTGTTGTTTGGTGAAGTCGTAACATTACTTTCTGGTGACGGAACTAATTCACAAGGTGTTGTCTCGCATTCATACACGTCAAGCGCCCTCTTCCATGGTCTTTCGACTTGAGGTTTGGCAGCAATATCTTCTCTATGACGTATTTGAAGTTGATTGGCATGTGCACGAACTAGTCTGCCACTCTGCAACAAAACATTATACATGACCTTGCCAAAACGTTCAATAATTTGACCTGGCTGCCACTGGAAGTTGTTGCTATTAGTATGAATACTCACGTAAACTAAATCTTGATTGTTGAATGACCTGGGCTTGGTTCCAAATTTTCGATTAAATTGTTTGGACATAGTTGCTTGATTTCTATTATTCTCATTTTGTTCTTTGGGATTTTCAATTAGCTTGGGCTTAATAAGATTCAAAATAATCCGAATATTTCTACCAAACATGATTTCGGCTGGAGACTTTGAATTTGGTATGTTCCGGTTTGGTGTTGAGCGGTAAGATTGGAGAAACGTTTGAAGGTTTTGAGTGATTGTTCCCTCTGTGTTTAATTTCATTAGCGAACGTTTAAAGGTGTCAACAAATCGTTCGGCTTGTCCGTTAGACATCGGGTTGTACGGACTGGAGCAAAGATGTTGGATACCATTCTCTGCCATGTATTGTTGAAACAGCGAGCTCTTGAACTGCGTTCCGTTATCTGAAACGATCGTCTTCGGCAGTCCAAATCGGGAGAATATCTCGCTGAGAATTTCTATAGTACGCTGAGTAGTGATGGATTTTGTTGCAACTATTTCCGGCCATTTAGAAAAAGCGTCCACTAAAATCAGAAAATAATTACCCTCAATTGGTCCAGCGTAGTCCAGATGGAGCCGTTCCCATTGTTCCGTTGGTGTAGGCCATGGCTGTAGCAATGTTTTTGTTGGCATCTTTGCTGCTGACGCACAACTGTTGCAATTTTGGATGAGTGTTTTGATGTCAGTGTCTATGCTTGGCCAATAAACAAAACTTCTGGCTATAGATTTTGTTCTTTCTATGCCTTGATGGCCACGATGGAGTTGTTTGAGAACTCTTTTCCTAAAAAGTTTTGGAATGACGACTCGTTGACCAAACATGATACATCCGTCAATGATGTTGATATCTTCCCTGCGGTTGAAGAATGCTTTTAACTCGTCGTCTTTGATTTCATTTGGCCAGCCATTAGCCACAAAATGAAATATTCGACGGAGTGTGCTGTCCTTTGATGATTCAAACTTAACCATTTTATGAGTAACTGGCAGATATCCGAGACTGTCTGTAAGAATTTGCTTGACTTCCCGTTCTGTTTTGATTGATGCAATCACAAAATCTTCTGCCACTTGTATGTTTTTATCGATGAGCCGTGATAGCACATCTGCATATCCAAAGCTACTCGTTGAAATAAAACTGATGTCAAAATCGTATGCCAATAACTTGACTGCCCAGCGTTGTAGACGATTTGCTTGATGAACAGCTATTCCTGTCTTTTTTCCAAAAATAGCTAGAAGTGGTTTATGATCCGTGTGCAATTTGAACTTTCGACCAAAAACCATTTTGTGGAACTTAGTCACTGCAAAGACAAGAGCGAGACCCTCTATAGCCCTTTTCAGTTGGTGTGAGTGATCGCGATGCATGACATATCGCTTTTATTGTTCCATCAGCATATTCATGCAAAATGCATGCACCTAGGCCATAGTTGGAGGCATCGGCTGCAACTATAATATTTTGCATAGGATCATAATGAGCTAGAAGCAGGTCAGATGAAAGAATTTTTTTCAGGTTGAGAAAACTGTTGTGGTGGTCTTCTGTCCATATCCACCGTGTATTTGCCTTCAACAACTCATCCAATGGTCCTCTGTGTTGTCGCATATTGTCCACAAATTTGCCATAAAAATTTATTGCACCAAGGAAAGATCGAAGTTCCGTCACGTTGGTTGGCTCTGGCATGTTTTTGATGGCCAATATTCGTTCCGGATCGGGATGTAGTCCGTGTTGGTTGATAACGTATCCAAGATATTTGACTTCATTAACCAAAAACTTACATTTAACAAATTTAACCTTAAATCCGTAGTCTTGGATACGACAAAGAACTTCGTGTAAATTCCGATTGTGTTCCTCCAAGTCTGTTCCGGATACAAAGATGTCATCGATGTATGCTGCTGCACCTGACAGTCCAGCAAGCATTTGGTCCATAACTTGTTGGAAAATTGACGGGAACGTTTTCACACCGAACACCATTCGGTTGTATCGGAAGAGACCCATGTGTGTGTTGATGGTCAGTAGGTGCTTTGACTCTTCGTCGACTTTAATTTGCAAGAATGCATCTGACAGGTCTATATGACTGAAGAATCTAGCATTGGCCAGTCTTGCGAAAATATCTTCTGGCAATGGCAGAGGATATTGATGACTTTCGAGCACATTGTTGAGACCAGTGGAAAAATCAGCACAAATGCGTATGCTTCCGTTTGATTTCCTAATAACAACTATAGGAGCGGCCCACTCCGAGTAGTTAACTGGCGAAATCACATTGGTGTCTTGTAGTCGCTGCAGCTCTGCTTCAACTAGGTCTTTGACAGCGTAAGCGACAGGTCGCTTTGGTCGGAAGATTGGTTGAATGTTTGGCTTTGTCACCAGATGTGCCTCTGTTTTATTGCACAGGCCTAATGATTCGTTGAAAACTTCTGGAAAAGAAAGTTTTAAATTTGAAATACATTTTTGAATAGATGTATTAGAACTTTCCAGGTTTTCGCTTGTGACTTGATTGCAGATTGAACTTATTGACATATCTTCGAGATTTAATGCCTTAATCCAGTCGAGTCCCATGACATTTAAATTGTTGATTGGAGTGACATAACATGTGGAATATGCCTGTCTCGTTCTGAATTTGACGTTACAATCAAATTGAGCTGACAATGGTAACTTGCCGGTTGCACTTCGAGCTGTGTGTGACACTTTGTCGACACGTGGACAGTTAATTTTTTTGAAGTTTTTCTCTGATATAATTGTAATATCTGAGGCTGTATCCAACTGTAAGTCAATGTTAGTACCATTTATGTTGACGCTCACATACTTTCGCTCCGATGGCTCAATTTTGTTGGTGATGAAAATGCTTTTTAATTCTGGCCTGAATGTTTTATTGTTGTTATAATTCGACTTTGCTTTTGGTTTGTTGTGCTTATGAGTTTTATTTTTCTGCCTTTTTCCCGCATTACAATACCCTTCTTTGTGGCCTATGGTGTTACATTGCCCACATTTGTGCTTGGCATATGAGCAGTCGCGGGCAAAATGCATGTTACCACAGAACCAGCATGGAGATTTTGGGATAGCTTTTGACTTGATGTTAGTGGTGTGTAGTCGGTTAACTGTTGCATCGGCTTTGGGATTCTCGATGAGTGCTGTGTCCGTTTTTAAATTGATTAAACGTTGGCACTCTCTTGACAAAACATCTAACGTAATGGAAGAACCTTCACTGTCCAGCTTGGTCAACATTTTGGTGCGGATCTCGAAGTCAGATGATGATTTCATTCCCATTACATAAATCAAGCATTTGAATTGATCTAGAGTTAGATCTTTTAACTTGAACTGTTCACAATGTTTGTTCACTATACCTGCGTATGTGATGAAATCACAATGTGATTCTTTTGTGAGCTGCAGACAGTTATATCTCATATTAAACTGTGATGTTTGGAAGCCGAATAGCTGAGTAAGCTTCTGCACAGTTTCCTTGAATGAAAGATCACGAGGGTGCTTTGGCAGAATGTAGTTGATATACTTACTATGAACGATGGAATTTAGTTTTCTCAATAAAAGTCTGACTTTGGCTGCATCGTCCAATTTGGAGGCATCGATTTCAAAAAGATCTTCGTATCGAGCATACCATGTGTCGAATGTGAGGTTATTTTCTATGTCAAAGCAAAACTCAGTGATGTTTGATGCGAGTGCTTCCATGATGAATTCTGGGCTTTTGTTCTCCACTTTAACGTTTCCTGTGTTGGATGTTGCTGATGCTTGCTGTGTGAGCAGCTGTGAAACCAGTGTCTGCATCGTCACATTGTCCTTGTGCTGCTGTTCCTGCATTTGCTGGATCAACTTCTGGAATATTTCTTCCATGATGAGACAACTAATTGCTAAAGTAGATAATACCAAATATCCTCGTCGCCACTGTTGTGATCTCTTATGATCACACAAGATTCTGTTTGAATAGCAATAAATATAATTAGAAAATTCAATATATTTTATTTTACGTATTTTATTTGCGTCTAGTAGGTACAGGGTTCCAAATTAAAAAGAAAGAAGAAGAAACAGGAAGTAAGAAAGAATGAAAGAATGAAAAATTATGAAAGTGTCAAAATGTGGATTATATTAATTATGGCATTGCCAACACCAACCTAAAACCTCCATCGAAAAATAAGAATCTGAATAACTCTAAAATGAATGTAGCTATCGACAGCTTTGAACTAGTTACTTGTGACTCATTGGATAAACAAAAAAGGGCCAAAATGTCCAAAGACAGATACCAGCATCTTCCTAATTATGTGCACAAAGGCAGAGGTTAACGAAAGGTCTTTACAGGATCCACCAGCGACCGTTAAATACGTATTTTTTTATTAATTGTTTCTGAACACATCCCTTCAAAATGACAGTTCGCTCAAAAACCTTAGAAAACAGTCCTTTTTTGATACATATTTAGAAATGTTTTAGATTCATATAAAGTCAGCACGATACTGAAAAGATAAATTTAGCAAGTACTATCGTTATGCTTAAGATGTCGCCCCAATCGTTCGTCTTCATGAGAGTACTATAAGTTTTATTATACAAAGGTCGTGCACCATTATAATACAGGGTGATTTGCATAAGGTGTGACAAAAAGCTAGGGCGTGTAGGTTGGACTTAAATACATTCTTTAATTTTGTTTTTAAATAAAGTTGTTCGAGTGAATAGTTTTTGAAAAATTAATTTTCAAAATCAAAAATTTGAAAAAAAAAATGAAAATTTTTTTTTTAAACAATTTTTTTCAAAGTTTTACGTAATTAAGTATTATTTTTTTATTCAACATTCAATGCTCTTATTAAGTTTTGATCAAACACAAAAAACCGGATGTCAAAATGTTTTGTAGTTTTTGAGAAAATCAAAAATAACAAAAACTACTTTTGTTCTAAGAAAAGCCTTTTATTTTAGTTTTTACGTTTTTGGATTCTTAGGTGAATTTACGATTGAAAGGATTAACTTTCTTTTTACTATTTTTTTAATTATTGTCTTATAACCATACAATAATATGAAAAAGTACTGGATTAACCATATTTCACACATTTTTTCATTGAGAACACCTGCGTGAGAACATTGGTTTAAAATTGACCTGCCACTTTTTTTTTATGGTGGGGTCGGCTTGGCGACGCGACCTGTTTTGTTGTACAAATTATTTCTAATTTAAATGTCAAGTCGTCAACATATCACGATGTCAAATTACTCTCGTGCCGAATTAACGGATATGCATTACTGCTACGGTATGGCTCACGGTCGAAGTCGTGAAGCGCAAAGACTCTACGCTGAAATGTATCCCAATAGGAGGTGTCCCAGTCATACGATATTTTCAAGAATCTATCAACGTCTTCGAGAACACGGAGTACTGGAGCACCGAGAGAGAGAAAATTCATCTTCTGCATCAGTACACATAGAGGAAAGAATTTTGGATATGGTCCGACGTAATCCCTCCCTTAGCACAAGGAGAATAGCTACTATGCTTCAGTTGCCCCAAACTAGAGTATGGGCAGTGCTTCATACCGAGCATTTACACCCGTACCACACTACACCAGTTCAGGAGCTAACCGCAAACGACAAGTTACTGAGAGCTGCATTTTGTCGAACATTATTGCTAAGAGATGAAACTGAACATAATTATTTTGGAAGGATATTCTGGCCGGATGAAGCTCAGTTTACCAGAGATGGAGTAACAAATTTCCACAATTTACATCACTGGAGTAACAAAAGTAGTTTTTGTTATTTTTGACTTTCTCAAAAACTACAAAACATTTCGACATCCGGTTTTTTGTGTTTGATCAAAAATTAATAAAAGCATTGAATATTGAATAAAAAAATATTACTTAATTACGTAAAATTTTGAAAAAAAATTGTTTAAAATCAAAATTTTCATTTTTTTTTTTCAAAATTTTGATTTTGAAAATTAATTTTTCAAAAACTATTCACTCGAACAACTTTATTTAAAAACAAAATTAAAGAATGTATTTCTGGCTTTTCAAAATGCTATAGGATTGCTCTGTAGGTAGCACCGTTATTTTTCAATAATTTTTTTTCTGTTTTAAGTGATTTTTTTCTTAAATTGCCCCTCTCGCCTAAACGGGGGGAAATAGATCCCCCCCTCCAATACGATTTTTTTCTTGTCTAAGTCCAACCTACACGCCCTAGCTTTTTGTCACACCTTATGCAAATCACCCTGTATAATGTTAAATTAGCAAAACCTCATCTTTAGTCAGACTTTAGAATTCGATTTAAGTACATACAATGTTAGTTCAACATAACATTTTTCACTAACACTTTTACATGACCGCAGAGTTAATTGTCACCAATATTTTGTTATTTTAACAATGTTACTTACTTATTAAGGAGGCCATCTTGTTGGTATATATGATTTTAAAATAATAATTTCTGAACAAGAAGAAAATTTCAAATACTGCACTGTAGCATTCGCTAGCAAATGGCTGGCTGTGGACACCTGCGTGGACATTGTTAAAGCAACAATGTGCCATATTAATTTATCATGGTTCAACATTTGGTTATGTAATCAGGTAATAGGAGGGATCGCAAAAAGAAAAGACAACACCAGCGATCTTTACTTTAGACTGTCTTTATTAAAACTGTTCTCAAACATAAATATTTATAATAAGTCGGTGTTGTGAATTGAATACTGCAATGAGCTTTTTGTGACATTTACTGCTCTTCTTAACTTTAAAATATTATATCATTGCCCATACTGCCAACAATCTGTTAACGCACTGCAAAAATTGAATTGCAGTCACTTAAAATCTTAGTTCAATAGAGCAAATTAATTTACCTTATTTTTCTCTAATAGTTAACACTACTTCAAGGGAATGGAAAACCCCTTTTATATAAGACAATTGAGCGAGAATAAGAGAAAGTGGAGAGAATTAAAAATGAGAAACCGATGTCTTCACATACCTGCATATCATAATGAGAGGAAAAACAGAGCTTGGTAGAACATTCCACATTCGTGTAGTTTGGCTAAAGAAATCATGTCTGTAATTAACAGTATACTTTCAAGGTAGGGCTCGAGGGTAAATTGATGAGCACTCCTTAAAGAGTGAGTGTAACGGTTGAATTGTTTAATAGCAACTGGCTATTTTACTAGAACACTGACTTTAAAAAAAAAAACCAGAAAATATAGAGAGACAATAAACATTACAACAATACGGTGTTGAAGTCACATAAATGTTTGTATGTCTCCAAGAACGCTCTTTTCTAAATACTTTTCAAAAGACCGAAGTAACTCAAGTATTTACGTTGATATGTTAGTTTGACAAGATGATTCATTAAGAGTTGTGTTAAGCTTGAAAGATGTAACGTTGATAATTCACGTAACTTAGGTTGAATAAACACGGACTAGAGGCTTTAAAATAGTGTGCCTTAGTAAATATCTAATATGATCAAGCGGGTTGAAAAATGACAACCTGATGACTGGGCATTTTAAAAGCTCACAATACGCTAACATACCTAATATTTCTTCAAAATTCGAACGTCAAAAATAAACTCTGTCGAATTGATAGCTTTATGTCTTAATTTCTATGTGAGTAAATACTGTTTTTTTAATTTGCACATGAAGTCACGAAACAAAGCACCAAGCAAAACTAAACAAAATACAAAACAACTTTCAGAGAAACTTCCACTTCAATCTTTAGAAAACAAAAACGCTCGCAATCAATGTTTAGCACATCATAATCGCACGATTCTAAGCCAATCTATCATTTTTGCAATAGTTTATCCGCTTAGAGTCGTCGCGTCTGTCGGTCGGTGCGAATTGTATATTGCGTGCTTCTCGATCTTCAGCCATCATCATCGTTATTCGTTCGTTCGCTCAATGATGGTGATTTCCGAAGCGAAAGGTTCAATTTACTCCAGCCATTTGTTAGGTCTAATGACACTAATAATGTAATCTCACCATAAACCGTCGATAGCAACTTTTCACACACTGACCTATATTCCACCTTTCCTTATAGACTTTTCATTCCGTCATGCCAGCCGATCCACCGAATAGAACACAATCTATAAGAAAAAAAAAACATTCACGTAACTTGAATACAAAGTCCTCCTCTCAACGAGATAGACAGACTCCATGACTGGCAAGGCTCCGCCAAAATTCCATAAGACCGGCCATCAATCAAAAAAGAAGATACTTCCACTTTACACCACTTGAAGTGCTAGTGTCTATAGAGTGTATTTAAGTGTATTTTTGCGAAGGAGTCCATTATTTCAGAGTGTACGAGTATGTATGTCTCGTCTTCAACAGAAGACTTTTTTAAAAAGCTTGTCGAAGAGGCGAGTAGGACTGGGACAAATGATAAATGTTTGCCAATAACGATATAGCAACAACTGTCTTCAGTATACCTACTCTTTCTTCCCGCACAATTCCCACAACCAGCCTCTGTCTGCTTGTCATGATAACCCATGCCACAGACCACAGACTCGAATGAAGATTCATCCGTTGAAGTCAAAGTCGAAGTTCAACCTCTATAGATGCGAAAATTCCTCATGATTTATAATTATCCCGGCTTTTTGATGATAATTCCAATCGACACCAAATAAAAGTTGTTTCTGTTTACCTTTTTTTTTTCTTTCTTCCTTTTATAAAAAAAATTCAATCAAGAGGATACAATGAACAATGTCGACAATGTTCGGCGGAATGAATGTTCGATCATTGATGGCCAACAGCTGAGTGGCTTATCCCATAGCTCCTCTAATGTTAATATACAACACATTATACAGGTTGAAGGATGATTTGCTATCTGCAGAAGTCATCGCTAATAATGATGAAGAACTTTCGTTGCATTTGTGCGCTGTGCGCAGATGGTTTAAGTGCTTGGCTCCAATAGTTCAACTTAACGGTGTCATGCGTTGAGAAGCCTGGTATTGGGAATTTCATGGGGCCATTATTTACTAGTATGGTTTGAGGCAACACTCAAGCCGTGATAACAATAGATTAAAGAGCAACAAAGTATATTCAAATGCAATTTAAGCAACCATTCACAATAGAGAAACCAATTTAACACCTTCATTATGAGACCGCCAAAAATTTGTTGGAGATGTTAGAAGTTTTCCGTGCACAAAACACAAAAGCTTTTAAGTACAAGTTTACTAGAAGCTTTGTTTCATGAACTTATGTGTAAATTAAAATTATAAAAAAAAAATATTATTAACAAATATTTACTTACAAGTTAAGACATAAAACTGACTGAGTTTTTATTTAAAATTCCGAAATTTTGAATTTGATTTTTATTGAATTATGTGCTGTGTGAAATTCAGTTGATTTTAAATTTGCTTCCCAGAGGTTTTTAAAAACACTTTTAGACTGACTTGTAGAGATAATTGTGCCCTTATCAAGAGAAAGGGTGGCATTCGTTACATTACTTTAAAATCGAATTAGAAAATCTGATCAAGAACGGGTCTCGCAGTTCTGAATTACGGTCTTTTCGGCTAAGCCTAACAGAAATGATATTGGTTACTAAAATAAACTGTACCTACAAGTCATATATTTTCACTTGCTCTAAAGGGCAAGGAGTAGTTAGTTAATACCTAAGTCAAACTTACGATAATAGGGAAATTCAAAAAATCGGTTTTCCTGACAATGTCGTCTGTGCATTCAGTTTTAAATCAAATTTCAAATTTGGTACAAAGAATTTCTATGTAATTCCCCAGAGAAGATGTTCAAATTTTATCTGGAACTGGTAGGTTAAAAACACATAACACACTTTCGTTTTTTTTAATTTTCTCGAAAGCGACTCAAAAGATATTGATTAAACTTCGTACCTGTCTTAGATATAAGATATAAGACAGTTCCTGGATTTTTTATTTCTTAGATTTTCGACATATTTTAGGGTTATACCAGTTTATATCGTTACCAAAGTTAAAATTTATTTATTTTAGTACTTTTGATGACACTTTTTATTTACTAATGTCTTTATAAATAAATAGAGCCCAGTCTTAGGTTTGAACCACAATTACAAAATTCGTACGATCAGTCCAACGTAACAACCATTATGTCCTTGAAGCAAATTGTTATTGTCCTTAGAATGGCACTTCCATTGAAGAAGTCAAACAGCTCTCAGTACTCGGTATGTGTTAATGACAACATTCTCGAACGGCTAAGGATTTATTTATCGACGCGACACATAAGCAATTTTCAAACTCCTCTGACCTGGATTCAATATATTAGACGTTTATAGGCTCAAACCAGAGTGTAAATCACACCTTTGGTCATAAGCAGCCCAACTTGTCTTCATTAATTTAATAGAATTCAGAAGGTTGATAGGAATCAAAATTATCATGGAATAATTCTCATCTCCTGAACACGAAAACACCGTGCTTGATTTTTTTGAATCTTGTTTTTTTAATACTATTTACAAGATTTAATAAAAACAAATTTTATTTTATCTGCAAATATATGTTAAAAAATAATGTTCTGAAATCGTATTTTCGTCGAAAACGATACATAGAATGATAAATATTTTTTTCGTCTAATTTTATTCTAATTTTAGTCTATTATTTGATAAAATTAAAATTAAAACATTACTGACTGTACCTACCGTAGAATCATGTTTTGAATTTAGATTTTCTTTCTACTGGCCCAACTGATTTTAATAAATTTTGTTTACAGAAGTTCCTAAAAGGTTTAAATATTATTGCATGCTAAAACTTATAAAAAAATATTTTTTTAATATAAAAAAATTAACGGCTGGGTTCCACGAACTTGCTCTTATGTAAGGACTAAGAATTTTAAAATAAATTCAAAATGTATTTTTTTAAGTAATGAAATTGAATGTTTTGTAAACTTTTAAGAAGTTTCTTTATAAAAAATATCATTAAAATCCAATCGTGTGAAATTAATCGAAAGAAAAAAAAAATTATCAAAATTCTAGGAGCCGTTTTCGAGAAAAATACGATTTTCGAAAACCAATTTTTAACATTTGTATGGTGGGTACCACTATATAAAACATAAAATTTTATTTCTCACGTAGACTGTATTAAAAAACTTTTAACTGTTAAGTTTTAAATAAATTGACCATAGGGTTTTCGAAATTTGATTTTTTTTTTAAATCCAAAAATTTTTTTTTTAAACTTGAATACAAAATACTATCGAAGCTGTTAGGGAGCCTTAGCATAAAAAATGATGAAAATCGGTTCAACCGTTCTTCAGAAAATCATAAACAAAAGAAATGGTTCTAGAGGGGTACTTTTAATAAACCATTTTTCGAAAATTTTCTTTCAACAATTATTTATCTTTAATTAAATGACATTTTTTGAATTTTTTTTTTAAATCTGCCGAACCGTTTTGAGAAAAAAATATTCTATAAAAATTTGTATCATTATTGTTGGCCTTAAAAAAAAAGAAACGGGTTGGGCAACAAATTTAAAAATGCTATCTACGAAGTTTAAAGAAAATCGTTGAACAGACAGACGGACAGAATTGCGAGACCCACTTTTTACGTATTCTCTATAATAAAAATCTCAAGTTCGTTTTTGCTTAAAACTTAGTAGACCGCATTTTTAGACTTCTATTTTTTTTTTAAATAAAAATAACGGTACCTGCCGTGGAATTTTTTTTTATAATTTTAAAAAATATATTTTTTTCTCAAAAACTGTTCAACAAATTTAAAAAAACAATACAAGAAACATGATTTAGTAAAAGCCACCTTATAGTTAAAAATAAATGGTTATTACCTTCCATAGAATCATTTTTCTGTTTTCGATCTTATCAAATTTTACAGCTTATTTTGCAAATTTGTGTATGATTTAAAGCTCCTAAAAAAATGAATAGTATTGTGAAATAAAATTTTCAGACGTTTTTTGCGATTCAAAAACAATTAAATTTTTGTTAAAAACCCAATATTTCAAAAACCACGTGTTATATTTTTTTTTCTCGAAAACGACTACATCAATTTTAATAAAAAAAAATATATGTATCTACAATATTCTATTCATATATCTTTTTTTATAGAGGTAAGGTTAATTTCCATTTAATTTATTTTTGACTCAACTGACTAATAAAAAGTATTGCAACAATTTACGAGTAAAGCTATTAAATACGGTACTTTGTCAGAAATCTTTTTTCCATTAATATTTATTGGCGTGCGCGGTGTGGAGAACCGAGTTGCCGTTCCTAGGCAAGCGCATGCTTCTGTGATGGTTTGGACTGCTGTGATTGCAAATGGATGGTGTCCATTTCGATTTAATCGAACAGGGAGTTACAGTAAATCAGCAAGTGTACCGACAAAAGGTGTTAAATGATGCCTTTGTTCCTTGTCAATGGACATTTCGGCAGGATGCAGCACATTCTCATAGGGCCCGTTTAAAGCAATAATTTCTTCTCGATAACGTTCCCCCGTTAATTTCTTCGTATCAGTGGCCTCCCTACTCACCAGACTTGAACCAAATTGACTTCTCCAAATCGTCCATTTTGGAGGCATTGCACCACTGAAGTGTCGCACAGGACCACATTCGCGTGCAATAGTAGGAGCTACGAGTATATCGAGCAGTGACATGGTTTTCAAAAAATTAAATGTATTACAAATATGTCTATACAATTTGAAACTCAAAACTCTAATAATAAAAAATCTAAAGACAAAATTTCGCAGCAAATTTTGTCGACTTTCAAAACGTGGGTTGTTGTCGCTTAAGTCTGAGAATACCGAGAATGTTATACCGAATCGAAAGAAACCTCAAAAGGAATCAAACAAAAGAAGTGTTTGTGACTTGTGAGTCTCCACAACGGTGGAAAGGGATGCTAAGCTAGAAAAACAAATAGAAAGGGGAAAATCAACGTCATTTTATTGTATTTTGCAGTACCAAGGCTTATTTAAAAGGTTTCTACTTTTCATTTTTTACTCTCAAAACATAGAACATTTATATATACATATATGTACTCATTTTCTTCTTTCAATATTTCTATCAATCGCTTACAAAATTGATACATCCTTGAAAAGATGTGTAATGAAAAAGATATTCAAGACATATCAATTCAACAATTTAGACAGAATGTATGTTTGCTTGACAACATTTTTATTTCATCCATAACGACAACCAATTTAAGTGTTGGGATATTTTCACCTTAGGAAAATAATTTCACTCAAAAAATGAGAGCAATCCGTGTGTTTTTCTTTTCACCATTACATTTAGTTCTTATACGACAAATGCAGGGAGCGTGGCATCCATTCCATCGATGACATGTATTGCATATGGCTTAAAGATAATTCCATAATAGTTTGTTCACATAACCACTTGGAACAAGTTTAACAACTGGAACGAATTGCTTCAGGAATGTCATATACTAACGTAGATATAAGTTTCAGCCTTAAATGAGCCATTAAATTATCGCTGAAACTAAGGGGCAAGTGAAGATAACCTATTTAATAATTATATTATGGAGCATTTTTATTAATGATTTTGCACAATTTTATGTTTTGTATTTAAGTGTGCGTAGTACGTGACTCCATTAGGTATCAATAGGTTTTACAAAATTGGATGAACCAATTTTTCTTTAAATATGGTGATTCCGGGAATTCAAGTTCCAGCTTGCGAGTCTTTGATCATAATTTCGCACCAGATTCTCACTGCATTTATATATGAAAGTTGAGATATTGTTGATCTCTTGCCATGCTATGGAGTAATCGTAATTTAAATCTATTGTAACCGCCCATTCGACAAAAAAAAAAGATATTCAAAACGGAAAAAGATAGACATCATCAACTAACGTCTCAAGGCTTTCATCAAGATTTATAAAGTAAAGAATAGAAATAGAGCTTGTAAGTAATGGTAGATAGTTTTATTGATGCTCATACGAGTACATTTAAACTCTCGAAAGAGGAATATTTTCTTTAGAAAATCAAGTCTTAGGAAAATTTGATTAAAATTATGTAGTTATGTAGAGTTAAAAAACATATTAGAGCATCATACTTCTAGTTTAACTGCCGCTGTTGTTTATTAAAAGGATTAAAAGTAATTTCTCTCATCGCTACCATCGTCTCAAAATATGAAGAGCCAAATCCAAAACCAAATCTCCAACCTCGGAAACTGGGTTTTTAAAGAAAGTCAAACAATAAGTTCAACTTTTTTTTATAGATCGTTTTACATAGATTTTACACGTGCTTAAGGGTATGTTAAGAGACCCTTAACTTGTTGCAACAGCCGGCGATGACAGTCCCACCACCAACTTCCTAAACTTCCTTATGCTTAACACTTTTGAAAAAATTCAGGAAAACCTACAAAGAAGTTCAAATTCTCTCTAAAAAGGCTGCTTCAATAAGTGATGATTTTCTTGGGAATGATCCTCAAAAACCGCATTTACAACTGATACTTTTCCAGCCAATCTTTATTTTATATTTTGCGGACACGAAAGATATTATGACTATCATTAAAATGTTTGAACACAGTGCGGGTGTTAGGAAAGTTGGAGAGGATTTTAAAGGAGATAACAATGCCCAATGGTTTTGAATATCGGAACATCGCAATGAGAAAAGCATATCTCCGGAAAAAGTATTCCACATTCGTGAAGTGCGGCTTCCTCTGAATTTAACAAAACTTCCGAAATTGGGTTCAAGGATAAGCTGATGGGCATTCCTAAGCAGATGAAAAAAAGCAAAAATCGTGGCTATACCGAAGAGGGACAACAGCAAGAACGTCTTCGGAAATAGAGCCTTCTAAGTTCTAACTTTTGTGAACTATGATTCGAATTGATACGAGGGTTCCGCAATGATATAAATTAGGCCCGTTATTTTGCAACATACACATATTAGAATATAAGACCAGCCACAGCACAGACTCCGCTGTTTGCCGATGAGTCCTTAACGAACTTTAATTCTATATCATTGATATTTGCTACAAGATGAGCATTGCCAGTTTTCAAAATCAGTTCCGCCAAATCTGAACTAGTATTCTTCAGATGACTAAGCTGCTAGGGGAGTTCAAAATACACCTTACCATCAAAAGCAAGAATTCCAAGATCACCCTACTCAACGGGACAAACGTATCAGTCAAAAATAATGTGAAATACCTGGGAACACAGTTGAACGAGCTGTACCGGTTCAATCCACATGCAACAGCTTTCCTGAGAAAAGCTTATTTCCTATCCAAATGCAACAGCTGTGCTGACGAAAGCCAGTTCCAACTTCCACCGAATTTATCCACTAATCCGAGGGCAGACTGTAAGACTGATCATCAACAACTTTTTTTCTTTATACGATCCACATTACCAGTAACAAGATGGCGATTTGCGATAGGACGATCATCTGGCTCTGTACAGACATGTATTATTACAAGATACGTAGAAATCAAGACAGCAACAAAAAACAACTCTATAACTCATCCACCACCCCGATGAGTTTCACTTTGTCGTGGTGGGGTGGCTTACTTCTATTTCTCCGGCTTGCTGGGGATTTAGACAACAAAGTAAACTCTAGGAGTATCTTTCCTAGTTACTTGCGAAACGAAGCGAAGACACAAATCAGGATACTAGTTTTAGCCCGAACAGTATTCAAAAAGTTTAGTGTTATATCCCATCTCAGGCTCTATCTGAGTAACGGATCCCTGGTACTAGATAAGTTAAAAGATTCTATACAAAAATCTTGGACGATGTGATCACCATGTCATGGCCAAAACGTAAAGTAAAGCATTTGAGTTTAAAATGTCTCCTTTGCTCGTACGGTTTTGGTTTGGCAATCTTGGAAATGTGTTAAAAATAAACGATCGTTGAGATCAAGAAGATTGCTTGGGAGTATCTTTCCCAACCTAAGACAATTGACGAAAAATAAAAACAGGAAGCACACTTTAGTGATTGGTTATTACCTTGATCGATTGCTGGGTGTGTGTATCCTGGGGTTGACAGGCCCTGAGTTTTGCAGGAACTCATCTGTAAGTGACTTTTGTTGACCTCGGTTGCGAAGCTCCAACGGAAGCTATATTCTGGCACCACGGGAGATAGTGCCCAGGAGTTAGAGATAGGTTGCGTAGTGCAACCCTTCTTTCTCAGACTATCTATGAGGTAGGCCCCCTAGTGGGAGTATCGTGTCGTGGTGGCGTGGTTTACTCCAAATGCGGCAACATATGAATTTCAAGCGTGCTTGAATTCAAGAGGTGTTAGATAGACCTCGCCTTTATGCAAGAGGTGTGCACATGCACATGCAACATGACACAGCTTTGCTACTGAGTTGGCTTCGGCTGACTCGGATTTAATGGTCAGGGCTCAATCTGACTCCGATGAAGGTAGGCTCTCCGTGGCATTAAGTCTTAACAGACATGTGCTCACGTTAAACCAAACATAGGTTCTATAACTCATCCAATCCCTCCAAAGACGCCTGTAATAACACTCGAACCCTTTAAAAAGAAGAAATATAAACCAGTAGAGACTTAGTAACCAATTGTGTCTTGTAAACATGGAAACGAAATGTTTATTTAAAATCAGTTTATAAAAATCAGCCTTTAAAAATAGTACCAAGGACAGGATGGGATTTCCAACTTCGTCTAGAATAGATTTGTGTACCTTATTATTTTTGAACTTCTAGCTATCAGCGTGAACAGTTGCATCAAAGACTGACTTCCCAAAAACTGAAAAAAAAAATGCAAAAATCGTGATTCCCACGAAAGGTCCTACGAACGAAGCCTCCATTTACAGGTTGATATTCATAACTAAAAACATAACAAAGCCCGTGAAACTTGCTGATGCTTAAAAAGCTCAAGAATCTCTACAGCGAAAACGCCAACATCCCTGAAATGCACTTCGGGGTTTTCGGAAAAAAAATTCTACTTAAAGTGGAAGTGTCAATATGATAACTCCTCAGTTCTTATTAGCCATCGTGTTATCGAAAAAGCATTTACTGGTATATGGATAGGCGGTCTTATCAATAAACTTAATTTACTAGGCTTTCTTTCAGAATTAATCAAAATGATATTTTCTTTTTTTCCAGCAACTACTTTGTGCAACTAGTTCAGGACTACTAAAACCACAAATCAACAAGGAAGAGCTGGAATCGCCCAAGGCTCGAAACTTGGAGCATGTATCTACAACATCGTGACCTCGGAATAACCAATCTCAAATGAATGCTAGTTCGTTTTTAACTTCTGCACCACTAATCACCGCTCGTTAACACTTCAAGATCTTCGGAAAGTCCTCGAATCTTTATATAAGAAGTGAATCAACACGAATAAAAACTTCCTTAGAAGACTTCTTACTAACAGAAACATTCCCACAGTATCAAATTGCAGAAACATGGAAGAGAGTGTTAACGAGAGAGTACAAAGTTCCACCTTCCTGACAATTTAGTTCGAGAAATTCATTTTCTAAACTTATAATTATTTATTCGCGCCTTTATCAATTATAGTTTTTGACGTTTGGTGTGAATAATTTCGAGCTCAGCCAGTACTTGACAATTTGACAGTTTCACATTTCTGCGAGAGTATTTCATCCCACTCCTCGAAATTTGAAAGACTGTGAGCTTTACTTTAAGATCGATTAAATCATCCGCTAACGAGATACCACAAAAGTTTATTACAAAACTCTTCATGCATCTGTATAATGCATATCCGTCTACTTTATCTGATCTGCAATAACAACGATGCAATTAGTAAGTTTATTCTCATTTCAAATAAATCAAACCTTAAATCACCAGAACGTAATTATAATTCTATGATTTCATGTGAAAACGCAAAACATAAAAACGAACAAGGTCCCAGTCGACACCGACACACCTCTATCAACATCATCTTATAAATATTTAATTACACGCTTACGGTGGCAAGCGATTGTTTCAGATGGGTCTTTTCATATAAATTCCATGGAAAATTGAATCTATTAGTGAAGAAAGGGGCTCTCTTTCTCTCTATCTCTGCGTGTGTTTTATAATTTGTGCACAAAAGCAAAATCATGAACACTCCGTAGTTTGTGTGCTCAAAGGAAGCGACACGCAAAACTGTTCATTTATGCTAAAAGGTCTTAATAAAACTTGCCTTTACGCATGCGCACTGCGCATCAGCCAACCTGATGTGTAACTGACACACGTCAATGGAGAGTGTGCACCTATCTTCCGTGTGGCTATTAAATAACAAAATATGCACATTTGCACCCAACACTATAAGCGCTAAAGCCCAGTCAAGAGACAAGCTAGAGCTATATTATAGCAAAAGCCAAGCCACCAGTGCAGAATAAAAGCCTTTAAAGTCATTGAGGCTAGGCGCATTCCGCATGCGTGCCCAGACACTGTTTGCTGGGTATCTATACTACCTACTTAGCTGAGCTCACTTACTACTGGGTCCGTTCGATTTAAGACGCGCAGTCTCTCGTGACGTAACTGACTCCAATCAAGTTACCCACGATCATCCGTAAGAATAAGAGTATCGTGTTGTTGTTTTATCGAAACATTCTCCAAAGCCTTGCCATCTTATTCCTGGTACCTATACCTCTACCAGCCAGCCACAATGAGACAATGAAGCATTTTGTTTCTGCGTGGCAATCTTACTCTACTTAGTATTCATAACAAGGCGGACATGTCCTCCTGCTTATGTAATTCAACGCATTAATAATAATGCAGATGCAACTGGAACCAGTTGCCATTGCCACAAATTACGCCAGCAAAAAATGGCTGCGAACTGATTTTTTCCCATCACGCATATTTGCCCAGAAGTTAAAAAGAAACTAAAAAGTCCTTCCACGAATTTGCCGTCTGACTTCATTTAAGAAGGAAAAGGAATATATTGGTTGGATATGTATATAATATGTATTTAAAAGAATTTTAGGGTAAATATCCCAATTATTGGCAAAAAACAACAACTGAGCTGGTAGCCAAGGACGATCAAGAGAACGTTGCAGTAGAAGCGCGGACAAATCATTTCTGTAAACTGTATCACAACAACGACGATCTGAATTCTTCTGTCAGGCAGATTGTACCATTTCACCCAGATGACGTAGACCAACAGTCTGGCAGTCATCCACAAACCAAGGTCAAGAAAAACCTCACCGATACCTTTATTGTCGGAAAAGGTTTTAAACAAGGTAGTGCGATGTTATGCGAGTTCCATAACATTCTTCTTGGAAAAATAGTGAAAAACTCTCGCCCTAAGACTAGAGGTCAAATCTTTAAGTAATCCGTCCAATAACTTGCATTGACAGACGAAAAAAAAGGATATTAATAGTGCTTTCGTGATTTATTGAAAAGGAAATGGAAAAGATGGGTTTGGCGGTCAATGTGGGCAAGACCAAGTATTCTGTCATCACGAAAGGACACCAAACGTCATATTGACACTGTGCATTTAATTACCAACAAACGCCAACAATCAGTGGCTCTATATTGGAAGAAGAAAGAACTGCAGCCTATCAACCATCCCAGAGAAAGAACCTGTGGGTTTGAGAAAGAATATTTTCAACTTAAGAAAGTGACCTAATATACATTTGAATAAATGTCAGTACAAAATAAGAGATGATTCTGTGTAGAAAGGAGAGGGCTTAAAATCGTGATCGAAACAATATCCAGAGGCTTTACATCTGACTGCTGGTTTTATGGCCAGACCCATAAACTTCGAAAGAAGGAATGTAAGGAATGTAAGTATCCAAGCGATATGTAGGCATTATATAAAACGAGTAATTGGTCAAGAAAACCTTATCATGAAGAACAATACAGAAAAGGGTACCTCGGCAGCTTAAAAACTACAAGACCGCAGGATCTACAAGCTTATCTGTAGAACTCTTCAAAGAAAGAGATGATTTTTTGATAGGATACATAAATCAAATCAGCGAACCAAGTATGTGTTGATAGCTGGACAGTAAGTGTAAGATCCATAAGCCCCATGTAACTGCATTCATTTTCAGTGAATCTATATGTCGTTGACCGAATTCAGAATCTCGGGAAAATTAATTTAACTTAGTAATGTGTAACAAGGGTAGAGATCCTGCAAAATTTTCCAAATATGCACAGAGAAATGCGCCATGCGCTTTCATGCAATTTCTGAAGGAGATAGTCCACAGTGGAAGCATTAACACCGAGGGCACTATTTTAAAGAAATCTGTTCAAATATAAGCGTGTACCGATGTTCCGAATGTTTCGTATTAGAGTTCTTCATGGCGATTAAAGAACAGGCGGAACTTATTGGTCTTGAAGTAAACAAGGACAAAACTAATTAAACATCAAGTATCAACAAACAAAACAAACATAAAAATAATAACTTAGTGGATATCCCCGAGGAAGTATTACCTTTAATTATACTCCGCTAATTCGGTTTGGGGAAACAAATATATTCCTCACGCTAAAAAGAATCTACACACTCTAGAAATATCTACTACTGTCAGCCATTACATTACATTACATATTTAAAGATTGTTAAAAGACATTATACATATAGAATTAAAAGTTGTCAATCAGGCAGACGGCAAACAGCCATGCTATATAATTTGTAATATTTATGTATGAACATTAAACATTGAAAAATAAATCTAATCTAAAATCTAATCATTACATATTACACTACTCCGTAGATAAATCTACGAAGTAGAGACACTTAAAGCACTGGCAACTGAGGCCTCGGCTTAGACAATACAACAGAGAGAGACAGACAGACAGACAGAAAGGAAGAACAACAGAAGAAACACATGTCAACAGCACACGGTTGGTATTTGAACGGTCCCCCATCCAAGTACTAACCATGCGCAATGATGCATGATTTCGCTGATCGATGGGAAGCGATGCTTTTATCAAAGCCAAGGCCGTTGACTACTGTCAGCCATTTAAAGAGCCGATTGTTGGACTACAAGATCCTATCCATCGTACTATGTGAGCGTCTAAAACCTTTCTGCAACACTATGATCGGCACGTACCAGTGTGGCTTCAGTCCAGACAGATCAACGATAGACCAAACCTTCACATTGAGGCAAATCCTGGAAAAGACCAACGAATTTCAAGTCGAGACCCACCATCTTTTCATCGACTTCAAAGCGGCATATGATAGCATAAGTCGCCAAGAGCTTCTATTGGCGATGTCGGAACTCGGGATCCCGAAAAAAACTGATCCAGCTATGCCACATGACGTTATAAAATACGCTGTGCAACGTGGAAATTGGTAGCAGCTCGTCCGAGCTATTCCACACGTGTACAGGGTTCACACAAGGAATTGTAATTTCTTCAACCTAGTCCTGGAGCAGATGCGCAAGAGTGTGTTAACTTAGAAGGCACTATCTTCAACAGGTCTTCTCAACTGCTTGGCTATGTGGATGACATCGACATCATAGGCCGCTTCAAGCAAGCTGTGCTAGAAGCGTTCACAGCAATTGATGAACAGGCGAAACGCGTTGGTCTTGAAGTGAATGAGGATGAGGACAAAACAAAGTATATGCTATCAACAAACAAAGCCTCAGCTGTCCATCGCCTAGGACAAAACGTCACTGTTGGTAGCACGAACGACACCTTAGTGACCTTAGAGGAAATCCGACGAAGAATTACCCTAGCGAACCGCTGCTACTTCGGTTGGCCAAACAAATGGGTTCAAAACTCCTTTATCGAAAGACTAAGTGCACGCTATACAATGCCCTAATTTTACCAGTCCTACTCTACGGCGCCGAGTGCTGGACGATAAGTAAAAAATGGGAATTGATACTGGGTCACATCGAGCAAATGGACAACAACGCTCGAGTCAAGAAAATCTTCGAATCCCGGCCCGCAGGTTCGAGACGACGAGGAAGACCAAACCTCCGCTACAGGGACAAGGTTACAGACGTAAGAGCGCTTGGTCTCGACGACTGGAGGGAGCTCGCGAGGAATCGCAACCGATGGAAGACCGGTTTATCTCAGGCAGAGACTCTCCATGGATCGGGAGCCGGATACGTAAGTAAGTAAGTATTGTTGGACGACAAACAGAAATGTAGAGTTAAGATCGTGCTCTTTTGAAAAAAAAAAAATAAAACGTCCGACTGGATTGCACGAACTTGCTCTTATGTAAAAGTACTTTGGAATTTCAAAATTATATATAAATAATATATATAATTATATATCAATAAATATAAAACATGGATTTAATGATGATGGATCAAATGCACTAAATAGCCGTTCGATTTCCAGAAAAGTAAAAATTTATACAAACAAAGTTTAAAAATCATTTCATTATTAAATACATTTTTTTTTATAAGAAATTTCTTGAAAAATTTTAAATTTTCAAGACAAAATTTGGGATACCAATTGTAAGTATTTCCTAAGATAGATTTTAGGAAACAGTTTCAAAAAATAATCGTTCACACATTTTGAAGATATTGATTTTTGAAGAAAAAATTGGACTTTTTTTCAAAAAAGTCAAAAAATATTTTTCCGAATATTTTTATATACAATATTATTTTAAATTTAAGGGAGCTCCTATTAAAAAATTTTGGCAAAAATCGTAAGAGCCGTTAATGGGAAAGTCGAAAATCAAAAAAAAAAACCGTTCTATGACAGGTACCCTTAAAGTTTTTTTTTAACCAAAATGTAGTACAAGTAGTACATAATAGCACACTTATTTGTTTTCGTTAGAGCCGTTTTGAGTTAATTTTGGCAAAAAAAAAAATCAATTTCTCCTCCAGGGAATCACCTTAAGTACCGAGTTTGAAGTAAATACCTCCAGTAGCTAAGACTGTAGATCGAGGTACAGATATACAGACAGACAGACGGAATTGCCAGACCCACTTTTTTGTCTTCACTATCATCATAATGTCAACTATGATCAAAATCTCGAGTTCGATTTTTTTTTCAAATGCAGAACTTGCCCTATAGTACATATGTATATCGCAAGTAAAAATTCCGCAGATACATATTTGGTTCTGTGGCAGGGGCGATCGCAGAAAATAATTTCGGGGGGGGTTTTCAAAAAAATATGAGATTTTCATAAATATATTATTTTATTACTATATTGTAGGTACCTACTTGTTAATTACATATTTTTTATTGTAATTAACATAAATATGTTATAACTAAATAATATTTGCTCTTAGGGATAGGACCTATCGGAACAATTTCGCATACAGCTAATCGCAAAAACAAAACATCATAAGAATGTTACAATGGATACCTATTTGGCAAATTTGAATAATGTTACTAAAAGTTGGAAAATATTCACTACGAGGGCGTTTCTGGTGCTTCCCATTTGGGCATTTTTATTCCGGAATTAATTCTTAGACATAGGATTGTACTACGGGCCCTGGAGGCCATCATTTGGTTCGTAAAATATCATTAATGCAACAACAAGAAAAAGAGTGTAAGTGATTCCATAAGTGTACCTAACAATAGAGTTATAATAAGTTCTAGGTTCGCCTACTGGTCCAAATCTGCAAAACTAAATCCGGCATATATTAATACTTGAAGTTATAACTTGTTGTACTTTTGCGATCATAGGAAAAAGAGTTATACGAAAACATAAGGACACCAGCAACACTCAATTGGTACCTACATTAACTATACTACATAATTATAACCAAAACGCTCTCAGAGGGTGATATGTGCTACTCATTCGTAACTTGTTTTCAACACACTTCGACCTTGGAGCCATCAATAACTCAAACTTGCTCCGTTAGTCCGTTTTCTGCCCTATACATAATGTAAATTATCAAAAACGCAATTGCTGTTCGCTTCGTGTCTATTTGTTGCGTTAAAATACGAAGACACATAAAATAAAATACACGACTGGATCGCACGAACTTGCTCTTATGTAAAATACTAAGAATTTCAAAAATTAATGTTATTAGAGAAAAAGCATAAAATTCATTTTTTAAATGACTATAACTCCTTAAGTAGTTGGAACTAAACACAGGATGCCATGTGTTTTGAGCAAATATTAGTTTATGCAAGAACAAAATTGTTATTCGTTTTTGTGGTTTCTAAAAAAATAAGCTTTTGTATACAAAATTTTTAAAACATATTTAAGAAAAAAATTTGGTGCGCATATTTAAACTTTTTATTATTGTTTGAATAAAAATTTAATTTACAAAAAAAATATTGAGCAGTTTTTGAGGAATCGAATTTTCAAAAAAAAAAATTAATTTTTTTCTTTCAAAAATTCAAAAAATATTTATTTAAGTCTTAAAATGCAATGTTTTTTTAAACTTTTTAGAAGCTTCTCTAAAAGTAAAGATTAATTTAAACAAAAAAAAACTATCAAAATTCTCGGAGCCATTTTTGAGAAAAATACGATTTTCGAAAACCATTTTTTTTAACATTTGTATGGAGGGTACCGTTAATATAATTTTTTTTCTCAAATCTTGTAGATTATACTAAGAAACTTTTATTTATCAAGTTTAAAAAAAATCGAGCATGAGGTTTTCGATATATTGAGTTTCCAGAACAAAATTTTCAAATTTTATTTTCAAAAAATAAAATTTTTAAAATTTGTATACCTACGCAATAATATTTAAACCTTGGAGGGGATTCATAATGATTAAAATCGTTTGTACTGTTTTCGAGATAATCAAAAACCAAAAAATTGGTTCCAAGGGGGCTTGCAAAAATAACCATTTTTTCGAAAATTTTTTTCAACCATTACCTAAAATGACGAAATGAAATCTTATGAATTTTTTTTTTCAAAATTCTGTGGGACAGTTTTTGAGAAAAAAATATTTATAAGATTTCGAAATAAAATCGTATGGCAGGTACCGTTATTTTTTTGTCTTAAAAGAAAAGGAAAAAAAAAAACGTGTGGGGGAAAAAAATTCAAAACGATATCTACCAAGTTTAACGAAAATCAGCCGAGCATTTTAGGCCGTAGTCGAACAGACAGACAGACAGAATTTTGGGACCCACATTTTTCGTCTTCGCTATCATAATATTAACTTTGATAAAAATCTTGAGTTCGATTTTTTTTACGAATGCATTACTTGCCTTATAGTACCTATAAGTCGTAAGAAAAAACAACACTAGCAGAAGAATTTATGGCACGAAAATAACACTTTTTTTTTCTTTAACGAAAAGAACCCTTATTTTTTTGGTCGTTTCGGGGGGGTTTGAACCCCTAAAACCCCTACCTGCGTTCGCCCCTATCTGTGGGCAAGGAGGGTGAATGGAGAAGCGCAAATAGAACCGAAAACTCTTTGAGCTATACTAACTGATACTCTTTACTACTTAAACTGGTATTTCGCTTCACTCTAGGCTCAAGAACCAAACCCTGTCCTTGTCTTGTAGTGCGAAATTGGGAGTTATCCTCGACCCTTAATTAAACTGAAAAATAAAAATATTAAAAAAGTGGTTAAGAAGGCCTGCATAGCGTCCTATGTCTTCGGTAAAAAAAAAGTGGACCTGCAATCACATATGATTTTGTGGACGTACACAGCCGTGGTGCTTCCAATCGAGTGTATGGTTCGTTCAAGTGTGGCCAGTACTCAACAAAGCGTATAACGTTAATAAATTTAAGAAGGTTCAAAGAACAGCTAACGTTTGCGACCCTGCCCAACGGATGCTTTAAGCGGTTTTATTCACCTTTTAACACTCGACTTACACACATATTAAATATCCACAGCGTAAAGACTAAAAGATTCAGATTGTGTCAGTTCGGAATTTTGTCTGAGTCTCTAAATGTCTCTAGGTCTTTTTGGCGTTCTGATTTTTCTAGTGTCTTTCAAGCTGAAGTACTGGCAATAAGGGAAGCATAGAAAATACTCAAACTAGATCCTAAACAAAACCGGAATACATTTACAGACAGTCAGGCAGCTGATTAAGCCATTATTTCAGCTTTTTCATCTTCTAAATTAATCCGGCGATGCCTGGATGAGATTGTGAGCCTGGACATAAACCCCAATGTCACTCTTATCTGCGTTCTGGGTCACAGTGGAATAGAGGGAAATAAACGGTCTGGCGAGCTATCCAAGCATCAACCCTTTATAGCTCACTTGAGCAAAGAGTTAAAATTCCTCTGGTGTTGTAAAGAGCAAAATTTTCTCAATTTTGATCACAAAATTCAACCGCAGGTGGAGCCTTTTAACCAACTGCAATATATATAGAAAGATGTGAATCACATCTAATAAGTCCCGAACAAATGCCCTAATATGCAGACCCAGGCAAGACATAGCAAAGCGTAGTTGCAACATGCACTGGATACTGTCCATTAGGAGAACTTGCAGCGAAACTAGGCATTGTTTTCAATACTCAATGTCGGAGTTTTGGGGATCTGCAGGAAGAGAAAACTATCATTTATTTCTTCTGTAGATAAGCCTAACTTTTCCGAAAGCTATCCCTCGAGGATCTTAAAGAACTATCTGTACTGAAGATCGAAAACTTGGTCTCTCATCAAATCACGACGAATTAGCAGCTCTGAGACGAACGTCGGCGATTTTTGCGATGGGTACTCCTCGATCTTCGGACAGCAAGCTAGCGACCTTCAGGTAGAGCGCAGGTCATTAATGCCCTATCATTTCACATTAAATCCATAGGTCAAACGAGTATAAAGTATCAAAACGGCGCACTATACAGCGCTATTTCGGTCACTGAGCAAGACTGCTAGATACTGGTGGCCACCAATTCTGAATGTAGTTCAGTCAACCTTCCACATGCGGTCATGTTTAATATTTCATGATCTTTGAAATAATCAAACTTATTTTATGTGGAAGGTTGGGTCAGAATGAACTTCTTCAAATAAAATCATAAATGAACTCATATCTAAGCTTTATTTTTATATCAAAATATTTTTCGACTTTGCCTTTTGTTCCAAAATGTCAATGTTCAAAAAACAAAACTTTCCAAATACAGTTTTAACCTGATCATAAATACATATAAACTTAACAATATTCCTATAAAACCTCATGTGTTAGCAAATTCTTTAAAAAATTTTAATAATAAATAAAATGCCGATGACTACACAATCTACCCTATAAGATAAAAAAAATAAATCGATCAGCACTTGAAGAAGACATTCGAAGCAGAAAATTAAAATCTGCATAAAGTTGGACTGCGGGGCTAGCCGACAGTCTTCTTAACGGTTTTGATGCTTTAATACTTAGTGATACCCCAGAAGCGGGTTACACAATATGGCCATTCATTTGAATCCATCGAAGCGCGTTAAAATTGCGCACAGACCTTTCGTGCTAGAACCACATTTGCCATGCGCGATACAGTGGAGGCGACTTTGCTGAAGCTGGACTCAGCTGACTTGCCATCACATCATCTCCCTCGGAGCAGGTATCACTTTAAAATTACGCAAATGAAATTCTCTAAAGCTGCTGCACTGGGGCTGCTGGTATAGGTACTATAGTACTGGGTGCTGATGGGTGGAGGTTCATACCAACATTTATATACGATACAATCGCACCGAAATAACGGTGTAACAGCAGTTAATATTACTTGATAGTAAAAGTTTATTAATAATATAGGTAGGGGTGCGAGGAGAGGGAAAAAAACAGATGCAGATATTAATTATGGCGAGTTGCGGTTGCGACGTGATGCGGTTTTGGTTCATCCAGCAGCGCAGCAGCGCCATCTCTTCTCTGCAATTTCCAGTTCCTGGAGTTTTGTTTACTTTCGTGATCTTGACAATTTCGTTTGATGATTGTTTTTAATTGCAATCTGATGATGATGTATACGTTTATGTGGAGTGGAGAGTGGACGATGATGTTGCATCTTGTCATGCGATTTACCAAGAGCAAACTCTTGATTTCGCGCCATTGAACACGATGGACGTGTCTGAACATCATCATTGCTCTCTGCGCTGTGTGCCTTCCGCTAAAAATAAGTTTAAAACTAACGGGAAGCGTGTTACAGAAGTTTGAATTGCAATTAAAAACATATTATAAAAAGGCACGTTAAGCAATCTGGAATGCCTCGAATCTTGGGTTTTGATTTTTTTTGCATGTAATCGGGTATTGCTTAAGGTACGGAAGTGTAGCCAACTGCTGCTTGACTTCTATTAAATCAGTGGAATAAAATACAAAGGTCCGCAGGGGGTCGACTGCTGGGAACTTGAATTTTAAATTGTACCTTGTTGGAAAGTAAGAAATAAAGTTCGGATAAAATTGTGGTAGAGATATTCGTTTTATTTTAGTCGGATTTTTTTCTAGTTCCATTTCTAGTTCTAGTTCCAACTATAGTTCTAGTTCTAATATTTTAAGAGAAGTGTTTTTAAGTAACGTGGAAATTTTCTTCAGTTTTATTTTCTTGATTGTCGACACAGCAATTATTCTGAAGCGTGGATACTTATAGGATAATAGTCACACTTTAGAAATTATGTATTTGCCTTGTAACAACCTTGGGTATGACCGTAATATGGTGTGCTTTAGTGGAGAACGATTCATCGTATATAAAACGTTGTTAGCATCTTAATATTAAGGGTAGGTGTCCCAAGCCATCAGCCGACTCAAAATGGAAGCTATATAATTTTGCGCAAAATGCTAACCCTTTTTCCAAGGGGCATCTACCCTTAGTAAATTTAATTATTTTTTAATTTTCTATGAATCGTTTTTATTTAGTGCCAAATACTGGAAAAAGACAAGCGTCTCAATCCTCCATTTCATTAAATATTAATTCTTTAACGAAATGCAGTATTCAAAAAAGGTGCGTAGTTTAACTCTCTATCAAAAACATCATACCTATTGTATGATATACCATTCTCAACACTTTCAAACCAAGCCACTCTTTTTAACACTCAAGAATATATAACCCATCTACCAACTTCTATGCAGTATTTCAGGAAAAAGGCAAAGCCCAGAATTTTTCAAGTATTACAAGTACTTGAGCAGTATCTCGAGTAATTGAGCAGTACTTCTAGTTCCTAAGCAGTACCGCAAGTACTTGAGCAGTACTTCAAGTACTTCGAAGAACTGAATTGAATTACTTCCCAAGTACTTGATGAACTGCTCAAATACTTGAGGTACTGCTCAAGTACTTGAAGTATCTTCAGCACACCCCTGGAAAGGTTTATCAATTTTCTATTCAGAACTGAAAACTAAACCGTCTTACGAGTCTTGGTTGCGGAAATATCTGCATCCGAAGACTTTGTTTAGTTCGCATCGATATTCAGTTCTAAATTCACTTTGGATTGAAATAAAGGGTTTTTCAACAGGGACGCTACAAAAGTAGAGCGACAGGGACAGCAAATGACGCCATATTTCTTGCCGCTCTTTTGACATTTCACTTCAGTAAGGTTTGCCATTTTATGATGGAAAGATATACGAGCCAACAACGAGTCGAAATTATTAAAATTTACTACCGAAATTCGGTGTCAGTGGCCTCAACGTTAAGAGCGCTACGTCCAATTTATGGTCGTCATAATCATCCTAGCAGATCAACAATTGAGCGTCTAGTGGAAAAAATTAAATCCACAGGCACAGTACAAAATGTTCCCGTGCCAGTGAGACAAAGAAGTGCCCGTAGTGTCGAGAATATTGCTGCCGCTGAGGCTTCAGTTGCAGAAAGCCCAAATGTGTCTCTCACACGTCGTTCTCAAGCGTTGGGCATCTCTGTGACGTCGTTGTGGCGAATTTTACGAAAAGATCTTGGCCTACATCCTTACAAGATTAAATTGACGCAAGAACTGAAGCCGCTTGACCACCAGAAGCATTAGGCTGAGCAACAACTTGAAAATGATTCGGATTTTCATCGAAAAATCATCTTCAGCGATGAGGTTCATTTCTGGCTGAATGGCTTCGTCAATAAACAAAATATGAGGTATTGGTCAGGCAGCAATCCACACGTACTGCATGAGTCATCATTGCATCCCAAAAAAATTACGGTTTGGTGTGGTTTATGGGCCGGCGGCGTCATTGG
This sequence comes from Philhelius festivus, assembly GCA_963931855.1. Lineage (NCBI taxonomy): Eukaryota > Metazoa > Arthropoda > Insecta > Diptera > Syrphidae > Philhelius > Philhelius festivus. The sequence goes on from OZ007554.1 coordinate 193,798,173, forward strand.
GCCGTACTTCTTCCGTGATGATCAAGACCGGCACGTTACTGTGAATGGGGATCGCTACCGTTCAATGATAACCGAATATTTTTGGCCCCAAGTGGATGATATGGACTTGGAGGGCATGTGGTTCCAACAGGTCGACGCCACAAGCCACACAGCGAATGTCACAATCAATTTATTGGAAACCAAGTTTGGAGAACGTGTTATCTCACGAAATGGTCCAGTCGCTTAGCCGCCTCGGTCGTGCGATTTGACGCCCATAGACTATTTCCTGTGGGGCTACGTAAAGTCTATGGTCTATGCCAATAAGCCAGCGACGATTGATGAACTTCGTACGAATATCGAACGTGAAATTGCAGCAGTATCGTCCGATTTATGCTTGAAAACCGTCGAAAATTGGGTTCAGCGTCTGGACTTCTGCAAACGTGCCCGTGGTGGCCATGCAAAAGAAATCGAGTTCCATACATAATGGCATTGAACGTACTTTCACAGGAATAAAGAATTTCATTGATATCCAAAACCGTATTTGTTTTATTTAAAAAAAAAACTTTTGTAGCGCTCTTATTGAAAAACCCATTTTTCCAAAACCAGACCTAACACAATTTCCTGGTTTTCAATAATAGAAAGCTTTTTGTTAGATTTAGTGAATTCTGAAAACTGCACCCTTTTTCAAGGCTTCGTTGTGGATATATCGCCATAAGAATAAATTTAGCGTTGTATTGACAATAAGAAGAATCACTTTGGATTGCTTTTGGTTTGCACTATTACATCAACTGGGCAAGATAGTGAACAAAAAGTGTACTCTTATAGAAACTGTAGCGCACAGTGGGACAATGGGCCCTTAAATTTTGTATAATTGAAGGATGAGTCTTCAAAGCTAGGCACCTTAAATTGTACATTTTTACCTCTAAGACCAATCCCAAGATAATCCAAAGTGTTTTCAAACGTTTAAGTGCTAAGCTGTCGAAAACACTACCTCAGTCTCCTTATGATTCTTTCTAACGTTTTAAATACTAACTTTTGTATTCTCCTTACCATATATTTCTTAGTTTATAAGAAGGAAAGTGTAGATACCTAGTAGAGATAGTTATACCTAAAAGTTATATTTGGATGGTATTGAAATGAGATATATGTACAAATGTGTACCGAATACTGTTGACATGTACCGCTTACAATTAAGTGTGTGTTCTCAATAAATTCCGTTCTCAATATGATACTGAATTGATACAGTCTATAGTGTACTGATAGAGCCTATATGCATTGAATACACATAATTATGGACCAGATACAATAAAATATGTATTGGCTACATTTTAAATAACTTACACATGGCCGTTTAAAAAGAAAAATTTATTAATCAACCCAAATCACATATAGCAATTTAAATTGGGTCCAAGTCTCGCTTGGACAAGCAGTTTTAGCCATTCAATAAATTCTTACACCATCAGTACTAAGAAAGATCCCAATTCAAAAATCCAAGCTAAAGTTGGCTTATTTTTTTTTTATACATTCAGAACAAAGATGTAGATAGAGACGACTCACAAATATGTTATGATTACAAGAAGTTGTACTGATTACAATTGCGCGGTAAGCAGAGAAGTAAGAAAAGTGATGACTTCAAAATATGTAACAGAAACAAGAATCTGTGTTCATTACACAAATTTATTAACAATACATTGAGTACAATGTATATTACAGTTTTGAAATTGCAAATGGCCAATTTATTAATTTTTAAGAAATCGAAAGTTTCGTCTCATATATTAACCGATATTTTACTTACTATAAAACACTATATTATTATAGTCAGAGAGCATTTCGCGCTAAAATCAACGTACTAAAGACAAAATTTGCAAAAAAAATAAACATTGGCCCTTTAAGAATCAATGGTACCGCAAGTAACATCGTTGGTCCTAAATTTTATTGAAATATTTTTTAACAGCTCTGAGAGAGTTAAATGTAAATCCCTAGCTTTATTTCAAAACTGATTGCAGCTTTTGGTGAATGAATTTAAAAATCTATCTCAATAATGAAGTTCCTCAAAAATCTGCAGCTCGTTAATTATGGTCCATAATAATATTTTTATTAGCCGTCAGAAAGCCTAAATACATTTCGATTCTTCACACTTTAAAATAGCTCTGTAACAGCAAAAGATTTTTTTAAGATGCTCTTTAAGAGCTATAAGCTATCTATATCTTCATGCATGTTTAAGAAAAAGAAGACTATTTACAGTGCTGTGAATCAAGAATCACGCAGCTCTGTGGCACTTTTAGAAGGTAAATTAAAGCTTTTAGCTGACAAACCATACTTATAAGTATTATAAAGGAGCTCAAAAGTGCTTTCAAACTCAGTGAATTAGATGCAAGTCCGCTCCATAGCTCTGAAAGCCCTTAGGCTGAAAACACACCGGATAAAGCAAAACATGTTTTTTTGTTTCGTGAAACAAGAGAACATTGTTTCTTATGAGGCTAAACACACAAAAGAAAACGAAACAAAACACATGTTTTTGTTTTGACGTGTTACGATGGTGGTTGTCGAAAATACATGCTATTGTATACGAGCAACACACACCGAATGAAACAAAACTGTTTCGAACAAGGGTCGTTGACGATAATTGCATACTTTCTTATGGCGCAACACAAATGAAACAAAACATAAAAACAAAAGCAAAACAGAAAAACATGTTTCGTTGCCGATAGCTGACCTATTGTTTTTTGCAAAACAAAATTTTGACTCCTTCTACGTTTACTCTGTGCGCAAATTTTAAATAAATATGAAATATGTAGATGGAGAGAAGCTCATTTTTTTTTTTAATTAAGGCAAGAAGCCCTATCTATAATTATAAAGATAAGGAACATGCCAATAAACTTACTATTGATAAGCTGTGGATTGCTACTTCCTACTATGACATTTGAAGATTGGCAAAAGCTTGACATTTGAAGATTGGCAAAAGCTTTTCTTATAAATAAACACATAATGTCTGTTTTGTAAACACAAAATTGTTATTTGTGTTTACTTGCCGTAGAGTTATAATCTTTCAGTCGGAGTTAAGCTTTTACGATAGTTCGTATTTTGTTTCATTTCAACGCACACCAAACGAAACAAAAAAACAAAACGTTTTGTTTTGTTTTATTCTGTTTCGCTTGGTGTGTGTTCAAATAGAAAATGTTTTTTTTTGACTATCGAATAAAAAACGTTTTGCTTTATCCGGTGTGTTTTCAGCCTTATACAGCTAAAAAATGTTTCTTGCATATTAATATGTACCCACTACATATTTATGTAATGAGTACATAAAATACTTCTTTTTTTTTTGCCTACAAATTTGTGTAAACAGTCTATTGAATTTGTCAGTAGCTGTTACGTAGCCTACCTAGTTAATTATGTTGTATGTACATATATCAACATGTATTCAGTACATAAGTTATGAATGCTGAGATCTATTCTATGAGTACTGAGTACAAATAATTTTTCATCAGTCCACTCTTAGTACTTCTTTGCGTAATGATTAGTGCGTAGGTCTGTATCGCAGTAGGTCTGGGTTCGATTCCTAGTTGATACTTCCTTCAAAAATATGTTTGATTTTTAATTGGGAACATCGCGATACCAAAGCAACATGATCAACTCTACCAATTTTCAATAAAATTCAGCAATAATAAACAGCAGCTGAACACACCTAAAACAGTGACAGTTCGTCAAAAAAGCTATGCAAACACAAGTTTTTTGACATTTTGTAACTTAATACCGAAGTGTCTTTATGAACTTAGTACGATACAAGTTATATGTAAATAATATGATGCTTATTTCGATTCAAGTTTGGAAACTCATCTTAACCTCATTCCTAACTAAAGTTGTTTCACCATCGAATTTCAATTAGAAAACCAACAGTTTCAACAAACAAAATCATCAGATACATTCTATAAGCAATATTGCATTAGGTACCATCTAACAATCGAATGATTGTGGATTTCCAACCAATTACAAAGGTACACTTATTTCCATTACTCCAGGGCTATGCCCTCTTACGTGGTTTAAAATTATTGCTTCTTGACCTTTCTCCAAGCCAATGAACGGCCGGTGCGGCCGGCGACGACCAATCCATTGTAGGTAAGGCAGCGTGTACACTCGCAAAGAATACGCAATTTCATGTTCGTAAACCTTCAATAATTCCAGCTTCCAGCAACCAAATAATTTGCAACAACCAATTACCAAACCTAAGTACCTTGTCTATTATCAGACTATGCAACAATGTTCCACTTTTCCTTCCCATCCCACTCAACCACCACCACCAGCACTCACACATTAATCGTAATTGGCAACACTTGACATGCTAAATATTATGCATTAGTGTGTTCCTGTGTGTGCCTAAGCCCGAGAGCGTGTATGTCAACCACAATTGGGCATTGACAGGTAACCTAACCTGCTCTTATAGCTCTCTCAGGTAAAATCGTATATTCCGCTGCGAAGGTTAATATGAGTCATCATCAATTCAATCAAAGCCATTCGCGTTGCACTGCGCTTCTCCGAATAAATAACATTGCTTCATCAAAGCATTTAAATCCGAAAGATACAATGAAAATGATCAGCGAGGCAATACAGCTATGGTAAGGCGTTGCCGTTCTTCTGCAATTGAAGTAGATTTATTGCTTTTTTTTAAAGTAGCACAGGTTAAAAAAAACTTCGCTTTCCTTTAAAACGAAGACTGAAATCAAATCAGTAAGTTCAATCTTCTAGCTCGAAAATATTGATGTCTTACAGATTCCAATTGACTTTTAAACCTTAGAAAATATGCAGATTTTTGTGAAAATTATTTTGATTACACTTCTTCTATGGTCTTCTGTGGTTTTGGGGAAAACATGGTCGTAACTTCCATAAAACTAATTCTGAATTTCTCTCTAAAGGGCCAACGGATTCTAACCAAACTTTATTTGATTTTTTTTTCTATTATCTACTGTATTCAATTATTTTTCGGTGGCAACGCTACGCCTATAAGTTATTTCTGCGCAGATGTTTGCTACATTCAACACTCATACAACCGCAAGTACCTGTAGATTTTATTTGTATACACAATTTCTTACCTGTTGACTAGAGTCGCTATCTATATGCAGCAAAAAAACCCAATCATACGCGAATGCTACAATGGCAAAAAGCAAAAACAGGTTAGACATTTTAATAAATTTGTGTTCTATGGCAGATTCGTACCCAAAGTCTGTGGATATCGTGGGTGTCTCTGTCTACTTTGGAAGCAGTTTGTTAGGAAATTTGTTTTCACAGCGATGATATCAAATAAATTAGTAGTTAGTAGACATAGGTGCCTACCTATATACATACATAGATACTTGGAATTTCGAATGGAAATAAATCCAGAGACACAGTCGTCATGTGGTACTCCGATCTGAGTGAGAACATTCGACTTTATTTGTTGGCTTGGCAGCTTGGCACATCATGAAGATTTACATCAGCAATTAGAATAAGATAAATTCAGTGAAATGGGAATACGAACTCTGTCAAGAGTCAAAGAGTTCATAGTTTATAAGTGAAAGACGAATGTGCGGTTGGAGAAAGTTGAGACACACCCACATCATCCGATAGGCGTCGCAATTATTATTGGGCTCACTTAAGTTGATTATTTGTTTGCTGATTACCTGCAGAATTGGACAAACAATAATGTAGGTTGGTTACTGATGATGAGAAAAATTTCGACAAAATTATAAATGTTGTTCGACAAAACTAATCACGTAGTTAGCAAATCATTATGAAAAAAAAAACAGGCATAAAATTATATTGGCACAGCATTTAAGACAGATTAAGGCCAAACTAAAGGCTTTGCTTCAATTTACATACATATGTACATGTAAATAATTTTTAGGTACAAGCACATACTTAGACATTTTTCGAATATTTTTCTTCAATAAAAAAAAAATAATAAGACCCAGTTTTCACTGAAAAACAATCATATTTTCGTGGCTTAGACCGAGAATCAGTTGATATCGAAGTTCGACACTTTGAAATAGAAGTGGGAAATAATTTATGTAAATGGCGATATGCATAATGGTACCATATCAATGGTATCATATAAATATTGACCTATTTTTCGAAAAAATATTTTGATACATTAGAAAAACAATGTCAAATGGATGTGGCTTACACGGATTTTGTGAAAGCTTTTAGAAGGGGTAGTCAACAAATTTTAATTAAAAAATTAAAAGCATATGGAACTTTACTTAAATGGTTTTCGTCTTATCTTAGCGGTAGGAAGCAGATTGTTAAAAAAGGTGATTTTGAATCTTTTCCTATTATTGTTCATTCGGGCGTTCCTAAAGGCAGTAATCTAGACCCTCCCCTATTCGATTTGTTTATAAACAATTTGCCAACTGTTGATATTTATATGTTTAAATACTGGTGGAAGCAAAATGATCTGCTTATTAATTTGTCAAAGTGTTCTGTTTCAATTTTTCTCGTAAGCTTAACACAATTATTTTTTATTATTGCCTTAACTCTTTAAATTTGTGTAGGGTTAATGAATCTAAACATTAAGAAGTTATTTTTGATGACAAACTAACTTTTGAGTCTCATGTGACTCACATTGTCTTTAAAGCAAATTCTATGCTTGGATTTCTCAAGAGAAATTCTATTGATTTTAAGGATGCATATACATTAACAGCCTTATTTATTAGATTTCACTAATACTCGGTTCAATACCGAAATAGTTAAACCGAGCCGAAGCACTTACTTCGAGTTTACGCCACGTCAAACAAATCCTTATTTAAAAAATTTTACTTGGCAGTGAACCCATCAAATTTTAGTCAGTAATCATTAAATAACAAAACTGCTCTATTACATTGTAGCTGTTTCAATATTATTCTACTTTAAATATTCGGTATTCACTTCACTTCATGAAGTAATAAGAACTCGGCGCACTTTTACATCTCAGTACTTTTCACGGCTGACTTGTTACACAATGGTTTTTGTATAGAAGAACTTGGCTCTTTTTTTAAAATGTATGTTTTTGGTCTGATCTCACTCCTTTTTGCAAAGATTTTAATATTTTGCTATGTCAAAATCTCGAAAGATACGGAAAGAAAGAAGAGTGGACTCTACCTACTAAAATCAACTTAGTTCATAGTTTCCTATTTCTTTTGATATATTTTCTTTTTGTTATTGGTTGTTTTGATTTGTGCTTCCATTGTTTTTTCTTGTCCTGGCAAGATATCTAACACTAATATACCTACCTTAATTATAAATACTATAGCTCAAAGTCATAAAAAAAGCTTCATATAATTGTTGAGGATGCGATGCGGATACCACGCCCCCTGAATGGAAAACCTCAATTTTTATTTTTGGTCCTTTATATGCAATCAGAGCCCTACCGTTCTACCAAATTGCATTGTTCTGCTGCAATCGGAAATGTGCCATATAATTTACATCAGTTCTAAGGAAGTGGGCGGATACCACGTTCCTGAATGGAAAACCTCAAATTTTATATTTTTTTCTTTGTATGCAATTTGAGCCCTGCCACTTTACCAAATTTCATCGTTTTACAGCAGTCGAAAGTGCTCCATTAATCCAACACCATTTCGAAGAAAGTGGGCGGATACCACGCCCCCTGAATGGAAAACCTCAGTGTTTATTTTTGGTCCTTTATATACAATTTAAGCCCTACCGGTTCACCATTTTTCATCGTCTTACATCAGTCGGAAGTGCTCCATTCAACCAACACCATTTCGAAGAAAGTGGGCGGATACCACGCCCCCTGAATGGAAAACTTCAAATTTTCGATTTTTTTCTCTGCTTGCATGACAAGACCTACCCGTTGTGCAAAATTACAAGATTCTACGATGTCGGGAAGTGCTCCATAATTTTGATGATCTGTTAGTCAGTCCAGTCAGTTACGATTTTTGTGATTTTCGAGGCCTTACATCTCAGGAACCGCTTATGTTAGAAAATTGAAATTTGGTGAGGCGCCTGTGCCTGACTAGTTTAGCAAATACTCGGAATTTTAAGTTTCTGACTTTATTGGTACTGAAGATAGAGAGGGGTCAAAAATCGCCTGAGTTTGTTCCTGTAAAAAGGGTGTAGTGCCAGAACTTGCCTGGGCACTACCGTGCCCTTTGATTCAAAACAATAGCTATAAATTTGCTTCAAAATATTAAAAAAAGAATTAAATTAAATTGTCAATTGTTTTTAAACTAAATCTTAATTATATAAATTGAATTTCCTTAAGCAATATCTGTGGATTATATATCGTAGATTTGAATAAATAAATATCCATTTGTATATAGTGAAGGTATAATGAGTCTAGTCGGAGTTTAACTAAATTGACTTTTGACAAATGAAAGTTAAAGTTTATGTCTATGTAAAGTCGGGTTTAATTTATTTACTAAAATTAATTACCTTTGAATGAACTCACGACTGAAAAATTGGCTTTAAGACTGTCAAGAACATTTTTTTTACACTTTTCCATATAATACACATTTTCGGATAATATTGGAAAAAAAATACCGCCATGTCATATTTATAAACACATCTAAAAATGGGACTAACTTTCGAGAGATTTCCAAATCCAAAATCATTTTTTTAACCATTTTTTCTACTGTCTAATTCCTTTCTTAAGTGGTTCAATGGTCTGATTTCTTATTGACTAGTTATATTGCAATGATTAAAATGAATACCTAATGTCTCCATTGAAAATACCCACAAGCTCACCAAAATTCATTCTATATAATAAATGATAACAGGTATGTCACCTTATATATGTAATGAGGTCATATTTAGACAATTGTTGGAATGAGTTTATCAAAACGGAGTTGGCCAAATTATTAAGAAAATGACTATATCTTGACAACAGTTCAAGAGTGTTCAAAGCAAAGAGGAATAGCGTTCAACAACAAGTCTAAATGATTAAATTGGGTTGATTAACTGAACTCTAAAGTTTGCATAAATGTTTCCTGTTTTCATAACCTTTTTTATTAATATGTCCTCAAGTGGAATAATAGACTTTTTTATGTAAAACTTGTTTAAAAATATGTTTAGATAAAACTTGCTCTAAGCATCGTTTTTTATGAAGTTGCCCTTTAAGAAAACGTTGCAGCTTACTATAATATTTGGCACTGAGTTAAGCCCTTGGGGAAATGAAATGTAAATCTAGGGAAGAAGTAGGAGTACTATGTGTCTATGAGAACAAGAGTTTCTTTTTTATGTATTTAAGACTTTTTTACTTATTACTTTACTTATTTAAGACAATGAACAACAAGTAATTGTTGCAAAGGTTATAATTGATGTCAGTTGCAATATGTGGAATTTTGTAAGGACTTTAATATAATGTAAGTTTTGTTTCTTATCTTGTCATAATTTAAACACTTTTACAAATGTAGGAACTCTGAATTACCACCGGCTTCAAAGTTGAGTTTTTTTTTCGTTACCTGAAGAAAGGTGTACACTTGAAACGTTGCAGCTATGTTGATTATCGAATATCAGTATTAAATATTGACCTGAAGCCCACTTAAGGACATATTATTGACGGAAGTTTACCCAATTTCGGTAAAAAAAAACAACATATTCAGCTAAGAGGTCCATTTTATGCATAAATGGGTTCATCAACAAGCAAAATTGTTAAATTTGGGACAGTTACAATCTTAAATCACACCAAATAGAAATGCATCCAGAAACAGGCTGTTCAATGTGGATTTCGGGCTGGCGGCATCATCGGTCCATATTTCTCTGAGAACAATGTTGGCCGGTCTATCACAATCAAGGGCAGGCGTTATCGACCGATGATAACAAATTTCTTTTGGTCCGTTTTGGATGATATAGACACCGACGATATCTAATTTACATAAGAACATGGTAATCTCACGTTTTCAATGTTCGGCAACCTGCAAAGCTGCGGTAGACATTGGAATGATGTTACCCACTCTTATTCAAATTTAAAGATGAAAAACGCTTAATGGAATATCCTTTATTTCTTATATCTTAACACGGTGTAGTATAATTGACGAACTATTTATACTGGGAGTTCCTATTAAATTTTTACTAGCAATATGTGTAGGTACTATAAAGTAAGACCTCCTTTTGGGAAAAAGTGCAACTCGAGGATTTGATCAAACTTGATCTCACGGTGATAAAGGGCACGAAGAGTGTGGGTTCTGAAATTCCATCTGTCTGTATGTCTGTACCTCGACCTACAGCTTTAATTACTGAAGCAGTTTTCTTCGAACTTGGTATATCCTAGGGTCTTCCGTGATTTCCTAGAGGAAAAATAGAATTTTTTTAGCTCCATAACTAATGGTACCTGCCATACAGCCGTTTTGAAAAATCTTATTTATCTTAAAATCTGCTATAAAAATTTTAATAAAAAATAATGTGTACTATTGCAGACATAGTCTATGTTTTGGTCGAAAAAATATGTTATTAACGATACCCGTCATAGAACTGTTTTTTCATTTTCGATTTTCGTTAACGACTCTATTGATTTCGATCAAAATTCAAAAACGGGGGTATATTCAAATTTTAAATAATATTGTACATACAAATTTTCAAAAATATTTTTTCGATCTAAAAAAAAATAATCATTGTTTTTTTTAAATTTAATATCTTGAAAACGGGTTAACGATTGTTTTTGAAATTATTCAATCTATATTATCAAATATTTAGAATTGGCATACCGAATGAAAAATTCTACCATATATTTGTCGTCCCTCCTTCTTCTTTTTGGACAAATACTGATCTTGAATGTTTTGTTGAAATTCGTTTTATGACACTATGCGAAACTTTTGATGGTTTTTGTACTTTTTAACCGTAAATTTTAATTCGGTAGTTCTTAATCATTCATTCATTTATACAGCTTTTGTTCATCAGTTTATATCTGAGATACACAAATATTATGGTGTTACCTTCGACACTGCTCTGCTTTATTTTGAAAAAGTCAAAAATAATACATTTAGATTTTCTGAAATATTTAATTTCTGCCAATTTGGTTGCGAAAACCCCAATTAAAAGATTTCTTTTTCTGAGTTACCAAAATTTTTTGTATGGGTTGTTTTGTTTAAACAATTTTAAAACAATTTTTCTACTTACCATTTAAAATAGAAAATTTTACTTTAAAACTTCCTCTTAGCCTTTAAAATTATAATAAGGACACGCTGAAGAGGGACAAATTACCTGAAAGAAAAAACAGAAACAAATAATATTAAATAAATTATTATTCAATGTAATTCTCGTGTTTTTATGAGAAACTGCAAGCGAAACAAGAGAAAAATGTTCAATAAATATTATATTCGAACAAATAAAAATAAATTGTTTGGTTTTATTTTACCTGAATGAATAACTAGATCAAATTACTTCATAAGAAAGAACAATAGGAAAAAGAAGATCGGAATATACATTCGAGTGAATTTTGCTTCATTTCTGCTATTCACCCAGTTACTAAATCATGCGATCGGAATTAAATAAAGCAACTTCAATGACCTGGATAACTTTAAATAAGTCATGCAAACTAAAATACATATTTGCAACTTGAAGAATTTAAAAATGAAGAAAATTTACATTTACTTTTATCATTGTCGATTTAAACCTGAAAGCTACAAAAATATTCAAAAGATAATTAAAAAGTGCATAGGCAAACGCAAAAATTTAGTTATATAAACCAAGAATAGAGCTTATTATTTTTACTAAAGAAGACTTTGAAACTGACTTCGACTTTCTGTTGCTTCATTAACGTAGAAGTTATAGACAGTAGCCACTAACACTTTTCGAAATAAAATATGAATTTAAAAAAAAAAAAATATTATAGCAGCTTGATCATTGATGCGAACAGACCCGGATTATACATAAAGCCAATTAAGGCAGCGGCCTAGTGAGCCGCCAAGCCGCAAGATAAATAACTTGAATTTTGTTTTAATTTTTTTTTTCCTCAAAAGGCAAATATATTTTTCATCAGCAAACAAACTTATTTCCCTAAAATAAAGCTCAATGACATTAAAAGAAATAGGAACTATCCAATAGATATCTCACCATGCGTTGAATATAGTCTTTCGATCCATCTACATAAAAGCCATCCTTATTAGGAATTACACATTCGTGTAGAGCTGCTCAAGGAAGAATCTCTGTATTTAATACTCGTAGTACGCCCAAAGTTTGTTTCAAATCGATATTGATAACCATTTTTGGTGGAGTGAAAATTATGGTGAAAAAAATTAAATCATTCAAGAGGAGGAATATAGCTAAAGGACTGTGACAGTGGCGATAAAACAGTGATGTGCAAGAGACATTTCGGTGATGTTCTAAAGGAACAAAATTTTCTAGAATCGATCTATTATCAATCAGCTTTTAAGCCTTCAATTATGGACACCAACCAGTATCTCAGGTTACTCTCGTTAGCGAACAATTAAGTGGATTTGAAGTTCCAAACAAGAGAAGATGCAAAACAGAAATGGATACAAGAGGGAAGCCTTGAGGCAAACCAGCATTTATTTTCTGAATTTCAGACTCGAAAACCATCCAACATGTCTTGAATTGAACGGTGAGAAAACTAGTTACTAATTCAACAAAAAAGTTTTGAATCGATACCAATAGCACACTTTTTTGATAAGATTTCAAACTCTATCGAATGCTACAGAAATGTTGAGTTCAATAATCTTACTTGTGTCAAAACGATTTCAAATTTGATTTGACTTTTCAGTGAGATATAATACCAAATCATCAAATCATTTCTACGAAACCCGTTTTTCTGATCATTGAGAAAGTTAATTTAACGCTTTCGTGACCTTGGAAAGGAAGGAGCTATGCAAGACGGTTCCTAGTTGGTTGTTCCAATTCCAATTGAGTTGCAGTCTAATTTTAGTGCGGTGTACCAGGGATAGGTAAGGTTGGGTAAGATTGAAGTGGCTGCCTGCGTCGAAGTTGAGATAACTAGAACAGAGTTGGTCCTGTTGCAAGATGCGAATACCAAACCAGAAATCAAAGACTTTAGACTTCTTAATTCGTACAAGTTTGTAATAGCACTAGAGTTTTTCGCACTACTCGTTGAACCATTTGGAGTTCTTCGTGAGGCGAGAGAGACTGCAAATGTCTAAGTTAATTAGATCTATAGGTTCTTTCTTCGAAGAAAAACTCTCGAAGATGGATAGAGCAGATGGATAACTCATTCTACGTCTTTCTGGTCTATACTGCTTTTGCAAAAATCATTTAAATAAACGCCAAGCCAAGACAGTGTCTGGTTATGATATTCATTACAGAACTGACGTGCAATCTACTTAAGACTTACAAACATTTAGAGCGTTTCAGATCAAGCATTATCCAGATCTGATTTGTCAGCAGACAAAATTATTCCAACTTAGGTTTTTCCTTTTGGTGCAGGGAAATAATCCCCCAGGAACTAAGTCCACTGAGGGACTAAGTTCTCACTTGAGGTGGGAAATAAGTCCATGGGAACTAAGTCCACTGAGGGACTCAATTCTCACTTAATGGGAACGAAATCCACTTTACTAAAGTGGTCTTTGTTCCCATTAAGTGAGAACTAAGTCCACTTTCTTATGGGAAATTAGTACACACTCGAAAGTATAAAGTGGGAATGAATTTCCAACAGCAAAAACGTATTGATTTTATGTTTGTTATTTTCCAGATTCTTTAAATGCTAAAGAAACTTTGCATACACCCAACCTCGCACCTACCCCAAATCCTATAGTGTGCCCAAGCAGGATGGTTGCAGGGGGGCAGCATGCCCCCCCTTACATACCACTCTGTTTATACGTGTCGTTCCCATGGCTTAACATGGGAATTTATTTCACATTCAAAGGGAACTAAAACCCACAGTTTTTTGTAACGAATTTCCCACTTTGCATGGGAACAAAGACCACTTTAGTAAAGTGGATTTCGTTCCCATTAAGTGAGAATAGAGTCCCTCAGTGGACTTAGTTCCCGTGGAGTTATTTCCCACCTCAAGTGAGAACTTAGTCCCTCAGTGGACTTAGTTCCCGTGGACTTATTTCCCTGCACCGTCCTTTTTACAGCATTCTGTTTCAGCAAAAGTTAACAAGATAATGTTGTACCACTTTGGTGCTATCGTCAGCCTCACAGTTCCCTGGAATGTCACTATGTCCACAGGACCATCTCCATAAGAGATTAAATTCAGTCATAGAGTTAGTAGATCGAGTCAAGAAGTTAATAGCTGTTTGACTATGCGAGAAGATATGGATATCAGTACTTGATAATACGTTTTCTTTGAGCCAAGACGGGACTTCCTTAATCGATATAAGTTCCACCTTTAACACGCTATAATGATTAGGAAGTCTATCTGAGTACACACCCTAGTAACCAATCATCAGTTCTCGAGTCAAGAAGTTAATAGCTGCTTGACTATGCGAGAAGATATGGATATCAGTACTTGATAATACGTTTTCTTTGAGCCAAGACGGGACTTCCTTAATCGATATAAGTTCCACCTTTAACACGCTATAATGATTAGGAAGTCTATCTGAGTACACACCCTAGTAACCAATCATCAGTTCTCGATCCGTCGGTATAAAAATGGAGAGAATCATCATATCCAAGAATGTCATATCCTTGGTGACTTGCAAGTTTTTGCCGAATTGTAGTTTTGTTTTTATCTTGTACTGAACTATTTTCTAAGCAATATCTTCTACATTTATCAACCCGAAACTTTATCACAATGAACCAAATTTTAGTCTTAACATTTTTTAGTAGCCATAAACTTTTCTAAAACTAATCTTGGCAAGTTCATATGTTTGAGTTACGAGTACTTGATCATATCTAGGACCAAGCAACTAATCTTGACAAGTTGATAACTGTATCATATCTAAGATGAACCGATAATGAAAGATTCCAAATAATCGACCTATTGTCCAATATTCATGACTGTTACAAATCTTTCTGAGTTACTGGCCATTAGAAAAGCTTAGATACTGGATGACTGAGCTTTCCTCATAATATTATTTATTTTTTATTGTGGTGATCAAAAAGGAAAGGAAGCAGTTGTGGACATTCTTAATGTTAAGTTGTGGACATAATTAATACGCAAAAGATTTTTTGGTAACCTAAACGAACATTTAGAATCATAGATCAGAAACACAATTAATTGGCTAGAAGCTAAAATTCGATGGAAATTTTATCGGCAAGTTTGTAGAATTCTTATGGTTTGTGATCTACAAAAAAACTTGTCAACAAGTATTATTACCTGTACTACATTACATATCTCTTAAAATTACCCAAGACAGACTTCTGACTCTATAAGCTCCCATGCAGATCTTTTCATCTCCTTCGAAAAAATGTTCGACCAGCGAAGCAGTTATCTGAATCTGATCAAATGACTTGCGAAACACGGAAAAAAGTTACACAAAATAAAACTTGAAAAATCGACTGCAAATTTCGAAAATCAACCAAAAACATCGATCGTGTAAGCACGAAATATCATGGTAATGTCTGCACACTTGCACTTCAAGTTAGAAAAAATCCATTAAAAATAGTTCAATGAAAAAATGGGACTTATTTCTTCATTTCAAAAGTCTATTTTGATGTAAGATCAAACAATACATTTGTAGCCATTTTCTCAAACTTCTGGGACTAAGACTTGGTTAAACCGATCACTTTGTGAAAAGTACTTTATCTCCCTATCTTATAGAGGTCTAAAATTGCACTAAAGTGGCATCACTGTTCCCTTAACACCAAAACCCATACACCCAAGCTATTGAGTTGGATTTGAAATACCGATCTTAACTCTCACTCAACGACTTTCATGATCGCTAGCGCTATTCAAGCTCAGTTTGAGACGCGCTAGCTTGGTGTAAACGTCAGCGCGGATAGTTTTTCTCTTTTTTATACATAAACAATTAAAAGAAAGTTCATTTAGCTCACACAAAGAGAAAAATAGTAAACAGCTAAAAGTGTCAAAATTTGTGTTTTGATTATAAACTAATTTTATATAAAAAGTGATATTGACAACATTTTATTCAAAAACAAAATGAATAAACTCTTTGCTTTTTTGTTTGTCTTTTGTGTGGGTTTTCACACAACAGTTAGCATTCAGTGCTATGTGTGTAACACTTCGGATACGACCACACCGTTTCAGTGTGGAGAGTGGTTCGAACGGTATGATGATCCCGATATCCAACCTCAAGATTGTTCATCCGTGCATGGAGCAAAATATTGCATCAAACATATTGGCCGGTTTGGAGGCGGCATTGGAACTAAACGCATGTGTTCGTCCAAAGACTTGGGCAACTATTGTGACTACGTTCAAAACAAAGGTGATTCCATGGAATACCGATCGTGTATTTTTACCTGCGACACTGATGGCTGCAATGCTGCGGTTGGTTTGAGTGTAAACAAATCAATTGGTTTTATGTTATTTGTAGTAATTTTAATTCGTTGTGTTAGTAAATATATTTAAGTAAAAATTAATTTTTTTTTAAATAGAATCGATTTGTGTTTTTATTTAAATGTTTGCTTTTTTTAACGAAGATCGTTCAAGTTTAACGACTGACAAGAGTCTCAAGAGTATATAATGATTAAATGAGATGGGAAAGATCGTTCGTTGTTGATATTTTCCATTTAGCCCTGACTGGGCGGCGATCATAAGACTTGATGTGAACCTAAATTAATTACAATGAGCTCTATGCATTATTAAGTGAAAAACATCTTTAAAAATTGTAATGTCTGGTAGGTTTGTTTGAAAGTCTTTCCTAGCAGTCTCAAATAAAACACAAGTAGTTCGATGTTTGTATAAACGAATCAAAGGGAGATAAAGCAAAATAATGAGAATGGAATGGAATTAGTGTAAGCGATAACACAGAATACTGAAAAATTAATATTTATATTCATAGTTTGATGTGCATTATGTAGGTACGAGTATGTGCCTACGATCGTGTCTATCGAGTTTAATAAAATTATATAATAGTAATCAGAACGAGTGAGCATTTTTTTTTATCGTACTTCTATTCAATGCACTCACCCATATACCAATTAGAGTGATACTTTGTCAACGAAGCCTACTTTCATTCGCTTTAAATCTTTTTTTATAATGATCCATAGTCAACATTTGAAAGTGATTGACTGATGTAAGAAGACAGTTGACAAATTTCAAGAAAAAGTTGTATTTTTAAATATTTAACATGGCACCTTGTTTCATAACGGATTTATTCCCTTAGCGATAGGTTCTAAATTTCTATTAGGCCCGGTGCACACAAGCGTTCTTTTGACGCGCGGTACCGCAGCGTCACCGCATTTGCGTCTTACAGTACTCACGAATGAATTGAGTAGTGCACACACTAGCGCGATGACGCTGCGGCATCGCGCGTTATTTTACGTGTAAAAAGACTCGCAGGCTGCGGTACCGCGCGTTAAAAGAACGCATGTGTGCACCGGACCATATAGTTCAGGAGAACTAGAGAAAGAAAATATTATCAAACTTCGAAAAATTCCGACAAAGCTAAATTTTGGTGGAAAGTTTTATTTGGATATTTTAAGCATTTCTTAAAAAATAGCCTAAATTTGGACCAGGGCTAATTTTTATTGGGAGTAAAATGGGGGGAAATTCAGTTTTTTTTTCCAAATTTCTCGAAAACTATCAGTTTCTTGAAAAGGGCTAGACTTTTTTTGGGGATGAAATTCAGTTTTTGTTAATTTCTCTAAAACTATCATGTTCTTAAAAGAATATAGGGAAAATACATAAAACATCCAAATATAGCTTTCCACCAAAATTCACCTTTTTCGGAATTTTTCCGAAGTGAAAGTTTGTACGCTAGTTTGGGCAAAAAGGTCGTGAGATTGATATGCTCATGGTCCCCGTCGGAATATTTGCTTACAAGGTCCAATTGACTAAGCAATTGGAGGCGCACGACCATCCGGGAATGTTTGCTCTTACTATTAAAGCCATAATACATTGGCAAAATTTAATTTTGTTCATTTTATTGCATTTTTAAATATAAACTTGTATTTGGCCCTCTCTTTAGGTGCAAAGTACTCCTATACAAGATATCCAGATATCTGCCGGGGAATCCCTACATTTTAACTGCCCCAACTTCGAATATGTTCCTCTTTTATCTTTACTTTCCATTTTTCTTATTCTATTTTAGGTTTTTAAGTTCCTAATCTGGATATTAAATCTTGGAATAATTCCGACATGAAGGTGTACGAAAAAATTCGGCTCGTCGTGTTGTGTTGTATGTGTTTTGGAATTGGAAAATTTGAAATAATATTGTAATTGTGATTTGTGAGGTTTGGGTGCGACTTTTATAATGACAGGATTTGACAGCATAACTCGGCAAATAGAAGACGAATTCTATTTCGACCTAGATAGCTTATTTCGTTCTAAATGTTGTCTTTTCCGGAGAAAATAAAAATTTTTATTTTTTAACAATTTTTGGAGTATTTTTAATCCATAGAAAAATTCTTGTCTTGTTTTGGACAAATCTATTGGTCTTATTAATAATGAAACTTTTAAATCGAAATTCTACCTTAACTGAAAGAATGAATGAATTTGTTCGATAGTGCCTTTCACTCCGTTCAAACAGAAGCTAAGTAATTAACATTTTTAATATTAAAGATGTTCATAATAATTCGTTATACTTTTTGAAAAAATTGTTTTTCGAAAACAAAAAACTACACTGAAAATAAAATCTAGGTATATATGATAAAAATCTAGGTTGATTTAACAAAAAATTTGTCAATATACGTCCAACAAAAAGTTTTGTCAAATTAACAAAAATTATAGAATTTTGTTGAGGTAACAAAAAATATTTTGTTGTATCCACAAAATTATTTTGTTATGCTAACAAATAAATTTGTTGAAATAACAAAAATATTTTGTCAATATGACAAAATTTCGTAGAATTTACTAAATTAATTTGTCATATTAACAATTCTTTTGTTGTATTAACAATTTTTTTGTTAGTGTTATTGTTTTTTTTATTATTATCGGATTAACAAATTTTTTTTGTTAAATTAACAAAATTGTTTTGTTAAATTAACAAAATTGTTTTGCTGAATTAACAAAATTGTTTTGTTATATTAACAAAATATTTTGTTAAATTAACAAAAATTACTTGTTATATTTTGTTAAATTAACAAAATATTTTGTCAATTCAACAAAATATTTTGTCAATTTCACAAATTTCTTTTGTTGAATCCACAAAAAACAAAATTAATTTTGTCAAAATAGTTTTTTTTTGGGATTTAAGTCCACAAAAATTGGCGTTTCGTCCCTACGATCTCACATTCAACCATCCGTGAGGGCGTATGGACAATACGCAATTTTTGTTAAGTTCAGTTAGTCTTACATCGAAAATGTTTTCATTTTTTGTTAAATTGACAAAAACAAATTAAAAAAAACTTTGTGATATTGACAAACATTTACAAAACAGATTTTTTGTAGATACAACAAACATTTTGTTAACATCACAAAAAAGTTTGTCGATGTGACAAAAATCTCTGTTTTATTTGGTTATATTAACAAAACTTGGTTTGTTAAACTGACAATATTATTTGTAGTGCATATTTTGTTAAACTGACAAAAAATCATGCTGGATTATAAAAATTTTGTGAAATCAACAAAATCATTCTTTCGTATTGACAAAAATTTTATCAAAACGATAAAATTGTTTTGTTAAAGATCAACAAAACGTTTTTGTCAATATTACCTAGGAATTTATTTTCAGTGTATCGATCATCCTCAAGGGGGAATACTACAAGATATTTTCTATCATATTAAGTGAACGCCTCGAAAGACCCAAGCCTTTCTTAAGACCAGAAAAGTTCACGAGTAGCAGATCAAAAAAAAAAAAATCGGAAGCTTCGGAACTTCACCCACCTTTTCAACGATTTTAAGACCAAGTATGACAGCTTAGTGTCCCATTAGAGCCGCCTTTTTATTTGAAAAGTTCTGATGTTTTATTTTTATAAAAAGTGTTGACATGGAGGTAAGTTATGGAATGGAATATCCGATAAATATCCGCCCTCCGTCTGGTGGTTCTTTTGAATACATTTTTGAAGGTTTTACGGTAAAGTGCAAGCTCAATTTCATCAATAACGAATCAAATTTCGTCCATATTGCAATTAATTTGCACCTCAAATTTCTCCACTTCATTTAAATCGTTCTTAAAAGAATATCGGAGAACTCTGAAGCTAAATCCAGAAACACGACACGACTCAAGGTCTTCCATAAATCTGTTCACTTACTCGCTGGTATTACATTTGCCCGGCGCATTTTAAGACAAGATTTAAGAGAGAGGAATAATATAACAGATATAAAGATGACTGGTGATGCGTGGGTATATTTCATTGCATCTTTTCGCCATTTGTTTTTCTTCTTCTTTATTTTTCGAATTTAATTCGCGTTTGCCATCGTTGATGAAACACAATTCAATATGCCCGTTGATGAATTCAAATCGAGCAATGAATTAATATGCAAATAAATAAATATTAATTTTACTTTCAAACTTCCACAAAGAAATTCCAAACACAAAATGAAAATGAGCTGTCAAAATAATGCACAACACAAAGAAATGAGAAAAAACTTCGTATAATAATGCAAGCATCACAGAATGACAGTTCAAAAGAAAATAATCAAGAGATGCGCAGCGTTAGGTGCAATATATGCTGTCATCAGGCAATGGCTCACAACACCAACTTTATAAATACGAGTAGCTTTAACTTTATAGTAGATCTGCTATAAGCTTTATAACGATAGCAGCGCCAACGGTGAGATCAAAAGAAGAAAAACTGATGCAAATCATTGTTTCTTTAGGCTAAGAAGTAACATAAATGACTAGCAAAAATAAAATAAAACACAACTCCTTTTATTTCGGTGTTCGTCTTTTCGGCAAGAATAGAGGAGAATTACATACAATTTTTCTACCGAGTTCAAATGCTTATAATGTGATTTGAAGGATTCGTCACTTCCTCACAAGACCTTTTATTTCTGGAAAAAAAACACTTTGGATAGTTCAAGTAGTACGATGTTAAAGCCGTTTTATTATGAAAATAGGTTGAGACAACGATTTTGCAAATTTTTATCAAATATAGCATCATACTTTCTCTACCCTTTTATTAAAGTTAAAATCATCGAAACTTATTTTTTTTTGTATCGTGCTTACTTCATATGACTCTTTGACGTTTACAAACGTCAAAAAAGGTCTGTTTACTTAGTTTTTTGCACGAACTGTCATTGTTTTAGGTGTGTTCAGAATCAATTTTTTTAAAAAAATTGATTAAGTATTAGTACGATACTATCTAGAAATTGTTTAAAATTAAAAATGAGTTAAAAATTGTTAAGTATAATAATAAGCTGTTTAAAATTTTGCGCCAATGATTTAAAGTTAATCGCTCACGAACAATTCGTTGCAGTGTGTAACGCGAATAGAGTTTGACAGTTCGTTACACTCAGATCATTTTCTCAAAATTCTTTTATTTTAGTAATTTAAGAATTTGTCTAGTTTTTTTTCAAGAATTAAGGCTTATAAACGCTTGAAATCCCCTTTGTTCTTCGTTGGTCGCTCCCGTATTAATAGTTCTTAATCATTATGCCAAAGGTTAGGTTCTATTTTGGTTTGATGAACTGAAATTTCCAAACATAAATTTAGAAGTTCCAGAGTGAAAAATAATTGTCAAAACAAGGTCCATGTCAAACCGAAACCTAGTTAATATTTGGTACCTATTTGACAGGACTAGGGCTCCGTTCTTGTGTAAAGAAATTAATTGATATCTACCGATTTGAGTGCCTACTAACAATCAGACTAGTAGGTAACAGCGGTAGGAATCTGTGAAGACATTGATTTTTAGTCCCCATTAAGGGGTAGTACCCTTTGACATAGTGCGTTGGACTTTCATGCGGAAGGTCGCGAGTTCGATTCTCAACCGCTGCAAGAAAGTTTTTTTCAGGGGTGTACTGCCTCTTGCGAGGAATTGACAAATTCTCCAAGAGTATCTCTTGTCATGGAAAGTGCTGCTCATTAGCCGTTCGGAATCGGCGGAAAATTGTAGGTCCCCTCCGTTCCCTAGTAACACGCATACAGGAATGGTTGAGAGTTGTAAATCACTAGGTCCTGGTTTACTCCGAGCTGTTGGACCACCAAATTTAAATTTCAAAAACGACAAAGGTTTCTTTATGGGTTCATTAAATTTTTTTAACTGATGTGTGTCTTCCATTATTAAGGAGTCAACTACCTGATTAAGGATTATCTATTAAAAGTCTTCTAATGAAAAAACCAACATCATAACTTTCTCACCTAATTTAAAATTTCACACACAATTTCTCAAAATTTCAAAAAGCATCAATCCCATGGAACTTATTAATCTAGGAATTCTTAAATGAGTGATAATAAAATCTTCTCAAATTGGTGTTTCGTTTTCTATTTCGGCATTTCCATTCAACTATGTTTACAAAAACACCACCACACAATGAATTATTGGTATTCCAATTCCCATGCTAACAGAACATTATATGGAGTCAATACTCTGAACTATGAACTTAGCGATAAGGTCCGATAAGCTTCATCAATCAAATGAATTTATATGAAAGAGATTCCGTGATGGGTGCGCCGCGGTCGACCGCACCGCTCAACGATAAGACATAGCTTCTGTCAGAAGAACGATGATTTATTGTTGCACCCACAACGTCATCTCGATCGTTTATCACCTGAACGCTCATATAGAAATCTGGTGTTCTTGTATGGAACATACGTCTTTGCCACAGCTCCTCCCTTCTGATCTGACGTGGTTGTTCTTCGGTGATGCCTGATTGTGTGGTATGAAAAAACCCTTTCAGACAGTGCGTTGCTAATTGAGAATGCGATACCCGGAAGCTAATTACCACATTTTGACTGATCCATCCATTTGGTTCGAGAATGTCCGGCAGATCGCGGACTAGAACCAAGATTGAGTATCGTCTGCATCAGGAATAGGCTCTCTGTCTCTGGAACTGGTCGGCCGAACGTGCATCTGCATAAATCCGTGTATATGCATTTGTATTAGGATTTTTCACTTAAAATGTTTAGTGTCAGCTAATTGGTCCTGGTGATTTGCCTGCTGCTGCCTCAGCTTCGTACGCAGCTGTTGATTGATACTATCTAGATAGACCTCAGGTTTTTGCAGTGCTCTGGCCCGGCAAGAATTTAAACGGCACGAGGTAGCGAGAGGGCCCCAATGGCTTTGTATGACTGTCTCCAATGTCAAGAAGAGGCTGAGCGCCACTAACTGCTGAATGTTATTTATGCTATGATGATGCAATTATTCCAAACTTTTAGATACGCAATAAAACTGCTCAAATGCGAAGATACACAGAAAAATTAGACAGCACACACACGGAACAAAATCTACGCATAGATCGCGACAATTTTTTACGCGTTATCTGCAGTTGGTTGTGTATCTTGGGAAGGAATCTGCTGGGGCCTGCTAGGTCTTGCGATCACAATTCGCGATTGCAATTAAATGTGTAATTAAAACCAGTCCGTCTAGTTAGAGGTGCTTCTGCATTCTGCATGCTAGCAACCTTTGTAGAGGATGGATGAGCAACGTGTTTTGTATTTTCTCTGGCACTTACTCGTATCTGTGTTATGAACAGAGGTGGCAGCGACATTAGCTACAGCGAGTAATAGGAGGATGTCTCGGGAAAGTGTTGACGTGCTACACTTGGTTTTCGTCTGTTTTATTGATTTCTTTGTATTATTATTTGACATGATGTGTTGCTTAATGACTTGTTTGTTTGGGATTCGTTTTCTTCCCTCTTTAATTCTCCATCAAAGACAGACATCCCATTCTTGAAAGAAGATGATATGTTTACTCAATTGGATAGAAGACCCCCATTAACCGATGGAAGATGTACTTACCTACATGTTTGTCTAAGAGTGGCTTTGTCTCCTCTGTCGGTCGGTGGCATTTGAAATGTGAGTTCGTCAAACAACGTGACTTTAATAGAAAAAACTTGTCATTTACTTCTCCTCATACATAGCTTGAAGTTAGAATAAGGAAAAAGTGAAATTACCGTGTAGAGAAGTTGGGGCCGCATAAATAGGCATCTTCATTAATGAGAACCTACCAGGAACCAACCATAAGTTCGTCACTCTATAGCGATGGAATCTTATTGATTTATTCTTCATTTTAATGACCTAGTAGGTATATACAAATATGGTAACTTATCATTTTATAGTATTGTCCTAGAAAATTTAATTGAATCGGTCATTTCAAAAACCTCATAAGTCATTCAATTAGAATTTTTCAGGAATCAATAAAAACTGTTTCATGCTCAAACAAATAAGTTTTAAACCACTTTTTTATGCTTAACTAAGTATTTTAGTGGTAAGAAAATTAAAAAGCAAAAAAAATTCACAGTTTATTAATAAAAATAATGAAAAAAACCTAAAAAACTGTTCTTGACTTAAGTTGTTTTAGCAAGGACTGGGGTAAGTGGTATATAATTTTACCAAAAAAATGGTAGTAATTATATTTTGTATTGCTTATTATTCAAAATCACACTTAAGAATAACTTGTTGGCATGTTTTAATATCTTTAAGGTACATAGATTGATTATCTTCAACATTTTCTTATTGATGGGCATTTTGGTAGTGCATGCAAAAACCTCTTAAGTCACTGATTTATGTTGTTTATGCAATGAACGTCTTTCCTACGGTATTATTTGAAGAGGAAGGAATGTACAGACTTACGTGGTTCTTACCCAGAAAACGCATCTCCCTTTAAGAAACCATTTTCAGCAAAAAAAGCATTTTGGAAAAAAATGTGACTTAAGAGGTTTTTGAAATGACCGATTCAATTAAGAACGATACGAAAGATCATTAGATGTTTTTGTTGGACCAATGGCAAGGCGCAACAATGTTGTTAGAGGAGAAACATTTCAATAAAATAAGTAGTGAAATCCAAGACGTCAATCAATGGTGTTTGGTCTAATTAATGATTCCTGCACATGAAGGAATGCCTATATTAAGAGGTATCTTTAAACATATGAGGATGTACTCGTATCACCAAATAATTAAGTTTTATTTCCAATACCAAAAGGTTGCTCGATAAAATATGCACAATTTACACAACACCTTTATGGGTTTTAACGGATTGTTGTGTATGTAGGAGGGTGTCCCTGTTTCCGAAATTAATTTCTATTTGCTCTTAAGGGCCCAGAGCCCAATGTTCTATGTTTAGGCAAGGATGTGTGTCCCCTGACATTGTGTAAATCCCTAAACGGATGAACCGATTTGCTTCAAGCTTTTGTATGAGCTGATCCCTAACACGTACCTGCTGTTCAAGAATTTTGGGGTTTTAAGATTTTCTCGAAAATGACTCAAACGATTTTGATTAAACTGTCTTATTTTTGAATTCTTACCGAATATAGAAATTTTCAAAAATATATTTGTTGGACTTACACAATTTTAAATTTTATTTCTGAAAATTGCGGTTGTCGATTACTAATTTAATCGACAACTTCGATTGGTTGCCATGTATCGTATTGGTTAAGGCTTTCAAATGAACAATGCAATATAGTGAATTAACCGACAAAATTCTGTGAATATTTCAATTTTGACAATTCATCGGTGCCCAAACCAAAAATTGTAATTTATAGTTTATTATTTTAAGTACAAATGGATTATTTGTTTAAGATTTGAAAATTATAGGAATCGAGATATGGTTTAGTGATAGGGATTTCGATACCGAAAATGTTCGTTGAATTTTCGTTTTAATATATATTCTTCTAACAATATGAACGTCTTAAGTTCATTGTGTCCACCAATAGTTGTAAACTCATCGCCTTTATATTGTAACATCTTTTTAATTTAAAATATGTCCATAGTGTTTTGACATTTTGTATGCGCTTGCTACATTCAGCCACTTCGCCCAATGGAGTATTGGTTTAAAACCAAAATTTCTCCCACCTTTGTTTGGCTCTTGAGACAAATCCCGTCTGGATTTTCTTCCATTAGTCACACCTTTATTTATTTAATATATTGTTTTTTTTTTATTAAATACCAATAATCTACAAAAAATACATAAACTTTGTACAGACAAACAAATTTAGACCCAACTTCCTAGAGTGTCAAACGACAGCAAATCATCCTAAAATCGAAATAAATTGATACCAACTGACAATCACAATTAGAAAATTAGTAATCGGGGATCAATAATCGGAAAAGGTCGTTCACCGATCAGTCAATTGGTAACCAAAATCAAGGCCAATAATTGTCAAAATTAATAAAATTGAATATTACAAAAATGTTTTTGTGAATTTATTTTTAAAATTAAGCTCTTAAGTGCACATTAGTAAACACTTAAAATGGGTATGCCAAAATATTTTTTTTTTCAAAAATGCTAAACAAAATTTTTAATCTAAAATGAAAAGAACGAATTTTTGAAATTTTTGAAATTTTTGTTCGAATAAAATGATATCAAGAGATAGATAGCATTTTTTAGTTCAAAATTATATTTAAATAATTTAAAGAACAGGTTCATGTTTTTTAGATTTTCTCTGTAGTATACCCTTTGGCGTTAAGTAAATGAATTATACTGTAACGACTAAAAACAAAGGCGCAAAATTTTAAACAGCCTATTATTAAGGTATAGTATGATACTGCTTATCAATTTTAACCTTTAAACTAGTTTACTAACTCATTCTTAATTTTAATCATTTTCTAACTAGTATCGTACAAGAGCAATTTTCCTAATAAATTGCTTCTGAACACACTTAAAACAATGACAGTTCGTGCAAAAAACTAAGTAAACAGTCCTTTTCTTGACGTTTGTATATGTCAAAAAATGTTTTTTCACGGGGTACTGCATCTTGCCAGAAATTGACAAATCCTCACAAAAATTTATTAAGGTGGTTTCATCGACAAGCATAATTGTCGACTTTTTGGAGCTGTCGCAATTCACAGAAAAAGTCACAGTTTGGGGTGGATTTTAGGTCATGGGCCAAGACTTCTTAATTTAAGTTAGTCACTGTTGGATTTTATTATTAATAGTTCAACACTAATGCTATGCCGCTCAGAAATGACACTTGCTGCTCAACGACTGCGTTGTCACCACCATATAACTTCATGTGTTTTAATTTTCTTTTCAGCTCAGCATTTTGCCGCTTGCCGCTCATTGTGTGGCCACACCCTTACGGTTTATTTTATCTAAATTTAAAGATAGAAAACTCTTTATGGAAAACCTTTTACAACAATTTACTCCAAGGGTATATTTACTCAGACCTTCACTATCACTAACAAGGGATTTTTTGAAAGTTTGATAAAAAGGGTGAATAGGGGTACAAATAAACCGAGGTCAAAAATCTTTTTTGTTAACAGAAATAGACACGAAGTTGCATCGCATAGCTTTTGAAAGCCTCATGAATGTCAAAAAATTCTAAAAATCTTCGTTTTCAAGATATATGCACGTTTAAGAAATGGAAATACAAAATATCGATATTTGGTAAGAAATTCGCTAAGAAGCTAAAGTCTGCGAAAGACCAAGTTCTTGTTAGAGCTGTTCAAATCGGTCAATTTGAAAGATCTTTTCAATCAATGATTGATTGGTTCATAAATTTGATCTTTTCAATCAATCGTTCATTCAATCAAAATCAGATTTTATCCAACCGCTTCGTTCTGAACAAGACCAAGACCGATACGAAATGTTTTAAATCGTTCATTTAACTTAAATATATTTTTTTTTTTTTTCATTTCGTTCTGACCGAGACCGAAACAATGTGAAAATGAACGAATGTTTAGCTCTATCTACTTCTTTTCGACTTTGCTCACGCCATCTTCTATTGTATATAAAATGAAGAATATACATTCCATTTCATTTGAATTCCTATTTGGTATTTTGAAATGAACGAAACATAACTTTTTTCGTTCATTTCGTTCATTTTATCTTCATCGGTTTCATTAGCAAGAGATTGGAATAGTAAATGATTGATTTTTTCTATTTATTATTGCAATCAATCAATATTTTTGGTGAACGGGCCACAAAGACCGAATCGATCGCGATTGACACAACTCTAGTTCTTGTTCACGCCGAGGATCGAGAGCTTTCTGCAGTAAACTTTCGATGTTAGACCGACCGATAAAGACCGACACGAAATGTTTTCAATCATTCATTTAATTAAAATATCTTTTTTCCAATCGTTTCGTTCAGACCGAGACCGAAACAATGTGAAAATGAACGAAAGTTTGGCTTTTTTCTACTTCGTTGAGTCGTTTTCGCCATCTTCGTTTGTATATAAAAAGAGGAATATATATTCTGTTTCATCTTTATTCCTATTTGGTATTGTAAAATGATTGAAAACATGCTGAATGAACGAAACATAACTTTTTTTCGTTCGTTTCGTTCATCGGTTTCAGTGGTAAGAGATTGACATTAGGATTGATTGCAATCAATCAATCTTTTTGGTGAACGGGTCACAAAGACCGAATCACTCGCGATTGACACAGCTCTAGTCACCACCTCTACTGTAAAATGGAAGCTATAGCGAACACTTATTTCTATAGTAAATTTTTTTCATTTCTAGGTGTTGTTCAATCAGGTTACTTACCATGTCCATGGCATCAGTAACTGAACAATAAATAACAGATTTGACAGATGTCACTAACACAACATGGCCGCTCAAAATAAAAAACCCTTTACAACATATAAAAACCACTTCACAGGCAACTGAATCAATGACAGCACGAAGTCAACGAAGAATGCATAAGTTTTCTTGAAGCTCTGCGCAATATTCATTGGAATGAAAATTCGGTCTAAAGTCGAAGAGTTTTTCTTAGTTTTTTGTTGTGGACATATCATTTCCCTTTTAAAGCTTTCTGGAACATTTACACTCTCGAAAATTCTGTTGTATTCCTTGGTTAGTGCGGACAGGTACTGGTACACGATCGTCACCCGGAGCTCTCCTAACTTTATATTTGTCCATTACCTTCTTTACTTTAAGGATTGTAAATATTGTCAATTTATGATTTTGACAGTTTTAATGACTTCGTAAACATATTGAGCAAAAAAAACATGCCGTCGAAGTCCTTGAAATATTATAATTTACGATTTGAAGAATATTTGGATCAGTTTCTTAAAAAGTATATTTGTGTTCATAAAAACTTTAAATATTAAAATTATTGAAAATTGAAAATAATTATTTTTCTCCACCTGTGATATCAATGGATATTCATATTTTATTGGTACTGGAGGATTTTCAAACTTGTAATATTTGTATTCGTTATTTATTATGAATAAAATGTGGATACAAATTCCAGAAGTTTGAAATTCTCCAGTGCCAACAAAATGTATACCTATAATTGAATTGATTACTAAAACCGGCCTAAAACCGTTAAATATGTCATCCAAATTGATCCGGTATGCGACGCGGCTTTATGAGCTTGAACACACATCTCAAAGGAGTTTATCTAATCACCATTAATAAAATTAGAAATTCAATAGCCTCATCGTTAATTCAAATGTATTCATCCATGACATGGATTCCATGTCTCATGATGATGTCCAGCCCCTTACATTGTAGGTTATTGTGTCAAAGAAGAGTCCCCATCACCCCCCATCGCAAACATGTCACACACATTTATAGTAGGTCCTCTAGCTCTAGCTCATATCCGAATGCAAATCTTTTTTTCTTCTAAGACCTAATCCTGAATGAGATTTCCATCCTACATTCCGTCGTGCTCCGCAGCCACCTAACCACTCAGTCAATTGGACGTGTATGTCCAATCCAATTGAATACACAGCTTCTCATTTCAGTGCACAGAATACGGTGAACGTTACGTACTCGTACCTATAGTATGGTGTATGGAATGCCATATTTTTTTTGTAAGTAAATTAGTTGAAGTGATTCTCATGGGGTCCAGGTCCAGTACGAGTACCAGTACCCGAGGATGCAATAAGGCTACGGGAGTACATCTGTAACAGATGGTATGAGCTGTAGCTGTGAGCGGCATAGTGCGAAAATAATATGCAAAATAGTATTCTTCCGACTAATTCTCGAGGCATGTTTATTAATTTCATACGGTTTTGATCCTGTTTTCACGGTGTGCAGTTATAAACTGCGTATCCGTCGGGGATGCAACGCACTTGTTTGGAACGATGTCACTGGATTTGCATTAGACAACATTATGCGGAAGATTTTTTTTTTGGTTTACATTGCGTATTCATAGACCGGGCGGTCGTGTTGCATTTTTAAGTATCGATTTTATGAATTGCGAATTCAAACGGTTGCAAATAAGAACGTATATAGCTATCCATTGAAAATGAAAATTCATTGCTAAGAAACTGTAAATCTTTAACGAGAAAATGTTTAAAAACTCAAAAGTGTCAAAATTGCAGCGGATAGGAAAAAAAAAATAAATCGATGAAGCATTTAAAAAGAAATGCGAGAATAACCCAAAACAGGAATTTTTCCCCATAGCTTCTATAAAATATGGGGACGCATGGACAAATGGACTGAACTGGTCTCTGACATCAAATGGAACAAACCTAAAGAACAGTTTACGGGTGCTCATCTGTTTGAAATTTAGAAAACATTTGAGGATCTTCATTTAAGGCTGACTTAAATAAGCAACTGTTATAATTATGCAGATGCATTCCATGGGCGACCGTTCAGCATAGAATGGCGACATGGCCTTGAAAAAGATGGAGCAAAATGAATTCGATTCAGAAGGACAGTTGCAGATCGGTACCAAAGAGATAGGGTTAAGCAATTCTGGTGGTTAAGCATTAAAGATTGTTGACTTAGTCTTCATATTTTCGGGAACATAGGTATTAGTTTAACGCAGTGACTGTCAAGATGGGTTTAAGTTATTGACAGCCAGTAATTTGACTAGCTTAGAGCACTAGCTTAGAGCTTAATTTGGTACTTTTTTATAGCACATGAATCTAGGAGACTTCCTAGATCTCCTAACGAAGCGTGCGAGACTACAAATATCTTTATATAAATTCCAAATTTTTGCCTTTGTCTTTAGACGAAAGTGGCAAGTACAAAAAAGTGGATTAATAGATCTCCGCTTCTTCATCCAAAAGGCTTCTCCAAAAATCGTTTGAATATACTCCAAGCCACTTTGGATTTTTTTTTTAAATAAGTATAAATGATGAATGAATATAAATATGGTGTTTAATGCACTGCGAACTATAGATCTATTGTGCCCCCACTTAGATCTTAAGGATATTGCTCAGTTTACAGTTCCTCTTCCAGATTAGTGTCTTAGAGAAACCTCAGTATTTGGAGTGCTTTCAGAGATTCTTCTATCTAATGAAGTTCCAGATATCTATGTCTTTGATGGATGAGTGCATCAGATCTACCTTATATGGAGGGCTCACAGCTGTACCGAACCAAGTCATTTTAAAGAAATCCAAAACTAACGCCAGGATTTCCGCAAAATTGACCTCTATTTAGAGCTGTAATGAACTACATAGTTCATTTAGAGCTACATAGTTCTATTTAGAGCTGCAATGAACATACATAATTCATTAAAGCTCTAAATAGAGGTCAATTTTGCGGAAATTTTGGTGTTGGTTTTGGATTTTTTTTAAATGACTTGGTTCGGTACAGCTGTGAGCCCTCCATATATGGTTCGGTTTTTCCTAATGAGTATTGCAGAATCTCCAGGGAGCACTGCTCACCAGGCCAATAATATGGAGGTGTCTTTTCAGTTTACAGTGGCCAGTTAGAAAACCAGTCATTATTTGGAGGTTGTTCCTGCTTAAACCGATGCAGGATATAAGGCGTTCTTGCTTGCATGTAGCTCCCAAGAAGCATTTTACCTGCCTTAGTTTTGGGAGTTCTTAACATATGCCCTCCTCTTCTGTTTTGATTTTATTTTTGATTACGTTTTCTTTTATTCCGCAATAAGGCTCTGGCCCCGTTAGGAGTTGCGTTGCTCTTATTTTTGCCAAATTGTTTGCCATTTTATTTCACATGAACCCTAAATGTCCTCAATGAAGTGTGAAATTATTTTTCTCAGTCTACACACCCGCTCCCATACAAGTTTTGAAATAATGGCAAGGGATTTGAATGCTCTAAGGACCGATTGCATATCTGACATAATGGACATTTCTTGGATACCATAGTTCCTTTTGAGATTGCATTCGGCACATTTTCCATTACCTCATCAACAGAGAAAGTTTGGTTCTGGGCCCCAAAATGTCTGCACCTGTCCCTTGACCAGTTCTCGATCTATCGGTTTACTATTTGATTACGTTTTCCTTGAGAGACTAGTTCATTGTTTCGCCTAACCACTCTTTATTGCTACTTAACTTTGCTCTGAAGTTTTCTCGAAGTTATATTTTTTAAACATTCTATCACTTGGGATGGGAAGTAGTCTTGATACTGAAGGCCTGGAAATACCTAGTGTGGGTTTACTTTTGGAGAGTTGGTCGGCTTAACAAAAAAGTTTAGTACTTAAATGCTGCGCCATCTTAACCAGAGTTGATCAACAGTTATGGGTTGTTCTAGATTTGTATGTGGGGACATATTTTTTGTAGAGGAAGTTTTTATAATAGCTTGGCTGTCTTACGCGTATACACGAAATTGAAATCCAAGATAGTGCTTTTTTAATCGCCAAAAAATCTGACTGAAACACACTAAATTGATTGGAAAAGGGAAAAGTGATACTTAAATTAAGTCTTTTTGAGTGCACATCTTCACCAACCTCAAAGTATCGGTGTATAAATTTATCAAGTATTCAATAACGGAAGACCATGCCCTCCCAAATGGAACTGGAAATGGTTATTTGCGAGATCTTACTGCACTGTAATCGTTCGAATGCATTAAAAATGGAAGAACATTTCGGGTCACTTCATCGATCGACAGTGAAGAAACTTATAGACTTTAGGCTGTTTTCAAACTTTTTCAGTTACTGAATAAAATATAGAAAGATTTCAGACGGAACTGCACGTGCAGTCTAGCGGAAAGAATAGTGCGAACTACTAGGCCTTTGCACAGGCAAGCCAAACGTTCTACTTTGCTGACTTAATCACGACTTTCCTTGAAGATCTAGAAAAATTGTGTTGAGGTTTTGATCTGAACCTCCGAAATAATAACGATGGAACATATTTTGGAACTAAAATAGGAATAGATCATAGACAAATAAACGGATCAACCCATCACAACACAACGCATATGAGTATCGAGCCAATAAGTATAAAGTGATGTTGGAGGTCTCATTTCTTTTGAAAGGCGTAATTGCTCGAGTGAAGTGTCTCAGATACCTTTTTGACTCGTTTTTGTTTATGAGATTTCCAACATAATTTTTAAATAAAATAAGACCTATCTATTTTGCTTCGTCTGAGTATCTTAGTGCTATACCTTTGATAGAAGAAAGGTCATTATTGAGTATTTTATATTTCTTGGAGAAGAGTACAACAGCTGTTTCGAGCTGGTTGATACCTAAATTACACCGATCCTGATTGTAAGCGTGTGCAGGCCTTTTGTAAAATGAATTTCATGATGTTGGAATCACTTTGTAGTTTCCGCTTTCAGTCATGTCAATAGCTTATTAATTACCAAGCTACAAGAAAAGGGAGATAAAACTCGATCTGAGGCGTATCTCTACTTAAAGATCTTCTATTGAAAAACAGTCCAGTTTTGAATTGATAGTCCTCAGTTGATTCGTGAGTTCACCAAAAAAAACCATTTACCTTTTGACTTTGGAGATTGTCTTCAAATACGATTGCATATGTATCGACATTGAAAAAAGCTATCTCTATATCAATGGAAGCAACTACATTATACTTTAATAGTTTATATGATGGGGAGAATATTCGATGGTTCGTAAAAGACTTTACACCAACGCCTATAAACCCCTTTGAGCCGCAGACAAAAATCTTGTATCAATCTTTGTTTGTAAACGAAAATCAATCAATAGTTTAATTTAAATGATCTTAGAATGCTTGATTTCGAGTTTAGCTGGGAACATTTACCAGCTTTGGGCAGATATCTTCATAACAGAGGAATGTAGTCTTAATTCAAACAACTATTCAGCAATTAGCACAAATATATCTGAAGTCATTGAAAGTTCCATGTGTATTATACAGTCGTCATTAGCCACCTTTGTACAAGCTTCAAAGGTCTACGTTTAATTATGTCGAATCCAAGTATTGATTGATGACTATCATAACCATAAAATTCAGCACTGACCTTAAGAAAAAGCCAAAGGTTCCCACAACTCCAAAGCCTCGGACTATGTCGGTAGAAAATAATTATTCCCCTCTAGCTTAACACCACGCACCGCTTTTACATGGCGGATAGTGTGTGGTAAGCGATTAATTGGAAACGGTTTGCTTTCAATTTAATCTGAAATGAGGAATCAGTTTAAAGAGGAACTTTTTTTTTTACTGCGAGGATGTTGAGGTACCTACAAACATACATAACCATGCAGTATCCTATGGCATGGTTTAGAATTTATTGTCAAGGAAGCCGACCAACACATTTGATTAATTTATATACAAAACTTAACGGTGTAATGTCATTGTCGATGGAAGAAGACTATTCATAAATCTAACAAAATCGTTTTGCAAGGCTGAAAAATATACATAAATGACAAATTACTGTATGGGAACATAGTGCGGAAGTTGTCCTACCATTCCCGTCAAATGAAACACAAACATTTTGTTTCATATAAATCTAAATTTTTTAGACTAATTGATCTCTAGGGAATATCAACATTAGGGTGGGTCAAATTTAACTAAATTGCTTTGGTTCTCTTCATACTATGACGAGCTGGCCCATACTTTGGGAACTAAAAATTCTATTAGATCATGAGTTCAAAACCTTTGGATTCTTACGAGTTCAATATCTTTGGATTCAGAGGGTCTTAATAGCCATTTTGTTTTTGTGTTTTTCTTTTCAAAGAAATTGCCTGGTAAAAAAAATGCACTGGTTATACTTTTAAGTTCGTGTCTCAGCCACTGCAAACATGATCTTTAGGGATATAGTGCCTCTTGCGAGGAAGTGACCAATCCAAAAAGTTTCTCCCGTGATCAAAAGTGACGTTTGCAATTGACAGAAAATTGTAGGTCCCCTCCATTGCTGCAAACAGGCACAAAAGAATGGTTGGCGTAAAAGCCTCTTATTTATTCTATTTTACTGTTCTTTTGATCACTGATCTTCAAAAGGCTAAAGAGTATCCATAAAAGGTTAAGACCCTCTTTTAGAGAAATAAAATCCCTATTTTTTTTTAAGAAAATCAATCAAGTGCTTCAAATTTGAACCACCCTAATACAAGTGCTACTAGTTTAATTATTCAAATATTCTAACAAAAACTTATAGTGTTAATTTCTCGCAGTGAAAGGTATCCCAAAGTGAAAAAGTTTTCAATAGACCATAGAACTCGTAAAATTAATTAGGTAAACGCTTTCTTCTCGTAAAAAGTGAAAACGATGTAGGTAAAGTGAGTCCCGTTTTTACAGGGTGCGGCAATGTAACTTCGTTATTTTAAAGTATCCAGGCACCTGAAGGGAAATAAAACTGTAGAGCTACGCTAGTCGGAATAGGACCACCGGAGATTGAAGAACATCCTTATTCACCCTGTATAAAAAGGGTTTATTTGAAAATAGATAATAGTCACATACCAATAATCGCCAACCCCAATATCTCCAACAATACTCGAAATGCCCAAGAGAAAATCTCAACAAGATGATATGCAAGTTGTGAATCAAGGAACCGTCTTAATAATGAAGTTGACACTCTAGACGTGAGCCTAGCTACACAATATTATATGCTCTTACAACACCCTTGGCACGAGGTACCTCAATCATGGCACCACAAAGTCGCACAGGACACTATTACCCGTTGAAGTGCGATGTGCACAATTTATTTTTATTGTGATTGTTGCACGGTCACGTACGAATAGTTGCCAGAGCCCACCCAGGGCCACCAAGCCTTATCCACTATCATAAAGATTATTATTAATGTAGAATAAATATAGATTCTCATATTCAGTTTTCATACAAACACACCTTGAAAAGTGCGGTCGGTCACCGTTCTTTGTCGGCATAGCCAATATATTTTTGTTTATTTTTTTTTTTTTAATTTTATAACATCTAGATATCTACTTGTTCTGTAAGAAGATACTTTCATGTACATACAGACGTGTAGGTAGCTTACCGAGTTTTCCCAACACAAAAAGTGAATCTCTAAAGGCGGACCTGCAAAAGCATGCGAGTGTAAATGTAGACAAGTGTACATATTTCCCCAATACATTGTCAATTATTCTTTTATTCAAGTTGTTGGTCTTCGAATTAAAAATAAGATGTCATTGACATTTTTATGTTAATGCCTCGAAGTGCCTTGCCCAGAATTGGAGAGAAAGACGAACCAACGAAATGTTAAATAATAAAATTCATAAGGTGATATGACATTGAGTACACAGAACGTTTTTGTTTTGCTTACCATAATAGGGTGCGTTTGGAATAAGACCAATTTTAGAAACACATAGGAATACAGTGAGTCAGAGACAGATATAGTAGGTGGACAAATGAGAAACTCAATACTGTGAAGGGGTTTTCATCAACATGTAGGATCATTCTTGAAATATTCTTTGACAAAAATATTAAAATAGAAGCTGGACAAAGCATTTATCATTGATTCGATCAAAAATCGACCTTTGAACTAGAATTAATAATTTCTTCGTTCAGTTGTCTCTGCTTAAGAGACAACTGAAGTATTTAGGCTGATTTTGTGTGGTTATTCTTCTATTTCATTTGTTATCCCAGACTACGAATATTTCGAAACCACTATACAGGCTTTGGATCCGGTATTTTAACAAAGCCTTCAAGTTAGCTCTAATGGGGAACATTTGTTTATTACTTGCGACTTATAGGTACTATAAGGCAAGTTATACATTTGGAAAAAAAATCGAACTCGAGATTTTGATCAAAGTTAACATTACGATGATAGCGAAGACGAAAAAAGTGGGTCTCGCAATTCTGTCTGTCTGTCTGTTTAACTACAGCCTATAAGGCTCGGTCGATTTTCTTTAAACTCGGTAGATAGTATTTTTAATTTTTTCCTCCCACAGGTTTTTTTGTTTTTTTTTTTCAAGACCGAAAATAAAGGTACCTGCCGTACGATTTTTTTTCGAAATTTTATAAAAAATGTACCAGATTAAAAAAAAAAAAGTTTTAAAATTTCATTTACTTAGTTAAAGCTAGAAAATGGTGAAAAAAAATTACAAAAAATGCTTATTTTTGGTACCCTCCTTGGAACCATTTTTTTGGTTTTTGATTTGCTCAAAAACGGTAAAGCCGATTTTGAAATTTTTTTTATGCTAAGAGTCCCCAGCGTGATCCACTGCCTTTTTCGACGTTGCGTCGTGTAATGGAGTTAATAGGTTCCTGAACCGTTTTCCTGAGGAGCTCTTCGTTTGACATACGATTGGGCCAGAAAATCCTAAGGATGTTTCCTAGACATCTATTACTGAACGTTTGCAGCTTCTTAGTGACACCTACTGTTACTTTCCAAGTGCTGCAACCGTAAAGTTAAACGGATTGGACGTTGGATCGAAACAGCCGTAGCTTGGTTTTTAAGTTTAGAGAGTTATTCCTCCATATATTTCAAAGCATTCCGAAAGCAGCCTTCGCCTTCCCTATTCGACTGCTGATGTCCTGTCCGGTGCCACTCTCGGTAAAGATGATACTTCCAAGGTATTGGAAGCTCTGTACTTTCTCTACCGGTTGGTTGTTGAGAAATATTTATGAGAGAAGAAGACTGGGGCCCTACTATGTAACTCGATTCTACTTTCGGTTTTATTCGAAAATCATAGTTCGATTATCGCACATTAAAATGTTCTTGAAGAATTACAGAGCTGCAGTTTTGCGAATCCGAACATTTTTATTGTAGAATCGTGATACATAGTAGGGCCCCTGGGTTTCAAGCAGGGTTCGAGCCTTGCTCCGTTCGGATCAAATTTGCTCCACTTTTGAAGGAAAACAAAATCTACTCCAACGCTCCGATTTTTCGAGATTTACTCCACTTTTTCCACACATACATATTGTCTAATTTATATACAAATATGACATTGTTGAAATAAACCATTAAACCTTTGCTAAAAATTCTTTCTGAATTTGTAATTTGTTTATTTTCACTAAACAATTTTTGAAAATAATACTAAGTTTTCCAACAAAACCTGTGATTTATTTTCCTTTTTTGCTAATACTGTTTTTTATGTTCATACATATGTATGTTTTAATTTTCTTGAAAAGGAAGGATTTTCTTTTTGTTTCATATCTACTCCGGAAATCTTGCATTTGCTCCACTTTTTTTTTCAAATTTTCTCCGAAATTCCATGACTGAGGTTCTAACCCTGTTCTGAGTCTGATCATCTTTGTTTTGCCCGAGTTGATTTTCAGCCCAACGATTTCTGCTTCCCTCTCTACCCTTGTTGTCATTTGGTGGAGATCCATGATCGTAGGAGAGAGCAAGCATACGTCGTCCGCATAGTCAAGATGTTTCAGGTGAAACGTCAGAGTCCAACGAATCCCTCCGTTTCCCGTCAAGGCAGGCAGAATGCAGCCCTGTCTGACTCCACTCTGGACTTCAAACTCTTCTGACAGCCTCCCTTCGTGAAAAAGTTGACATTTGGATAAGTTGCCTTAATAATAGCTATTAATTTATCCGGGATATCCCTCCTGCGTAAAGCAAGCCAAATAAATTCTCTATTGACGCTATCGAAAGCATTCTCAAAGTCAATGAATTTCAGGTGAAGTGGTGATCGATATTCGACGCACTGCTCAATTATGATCCTTAAAGTATTGATATGATCAATGCATGCACATTCAGCGCGGAAACCTGCTTGTTCGGCATCGATTGTGGCTTCTAGATGTTCCTGATGCGTTCCAGTACTATTTTCCCTAATATTTTGGCAACGGCAGGCACGACGCAAATCCCCCTCCAGTTTTCGGAGTTGGGTGTATGCATTTAAAGAAACTTTGAATTTATCCTATTTATTCAATGTCAATAGCTGTTTTCTAAATATACATATAGTGGCCAATTTTTTTAATAAGCTTTGGTTTGTAATATTGTAATACATTTCTGTTTAGTTTTTTAAATAAATTCATTGTTTGTTTTTACTCCTTTTTTAAATTAGGTATACCAATTTTTATTTTCTTTAATGACAATTTTTACAATTTTTCGAGGTAATAATGAACTAAGTTACATTTTTAAAATTTTTTTTTAAATACATATTTTGTTCATTTTTCAATTCTTGTTTTTCATTTTTGGTCAAAAGAAAACTGGGTGAATAAACTTTTCAAATGTCTTTACTATATGAGTTAAATATGTATTTCAGTAATTAATGGCAGTTTATTTATCCTCTTAATATCTTCGAATTCACTTTTTCTGACTTGGTTCGGTTCAGCTGTGAGCCAATTGTAGTTTATCGTTTAAACTGGAATATCTGAGTACTCTAGTATGACCAAAGATGCCAACTTATTAGTTTACTTAAGCTGACAGGCAGGGGTAATTACTTTTGCTCTTAGTTCATTCTCTAATATGAACTTGCAAACACACTTTTCTTGCTTTAACCCTATTGCACACTTTAAATACCAAAATTTGTAACCCTTAAGCGTTAAGCCATTAATTTTATATAAATAAAGAAAAGGATTTCGTGAAAATGGAAGCGCTAATTTCAAAGGCTACCACGCCTTCAATCAAGAATTTTAGGTGCCACGAAAAATCCGAAATACATTATGTATATTGACATTTTTTTTTTTTTTTTGAAAATTCTGAAAAATTAATTTAAAGTACAGTTTACCTATTTCATTTGGTATTATCGAAAGGCTGCGAAAATATATTATACTATTAAAAGAATACGAAACACTCAAGACAGAAACGGTTCAAGTTTATTAACTCGGGGAACTTCCAGTGTTGTTCCATGTAGACAAAAAATGTAGACTACACGATTGTCTACGTGTAGACAATTCAACGTATACAATTCATGATTGTCTACATGCTAATGTCAACAATGTAGACAACGTAGACATTCAATTTTTCTTATTATGTTTCGTCTAATAAATCAGAGCTCGAGCCAAAATCATTATCATCAATCAAAACAATCGCCGGATTCAGATGTCGCAGGTGATTGGGATTGCTTACAGGCATTCCTTTCGTAAATGAATGTGAAGGCATTATTATTAGGTTATGAATATGCGTTTTTTAACAAATTTTTACTTACCTGTGGCTGCGAAGACGGCTTTCTGCAGTATTTTGTAGAATATGCTACATATTTGTTATTGTATTAAAGGAAAACCTAATTGATCGAAACCTTTATTTTTTCGTCGACCAATATTTGAATAAAAATTCAAATCAACACCTGAAATTTTCTTAAATGAAGTAAACAATGTGACAGAGAAATCAAGAATGACAGATGACAGATTGGCTGGCATGCTTTGTCTTCATTGTGTACATTGTCTACATTGTCGACATCATAAGGTGCGTTTTATTATCCACAAATCTATCTGGATCCGGATCGGGATCTTCCCTTGAAAATAAAACGATACGGATCTTACTGACAGCAGTGTTATACGCCCGTCTCTTTTTATCCTTGGGTTTGGAAATTTTAAATTATGTCCTGTCCTTTTTCTTTACACTATACCTTACACTACCTTACCATGAAAAGCCATCTACTCGTCAGTGTAAAAACTAATTTGTGGATCTTTGAAATAGATCCCGATAGAAAACAGGATCCCAAATTGTTTTTGTAATACATGTTAAAACTTAATCCAGATCCGGATCCAGATAGATTTGTGAATAATAAAACGCAGCTATAGTCGACATTGTCTACATTGTTTACATTGTCTACATTGTCGACACAATTGTCTACGCATTAATGTAGACAATCAAAGTCGACACGTAGAGGAACAACACTGGGAACTTCATACTAAACTTACAAAATAGGTAACAATATTTTAGTTTCGAAAAAATCCTAAAAAGTACTGTTAAGTATGGAAATTCCACAACCATTTAACACGAATGTTGAATGCCTTGCCTGAATTCCTTCACTTTCAATTTTTCCCAACTTGGAGACTTACGTGGATCGGAACCTACTAAACAATCCTTCTCTAATTCATTTCATAACATCTTTAGCTTAATATGAACCAACATTAGCCGTGTTTTATTGGTTAGTGAATACGCTACATCACATACAACATTTAACATGGAAAACAACAACAAAAGATTAGTAAATAAAAATAAGCTAGTAATTGAAAAGAATATTTTAGTGAAGATGCAGTTTCGGAAGTTGAAATGTAGGAGGTGTTTAGGTGGTGTCCGAAAAAGTATATGTTGGCATGCTTGAGGGTGTGTTCGTTGAAATTTATTTTGTTATATCTTATATAACTTGTTATATACTTTGCCTTTACTAGTCTAAAGTGTGATCACTCCGAAATTTGCAGAACAAATATTTTTCAAATTCAAAATTTTTATTTATACCATAATTCCGGATTTACTCTACTGCCAATAATTTTGTCACAAAATATTGAATCAATTTACACGAACCCGAATATTTCGATTGGTATGTTTTATCAGTACACTGGCATTTGTTCAGAAATGTCGTGTAACTGCGGCATTACGCTGAATTTATATGACAACTGACAAAATTTAGTTGAATTAATACGATACGATAATAAGGCTGTTTTAGTATAAAACTAAGTTAAAAGAACGATTTTGCAAAATTTT
Source organism: Philhelius festivus (assembly GCA_963931855.1). NCBI lineage: Eukaryota > Metazoa > Arthropoda > Insecta > Diptera > Syrphidae > Philhelius > Philhelius festivus. The sequence continues at coordinate 193,839,817 of OZ007554.1, forward strand.
AATCGAATACAGCATCATACTTTCTCTACCCTTTTATTAAAGATAAACTCATCGAATACCTTTTTTTTAGTTTTTTAGTATCGTGCTAACTTCATATGACTCTTTGACATTATACAAACGTCAAAATAGGTCTGTTTACTAGTTTTTTGCACGAACTGTCATTCTTTTAGGTGTGCTCAGAAGCAATTTATTAAAACAAATTGTCTTAGTACGATATTAGTTAGAGAATGTTTAAAGTTAAGAATAAGTTATAAAACTACTTTAAAGTAAGGAAATACTAGTACCTTAAGGTTAGGCGCGCACATTCAATTTTTAGTTGCACAACTGTTTGGTTGCTTATAGAAAACAGATGAACTATTTGGTTGAATGTCCGCGCAGGTGCATATAATTATATGTTACACAAAATATCGAATTCATTTTAGGCAATCGTTTAGTTTGTGTCAAAACACAAACTTTTTAGTTGCTCGAACCAAGTAGTTGCGAAACTAAAAATTGAATGTGCGCGCCTACCCTAATATAATAGGCTGTTTAAAGTCTCCAACACTAAAAAGAATTCAGTATACAGCAAATAAAATAGTTTTTTTTTACAAATGTAAAAATTAAAAAAATACAATAGAGAGGATACGAGAACATTTTGGGTAAATTGTAGAAAAAATATATATCTTCGCACTTTTGCAAAATTTAATAGTGAGAAAAACTCTAAATCAAATCGGTCTGCATTTTCATGAATATATCAACTAAATCTGCATTTTCATGAATATTTCAACTCCAGCTTAAAAACGAGATACAAATCTTTCGAACACATCCGTATAAGTTAATTTAACAAGTAGGAAGGTTTTGGAACATAATACACTGATACCAACTTTGGGAGATTATTAAGAGTGAGTTAAAGAGTGAATAAAGCCTTTTTTTGTACTTTTATTACTGCGCTAGATATAGATTACCTATAAAACACGCCTATTATAAGAAAAGAGCTGAGCAACTTTCTAAAGATCCCAGTTCCAAGCCTGTACTGACAGTTTTGTCTAGTTGTTGTTCTCTGTAGTCTCGGGATGAAAAGATTAAAAAAATAAAATAAAATATGAATAAAAAAATAAAAACAAAAGTAACTATAACTTTTCGAATCTGTTATAAATACAAAATTTAAAAATCGATTTTACATAACCTCAAAAATATCCCAATATTTATTTTTTATTTTTAAGAGTACCTAATAAGCGTGTTTTCGTGACTAGCAAGTAAAAGTAGTTAACTTTCATTCCATATTTAGCTTGGCTTACATCTTTTTTCTTTTTAATTTTTTAACGATTTCAACTCAAAAATGTTGACACTTGACAAATATAACAAAACAAAATCAGTTTTGCCAACATTCATCATTAAAAACATCACTTCAGCGCCCTCTCAGTTTGAAAAACCTAACTAATCATCGGAACTCGATTTTATTTCGGATGAAAGCATAAAGTAATTGCCAGTAAGTTTTTGTTGTTGTTTTCTTTGTTAAATTTTTACTTTTCTGTATTGTCACGAAAACACGCCTAATATCTCAAAAATTTCAAAACTTCAAAACTTCAAAAGCTTTAATTTTGTAACGAAAACTTGTTGTTTACTATATGTTCCTTAAATTTGTAATATTCACATATTATTTTCAAATAACTTTGTATTTTTTTCTAGCGAAATTTTCTGAAATTCTGAAATTTCACCACTACTTAAAATTTATTTTTACTTGAAATACACTGTGCGGCTTTATTTTGATCTGACAACAAGACGTGGTTATGCTCTAAGAATTTTCAGCTTAAGACTCATGTTTTTTCCAGAATCTCTAGTATTGGCGTTTTCTCCACAGATTATGTGTAGGGGTTTTATTAATTATTTGAATATACAATTGGACGGAAAACTCATGAGCTAATATGTATAAATTTAGAGCACCCACCTTGCTTTTAACCTACAACCCGATACTTTATTTCTAATTTAGTCCACTCAACACCGTTCAAAACAGTGCTGATGTGTTTATTTTTTTAATTTTAATAATTCAATTTTTTGTACCTAAGATATAAAAATAGCGTACAACACACATTATGCCTTTAATGTTCAAGTTGTTTGTAGTTTGCCGATTTGTGTTTTTAATGTGCCTACACTTACCTGATAATATTTTGTGCGTGAGTGAACCAGGTAAGCTGCCACCACAAAAAGCAAACTTCAGTAGTAAGTAGGGAAACATAAAGTAAGACATCCTGTTTGGAAAATTAAACAACAACGCAATATTCGAACTTCAACACATCCAGGTTGACGTGCTCAATTCTTCAGTTAATGAACATTATAATAAAAGTAAAGATAAGTTTACACTGCGAAGATTTGCATTTCGAAGAGTCTATTTATTTTTATGATTTGAATTGAAGGTCGGGTGTGAAAAGAAGTTAATGAAACTGAAAAAGATGCTAATGAGTCACGTCACGTTGCTCTTGGAAGTTGTATTTGGTTTCATTAGCACATCATCATTTATAGACTCAGTGTGGGCTGTGCGAGGAGAAAGATTCGAGTTAAGAACAACAAATAACATTGTTGCACCATGAAACATTAGGAATATTGTAAAGATTGGACTTGGCTGATTGTATACTTAGTTTGTAGCCCAGACATAATCAAGTTACTGGGTAAGATAATGGCTACAAGTCTCAGAAGTTTTAAGGCATTATAGCTTGCAACAGATTGTATGACACAATTTCCGTGAGAAAGTCATATGAGATTTATTAAAATCATTAACATGTTAATCGAAAGGCTTCAAAATTTTACTTTGATTGTTGCTGATTCACTTAATTGAATAATAAAATACCAATTATGGATTTTTGACTTAAAATGGAATTATTTGAATTTCCGTCACTGAACTGGATAAATATTGATTTCCAAAATCTTTTTGCGATGGCCGATGAAAGGAAAAATAAAAGTGCTCTTAAGAAATTGGCGATGTTCAAGAAAAAAAATTAGCAAGTTTATCAATTCTTGTTTTTTCTATTATTTGCAAGGATGATGTCAGCACAATATTAACACGACTTCAGTATAACAGTTAAATTCAACGTAAACGACAGCTTTTATTCCCATTTTTTACTTGCGATATAGATATAGGTAGGTACTATATGACAAGTTATAAATTAAAAAAAAAACTAATCCGACATTTGGATCAGATTTGACATTACAATTTTGTTACAATCCCCGAGACCGAGATATATTAGTTTTGAGAGAACTCCTCTCAAGGATAACAGTTTCCAGAGATTAAAAAATTTCTAACGCAGAAATCGGCAAATTCGTTGGCAATGTAAGCCATAATATATGATGTGATGCATTGAAAACAATTTTACTACCCAAGTGAAAGACTTGAAACCTAAAGACATAAGTGATCTTCCAAAAAACCTCTTAAAAATTCGTAATTTATAGCAAAGAAAATTCATAGGAACCTTTATAGATGCAACTTCGAAAATGAAGAACTTCGATCTCAAATACAGTGTCTTAGCAAAATAATAAAATAGAAGGTAAAGCAAGATCTTAACCAATAGTAGTAAAGTACGTCTTAATAAAATAAAACCATCGCCATTGATAGAATAACAGGAAGAAATTTGTTTGAAGCAGATATTATGAAGGATATTCTCAATGTTGATGAACAAGACCTGATTGATATTGAGGAAAACTCAATGCATTTATATTCAAATCGTTTTACAGATCGAACACCGTCATATGTTTTAGATGTGAACAACGATGTCACTTCAACTGTTGAAGAATATTGTAATGTGCACTCACTCCTATTAACTTCAAACACCATATCTAATCAAATTTCTTAACCGTTTCCGACACATCAAAAAATCAATATATTCTGAAATTGTTTGAATAACAAAAAAATCTTTCAGTTTTTTCAAACTATATTTTAAGAAAATGTCTAAACTCTTTTGACACTATTCTTACTTGCCTGGTTATTTTTCTTATGTTTGGAAAACTTCCAGAATATTACCCATTACCAAAAAGAATAATGCTTTAAATGTTAAGGATATTTGACCAATATCTTTACTTTCTAACTAGGGTAAAAAAAAAGTATTTATTTTTAAACTTATTAGGTTGAATTGTCCTAATCCTCTCTGATCGGTTGTCCAAGGAACACTACAAGGACCGAAGTTATTCAATCTACACCTACATGACATGTCATTTTGCACCTCAGATTCTGATCATGAAGCTCTTAGAGAAAATTCAGAACGCATTACCCATTTTAGTACCCTACTTTAAATCCTGGGTTTTGGCCATTAACGCTAAAAAATGCACACTTACTTGTTTGAGGAACGCTTCTGCAAGGGTCATCAAAGAGCCGTAAGAAAGAGCAAGAATCTTTCTTTACATATCGAAGATTAAACAGTTCTATTTAGGCCGAGAGCCCACACCAATTTTTGGGTGTGAATGATAACAAAAAATAATGCATAATGATGCACTTTTATGCACTATTGCTCCCACTAGAGCATGCAAGACGTTCGCATTTGTAAATAACTACTAAAAGCCTATCTAATTATGCTAATTATTTTTTGTTATCAATCACACCCAAAAATTGCTGTAGGCTTTTAGTCTAATTAAAAGCAGAAACTAAATACCTAGGCATTCTGTTTCAAAATAAGTTTACAGTCAATAAACACGCCCGAAATGTGTTAGTTAAAGCAAATATAGCCACTGTTAATTTAAAAAAAAAAACTACTGTCTTCAAACATCCATCACAAAACACTAAGATTCTTATGTATAAAACTCTTATCTTTTTCCTATAAATTTAGCTCCTGGTTTCCATTTATATATCACCTACGGCAGCAAAAGAGCTAGATAAGTTTGAACGGAATATCTTGCGTTTTTGCTGTGGAAAATTTCGTCGACCGAATAAAAAATTGTCATCTTATTATACTCTGTACAACTTAACTAAAGTGAAGCATATAATGATCTACATGACATCCTTATTAAAGACCAGATTAGAGTCTATTTAAAAAAATCCGAACCCCATTATTAGAAATCTTTGGGATACGAATGTATCTGAAAGCCCAGTTATTTAGTATTGCCATTCAATGCCTTACCAAATGGATCCCGAATCTAAGTGCCTCAATTAAATGATAACCTTACACTTTGATAACCGATTTTCTTTAAACTTGGTAGATATTATTTGTATTTACTACCCCCCAGGTTTTTTTCTTTTTTTTTGAGACCAAAAATAAATATTTTTTCCTCTCAAAAATTATTCAATAGATTTAAAAAAAAAAAAGATACAAAAAATTTCATATAGTTTAAGCTAGGTAATGCTTGATAAAAATTTTCCCAAAAATGATTATTTTTGGTAGCCCCCTTGAAACCATTTTTATTGTTTTTCATTTTCTCGAAAACCGTGAAACCGATTTTAATCATTTTTTTTTTGCTAAAGCTCCTCCAAAGTTTGAATATTATTGTGTATTCAAATTAAATTTTTTTCAATATTTCGAAAACCACTCAATTTTTCTCAAACTTGATAAATAAAAGTTTCCTAATAAAATCTATAAGTTGGATAAAAAAAAAATATTTTACCTAAAAATAAAGGTACTCACCATACAAATGTCAAGAAATGGTTTTTGAAAACCGTATTTTTCACGAAAACAGTTCCGAGAATTTTGATAAATTTTTTTTATTTCGAAAAATTTTCACGATCTATTTAATAAAAAAAATGAAATTAAGATATTACTGACTATACCTGCCATAGAAGATTTTTTTCGAATTTTGTATTTTTCATTATCGGCAGAACGGATTTTAATGAAATTTTTCATAGAGAAGCTTTCTAAAAAGTTTAAAAATTTCAAAACTTTAAAATAAATATTTTTTTAATGGAAAATTCGATTTCAAGAAACGAAGCGGAACCAAATGGGCTTAAAAGCTAAGCTGATTATAAATTGTTCCAAAGTATTCATCAAAAGTCACATTTTACATTTGATTGACGGTGTTGAACAGTCGAACAAAAACACTGCTTATAATTAACTTCCCAATCCAGTGACACCTTCTTTCAATGCTATAGTGGTTGGTTTGTTGGTAAGGCCTTTAACTTTGAATACCCTCACTTACCTTAAGAACAAAGTCTCATATATTTTAAGAAACTCGGTAATGCCAACAATACACGTAATAACCTGCAACTGCAACCCATAAGCCAGGGATTACCACTGTAACAAGTTTTCGATTATTATCTTACTTAAACTATCTAACTTTACACTCAATCTAAATATGGAAACAACCAAACCCGTTCGCAAAGCAAAATTAATTTGAGAACATATTTGCAGACGACGAAGACGCGACGCGACGTTGGATATCGATGCTGGACGACGACGACGGATGACTCCGCCAAAGGTTTGACCGGTCCTGCACAATACGCCCTTAAGGTTTTGCGTCCGGCGAGAATTCCTTGAGAAACTATGCTCGGCCAAAGCAAAAATACCTTAACCCATACGTTCGTTCCGAGTTGAATCAACTTTTTACTTTACTTTGGCAACAAACCAGAACCTTAAACCACCGCAGTTTGCCGTTTGTTCTGCGGTAGAAGCACAACGTATGTGCATATCTATAGACTTCTTTTATTAACTTTTTATACACAAAGTTATAATACTTCTGCTGGCTGCTATTTAGACGTAGGGAAAAGATAAAAGGGAGTCAGTCAATACAAAAAAGCAAAAAAAAACTACAATCCTCGAGCACACTGTAATTATTTACCTTATGTGGCCCGATCATTTTAGTTTGGTTTATTTATTTTTTTCATTTTGCTCTTTTGAGTGATGTTAACCTACCGCGCGGTATCATCTCCTTTCTATTTGCGAGTGCGACGCGACGTCCATTGAGTCGCGCAGACTGTGTCGTTGTCGGCTAAAACATTCTTATTTGGAATTTCAGCAACGCTGCTGTAGGGATAGCCACAACTGGCAGTGCAGGTCGCAGGTCTGCTGTTGTCAATGCATTAGCGTTTCGGATTGTAGTTTTTTTTAATCCACAGTTTATATCAAAGTTCTCTCAATATCCTTTAAAATATTTGTAAAAATGGGCGTAATAGCAGCCTACGAGTATGAGATTTTTTATCCTCATCCGACAAACTGGTCGAAGAGGCGATTTTAAATTAATTCTTTTTTTCAGAATTTTATTTTAAAACCCGTTAAGGGAAAGGGTTTTCAAATGCCTGCAACTACCTACAAATCTATACATTACAAAAAAAAATATTAAGAGCGACATTTTCCTACATATTTATTTAAAATAAAAATAAATAAATTGACATTTGGACGAATTGCCTGAGTTGCTCCTATTCGAATTCACAAACGGACAATAAGTCCATGGACATAATTACTACGTTTATATGAGGTATTGAAGCGAGCTTGAAGCTTGCTTCGACCCTTTGTAAACGGGTATTGAGTTGAAATGAGCTTCGTTCGACTCGATCTCACTCGCTCAGCGGTGTCGAGTCGAAATATGAGACGAAAAACCTGGGTCGAGGAGTTGGCTTAACAAAATGTTTCAGAATCGCTCAACACCATTTCGACTCAACTCCAAATCGAGCTCTCAACTCAAATGACGAAAAACCTGGGTCGAAAATCCGACCCTAATCCAACTCGATCTTTCGATACTGCATATAAACGTAGTAAATAGGCGTACACTTTGAACAGAGTTTTGATCAAGGCTTTCCGATTTATTTATAAAACACGCTGGAACACTGAACTGTCAAAGGCTTCGATTTTCATTTTTATTATTTGTTTTTTTGTTTTTTTTTTTCGCAGTCTCTGTCATATACACGAAAAAAAAGTGAAGTTAGCCGCACTCAGCTTTTTACTCCACCTGTTGGGTTATTTTTTTCGAGCTCATCGAGCGCGCTGCGAACTAAAAAAAGAAACAGATCTTTTTTTGACAGTTCAATTCTCTGCTCAGAGCTTAGAAAGAAAAACGCCTTATGTAATAGGCTTTTCACACCGAATTAAAATCTCGAATTTCAGCAACAAGATTATGAAATCTCATTGAAGCGTTCACACTGAACAGAACCAGGATTTCGTTTGACGTTTCTCTCATATTGCCAATTATTTTGAATTTCTTGTTTATATGCTGACAAGGCTGACTATTTCAAAAGGTTTGTTTGTTTTGTCAATCTTGTGTTTGAAAGTAGAATTTGAGGAGGAGTAGATTTTTGTCGTAATCTAGTAGATTTGGAAATCTGAAAATGTATGGGAAATCTAGTAGATTTGGATGAGATTTTGTTCAAAATCTAGATTTTTATTGGGTGTGAATAGCGTACAATTCTTCAGGTCGGGCTGTATTGGACGTCATGTCAGGTAAAAAGACTCAAATGGACACAATGTTTATTTTTAGATAAGTCATTTTCACAGCTTGGCCACAATCTTCATTCGGTTTTTTGAGATGTACTTGTACATGGATCTAATGACTTATGCAGATTGGACTATACAACTTGTAAAGGATTTTCCAATAGAGATTTCATCATCTGTCAAACTGGCTGTCATTTATTAAGTCTTTCTTATTAAACCAACATTGCTAGTAAAAGCCTTAAAGAACGTGTACAAATGATTAAATTACCTATTTTATGAAAGTGAGTTCCAGGAAAATTTCGCGAGTCTAACCATTTTGCGGTTGTCATAATCGTCTTTCCGAGGGGAATATTTGCAATGTACTATTTGAACTATTGAGTAGTTGGAAGTTGACGAAACATCATATTAAGCGAAGAGGCCCATTTCTTGGGACTATCATACAATCCATAACAGATCAACCAAATTGGAATTCATCCAAAGAAAGTTACTATTTGGTGTGGTTTATGGGCTGGCGGCATCATCGGCCAATAGATCTTTGAGAACGACATTGGACAGGCCATTATAGTCAACCGCTATTGCTAACCAATTTCATTTTGCCCAAATTGAATAATATGGAAACTGAAGACATGTGGTTCCAACAGGAAGGCTCTACGTTCCACACAAGTCGTTCCACAATGGGACGTCGAGCGATTTTTGAACATGGTTATCTCAATCGGGGGTCATGTGAATTGGCCACCAAGATCGTGCGATTTGCACCGCATTAGAATTCTCTTTTTGGGGTTTTCTGAAGTTGCAAGTCTATGCCAATAAACCACAAACCAGCAATGCTCTGGAAGCCAACAAAATCAATGCCATTTCTCAAATTCAGTCAGAGTTATGCGAAAAAGAAACTTTTGGAAGGGCGCCACCTAGCGAAGAAGCAGCGAACATTTGAATGACGTTATATTCCATACAAAATGGCTTACATACTCGTAGACCTTCTTAATGAATTAAAAATTTTAATGAGAGTGAGATTAATAGTTTGTTTTATTAAATTCTTGATTAAAAATGCTTTAAGTCATGATCACACCAAGAAATACATTTCCACATTCAACAATGATCAAATAAAATAGCCAGTTGCACCCCCCCCCCCCCCCTCAAACAATTCCACCGTAATACTCGTCTAGCTATGAATGCACATCAGATTACCCTTGAACCTAACTTCGGACGTACTGTCAAATATAGAGGTTCTTTCTTTAGCCGCACTTCTAGAATGTGTTTATATTCATATCCATCATATTTTTAGCTTTGTTTTTTAATTCAATGCTCTTAACAGTCAATTTTGAAAGTCAGATTTCAAATACAATAAAAATAGTTCTTCTTTTTGTGTTTTTTTTTATTATTATTTCAAAGGTGCGTGAACTTTGCAATAGTCAAATTAAGCTCCTTCTTTAAACAATACTATTTGCGAGACTTATTTTCGGGGGATTAAAAAAGCTTTCCCATTTTGTTTGGTAAATTATACGAAGTTAAATAAAAAATAATTTAATATGCGTGTCAGGCAGCCACTTTTTAATTTTTTTGTTTGTTTTTTTCGTTGTTTTTTACATTCTTGGTGAATGATCGTTGCTTCGTTGAACCGTTAATTTTGCATTCACATTTTAAGAATTTTGTATTAAAGTTTATTTCTTTTCTGCTTGGATGGCATTTTGATAAAGTTTATATCATTGCCAAGTTAAGTCGGGTACTTGACATTTAAATTATGTGAAACACGAAGAAACTTCAACTTAAACCATTAAATTTTAAGTATTGTGAACAAGCAACAATAAAACCAAAACAGAAATATCTAACGACCGCCATAGATTTGAAACTAGATGTCATGTTTAATGAAGAAATTACTCTGTTTGTGTATTTTCTTTAAAAAGTCTTGATTAGACAACTTGGATCAAAGAAGTGTGGTTCACCTTTCAGTTCACCTCTTTTCCGATTTAGGATTTCAGATCCGTTTAGTTACTACATACTTTGTTTCAAAATTTCGCAATCGAAATTAAAAAGTTCGCCATCTTGCAGTTTCTAAAATACGACTCCTCAGAACAAAAGGTAAAGTTTGTGTAAATATCCGAAAAAGTCAGGCCCACAGCATACTTTTGCACGCATTTGGTCGTAGCAGTTTGAAAATTGCAGTAATCGTTTTTTTTTTCAGGTTCAGAGCAGGGAAACTGAGCTGTCAAAAAAAGATCTGTGATCAGAGCGCACAGGTTTGTTTCTTTTTTCAATCATTGCTAGCTCGGAGCGTGCTCTATGAGCTCAGAATAAAATAACCGCGCAGATGGAGTTAAAAGCTGAACGCGGATAACTTTCGTGTGATACGACAGAGCCAGACGGAGATCAACTCTTTTGACAGTTCAGTGCTCAATGTGTTTCATAAATAAATCGGAGAGCTCTGATCAAACTCTTCTCAGAGTGTACTATACTAGACATACTCAACAATAATGTTTCCTTTCTTCAACATGTGCTTAACAACATCTTTATAGGTAGGGTTTACTAACAAGTTCATCACTTGATTTAGGAAATATAATTTCAATCCTGTCAGATGGTTTTGTATCTTATAACCACTCTGCACTAGTGTTAATAAAACATCGATAGTTTAATCGATTAATCGATTGTTTTGAACTATCGGGACTATCGATAGTTTGGTGAAAACTTCGATAGTCTGTAAAGTTGATATGTTTTTGTTTCATAAATGATTCGTTGACTGAAAATTGTCCTTAAATGATAAAAATGACATTTGCGGCTAAATGCTTAAGTTTCTTTAGAAGATGCAAGTATTTTTTTCTCCTTCGGATTTGGCTACAATTTATAAAGCATACATTCGACCTAAACTTGAGTATAACTCCGATATCTGGGCTCCTAAAACCCATCTGCACATTTTAGATAGAATCCAAGAAAGAGCCAGTTCTATTATCGAAACGTTTGTTTCTCTAGAACACCCGTGTAATGTCACTTGTCTTACTTTGTTTATCGCTTCTTATATAAATAGTGCTCTAATGATATAGCCAGCTGCATTTCTCCCTTGAAAAATTTTCGCTGTAATACTCGTCTTGCAAAGAATGCTCATCAGTTAACCTTTGAGCCTAATTCCGGGTACCAGGTGTACTGTAAAATACAGAGATTATTTCTTTTGCCGTACTACTCTAATGTGGAATACTATAGCCCACTCGATTTTTTACACAGTTTTGTTTTTTGACATGTCAGCTTACCGTCACCGCTTTAATAGGGAAAGTACCGAAATAGCATTTCATTACAGAGCATATGTTTACATGTTTCGTGTTCTTTCGAGTTTACAGTTTCCCCGTTCTGTGTTTTGTTTATTTTTAAAATTTAGTTTGCGTAAAAACCAATATTCGATTCGGACTTTTATCAACAAATCTAGCAATTTTTATTTAAATTTACAAGACCATTTAAATTAAAAGTTGCTGATGCTGATATTATTTTTAAATATAGAAGGTGATGGTTCATCCTCTGATGCAGATGGAAATCAAATTCCACCAGTGCAAATGTTAATGCCCTCCAAAGCTTGGAGAAATTCGATCAAAAAAAAAAAATCAAAAGGATTTTTGCTTAAAAATCACGCCAATAATAAATACATGAACACAATTTTTGATCAGCAAGTGTGAACAGTTTTTTTAAATGATTACAAAATTTGATTTTTGTTTTTAAATGTTTCTTAAAAGATTTGATTTTTTTTTCAGCTCATTTTATTATCTATATATTAATTTGAAAAACACTATCGATTATCTATCGATTAATCGATAGTTTTTTTTAAACTATCGATACTATCGAAAGTTCGAACAATCGATGTTTTATTAACACTACTCTGCACCCACTTCTCACAAAGAATGTTTGTATTACATTAAAGATTGGAGTTTGCTCTGTTTGCAAAACAGCTGAGGTACATTAAGTTACAGTTTGTGGTGAATGTTGAAATTGGTGGCCATGTTGTTTTTTTGTGACATCTGTCAAAACCATTGTTTATTATTCAGTTATGCCAAATTACCATGGTAAGTTACAAGATTGAACAAAATGAATGTTCGTTAGTGCAAACGATGTGCGCGCTGCGTCCATTTTACGGTAGACGTTGTGATCCTTTTCGGTCGACGATTTGGTAATCAATCAGCCAACATTCTTACGTCAAAGAAACACAAGTTGCGTTCCGTGCAAGTATACAGCAGAACCTGAGGCAGTCGATTCCCTGGCGTACAGCATAAGAACTCGGCAGTTCGAAGGCTTCAACTTGGCGAATTTTGAGTCAGGATTTGAACCTACACCCGTACAAGACGTAACTGACCGAGCAGCTCAAAGTTCATGACCATAGACAACGCCGTTTCTTCGCACATTAGACTTCAGAGCGTTTGGAAGAGGTCCCCAATTTCGGCCGAAAAACAATCTTTAGTGACAAGGTACATTTTTGGACGAATGGTTGTGTTAGCAAGCAAAATTTCTATATATATGAGATGACACCAACCGACACGATATTCACTAGCTGACAATACATCCTCAAGAAGTTGATGTTTGATGTATATTTTGGGACAGCGACATTCTTCGAAAACAACAATGGCGAGCGCTAGAGAACGATGATAACCAATTTCTCAAGATCTAAATGGAATACGGACCTATATACGGATTGTGATTCCAGCAAGACAGTCGGCCCTACGTGCCAAACAGCAGACGCCACTTTTTAGATTCTGCATGAACGATTTGAGGGTTAGGTTATCTTTGGCCGAGGTAATGTGAGTTGGTCACCGAAGTCATGGGATTTGACCCCACTAGACTTTTTCTTGTGGTGTTTTCTGAAGTCACAAGTCTATGCGAATAAACCGCAATTAGCCGATTGAGCCCTTTAGGTGAACCTAACACAAGCCATCCCTTAAGTTCAGCCGGATCTATGTGGACGAATCAGTGAAAATTTGACCACTCGGATCCGTGCCACAGTAAGAATCTGAGGCGGGGATTCGAACCATGTCATATTCCATACATATGGCACTCATAGGCCTTTCAAATAAAAGAATTTTGTTAATACCTCATACACAGCTTGTTTTATCCCATTATTGAAACACCCTTTATTAAACACACAAAGGAAATTGTAAGGAAAATGAAAGCAAACACAGGCTCTAAAATTATTTGAGTTGTTATGCTAGCTACACACGAGGCAACCGTTGCAGCAACGTGTTACAGCAAAGTGTTTCGTTTGTTCACTACACATGTGGCAACTGTTGCCGCAACCACAGTACTGTTGGAGCAACCGTCCGAAAATATCAAAACTTTTTGATATTTCTGGCAACGGTTGCAGCAACACAAAATCAATTGGCAACATATGTAGCTACACACGAAGCAACGGTTGCTTCAACATGGCTATGTTGCTGCAACGGTTGCGTCATGTGTAGCTAGCATTAGGTCTAAACCACATTGTTCTTTTCCCTCACTTTTTAAATCCACAACCCAGGAATAAAGACAGCGACACCGAAAAATCAGTCAATGTATGTACGAGTACATATGTAAATCCTTTCAATTCGAACTTGAATGGATATCGAAAGCAATTTAAATAAGTGTAACCTTGTGTTTGAAAGAGAAAGGTGGCGATATGTTAATTAGTAGATACATTTTTAATTAATTAATAAATTAATATATTCTTATCATTTGACATTTAAATGCCAAAACTAATTAGAAGGATAAATTTCTCCAACTCTTTCGAAAAACCGGTCAAAATTGACCTTTTGTCAAAACTTGTTTGCTTGTTTGTTTTTATTTCCACTTTAATATGACATCTTTAAAAGTTTTAATGCAAAAGCTGATGGTTCTTCGGTATTAGTCATTTGGTGGTTTAATTGCTAAACGCGATCATTTTTCGAGCAAGATCGCAGATGCAATCATCTTTTTTTTAGAATTTGGTTAAAAGTTCTGATACCGGATGTGCCATAACTCGGTAGAAAATCTTTTGCACTACTACACGCATGGAGATAAACTGATTCCGTAATTTTGAAGAAGTGGTACTCTGAAGCTTATGAAAAAATATTTGTCTCCTGAAGAAAATAAACCTCGAACACAACCAAGTCGATCGACTTGCAAACATTAAAAGGCTCAAAAGAATTTCAAAAGTAGCAAAATACATAAATGACTCTGAATTCAAAATAAGCATTTCTACAGCGCACCTATCACTTTAGGCTCAAAATCTACTGCGTAAAGCTCCATTTAGACTTTCGTTCTTCATTCATGTACGATGTACTTTGTTCGTTCTTTTCTCAACGAACAACGAAGATGCATTTACATTAATTCGGTTTTGTTTTTCAGCTCGTTTTTAACAACAAAATGGATAACAAGCCGTGGTGGCACTATTAATAGTTGGACAAGGAAAAGAAGATCCTGTTGGACGAAGAATTGGTTGTTGAGAATATAATAGAAGAATTAAGATTTCAGCCGGACGATTTCGAAAATTATTTAAGAATGCACGAAGAAACATATGTTGAGCTTCTTGATTTGGTGAAAACACTTATTGAAAAACAAAACAGTCGTTTACGAAAATCTTTTTTTACTTGCGACCTATAGGTAGGTACTATAAGTCAAGCTATGCATTAGGAAAAAAAATCGAACTCGAGATTTTGATCAAAGTTGACATTACGATGATAGCGAAGACCAAAAATGTGGGTCTCGCAATTCTGTCTGTCTGTCTGTCTGTTCGACTACAGCCTAAACGGCTCGGCCGATTTTCTTTAAACTTGGTAGAAAGTATTTTTAATTTTTTCCCCCACACGTTTTTTTCTTTTTTTTTTAAGACCGAAAATAACGGTAACTGCTATAAGATTTTTTTCGAAATTTTATAAATATTTTTTTCTCACAAACTGTCCTACATATGTAAAAAAAAAATCATAAAATTTCAGAAATTTAAAGCTAGGAAATGGTTGAAAAAAAAATTACAAAAATGGCTATTTTTCGTACGCCCCTGGAACCATTTTTTGGTTTTTGATTTTCTCAAAAACGGTAGGGGAAGATGGCCTAAAATGGCCCACCAAGGTAAAATGGCCCCCTTGCTAGAAATTGTAGTATCGAACAGAACTATAGAAGGTTTTGGCAACACAATTCTTTAGTTTATCTGGCATCATCGACATACATATGTATAAGAAATACGAGTATTAGCAACTTCAAGCTATTGTTTGAAATTTTACGGGTCAAACTGTCTCTAGCCATCTACAAAAGTAGAACCAATAAAATGTTGTAAAAAGTTTGTTGACAAAAAAAAATATAAAAAAATGAAAACAGTAAATGGTAATACTTACATCCATTTACTGTTTTCACCAAAATTTAATATTTTTTTATAATTTTTTTTGTCAACAAACTTTTTACAACATTTTATTGGTTCTACATACTTTTGTAGATGGCTAGAGACAGTTTCTTATTAATTTACTGAAATTAGTAGGCCTATAACTATTTCAGTTTTTTCAAAATTAAAACTTAAATAAAAAACCTTAAATGGGCAGAATGGCCTACTAAGCACTCGCCTAAAATGGCATAGTGTGCCATTTTATACTTTAAGAGAAGTTGTTTTAAATGAATTGCTAATTTTTATTTTTGTTGAGTATTGTTTGTTTATTTTACTTTGAACTGTGATTTGTTTTAAATAAAGTTTAAATTAAATTGAAAATGATTTTTGGTTTACTTTCCTAGTTGATTTACTTGCAAGCGTAAAATGGCATACCAGTATGGCAGTATGCCATTTTACCCAGACAATTTTGATCGTTGGAATTTGAAGAGTTTTTGAAAATTAAATACTTTAAATACTTTCTGAAACTTATTAAACTCGTAAAGCAAAAAAATGTAAGCGTTAGTGATTTAACTTTGGAAAGAATATAACATTTAAGTTTAGATGTCACTTTTTTGCGAGATATGACATATTTTCCTTAGAGGGTGCCATTTTAGGCCACCTTCCACTACAACCGATTTTGATAATTTTTGTGTATGCTAAAGCTCCCCAGCAGTTTGAATATTTTTGTGTTTTCAAATTTTCCAAATTTTTTTTTAAAAAAAATTTCGAAATTTTGTTTTTAAGCTTGATAAATAAAAATTTCTTAATATAGATTACAAGATGTACGAAAAAAGTGTATTTTACCTAAAAATAACGGCACCCTCCATACAAATGTTAAAAAATGGTTTTCAAAAATCGTATTTTTCTCGAAAACGGTTCCGAGAATTTTGCTAAAATTTTTATTCTTTTGATTAATTTTTACGATCTATAATATAGAGAAGCTTCTAAAAATTTTAAAAAACATTGCATTTTAAAACTTAAAAAAAAAAAAAAAAAAAAAAAAAAAAAAAAAAAACATTATCTAAAACATTATATAAATATTTTTTGAAAACTTTAAATTGACGTACCAAAATTGTTTTTTAAAAATATTTAAAAAATGTTTTATATAAAAGCTTATTTTTTAAGAAACCAGTGCAGACTTATAATTTTTGTTCTTGCATAAGCTAATAGGTATTTGCTTGAATCACATGGCATCCTGTTTTTAGCTCCAACTGCTAAAGGAGTTATTTTAGTTTATTAAAAAATTTATTTTTTGCTTATGAACAGTTTTTCTCTAACAACATAAATTTTTGAAATTCTTAGTCGTTTACATAAGAGAGAGTTCATGCGACCCAGTTTCGTTCTTCATCTAAATGGAGCTTAAGAGTTGCTTGGCACATTCTGCATTTGTTCTTAGTTCGTTGTTCGTTTTTTATCATTTACATTCTCGTTGTTCCGCGTACGACCAACAACGAACAACGTACATACACAGAGCACAACAGCGAAAGTCTCAATGCAGCATATTCGAACAAATATAGGCGAAACCTCTTAAAGTTGATGATATTCTTGATTTCTAAATGTCTATGGTAGAAATCAAACAAGTTTCAAAAGTTTTTCGAAAATACACCCCCCACTTCTTTTGCATCTCACAGAACTTTATAGTAATATTCTTACGAGTTTTCTGTTGTCCCGGTTTCCTTTAAAAGGTCTGTGATCTTCTTCCCTATATATAATAAATAAAATTCAACACTGGATCGCACGTACTTGCTGTTATGTAAGAGTCTGAATTTATGCAAGCAAAGCCTTAAAAAATTGTTTTATTTTTAAATTAATTTTTTGTATAAGGAATTTCCTATAAATTTTTCTAAAAAAATGGGATGTCAATTTTAAGTATTAAATAATATACATTTTAGGAAATAATTTCAATTTAGGAAATAATCATTCGCACGTTTTCAAGATATTGATTTTTTAAGAGAAAAAATGTTTTTTTTTTAAAGACTGAACAAATATTTTTTTAAATATTGTTATATGGGCTTATCCGTGCAAATTTTAACTTTTGCCATGCGTCGAAATATATAGACATTATTATTAAATATTCAGGTTTTGGAACTTATAATATTATATATATCATTGAGTTTTAACTATTCAATTTATAAAATGAACCTTCGAGATAGTGCGAAAGTGTTTGAAATCGAAAAAACCATCGAATATTGAGACTTTTGGCTGCGTGCGTGGATAATTAACGTTTTGTATTATTGCAAAAATAATGTTTAACATAAGATTACTTAGCACAATTTTTGTTTTTTTTCAGATAAATGAATGTCAAAATTAATTGAAATCATTCCTTTTGAGTGCGTGCCTTCCTTATAAATAATCCTATATGATATACATTTTAGAAAAAACTGCTATGCGTGATTTTTCGTAAATCTTTAATTGTCACACATTTTCGTGTCTATTTTTTTAACATTGGTCATGGGGCATTTTTTTATGGTCTGCATCATTATTTAAGCTATCTAGAGTAAAAAAAACTTTGGCTTCAACGCGTGCTTCATTATGTACAAATTTTATGAAGTTAACAAAACGAACGTAAAAAACGTAACTGTTTCAAAAAAGGCACATTTTTTACTAGCACACCAAAGCATTGTTTGATTATAACCTTACAATGAGTGTAATTTAAACTGTAGAAACTATAAAAAAAATGGTAAAAGTGTTAAACAAATAAGTTTGAAAACAGAAGCTGTGAAGATTAAAAATAAAAACCAAATCAATTAACTCGGTGCTTAAAATAAATTATTTTAAATTCATTTTTCTATACTTTATACCTTTATATTCTTTAACAAACAATACATATGAGTTATTTTCAAATTTTTTATTTATTCGTGGTCTATAATTGAAGAAAAACTCAAATTAACATGCGTGCCCTAATTTTTTTTTTTTGTTTTTTTTTTTAAACTCAAGAAGTTAAAATTTACAGGGATAAGCCCATATACAACATTATTTTAAATTCAAAGGAGCTCCTCTACAAAAATGTTGGTTAAATTCGTTAGAGAAAATCAAAAGAATGGTTCTATGACTATAGTATCGTTATTTTTTTACTTACGATATATACATAGATACTATAGGGCATCCCAAATTTTTTTCTTGAAAAATTTTAAAGAAATTTGTTATATAAAAAATTACTTTAATAATAAAACGCTTTTTTAACTTTGTTTGCATAAATTCATACTTTTCCGGAAATCAGACGGCAATTCCATGCATTTGAACATTTTTATCTCATTAAATCCATGTTTTATATTTATAAAATGTATTTTAAATTCCAAAGTACTTTTACATAAGAGCAAGTTCGTTCGATCCAGTCGTGCATTTTATTTAGTAAAATGTAGTCCATGCCTATAATAGCACGCCTAGTTCTTAATCGTTAGAATTAGAGCCGATTTCGCGATTAATAAGATTTTGCATAGCGAATGTATGGCAGATACCCAATTTTCCAAGTTCACCAAGTTGAAGTCTCGACTGTCAAGTACCACCACGTCTACCTTAAATGTGCGCAACGCTCGTAACGTTGGACTGATTTTGATAATAAAGTTTTATTTATCATTTTAACGTGCTGTTCAATCTGGTAACTTGCCATCGTGGTTTGGCATCAGTAACTAATAATAAGCAACAGATTTGACAGATGTCACCAAAACAACAAAATCTGCCAGCGCCGTTTGAAAAACCTTTACAATTATATTTTGATCATATCAAATTTAAGCTTGTGTTGGAAAATGTGAAACAGATTCTAGATTTAATAAAATACCCACGCCAAAACTGAATACGTGACAATTCTGATTAAAATGTATGGGAAAAATAAATGTTAACTATAGGTACGTGTTCATTAAAGCCCAAATTAGGTAATCTCACAAATGACAGAAACATTTTTTTTTTCATCTGATAGGTCATTTGATTTTATATTTGAATTGCCTTTTAATCGCTAATTTTTGTTGTTTCCTCTTTCTTTTTTTGTTTTTTATACATCCGTTGTGACATTGGCATACAAACGTTTTTCAAAACTTTTTAAACAGCTTGCAATTGGGCCTGTTAATTAGGTTTTCACATAATTTCAAACGTGATTTCGAGCAAGCTTTGTTTTCGAAATTTTAATTTGTGTGGACAATTACATATGTATATGATTTGGAAGTGAAATTAAATTATCGCATTTGTTTAATGAACACATCCTCGTATAGTAGGTATTAATTTTTTTGTTCTTATGGAAAATACTTTGAAAGCAAAACTAGTACTTTCCAATTGGGTCTTAAAACGTGTATTGTTGCCGATTCTCTTGATATGGCGAAGCAAAGAATTCCACAGACGAGAAGCGTTCAAAAAATGACGCTCAGATGCCAGAGAGGCGTAGCGGGTTTGAATCAGTTGGTCAGACCTTGCTTCAGAGGCCCTCGTAATTCACTCAAAGCGATAGGCTTGTTGGGTTGTGAACAGAATATTCGGGAGCAGGGATAAGGTGCAAAACTCAAAGTAATTCTCGAGTAGCATTTTAAGTAAACAATTCGAAAAATTTGATACTCTGTCGTACCTATGTAGTCCAAAGAGGTATCTAATGATTTTTTTGAAGACGACATTGAGCTTTCTTTTGCAACCATAGACTAGAATGGAAAGAATTAAACTTTTTACGCGTCTTCATCGGCGTGTATGACTGGGAGACTCAGTTCCATAACGTTCCATAATGTCTTACCAACTGTGCCGTTAATTCGTGCTTATCCCATTTTAGATTACGCGTAAAAGGTTATTCCGTGATTTCTAGCAGAATTCACATATTCAACAGTTGTAATATTTAAAGTTATTTGAGGGAAATAAGTTACATCCAGAATCTTTCTAGACGTAACCAAGCACTTAGATTTTGATGGGTTTAAACCCAGTCTATTAGTCTTAGCCCAAAGTGCTAGTTTTTCGAAGTCCTCATTCAAGTGGCAAACACCATCATCAATGAGACCAAGATCGCAGCAAAGGTACATTTGTAAATCGTCAGCATACATATGTAATAAGAAGTTATCAATGACGGAGGGAATATCATTGACGTTAAGCGAAAAAAGTAATGGCCCAAGAATGGATCCTTGCGGAACTCCACTAGTGGCAGGGAGAAAATTGAATAAATTGTTCTATTTCAACTGTTTGCGTTCTATCGGATAAATAGGAAGATATAAGTTTTACAGCATCAGGCGAGAAGTTACAAAGCTGTCGGAAGCTTATCTACATATTATGTCGAATACCTTTGAGTTCTGGAAAAACCAAAATCTTCTTTATCTTCATCCAGTGCTTGACGAAGGCCCCCAATTACAATTAGCAAAGCGGTGACACAGCTATGTGTAAAAAAATATTATTTATTTAAAATCATAAAAAATTAAATGCATGACTGGGTCGCACGAACTTGCTTCTATGTACTAGACTAGGAATTTTAAAAACGAATGTTATTAGAGAAAACTGTTTATAAGGATAAATTTTATTTTTTAAACTCTTTTAGTAGTAAGAGACAAAAACAGAATGCTATGCAAATATGAATTTATACAAGAACAAAAGTTATAAGTCGTTGTAGTGGTTTCTTAAAAAAGAGCTTTTATGTACCAACTTTTTAAAAGATTTTTAAGAAAAAATTTTGGTACGCCAATTTAAATTTTTTATTATTGTTCGAATAAAAATTAAATTTACAAAAAAAAATATTAAGCCGTTTCTGAGATATCGAATTTTCAAAAAAAAAAAAAAATTTTTTTCAAAAATTCAAAAAATATTTATTTTAAAGTTTTGAAATGTAATGTGTTTTAGACTTTTCAGAAGCTTCTCTATACAAAATTTCATTAAGATCCGTAATGTGGATAATGAGAATTTCAAAATTCAAAAAAATGGTTCTATGGTAGGTACAAGCTGTAATATCTTAATTTCAATTTTTTTTATTAAATAAAAATCATAAAAAATTAATTCAAAGAAAAAAAAATTTATCAAAATTCTAGGCGCCGTTTTCGAGAAAAATACGATTTTTGAAAACCATTTTTTTTAATTTTTAGCATTTGTATGGTACGTACCTTTATTTTTAGGTAATATAAATTTTTTTTCTCACATCTTGTAGATTATATTGAGAAGCTTTTATTTATCAAGTTTTCGAAAGTTTGAGTATTGAAACAAAAATTTTGAAGTTTTTCTTAAAAATCCAAAAAGTTTTTTTTTGAAAATTTGATTACACAATTCTATTTATATTTTTGGAGAGCTTTAGCAAAAAAAAATGATCAAAATCGGTTGAACAGTTTTTGAGAAAATCAAAAACAAAAAAATGGTTCCATGAAGGGTACCCTGAATAACCATTTCTCGGAAAATTTTTTTCAGCCATTACCTAGCTTTAACTAAATGAAATTTTTTTGTATTTTTATTTTTAAAATCTATCGAACAGTTTTTGAGAAAAAAAAAATGTTTATAAAATTTCTAAAAAAAAATCGTATGGCAGGTACCGTTGTTTTTGGTCTTAAAAAAAAAAGAAAAAAAGTGTGGGGGGAAAAAATTAAAAATGATATCAACCAAGTTTAAAGAAATCGGCCAAGCCGTTTAAGCTGTTATCCAGCAGACAGACAGGTGAGACCCATTTTATTAAGCGTTCCCTATCTTATAATTTTATAATAGTACAAATAGTTAGTTGGCACAAATAATTACAATATTTTCAGCCGGACGCAAAAAACCATTGAAGGTCCAAAAATTCAATAAGCTTGTGCCAATCCAAGTGTTAATTTTTTTCATCAATTAAAATATACTTTTTGTGTTTATTTGCAATTCTTTAGAATAAGAACCTCAAGTGCTTCATGGTCAACGTGTAGTCTTGGCTGCGTCGATCGCCATCGTGTCGGCATCGTCTCGTCATCGCTTAATAATTATTTAAAATAATTACATGAGTTTTTTAATGTTCAAATGATTAAATTGCTTGATGGTTTTCGCATTAGCATAAAGTGGGTACATAGCTGATGTTTTTTTTCTTGACAAGGCAAGCGTGAAGTCAAATAATATTTCATATGCAAATTCTGATTGCATTTTCAATTGTGTTTACATAAGTTAATGGCTAGGTAGGTATTCTTATAGATTTTTTGTTAATTGATGTTTTGTTTTGTGTCTGTATAATTTTTTTGTCTTGAGGCATCAATTATTATCAAAGAAAATAGTTTGATTTGCCTCACAAGATGATTAAATGATATTTTAAAAAACATTGAATCTATATTTATTGTGATGAATGATGATAAAATGATTATATTTTGAAAGAACCTCGAGGCATTATTTATTGTTGTTTTTTTTTTCT
The DNA here is from genome assembly GCA_963931855.1 of Philhelius festivus. Taxonomy (NCBI): domain Eukaryota; kingdom Metazoa; phylum Arthropoda; class Insecta; order Diptera; family Syrphidae; genus Philhelius; species Philhelius festivus. The sequence goes on from OZ007554.1 coordinate 193,862,774, forward strand.
TTTGTTTATAAATTTAAATTTAAAGACTGATTAATTTGAGTACTTTGAATTTAAATCATTGTTTTTGAATTAAATGGCCGATGAACTAAGCATAAGATACCATTTTTGTAACACGCACGTTATTATTATAACTTTTAAATAGCGTTGTGTCAGTTAAAATACCTGTTTTAAGTTCATATTAATCACATGATTATGACAATGGTTTGTGTTTGGATTTGTATATGTATTTAAACATATTTTTTTGAGCAAAAAAAATGAAAATGAAATAATTAAAATAATATTTTCTAGGACTTGGCCAGTTTTTTTGAAGCTGAATTACTGACCATCTCAAACAAGATCCAAACCATAACCGGAATTGGGCTAATATCACAGACAGTTAGGATTAGGAGGCCAGACACACAGACAATCTTTGGTCCAGCAATGCCGAATGAACTTGCGAGCCTGAATATCAACCTCGTTGTCAGTCTTATATGGGTTCCGGGACACAGTGGTTTTGATGGGACTGAACTGGTAGACGAACTGGCAAAGATCAGATTTCCTTGGCTTACTTGCGGAAGAAGTCAAGATTCCGCTCGCAATCATCAATTTTTCTTAACGGAGGACAGTTTAACTAACTGCATTACATCAAAGAAGATTTGGCCTACTTATAATAAACCTGAAACACCTTGATCTGATATGCCGACCCAGGTAAGACACAGTCAGGATCGTTGCTACCTGTGGTCGAAACTGGCAAATAGAAGAGCATTCAGCGAAGCTAGGCATTCTTCACCACACTCACTGTCGTAGTTCCTCTGCAAATGCCTAGCCAAAATTAGAGCTCAATTATTATGGAATTCCATTTTTTGATGAGATTGACGAAAATGAAGATCAAAGACTTGATCTCATTTCACAATGTGATGAAATGGCTCTAGGACGAACTTCGGTTACTTTTGTACAGTGGTCTCCATTGGAGAGCTGCTTTGATGGGGTTTATGATACCCAGTGGCCAGATCACTCAATCCGATTAAATGCCGCTTTGCACCACTCAACAAACTGCCTAGTTTGGCATAGTGTAGATGGTTTGGATAGGTTGCAGTCCAGTAGGTGAGTTGACAGATTCCAGATGATTGTACTAAAGCAAACACATGTCAACAATGACCAACAATAAGACTCGTAAAAACCTACTACATCCTTCCTTTGACTCTTTGACTCAATTCAAACTGTACGACTCCCTGAGAATGTGTATCATATGCTCTACATCGAGCCCTACTATAGATGAGGTATACCTGAGAACTCATCGCTATTATCAAGGATACTTACTTGTAAAGTCTTGCATATCAGATCAGCAAGAGTTATTTCTGGTGGTTATTGAGGATGTCCTAAATTCAGCCCTAGCCGAACAAGCTCGAAGAATCCGATGGACGAACATTTCGACTACGTGGACGGTATTTGTTTGCTTAAACACAACATCATGAGTCTGTCAAACATAGAGTGTTGTAGAAGTTTTTGAATGATGGTTATGGTACAGATAAAGATGTCAACTGCCGTATTGGAGAAGCAAAAGCGGCTTTCGACATGCTATCCAAAATTTGGAGTAGCAACTTTTATAGTACGAAGACCAAGCTGTTCCGAATCTTCCGCTCAAATGTAAAGTCTATAATACTATATGGGTGCAGTACATGGAATGTAAGCGCCTCTATCATAAAAAAGGTGCAAACTATTGTGATTACAACGTGGGCCAAATACAAGTTTCTTTTTAAAAATGCAATAAAATGAACAAAATTAAATTTTTCTCATGTATTATGGTTTTATTAAGAAAAGCAAACATTCCCATTAATTTCGAGACACATTGTCATTCAAGTGGATGTCTCGGCTAGCTTCGCATTAGCACATTCTATCACCCCAATTTTCCAAGACCTTGTTAATGGTTTCGGATTGTGGCTCAAGGATTGCTTGGATGATATTGGCTTTAAGTGCTTGAGGAGTCAAATTAACATCACCAAGACGGTTGATAACACGATTAGGGCATTTGTCATGTGTCATGGCGCGTCATCCTGTATGAACCAGAGGTCGTCTGAATCCATGTCTTCAATTTCAGTAATAAAAAAAGTCGGTTTATATGGCTCATTTTCGAAAAAAATGGTCGAATTATGCCAGCACTCCACAATCCGCACCAAACTATCACTCTCTCTGGATGTATTGGCTTCTGGACAATAACGTGCTTGTTTTCCAAGACACAGATGCGACAATTTTGTTTGTTAACATAGCCACCGAGATGAATTCTCTCTTCAAAAAATATTATTTTTCACCCACAATCGTTGTCCAATTCAAGCTGCTTTAAGCCCCAAACTGCAAAGCGATAGCGAAGCGGATGATCGTGCGCCTTCAATTGCTGAGTCAATTGAACTTTGTTAGCGAATAATCCGAGATCATTGTGCAGAATTCTCGTAAGGCTAGTGCGTGAAATACTGAGCTTTTGAGATCGATGGCGAGTCTCACACTCTCGGCTAGAGTAGCCACATTCTCGTCTGTTTGCACCGTACGGCGACGGGGACCACGAGTGTTGTCCACTAGCATACTAGTCACTTCATTGAGCTTCATTTCGACTAACATTTTTTTCAAAAAAACCCACTGTTTGGGCTACACAGCACTCACTTTGGAAATAAGTTTTCAATATTTACCAACGTTGTTCAAGCGTAAAACGACTCATTTAGTTCCGCGGGGATATGATACTGACTTTCTGTCAAGATTTCGAGCGGGAAATAGCTGTCAGTGTCAACATAACCTATGATTTAAAAATAAACCACTAGATAGCCCATATCGTTTAGATGTCTTCGAAACATCCTTCAGATTTTTAGGCTAAATATCATCTCCATTCAAGAAGTCCATCAGAGAACTGGTTAAAATCTTATAGCCAACACTATTCGTAAAAGTAAATGGCAGCGATAATTAAGGTACATAATTAATGCATACGACGCGACGCACCATGGTGAAAACTATTTCGCGAAACACGCAATGTAGTGAAAACCTTTTACTTAAAATGGCAGAAGACCTAGGGGCCAGAGAAAAACTTGGCACCGAGCAGTTTGAAAAAAATTTCAGAACCTGGGAAAAAGTTGGAGAGAACATAAACATATTTCCAGAAATAGAGCAAGATGGCGAGTAGCACCGCAAGCCCTATATCCCATCGAAGATTTGTCGATGTTTACAGTTGAAGTAGGCTGAAAGTATTTTTTTTTAACCATACAAGATTTATTTTCTACATTGGGTTTTGCTAACCACAGAAAAAAATTATATACAAAATTTCCTGAACTGCTAACTCATATACAAAACATCAGCAAAATTTTTCAAGTCATTCATGAAAAAAAAAAAAAAAAACAGAAAAAAAAACTTAAAATAAGGGAGTTTCTGAAAAATAAAACATATTTCCAAGGTTTTTGAATTTTTGCTTAAAATTTTCGAAAAGAAACAATTAAATACGATCTTTCTTGAAATTTGAAATAGGCTATCTGATTTTATAAACTTCAACATTCAATACAAAGTTGAACATAATCAGACTATAAACATATTCATGTTAAGCAATTTTCATGACATCAGCTTGACAGATTGACCATGACAGATTCGTGTGATTTTTGAAGGTTATTTTTTATGATTGATAGAAAAAACTACAATTAATTAAAAGATTCTAATGATTTATTCTCAAAGAAATTAATAATTTTTAAAAATAACTAAATAATCATTGACCTTTTATTTCAAGCTGTCATTCATTACCAGTAGTTGAACCCCAATGACATTTGCAAAAATATAAAAACCCGAATAATCAGTATTCAAAAATATGGTTGTTTTATTGTTTTTAACGAAAATTGATTAGTGCAACATTAAGCAAGAACTAAAAGAACCGTTTAAAAATTTAAAAGATCCTACCAGTCGAGTCGAAAAATGCAAGTCATGTTGATTTTAAATAATGTTAATCTTGACCGAAGACAAATTCTAATGAAACTGACTATAGGTACAGAATAAAAGAAAAAATGAGTGAAGGTCAACGCAGAGCCTTCATCTAGTTCTACTCATTCATAGAAATGTTTCCCACACAAAAATGGTAAATATATTCATAATCGCAGAACCGTATATGCCCAGGCCGAGCCATATGGTTTGAAGAAAGTTTCACCACTGACTGACTCACTCGTCGCGTCGCATCGTTCGCTTGTCGTGATGTCGTCATCTCCAAAAAGGGTTCTTCCTTTAACGAATATTTATATTTAAAATTCAAGATTTACCGGAATCTGCCCGAAATGATCATAACTGATCTTTGAGTCAAAAACACGTTTAATTTCATTCAAACCACTGCACTGACATCTATCCATTGAATACAGAACAAAAGACTCCTGTCTCTAAAGATCAGAAATGGAAATGTCTGCTAATGTGCACACAAAGAGAGCAAAACAAATACCTACATTCAAGTTGGCAAAAAAATAAAAATAAAACCCAACTTAGCCTTGAGTGTGGAGAAAAAGAAAAAAAAAAACAACTTAGCGAAGGTGTTAATACTAAGTACTGCTATTTCTATTACAAGAACCGTTTCGCTTTTATCTCTCACAATATAAAACCCGATTGTCTGTTAAGCTTATGTCATCATTTTGCAGTGAGCAAAATTGTTATGATTCTCCATTTATGTACAATATATATATCGTACATGCAACAAGTCGGCCTACATAACATAGGTTTGTATATAGGAAGCCCACTCTCTATCTCAAATACCTAACCTACGATATTGCTTCACTTACCTTTGGCTTGAGCGAATCCGATTAATGTTATTCCAATTACAAGGAGAAGAGTTACAGCCGAGAATTTCTGCATTTTAACAATTGATTTTATTTTTATTTTTTCGAACTTTATTCACAGAAATTTTGAAACAAAAAATGATCACATTAATTTGCACAAAAAATTGCACAGTTTTTCACAGATTTGACGAAGCGGAAAAAAAATATCAATTAATATTTATGGAAGCACTTGAGAAACTCAATTTTTATTTAGCAATAAACTGCACATTTATATATCCCAGATGTGTATCTATGTATGGAAGGCGCACTAAATCCCGACCAGTATTATAGCTAGTTGTTGTTAGTACAAACGACAGACAACAAACGATAAATTCGAAATTCTGATCCGCGATGAGGCCAAAGTGAGTTGTCTTAAAGACAGCTCTACGAAAACTAAACGAACCACACTGAGTCGATGCAACCAGGTGAAGTGAGTATGCTTTTTCACGTACCGCAGACCGCACTAGTGATCCAACAACCACTTAATATCCAGCCAGCCAGCTCCTCCAGTCCAGCTACACAACTCTACGATTTATTGAGACGATCTACATTGGGGCACGTTAGTTAAAAAACTGGAATTTTATCAAAAATTTATATTTAAAACACTAAATTAAAGTTCCAAAACTTTTCGACTCATAAGTGATATGGTTTTTGTACAACAATATAAATATAAACAACAGTTTTAAGATTCACAACAAACTTATTTCAGGAGATTAATTTAATACTTCCATTCTTGGATGTAGTAGTACCTATAGAAGACCGAACTCTTGCACACTTATTTATTAACTCGTTTTAGCGAAGGAGAAGTCCAAAGTCGTACAAAACTCGTTTTAGTCCCATGACACTGAAGGAGGTAGATTTCGGATAGGAAAATATGAAGAAACTAATAGCTATTACTCAGCATGGTTCGAACCTTGCTCCGTTCGGAGCAAATTTGCTGCACTTTTGAAGGAAAAAAAATCTACTCCCAACGCTCCGATTTTTCGAGATTTACTCCACTTTTTCCACATAGACAAATTGTCTAATTTATATACAAATATGGCATTGTTGAAATAAACCAGTAAACCTTTGTTGAAAATTCTTTCTGAATTTGTAATTTGTTTATTTTCACAAAACAATTTTTGAAAATATGTAATATTAAGTTTTCCAATGAAACTTGTGATTTATTTTTCTTTTTTGCTAATGCTATTTTTTATGTTCATGTGTATGTTTTAATTTTCCTGAAAAGGAAGGATTTTCTTTTTGTTTCAAATCTACTGCGGAAATCTTGCAATTACTCCACTTTTTTTCCCAATTTGCTCCGAAATTTCTTGACTGAGGTTCGAACCCTGTTACTCAGCCTTTCCTTCGCGATGAGAAAAGAGGAGGACATATTCCAATTGACTTGCAAGTGATGGTATTGAATAATAATGGAAATCAGGTGGAGTTTGTTTATGTTTAAAATAACCAGAGTTATAGATTGGTGATTTTTCTGATATTACCAAAGGAAGGCGTAGCTAAAAAGGCTAACAAAATATTTTATAAACAAGGATTTTTTTTTGACGTGGCTTAGACCCGAAGTAGGTGCTTCGACTCGGTTTAAATATTCCGAGGTTGGACCGAGTATTAGTGAAATCTAATAAATATGGCTGTTAAAGTTTCATCAACAAATTGAAGGAGTTTTTGAAAACTGTTTCACTATGGACTCTTTTTACTCGAAAAAATGTCATTTTTGGAATTAAATTAAAGATATTTCAATTTCAAATAAAATTAAAAAGGAATTCCTACAAAACACGCATTTTATGGTACAAAAATAGCGCAATAAGCCTTTATTACGATTAGGTTCTTCAAATTAAAAAAAAAACAAATTTTTTTATAAAGGGTTATCCATTTTGCGGTTTCAAAAGTAAACGTAAATAAAACATATATAAAATATTTTTTTTATGATATTTCTTTTTTTATATAAAGTTTGAACGTTGACATTATGTGTAAAACACTACATCATTTAAATGACCACCACGCGAATTGTTGCAAGCATCGATTCTTTTGAGGTAATTTTCGACCACTTTTTGGCACATACTAGGCGGTATCTCAGCCATAACTTTAAGTGCTCAAGAGTTAAAGGTTTATCTGCATAAACACGGTCTTTTGCGTAGCCCCACAAAAAAAAGTCCAGCGGTCTCAAATCGCATGATCTTGGTGGCCAGTTGATATCGCCACGACGAGAAATTACGCGGCCAGGAAATGTCTCTTGCAATAAAGCCATATTCGATATGTGGCTGTGGCAGAATCACCATTTTTGTAGTAGGTTTTAACAATTTTTATGTGTTGTGCGATAGTTAAGCGATCCATTTTCGTAAATGTCAGACTTTCAACTGAAAAAAAAGTGGCTTAACAACTTAGTTTGACAGATTTCGAATTCCAGCCCTATACTTTTGAAACCGCAAAATGGATAACCCGTTATATATTTTGCGGGCGCTAAAGAGATTATGACTACCCTTAAAATGTTTGAACACACTGCGAGCGTTTAAGAAGATCTGAGAGGACTAACATGGAGATACCGATGCACATTGGTTTTGAATGTCTGTATATCATAGTTGAAGGTAAGTATTGAACCAAGTATAGCTTTCCACATTCGTGTGGTATGGCTTAGGAAAGAATCTCTGAATTTAATATTACGTCCGAAGTTGGGCTAAAGGGTAAGCTCATGGGTTTCAACTAAAGCGCGAGTAATAATTTTAAATTATTTATGGGGAGGTATGCAATTGAGACTGAATACTGTTTATAAAAATAACTGCAGAATAATAAAAGACAAGAAACATTGTGCTGGTGATCCAGAAATTCAAATTTTGTTATAGTTCTATCACCTTTTATTTTTAAATTACTTTTTTGGATTCTATACAAAAGACTCAAATGGGTTATAGGAACACCTGCACAAAAATGGAAATTTTACTCAAGGTTTGAGTGAATATACCTAAGCCTTATATAGATTGAAGCCAGATTAGAAGGTGTGAAAAATTTCTTCCATCGTCGAAGAAAACCTAAACATTTAGCAGCGTTTTTTACGACATCGAATATGTGGTCATTCCACACAAGGAGGTCTGCGACTAATCCAAGTGCTGCTCATTGGAAAACGGCATGAGAGTGGATTCCAGTCTAACGACCGGAGACACCATTGAGTTTTTGAGGCAGTTTATGATTGGCCATTTGACAATGCTTTCGAGATCAGAATTAAATGAGCTTATCATATTCTTGACCCAATCCGAAGAACAAGGACGTGCATCTGGTAACGAATATGAAAGGCTGAGAGTACTGTCATCAGAAAACAATTTAATAGAATAGGTATTCAGACAAAAGATCATTGATGAATATGAAAAAGATAGTCGGAGACAAAATAGATCCCTGTGGTACATTTTGAATTTCAGACTTGAAACCATCCAACACAACTTTTATTGAGTAGTCCGAAAGGAAATTTCTAATCCAATGAAGAAGATATTCATCAATACCAAAAGCACGTATTTTCGATAAGAGAGCTTGATGCCAAACTCTATCAAATACTTTTGAAAAATCAAGTGCAATAATTTTACTTTCTCCAAAACGATGAAAAGATTTGTGCCACTTTATCTGTGAGATATACCATCAGATCACCAGTGGACCTATCGCTACGAAAGGCTTACTGCCCGTCATTAAAAAGCTTTCGTTCTTCAATATATTTCTGGAGCTGATACAATTTATTGGCGTTTCCATGACCACCTTGGAAAGAAGGGACATAAGTGTAATTGGATGATGATGATGTAATTGGATGATGATGATAGTTGGAAGAAAATTCGGCTTTTTTAGATGGGCTGGACAAAATAAATCCACTAGGAATACTGGTCTCGAATAGGAAAAATGGAAAAGCGTAAGCAGTGATTTTCCGAGCGTGAAAGTCTCAGTCATTGAAGACAAAGTAGTATTTCGCAATTTTTTTACAAATGACGAAAAATGTTTACTACCTTTATACTACCGTTGTAGTGTTTGTTGCCTTAAGTTTTGGTCGGCGAAAATTTTGGCATACCTTCGGGTGATGTGTTATAAATGTATTTTAGAAAATAAAAAAATAAAACAAAAACATCCGATTTCTCAAAAAAAAAAAATGAATTTATATTTGAGCAACTGTATTAAAAAAAAAATCATTTTTTTGAGTTTTTTTTTTAATTTGTTGTTCTATATTTATATTGGATTTAATATTACTTACATCGCTTAAGACCACGTTTGTCTAACCTTTCAACACATTTGTTGACCCAATGACAAACTATACTAGAAAAATATTAAAGTAAGAAAATTTTCCCAAAAATCCTGAACAGAACATTCTGTTGAGTGCATATTTCGTACAAGAGCAGATTTTCTTAATTATCACTTAGAAGATCAAAATTATGAAGTTTAATGATAATCGTTTGAGGTGCTTTCAAGAAAAAAATTTAAATCTAAAATAATTGTATATAGCAAGGGATCGAAATATTTTCCGTTTCAAATTTGTAACAAATTAATACCTACGTCAAAGTTCTAACTCGAAGTACACCGGGGGGAAAAGACCGATGACGTATGAAATTATGAAAAACACTCGGTTTGACTTTTCCATAATCATAATGTTAAGTTTAATTAAGACCTCAATTTTTTTCAAAGGTAATTAAGAAAAGCTGTTATACATATAATTTTATAATTAATTCAATTATACGTCATTTGAGATTTTTTTAAGTTTGTCAGTTTTTACACCTTAATTTGTCATTACATTACACTATCAATGGTAGAGTTTGTTCAACAGAAAGAATGCGAAACTTTTACCAAAATCGCCCTATTAACTAATTCAACAACCCTCTAAAAGATTCATGAACTGTAAACATTATTTTCATATCATTATTTGAACTTATTTGTAGCAGTTAAATCAATTGATTTATACTTAACTAACGACAAAATGGCTTCAAAAATTACTTTATCTATTGAACAACTATTAATAGAAATTACAACTACTCGTACATATGAATATAGCTAATTGGAATAATTTATCATATACAATTTTAATCTTACGACGAAAACCAGAACGTTTAAACTCAAAATATTCCAATTCAGTTCATATTTTATTTTCTTCCAATTCTTCGTCAAAGACTACCCCACTGTTTATTTGTATTGCTTTTGCTGGCTGACCAGACCAGGCTGATCGCTGATGATGGAGATGAGAAATTGCCCGAGAGAGCGAACGAGCAACAAAAATACAAAAAAGAAATGAATTTTGACTGGTGAAAAGTATCTTAAACACAAGTATTATTTCAATGTGGTAGTTTGAGAGCACGTCATTCACTATTAAAACTTTGTTACATTTCATTTTGAGTTTGATTCGTTTTCGTTGATTTTGTTGTGTTTGTTTTTTTTTATTTTCTTTTTTGTTTTATTTTTCAAACAGCTTTGATGGAGCTTTTGAGTGCAAAATTTGGATGAATGTAGTAAATGTGTTATGTGTATGAAATAAGATTATTTTCAATTGAGAGAGAGAGAGTTTTTTGAAATCGATATATTATTTTAAGGTGACCAGAATGGATGAATGAATTTGATTTTATTTCCCTTATGATAAAACAAAAGAGCTGAACTACGAACTCATGTTTATATAGTTTGTTGTATTTATTTGAAGAAAGTTATTTGCTGCTATTTAATCGGTCATAATATAAAAATATATTAACTATAAAAATATAAATATTATATTGATCCAATAAATGAATTTGAAAATTATGTACAATATATCATTTTCATTAATATTTTTCAACAAAAATTGAATTTTTTCTTACAATACAACAAATAATCAATCCCAAGAAACACAATGATGCTATAATCGATATAACAACAAATAATACCCACCGTTGAGCTATGACCTTTGGTTCAACACTATCTCCTGGTTCTAGTATGTCCTGCTCGGTAAAAGGCATCTCAACACGAAACGATATACTCGGAAATTCAGAAAAGTGTGTCGAATTATTATTTTGAATATTTCTTCGTTGGCGTTTAAAATTTCCACCTCCATTGCAATCTTGCAAATTAATTGAACAGTCATTCTGTTCCAGACATCCAGTTATTTTCATAGTCAAAACTATTTCTTCGCCACTGCGCATCTCCTGGAACATAACCGCCTTAAATAGAAATCGATGACCAAGGGGTGGTTCAAAAGTTGGAATTTGTGGACATACACTTCGCATTGATGGATTCACGCATCCGTGGGATGTAATGAGATTTACTGATCGAGTGAGATCACCTGTTCCCGATATAAGTTGCAAATTGACGTCAGTTAGTTTTGTAAAATTCCAACCTGAAAACATACAAAAAAAATGAAGATTAAACATTTTGCAATCCTTTCTTAAGAAATTGAAAGTATGAATTTGGACTGTACTTGTAGCCCAGTTCGATAAATAGATTATTTTAGTGGTTATGATTCTAGCGAAACATTTTTTTTTTCAACTAATACCGAACTTAGAACAAAGTTTTTCAAAATCAATCCCTTATATTGTTTGTAACAGACTCAAGTTGTCAAATACTCAATATTTATAGGATGGTTTGAATAGCTTCTCAGTTTATATTTCGCGAATGAAGTGATGTTTTTAATTTCGCATTCGAAATGCAGAAACTATATATGTTTGAAAATAAACAAATAAACTGATAGATTTAGTTAAACTTTTTGCACTGTCAAATACTTTTTTAAATAAAGAAATTTATGATTTAAAATATTTTCAGAATCAATTTTTAAATATTTTGTTGCTTTATATCCTTTTGAAACCTTTTTTAAGGTTGAGAAACACAACTCCAATCCAGTGAATCTCTTGTCAAAAAGTCTTCTTCTGAGTATCATTAAGGTGTTCGAAAAAATTATCAATAGAGCTCTGTCAAAATGGGCGAGAAGGAATACAATGATATCCATCCAATGGAACAAAACTAAAAGGCAATATACTAAATAGGTTAGCAGACCAGGCTCGGCATAAGTAAGCCGCTATCAGGCTTTATGACATGCCAGAAAGTTTGTTGTAACTTCGAGCGCAGTCTTTGATTTTAAAAATGGTTTTCAGCCAGAAGTGGTCAACTCGCCGATTCTGTTCAGCATTTACACCAGCGATCTGATATGTAGTCGAAATCAGGCAATTGCGTATGCCGATGATCTAATTGCTTACCGAACAGCTCTAAGATCGAAATCGATAGAATTCTTTTGCAGGGTCAATTCGACCAGATTCAGCGATATCGCGGTGACTGAAAATTGGTTTTGAACTATTCTGCTTGGAACTCCATTGCATGGAGCTTCAATCTATATGAGAAAGAACTGGCGCAAACCAGTGATCATCACATTATTGCTGAAATGTTTTCTTTAATAAGTTGATCTAAATTTCAAAAGTAATTCAAGAATGATTACTGTTTATTTATTAATTCTTTTTTTTACTTACCATCACCAGGTCCAACATGTGCTCTCAATAGCAATTCCTCTCCCAATCGGACAACGTCGTTAGGTTCCAGTTTTTTACTGAAGCCATTCAAAGTTTTTCGAAGCAATTCAATATGTGTCCGAAATTCATTTTGCACACCTCCTTGTGCATACACATCTGTATTTTTCGCCTGTCTATTCACATCAATATATCTTTAAGGACTATTAATAAATTTGCAATTAAATTAATAAAACTTACATCTCATTTGAAATTCCCATTTTAAGGGCATGTGTTTTTGCCGCCACTCGGTTTTGTGTTTTACAACGTAACGTCAACAACGAATCGGAGCCAGTTCGTATCCCTCTTATGGATGGAAATCGAAGGCGCAGACAAAGTTCCTTCCCGCAGTAATGGATGCCACATTTTTGAAAGTCATCTGCTTCAATATTTATTATGATTAAATTTCGACTCAGTTTAACGTTACACTTTGGGTCATTGGAATCGTTCTCGATTAAAGGAGTGGTACTAAGGAAACTTTCGATTTTCAGGACGGCCCGAAAGAAACCAGTGTTATGATCAAGACAGCGCATCTCCTTCACGTGAAGACGCACTTGTGGTGATTTTCCATCTACTGAATCTTGAAATACCATTGGATTGTCCCGGAAGGATGTTCGTGGTACATCATAGTTGTATCCTTGATTTGGACTTTTGGTTGTAGTTGCTTGTGGTACTCCAACAAAAACTGGTCTTTCAGCAGCTGGAGGCAGAAGTGCCGAAGGAAATTGCAAGGGTGGTTCTTCGTCATTTGGATTCGAAGTACTGGTGGATGGTTCGTTATATTCATATCCTTGAAGCCCCGAAGTTTCGTCCAAGACAACAATTGGTCTGTCTGTTTTTGGTGGTAAATAGGCTAACGGTGGAGTTTGTCCATGTTCAATCAGAGGATTTCCATCATCTATAGGAGGAGGAAGATAATAATTTAGAGGTATGAAATTCCCCTGCTGACGAGGGTCCTTAAATCTTCGATTTGATATTATCTCGGGTAGAAAGAACTCCGTTGTGGAACTAACTGAAGATGGTGGTTGTACAGGATTTGGCAAAGGCGGAGCGTAAAGAAATGGTGGCGTATTTTGGAATTGATGATGTGGTGGTTGAAATAGATTTGATTCCGGAAAGAAAAAATGGCTCACATCACCGAATACAGCAATTGCAGATGCGAACAAAATAGTTGACTGAATTAAAGTGTACATTCTTTGGAACTTATTCAAAGACTGATATACACCATTGAGACTTTAAGAGTTTTATAAAGGCATACCAGAATAACTTTCGCTTCTGATGCGTGAGTGAAAAGGAAAGGAAAGTCAAACACATCGTTCAGAAGTCACGACATTTTCGCTCTGCGACATTTTTTGGATAGAACACTTTTTACAAGTCACGATAAACAGCCAATGCGGTGAGTATTTCGATGGTTGTACCTTGTGTTTTGTAACGCAGATATTTGTAAAACTATTTGTATTGTATACCTATGTACGTGCAAAGCACTAATAAATTCATCATTAAATGTGTAAAGAAAAATAAGAGTAACTTAAGATAGGAACAACCAGGGTCATAATCCTCGAGTACTAATATATCAAAACGCTAACACCTTTACTTGGGCTTTAGAGTTGTTATTAAATTAGGATCTCAATAGTATTCAAATAGTGCTCAAAATAATAATAGTGAAATTATATTTTTTTTAAATACAGTCTTAAATGCTCACAAATATCGTGAATTAATCTTATTTTCAAGTGACAAAAAAAATTTAATAACGTAAAATATAGAGAAAAACTATTTTCAGATGCTTTCTTGCTGGCAAAAAAAAATAAGAATGAATCAGATAAAAAAAACATAAAAAACAAGTTAAAATTTAACATTGTGTCATCTCAAGGCTTCAGTACTTGGTTGCGTGGCATTTGTCCTTAAGAGCTGCTTCACATCTTCTGGACATTGAGTCAATTAGTTTCTGGCATGTTTCTACAGGTGTTTCGTATAACTGTTCTTGGATGTTTTTCCATAGTACCTCCGGATTTTTACTTGCGACTTATATAGGTACTATAAGGCAAGTTATGCATTCGTAAAAAAATCGAACTCGAGATTTTGATTAAAGTTGACATTACGATGATAGCGAAAACTAAAAAAGTGGGTCTCGCAATTCTGTCTGTCTGTTCGACTGCAGCCTAAACGGCTCGGCCGAGTTTCTTCAAACTTGGTTGATATGGGTTTTAATTTTTTTCCCCCACACGTTTTTTTTCTTTTTTTTTTTTTGTAAGACCAAAAATAAATATAAATTTTATAAATATTTCTTTTCTAAAAAACTGTGCCACAGATTTTCTTAAAAAAAAATTCAAAAAATTTCATTTAGTTAAGGCTAGGTAATGGTTGAAAAAAATTCTCCAAGAAATCGTTATTTTTGGTATCCCCCTTGGAACCATTTTTTTATTTTCGATTTTCTCAAAAACGGTACTACCGATGCTGATCATTTTTTTATGTTAAGGCCCCCGGCAGTTTCAATATTATTGTATATTTAAAATTTCTCAATTTTTTTTTTTTTTATTTTTGAAAAAAATTAAAATTTTTTTTTTTAAACTCAATATTTCGAAAACTCCAAGATCAATTTTTTTAAGACTTGATAAATAAAAGTTAGTTTCTTGATATAATCTACAAGTTATGAGAAAAAAGAAATTATTTTACTTAAAAATACAAATGTTAAAGAATGGTTTTCGAAAATCATATTTTTCTCGAAAACGGTTCCGAGAATTTTGCTATTTTTTTTTTCTTTCGAAATTTGGAAATTCTAATTTATTCATGTACCGTTTTTTAACCTACGATTAGTTGATCCAAAGTTATAAGGGTCCAAAAATTTTTTTTTTTTAATTTCATAGTTAAAAAAGTTTAATAAAAAAATTTAAAAAAAAAGAAGAAACATCACCTTTAGAGTTTGGAAATTCTAATTTGTTCATGTACCGTTTTTTAACCTACGATTAGTTGATCCAAATTTATAAGGGTCCAAACTTTTTTTTTAATGTCATGGTTAAAAAAGTTTAATAAAAAAAAATTTAAAAAAGAAGAAACATCGCCTTTAGAGTTTGGAAATTCTTATTTGTTCATGTACCGTTTTCTTACCTACGATTCTTTGATCCAGAGTTATAAGGGTACAAAATTTTTGTATTTTTTTTACATTTAATAGTTAAAAAAGTTTAATAAAAAAAAATTAAAAAAAAGTAAGAAACATCGCCCCTAGAGAAAGGTATGTTCTACATAGAGTCATTTTTATTTTTATTTCTAAAAAAATTATTGTGGTCTATATCCTCTCCTAAAAAAATTTTAGTCTTAAAAATTTTAAAACTCACTAAAATAAAATATAACGGGATCCAATTTAAAAAAAGTAACGGACATCGCCCCTAGGAAAATTTGCGCCCAACATTTTGGTTTAAAATGTTCCAATATCTTTTATACTTATCGAGATATGCTATCCTAAATGAAAACATAAATTTGGATGCAGCGATCTTCAGCTTCATTATAATTTAATGAAAACAAAATTTAAAACTAGATATTACTCACTATACCTACCATAGAACGATATTTTCGAATTTTGTATTTCTCATTATCGGCATAACGGATTTTATTAAAGAAGCTCCTAAAAAGTTTAAAAAAAATTGCATTTCAAAACTTAAAAAAAAAAATATTTTTTCAATTTTTGAACAAAAAAGAATTTTTTTTGAAAATTTGATATCTCAAAAATGGCTAAATATTTTTCTTAGAAATTTAATTCTCATTTGTACAATAATAAAAAATTAAAGTTGGCGTACCAAAATTTTTTCTTAAAAATGTTTTAAGAATTTTGTAAATAAAAGCTTATTTTTTTAAAGAAACCACTACAACGACTTATAATTTTTGTTCTTGCATAAATTCATATTTGCATAGCATTCTGTTTTACTACTAAAAGAATTTAAAAAAATCATTTTATCCTTATTAACAGTTTTCTCTAATAATATTCGTTTTTAAAATTCCTAGTCTATTACATAGGAGCAAGTTCCTGCGACCCAGTCTCGCATTTTATTTGGCCAGCTTTTGTGTTTCATTTCGTATTCTTTATATTCTGGTCACACAGAGAACGATGAAGTGCGTTTGCAATAATATCGTAAGTGTTACCTTCATCTCCTAGTTGCAAGATCAAACGGCGGTATACTTCCTCATTCCATTTTGTTTTAAGTTTAAAAACTAAAGATAATTTCTTAAAATAATTGGATATAATGTAAATATAATGCATGACTGAGTCTCATACGGACTTGCTCGTGAATTATAGATCGTAGAAATTAAACGAAGTTGAAAATTTTTATCCAAATTGTGTGTACGGTTTTCGATAAAAACACGATTTTCAAAAACCGTTTTTTAACATTTGTATGATGGGTAATGTAATGTTTAGATAAAATAAAAAAAAATCATCTTGCAGATAGTATTAAAAAAGTTTTATTAGTCAAGATTTAAAAAAAATCGGTCGTGGGGTTTTTATTATACAGAGCTTTCAAAAAAATCGAAAGTTTTTTAAAAATCCAAAAAAATTGAAAATTCATTGGGCAATTACTATTCAAACTTTTAAGAACCTTTGGCATACAAAAATTGATCAAATTCTATATTATGGGTGGTACCATTAATAACCATTCTTCCAAAATTACTTTCAACAATTAGCTAAATTACTAAATGATTTTTTTTATTTTTTTTTAAGATGTGGAACGATTTTGGAGATTTTTTTTTCTTAAATCTCGAGTTCGATTTTCTTAATGGATCTATAACTCTCCATATAAATGTATTTAGTGCCTTGCCTACATATGTTTATATCGCAAGTAAAAGTGAAGAACGTATACAAATATTCCCCAAATAATGCAAACTTACAGAGCACTCTTCTTGTTTTGTCCGCTGGAAAAAATGAGTTTCGTGAATAAAATAGCGGTAAATTGATAAATACTCATGGAAATTTTCCAGTTACTCGGGAACAGAAGAAAATGCAAAAATATTTCGTACACATTTTTGTTTTTAATTTGGAAATTTATTATAGCCAACACTGTATGTAAAACTTTTTTTTTAATTTCCCAAAAAGAAGAGTTTAAATTTCAAAAATTGAACCAGGATTTGATGATTTAAAAGATTAAATGAAAAACTAATAGTCCAACTAAAGGCTTAATTTTAAGGACCGATGTTGAATATGAACCACACCTAAACGTCAAGTGTTTTTCTGCATTTCATTTGACATTATTTCTCAATTTCAGACTAACTCAATTCAAACCATGGAAAGATACACAATCGAGCAACGCGTTGAAGTTATTCAGGCTTATTATGAAAATGGCCGTTCAAATCAAAATGCATATTGTGCACTTCGTGATTTTTTCGGTCAATTTAATCGCCCAAATGTGCGTACAATCGGAAAAATCGTGCAAAAATTTGAGCAAACCGGGTCTTTAGGATATGTGAAAACACCAGTGCATGCTCGTACAGCTCGTACTGCAGAAAATATTGCTGCTGTTCACGATAGTGTGGCTGAAGAGCCGTCCACCTCAACCCATCGTCGTGCCCAACAATTGCACCTCTCACGCTCGTCGTTGATGAACAATATGCATAAAGACTTGCATTTATGCACCTACAAGATGCAATTGACTCAAGAGCTAAAGCCTCTTGACCATTTCAAGCGTCGTCAATGGTCATAATGGTGGCAAGAAATGGCAACAGTGGATGATCAATTTTCGAAGAAAATCATCTTCAGTGATGAGGAACATTTTCACCTCAGTGAATTCGTCAATAAGCAGAATTTCCGCATTTGGGCGAATGATAATCCAAGAGTGATTGTCGAAAAACCCACAAAGAGTGACTGTTTGGTGCGATTTATCGGCTGGCGGCATCATCGGGCCGTATTTTTTCCAAAATGAGGCCGGTCAGGCAGTTACTGTCAATGGTGTTCGCTATCGTGAGATGATAACGAAATTTTTATGGCCCGAATTGGAAGATATGGATGTGGAAGATATGTGGGACGGTGCCACTTGCCACATAGCTAACGAAACAATGGCTCTTTTGCGCGACAAATTCAATGGCCGTGTTATTTCACGTGGTGGCGATGTCAATTGGCCGCCAAGATCATGCGATTTGACACCGTTGGACTTCTTTCTTTGGAGTTATTTAAAAGAAAAGGTGTAGGTCGATAAGCCAGCAATAATTCAAGAGCTAAAGGATGAGATAATTCGGCACATTAACGGCATAGAATCTCAATTATGCCTCAGCGTCATCGAAAATTTGGACCATCGGATGGAGGTGTGCCGCCGAGGTCGCGGCGGCCATTTGGCCGATATTTTGTTCCATACATAACTGAACCATACCAATATTATCATAATAAAAAGAAATGACAATAATTTCCTAAATAACTTGTGTTTTATTCAAAATCAATATCAACTTAAAATTTAACCACCCTTTAGTAAAATTATTTAAAATTTTATGCATCTTATTTTTTTAATCAGAGCAAGAAGATTCCGATTTGTGTAAGCTGAACAGCAGCTTAAGGTGTTTTTGAATTACTTTTTTTACTAAATAAAAACCATAATTTTAAGCCATATAGAAACCTTTATTTGGACCTTTATTATTTTTTTCTGTTAAGTGGAAAAGATGATATCAGTTTTATCGCATTTTCCATGATTTTCCGCAAGATTTTCGGTGATAGCTGTTCGCATTTCCGTCGAATATTCTTCTTAAGGGCTGCGATTGTCTGAGGCTTGTTGGCATAAGCATGCGATTTCTATTAGCACCAAAGGAAGAAGTCTGGCATGGCTAGATCGGCCGATCTTGCTGGCCATGTCAAATCGCTTCCTTCACAATAACCACTGTGGCTCGCGCTGTGTGCTGCACCGTCTTCTTGAAACCACATGTTCACCAAGCCCCACTCATCCAATACTGGCAGTAAGAAGTCGTTTATCATGGCCCTTTGGAGTTTGCCAGTAACAGTGACCGTATTGCCGATGGCGTCCTCAAAAAAGTACAGCTCAATCACTCCTGGCGCGTGAACGCCGCACAAGACACACCGACTTTGAGTAGATGGAATGGCTCTTCGTGGATCACACGCGGATTTTCAGTGCCCAAGAAATGAAGATTTTACTTATTGAAGTAACCGCATAAGTGGAAATGCCCCACGTCGCTCATGTTGATTTTCAACACAAAATCGCCTTCTTCGTTGTTGAGATTGAGGATGGCTTGACAATAGTTCACACGCGACGGACGGTCAGCAGGCACTGTTTGTATTTTGCAGTAGTGGCCACACCCTGTGATCCCAGTCTGTTTGAGTCGAGTAGCTAAGCGACGGAATGTTTTCCCAGTTGACGCTAAACGATTAGGAAATCAACGTCGAAATTCAAGCTGCGCTAACACCACAGACCGATTATTGGTAAGAAAAAAAGACACAATTATTCCACGCTCTTGCGGATTATAGCGCTCTATTGCTTGTCTGTTTGTATTCTGCATCTGTCTAGTTCACAAATGCCAAATATGATTGACGTACAACGCCATTTGCAAAAATTATAACATCTTCCGATAGGGTGATTAGTTTTGCGCCACCTTGTAAATTCCCGTCGATTTATTTATTATTCTGTCCTTTCATTGAGGTAACGTAGATTAATTATTGTAGTAGATTGTTTGGTAGTAAATTAAGGCGCGTTCCCTTGGGGCTTAGAAAAAGTCCTCTGTAATATGAGATCCCCAAACTGTAAATTCGGGTGAGTACATCAGGTTCGCTTAACGATCGTTTGTATCGTTTGTCCACGACTGTCCAACCATCCTTAGATAAAATAATTTTAACGATTTCTTTTTTATAGCAACTCTAAAACTGTCATCAAAAGAGGTTGGAAAGAGGTTTCTTAGTTTAGTTGACCACTTTGGACATGAAATAATTGCTATAAGAAAAAAAAAGGTGAACAAATTTGTAACTGACAATGAACATAAAATTTTATTGGTTGGACAAAAAATGAACAGGATAAACCTCCCACAAAAAGTTTGAGTTTGGGGCTTTGAACTCACAAAGTTTCGACAGTAAGCCCAGATATACATATATGTATGCGTAAAAACCTTACAGATATAAACTTAAGATACCAAAATCTACTCATTAAAGTCAAACTCAAAGTGGACAGATATAGAATTCTTTTGAAAACCGATAAGATCAGCCTGTGTCCAATTACAAGCTTCATTGGCAGAGATTAAACCACCTCGAACACACACACACACAAAAGAAAAGAAAAAACTTGTATATATTATTATTGAGGTGCATTAAAATGTGTATGACAATCTTATCGACCAACTATAGCTTAGCTTATCCCACGCTAAATTAAATACCATTTTTACCAACAACATATTGCCTCTGTTCTGATGAAGCAAATGCTGAATCCGAATCTGAACCTGGGACAAACCACACTATGGAGATGTCCACTACCAATAATATCTTCTTATAATCTCCTGTTAGCCTTGTGGTATGACAAGGGGCGATACCATCAAAATGACTATAAAAGATTTGTTGCAAATGTGCAAAAAACACAAGTTAACTAGCGGTCAGGAACGTAAACGCTGCATACAGTCGGGGATAGCAGGATAGCTTGGCTCTTTAACCAGCCATGGGTATAGTATAGTGTTCGGTGGTGCGTAATCTCAGAATCGACACGAAATATGTGAAAATATTACCTATTATACACAAATATACACATGTGTTGGGCTGGGAAGTCGAAATAAACGAAAATAAAAATAAACAGAACTTTTTGACCAGATAGCCACCAGAGGTTTGAATGTGGCTTGCATAGATTTTGTCCAATAAATAAATGTGAACATAGGCATTTTTGAGCGGCGAATCAGATTCAATTTGTTGACATCATTATGAAGGTTTATTGGAAACCATGAGTAAAGATTTTTGTTATCAAATTGCAAAAAGACTTTTTATGACACTTAATTTAATTTGGAGAAATGACTATTGGCCCTTATAGTTTGTATGCGGAAGTCACTCCTATGAAACAAATACAACGGCTTGTAGAAAACCTGAACCTAGTGACTTACAATTTTCAACCATTCCAACAAGTCCTCGCAAGAGGCAGTATCCCGAGTCAATTATTCTTTAATTGTATTGTGAGACTAAAAATCGAATCTCTGTGTTATGATTCCTAGTATTTATAATTAAACGACTCGATTTTTTCGTGGTTGAAAGTGAACTAGCCGAACATTTATGTTTCCAATCGAACCTTGCCGATGACCAGACAGTCCACGAAGCATTTTGAGGTCGTTTCTTCCTTACAATTTCTCTCTTACAAATTCTCCATGCCAATTACAATGTCGAAACACCATTGATGAGTTAGCTTACTTGTATTTCTGAAATAGTGTTACTACATAATGCAATGAGCTGAGTTAGTGTAACCTCGTTTAGGGGAGAGTGGGAACCATTTGTACACGGGGCACATTTGAACAATGCTTATAAAATTTTACTTTATTACTCTTTTTTAAAAGTAATTTAAAATTTTAACCTGTCAATACCATATCCATAAACGTCATTGACTTTCCTTGATTCTCTCAGTTGTCTCTCGGACTTAGAGGTGAAAGGTCCTTTTGCTAGTGGAAGTGTTTTGCTTTCGTTTTTTAGTTGTACGATTTAAAAAAAATTATTGCGCGATTTTAAAACAGGAACAAATTTTTTTGGAAGAAAAATAAATTTTAAACTTAATTACGGTAAGTTTGTTACTGGATATATTTCAGTTAAATATTTATAATAAATTTAATGTCACTGGAACAGTTGGGGCAGATTTGAACAAGCGCGTTGTTGATTAGTTTTTTTTTTTAATATATTTATAGGATATTTTGTACCTTTGACTAAAATATTCTAATATTAACCTATTTGTATTCATACAAATTGAAGCTTAGGCTTGGAAAACAAGCTAAAACGAAATGCACTTAGCGTTGGCTATTTTAAAATAGCTATTACTAGAAAACATCTTTAACTAGCTAGCTTAAGCTTATTCTTATTCACTAAAACTCCAGGTTTTACTTAAAAATCCAAGTTTTAGATTTAGCTTTTTTTTTCTTATTAATCTTTGTGGATTTTTGTTTTTTTTTTCTACAAATACATGAATATGATATAACAAAAGTATATTAATTTTGAGTTTTATTGATAAGTTCTTATAAAAATAAAATTTTAAATTTAAAAGTTCATTTATCGGAGACGAAACAGAGCCTTGTGGAACATCAGCATTTATTTTGTGAAGATTTTGTGCAATTATTAGGAACAGGCTGGAAAATGCTGTTTTCTATCTTCTAGGGAAGATTCCAGAACAATAGGAGCGATGAAAAGCTTACGCAATGGTTTTGCCAGCGATACACCACTTTTTTAGAAGAATGGTCGATATCAAGAACTTGAAGGGCTCTTACAACTGTAACGAGTGCGGAAATATACCTGTCCCATTGAATGATGTATTTATAGAGATGGACTGCATGTCTGTTTCAGTGTACCATGTAGACAAGCATCTGTGTACCTTTCTCTACAGCTTAAACTGCAATTTGCGTTAAGATATACATATGTGAGTATTCATTTGATAATTGTAGGTACCTACATACTATATAACCTACATACTATATGTTAGATTTTTTCTAAAACGGTTCTAACAACTTTGTAACAAATGTGTCTTTTCATTACGTGTTCTAAATACGGTACATATTTTGGTAAACAACAAACAAAAATTA
This sequence comes from Philhelius festivus, assembly GCA_963931855.1. Lineage (NCBI taxonomy): Eukaryota > Metazoa > Arthropoda > Insecta > Diptera > Syrphidae > Philhelius > Philhelius festivus. The sequence goes on from OZ007554.1 coordinate 193,885,764, forward strand.
CATGGTATTTTGTAAATAAATTTTAGAGACATCTACAAAAAAATCAAATAGTTTTGATTTTCTTGCCAAGTTTTGGAAATATCAACGTCAAAATGTATGCAAACAACAGTCCACATACACAGACCAAATTAGAATACATTGGGTCAGAAGTGTGGTGTATATTTTGCGCAGTGCGGTTAACGAAGAAAACTTGTGCGAACTTGGTTTTTGTTTCTCCTATTTGATATGTGTAGACTCATTCAAAAATAACATAAGCCCACTTTAAAAAAAAAAAATTAACTCGAGATTTTGATCAGACTTCACATTACAATGATAGGAAAAACAGAAAAAAGTAGGTCTGGCAATTCTGTCTGTATGTCTGTTGGACAGCTCGGCACGGTGGCACGGTTTTGCCTTGCCTTTTCAGTTTGCAAACATTTAAAACCAATATGTTCATCGACACCTCCTTTCTTTCCCCCTCTAATTTCCCCATCAGCCATGCTGATTATAAGTGTCTCTTAACATACCTTGAGCGCGTGTGAATATAAAAAAAAAAATTTAATAATATCTACACTACAAGATGTATGAAAATAAAATGCACGACTGGATCGCACGAACTTGCTCTTATGTAAAAGTACTTTGGAATTTAAGATACATTTTATAAATATAAATCATGGATTTAATGAGATAATAATGTTCAAATGCATAAAATTGCCGTCTGGTTTCCGGAAAAGTATGAATTTATGCAAATAAACTTTAAAAAATCGTTTTATTATTAAACAAAATTTTTATATAAGAAATTTCTCTAAAACTTTTCAAGAAAAAAATGGGATGCGAATTTTAAGTATTTAATAATATTGGTTTTAGGAAATAATTTCAAAAAATAATCGTTCATAGGTTTTGAAGATATTGATTTAAAATTTTTTTTTTTTTTTTTTTAAACCCAATAAATATTTGTTCGAATATTTTTATATATGTACAATATTATTTTAAACTTAAGGGGACTCCTGCTAAAAATTTTGGGTTAAAATCCTTAGAGCCGTTTATGAGAAAGTCGAAAATCAAAAAAACGGGTCTATGGCAGGTACCCCTAATAACATTTCCCCCCAAATTTTTTTTCACCAAAATATAGTCCATGTCCATAATATCATACTTAATTTTTTTTTATCAAAATCGTTAGAGCCGTTTTCGAGATAAATAAGATTTTGCATTACGGGTGTATGAGGGGTACCCTTAGTTTTGGAGCTAAAAAAAAAATTTCAATTTTTCCTCTAGGGAATCACCGAAGACCCATAACTACCTAGATTGAAAGAAATAGGTCCAGTGGTTTAGGCTGTAATGAGAGGTACAGACACACTGAAACATGTTTTTTGTCTACTAAATTTTCCTTAAAATTTTTATAAAAAAAATTGATATGCAAATTGTTAGTATTTAATAAAATACATTTTAAAACGTAATTTAAAAATTTAATCGTGTATCGGTTTTCAAGATATTGAATTTTCAAAAAAAAAATTGTATTATTTTTTTAAAAATCCAAAAAATATTTTTTCGAAAAAATTTTTAGTTTATATTTTTTAAAATGCAAAGCAGCCCCTTCATAAAAATTTTGGTTACAATCGTTAGAGCCGTTGGTGAGAAATTCGAAAATCAAAAAAACCGTTCTATGACATGTACCCCTAATAACATTTCCCCCCAAATTTTTTTTGACCAAAATATAGTCCATATCCATAACATCACACTTAATTTTTTTTATCAAAATCGTTAGAGCTGTTTTCGAGATAAATAAGATTTTGCATTACGGGTGTATGTGGGGTACCCTTAGTTTTGGAGCTAAAAAAAAAATTTCAATTTCTCCTCTAGGGAATCACCGAAGACCCTTAACTACCGAGTTTGAAGAAAATACCTCCGGTAGTTTAGGCTGTAGTTCGAGGTACAGACATACAGACATACAAACAGACAGACGGAATTGTCGGACCCACTTTTTTCGTCTTCGCTATCATCGTAATGTCAACTTTGATCAAAATCTCGAGTTCGATTTTTTTTCCAAATGCAGAACTTGCCCTATAGTACCTATATCGCAAGTAAAAATGAACATTTTAATACAAACATTTTCTTTCGCTTAATTTTTACGATCCATAATTGAATATTTTTTTTTTGAAGTTGGGACATTAATGAGTGATTTAATGACCCATTTTTCGAATTTTGACTTTCTCATTATTCTTTTTTTTTTTTTAATTTGAAGTTTTGTTTTTACAATAATATAAAATTAAAGTGGGTGTACTAAAATTTTGTTTAAGATGTTTCAAAAATGTTATATACAGGGTGTCCGGTAATTCGTCTGCCATACTTTGGGATTCTTGGTCATATTCTTAGAAAAAAATTGTTCTACAGTAAAGTCTGATTTTCAAACTTGACATAACTTTTTGACGATTTGAAAAAGGCGAACTTTGGTGTACCCTGACCCATGTTAAGGTCAATTTCTTCATCAGTATTAAGCTAGACTTTTTTTTAGTCGAACTAACCTTTAAAACTACGTTTAAATTGAGCTGATATGGTTTTAGGGTTGCCAGATATTCAATTTTAAATGGTGGTCAATTTTTTTTTGTCCGAGCAAAAATTTGACTTTGAGGTAAATTTTTTTCAAAAAATGCATATTAAACATAAAGCTTTCTTATTTTAAACTGATGAACAAAACAAATAATAAAAAAAAAACTCATAAGTAAGTGCACCAAAAAACCCATACATTTTATGATACTTGGGAAAATCTGAAACTAATAAACTTGGAGTTTGAAAAATGATGATTATGCTTTTATTATATTATTTCTTAAGTTTTTTTTTTAATTTTAAGTCTGTCTCATAAGAGCAAATTCGTGTGACTCAGTCGCGCGTTTAATGTAAAGTATTGTAATGCAGGCAAAAATACATTTCTACAATTGTGTGTTCAAAGGTACCCGAATTTTAGGTTTGCGAAGAAAGTTCTCTTTTTACTCACATCACCTACATAATGTATCTACATATTTGTTTAAAAAAAATATCATTGACATCATCATCAAATCAGAATTAAGTACTTTAATACGAATGAGATGTTAATAACCCCGGAGGCGAAATACCTTAAATGACATCAAGTCGATCGACAACTGCCCACACTCAATTTGATCTGGCACAATTTCAATTCAATTAAAATCTAACAATTCAATTAATTTCGTGTTCCACTTATTGGTTGTTCCTTGGATGGGCCGCCATCGCCATTCATTGAAATGAATATATAGCTGGTGCTCCTATTACTGGTGAATTGACAACAATAAACTTTAATAAGGTTAACTTGACTTGGCGAGATCTGTGTGGTGCGGCAACGAGTGAATGAGATCTGAAAAGTCAGATGAATCAGATATGAATATCATTTCCCTCGCCAATAAACGTGACGTAGGCCGAGTTGACAGTTCTCTCCAGATTCATATCAATCTACTTTTGTATAAAAAACAATTTGCGGAAAGCTAATTTATATTGTTCTACTGCCTCGTCATCAGGATTTATTCATCTGGCGTCTAAACAAAGGCGTTCGCCGGATAGTATTTAGTGGGGGTCCATCGAAGTAGTAATTTATTTAGAAATTTCAAAAAAACTAAAAATAAACGTTGGGTGAATTTTAGTTTGCTTTCTCTATAGGGCAAGTATGGGTTTGGTCAAAACGAAAATTTTGAAGTCCAACACATATATTTTACAATACCGACCGTCGGTATATGTGTTCGTTTGCCCATGTGCACACTTCACCTTGACAGAGCTTTTTTTATGTGTTTACCTAGAGGAGAAATAAGAATTATGGTTTGAAGTTAGCTTCGACACCGCAGGGATCTTACGGTGACTGCAACAATGAGGTCTAGAGCTATTTGATAGTAAACTCGTTTCTGCAGAGGGACCTCCCACGGTCGACAAGTCGAAGTAGAGCATAAGGTCACTGCTAGTTTCACTGCCACGAAATAGTGCTCCCACCAATGCACTCTTTAAAACACAGAAGCGGAAGAATTGTCTAGATAGTGGTCTCCCCAATTTCCCTTAGGCTGAATAACTTGATGATCACCTTATTAAGTGCACCTAGGATATTAGAACACCTTACAGCCAAGATGCTACTCAATTGATTTTATCCTTAAAAGGTGTAAGGCAGATATTAGCACAGTCCAAGAAATACGATGGATGAGATCAAGTATGATAAAAAGAAAAATTTCTACGATAAAATATCGCAGAAGTTAGGATGTGGATTCGTAGTGGGAAATCGGCTAAGAAGCAAACTTACTACTTTTAAACTGATAATGGATCGCCTGGCTGTGATCTGCATCAGAGCTGCTCTCAACGCAAACTTCGCTACCGATAAAAATAAAGAGCCTATCGAGAAGGACTCTCTGGAGTACGATTTTAAAGTTCTGATCAGGATCTTAAATGCTAGTGTAAGAAGAGAAGACATCTCCGACAGATTAGTAGCACTATAGGTTTCCAAGGCTAAAGATCCACAAAACAACCATGGCGCTCTCCATGACGGTTAAACCACGAACTAAATCCAGCGTTTTGCTATAATCGAAGGGCTTTTCTTTCCATGAGCAAACATTGCTTCGGACTATTTCCTAGTTTTATTAAAATGGGTCATGAGAAGAAATTCGAAATAGAACGCCGTTACAAACCTGAAGTTTCCAGAGTACAGAGAGTGCCTGAGCATGAGAATGATTCCAGTATCGCTATATCATGAAAAAGGCTGCCCATACGACCTTAAGGTACCACCCATCCTAAAGAAAGAAGCCGTTCTATGATGATGGATGCGTCCAACTGTAACAAGCGATAGAATATGCCCTTACGTACATATATACCGAAACGTAAAATAAGAGTATGGAGAGAAGCAGAACCTGTATATAGAAAGAAGAAGGCATAGGCAACCTTCCAACTCAAGGAGATCCAAGAGTCTTGCTATCAAAACATCACTCGGAGAATTTATAAAATTGCCTAGCAACTACCTTTTGGTTTTAAGACCGGAACCCTGACTTTTTGAAACAGCAGTGCAGTCACTTTCAATCAATGGAGAACCACTTACAGCACAGACAAAAAACAAAAATTAAGAACCTAAAAGCCACAGGGTCTGAAAACTTATAGACAGATCTCTTTAAATACGGATGTGATATTTTGATAGAGTGCATGATGCATGTATAGATCATCAACCAAGTATGGGTGGAAGGAAATATACCCGAGGACTGGTCAAAAAACTCGATATACCCGATCTGCAAGACTGGTGATCATGAGATCGAGGCACATCCCAGCTAAACGTAGCATACGAGTATAAGAAAATTTCTAACGTGTCATATCAACATCTTAAGCCTTTCTGCAACACTTAAGTCGATAAATTCCAGTGTAGCTTTCGACCCATCATATCCACCAGAAACATAATCTACACATTGAGGCGAATTTTGCAAAAGAGCAACGAATTTCAAGTCGTCCCTTAATTTTTTCATCGACTTTAAGCCCGCATATGAAAGCATTCATCGTCAGAACCAGGAGCTCTGTACAGCGATGGGCGAACTCTGGATAAGGGGAATACTGATCCAACAGTGTCGCCTGATAATTGAAAGCATGCGGTTCATTGTGCAACAAATTTTATCCTTAAGCACAACTTCGGACATACTGTTAAATTCAGATATTCTTACTTTAGCCGCACTACACGAATGTGGAATAATTTACCTAGCTCAATATTTCCCTCAAATTATGATATTCAGACATTCAAAACCAATGTGCATCGTTATCGCCTTTTAAATTCTCTCTAACTTTCCTAAACGCTCGCACTGTGCTCAAATATTTTAAGGGTAGTCTTAATTCGTTTAGTTTGCGCAAAATTATAAAAAAGGGATGGTTCCTTGGTTAGTTTCGGCAAAGAAATTTCATCAATCTCGTTCTTGAGATGATCGCAGGGAGGCATTAATAATGAGGGTACAATTTTCAAGAAATCTGCCCATCTATTGAAGTATATTTGGACAATTTCGATATCAGCCCGTTCCTAATGTTCCACCGACTAGGACAACACGTCAATATTGAAATTAACAACTTTAAAGTAAAGAAGTTAATTAACCTCAGAGTTAATATGATCTCTATAAACTACACCTTAATGGAATGCCAGTCGATAAGCAGAAAGAGGAAGCAGAATCTGGTCTTTTTCGATGAAAGATTTCTAAAGCGGTTCTTATGATTTTGATTAATCTTCGTACATATCTAGGGAAATAAGCTGAACTTCTTGTTTTCAATTCGAAAAAACCTTCGTTAAATTATAACCGCCTAGATGTGAGAACAATATTTGTTGAAGCCAGAGTCAGAAGAGAGAGAATAAGCCCCCTCCACGTTTCTCAAGCTAAACGGCTATGCATTCAATTGATCGGATAATCAATTCTGTCTTTTCAATCTCGTTATCGCAAAGATGCATGTTCTTCCACCAGCGCAGCGTTAACAATCCGATGCAAAGTGGTGGTGGGATGTGTGTCCAAGTACATCAGAGATAAATTAATGATCCGCGTAGTTTCCGTCTTCAGTTCTAATTGTTATGCTGCTTCTGGTCTTGAGTTATATATGTGTATTTTTTTTTTGAGGCCACAAGAACCGATAAGAATAATTCTCTTACTGCCACCCGACCGCCACACTAACTGTTGCATTATTTCGCTATATTATGCATCGCCTGTTAGCCATCGAACCGACCAACCGGCCAACTTAAGAAAGACAGTGCAATGTCCAGTTTAACAAACCGTACTACGTGAGTACTCAAAGAATAATACGGTACCTAACGTGCTACACGTAAGGGTTTATCCGTAAGGATTACATCGCAATAAATTATCAATCATTTGAAACAAACAACTCATTTGTTGTTGTTGCTGTTGTAAGCTGGTTGGTCGGTTGGCTAGCTGCCCGGTTGGCACCCGCAGCTAACATTCAACATTAAAATCAAAAACCATGAAACCCAAAGAACCATGGTTATACTATGGTTAGGTGCGAATAGTAAGTGCAAATAGTTTACAATCCAAATGCCATCAATGCATTATGCTTCTTTCCTGAGGTAAGTTTGTATTTCGTGAAGAATTGGGAACAATAAAATACCTACATCTCACTCTTTCTGCGGTTTTCAGTTATTTTATTGCTACGCAGTAATGGCTTTCGACCAATAACAAACAAAAAAAAAAACTTGGAAGAAACTTAATGCAAATTGAATTTAAGTAATTCTGGTCACAACCAATGTATTTACTTGGATTGGGAGCAAAGCCAAATGTAGTCCAGGAATACAATAAAATACAACGGTTTCTCGTGATGATGATGGCACACCATTTAAATGGATGAACAAATATCTGAAAAAATAATTTTTACAAATAATTTTTACAAAATCTTCTATGAATTTATTTTGGCGGAAACCACAATAGTTATACCTTTTTAAATGCTTTGAAATTCATTTCGGTTTAAAAATTCTCTATTGGTTCAGGCTTTTGAGATACCTCTTAATCTTAAAGTTAAAAAAAAAATACCTATTTCTCTATATTTGGAGTTCTGTTACACCAAGAATTAATTTTTCTTTTAAAAAATCTTTCTAAAGGAATTTTCATAAAGGAAGGGTAGATGTTGAAATGTAATAAAACAAGCTGTGTGGGGTATTAACAAAATTCCTTTTTTTATTTAAATGCCCAACATATAGGATTACGTATGGAGTATAATATCCTTCAAATTCCAACCTCGGCTTCTTAAGGTGGCACGAATCCGAATGGTTCAATTTTCAATGGCTCTTCCGCATAGATTCGGCTAAATTTGAGTGATTGCCTACATCAAGGATATGCAATTTTTAACTCGCTAAGATGCCTAGTTCAGCCAGAAATCACGTTTGAAAATGTCAACTTTGGGATGTCTACGTAGCTCCGCTTAGCCGCAAATCGGAATTGACTGCCTCGGACACGGACAGCGGTGATATTTTCGGCAGAAAAGGCATTTTGCATCTTGCATTTTGTTTGCGTACGGGTGTTGGCGGATTATTTACCTAACCGGTCGACTCGAATTTATCCACCACCCTGCGAACAGTTCACTTGGAAGGACGATTATGGCCACCGTAAAATGGACCAAGCGCGCGAAATGTTACTCGAACAGAAGACCCACTTTCATAAGACAATTTAATCAATTGCACATGTTGTTTGGCAAGACAGATTTTATAAATGACAGCCGATTTGACAGATGTAGCTTCAGCAGTCACCTATCAAAATTCGGATGCATCAACTTTTTTTGGATGTTTATGTTTTATATTACAGTAAAATCCGCTTAAGAGAAACGGCAAAATGTCACAGTCTTTCTTTCATTTAAGCGGGTTTTTCACTTAAGCGAACCCCGCTTAAGTGAAAAAAAAATTTCACTTAAGCGGAGTTCGGATAAGTGAAAAAAAAATTTCACTTAAGCGGATTTAAAAATTCCATTAAGCGGAGATTTAATGCTAGAAACAATATTGTTTTTATCTTTTGGACTTTCCTTGAAAGAAGTTAAATAAAACAACGATTAAATATCACAAAAATAATTTATTGAAAAACGAAAACTAAGAGAGTTTTTTTTAATGAAAAATATTAAAAATTAACTGAAAATATGTTTCAGTTATCCGGGTTTTTCACTTAAGCGAGTTTCATTTAAGCGGAGTGTTTTAAGGGAAATTGGTCGGAAAATACTTGGGGATGAAAAAAGTGTTGCAGGTAAGCGGGTTTTTCTCTTAAGCGGGTTTCTCCTTTTTAACTAGTTTTTGTTTTTAATCCTGGCAACTCAGCCCAATTACTTAATGAGGAAGAAGAGACTTAGCATTAGCAGACATGCAAAATAGTTGAGGAGGAATTGAGAACAATCAGGAGACCTGAAGCGCATTGGATGCAGGGATTTTTGATACCCTATGACCCCCAAAAAGTCCGAGGAACTAAGTAGAATAAGTAAAATTGTAGAAATTAATATCAAATTGGTTATGAACAACTACACCTAGGCCCAAATTTGTATCCAGATTTCGAAGTTTAGTCAGTTTAAATCTCCATCTACCTTGATTCAACCTAGCTCTGGAATTACTGAACAGATGTTTAATGGCGCATAATCTACCATTAAACTCTAGAGCTCCTTACCATTGGCGATAAAGCAGATAATAGGAATATCACAATTTAAAAAAGCAATTCTAAGTCACTTTAACGTTTAACATTTATAAAGCAGTAACTAGAAAGGAATTATGTATCAAATCTTAATTTTATTAACGTATTTTTTTTTTATTTTATTTATTTAATCTTAGTAATGTTAAAAGAAAGCTCTAATTTTAATTAACGTAAGAGTCCAATTTAAATAAATAAATTGAAATTGAAAGTTTGAAATATGTTGAAAAAGTAGTACTGTAAAAATTAGCCTGAGTTATTTGTTTTAAATCGTGAAAGGAATAAATTTTTTGGAAAAAAGCAAAATTATATACTCATTCTTAATAATTAATTGGTGCAGTCTTCTGACTGACAGCTTTATCGGTCCCAAGTTTTTGATTAGAAGCTGAAGCTCACATTTCAGCCAATACCCATAGTTATCAGACAATGATCATGTTTAAGTGAATATTTGTTTTCTAAAATATTGGGCGGTACTTTCAGCAGAATTGGGCTAGCAAAGAATATGACGGTTGGCATTGAAAGTGAGTCCAATAATCCCTCGACCGCTCTCTAAGTACATAGTGTGTAGGTATTTAAATAGATTTTTTTTAATTACTAAAACCATTGTTAATTCTCATGGTAGGAATGGTAGGCATGGTAGGTAGACATAAATATTCTTGATATTGCTTCGTTCTGCGATGGTTTGATATTGATAAATCTTGCACGCAACCTTCAAACAACTGAGGCTAGTATGTACGTCAGCCAAGTTAGTCTGGCTCACATTGCAGATCACCCCAACTGTGACAACATATTATAACAATGCCGGCAGTGACAATGCTACAAACTCTTCTTTCAAGAATAATCACCCACAGTTTTATCCCTCATTAAGGCTCAATCTTCTAGAAATCCCACCCAATATATACAGTCGCGTCGCCGCTGTCGGTCGTCGGCTTCGTCGCCCTGCGTTGATGTCGCTCGTAATTTAGAAAAATATATATATCCTGACTTGTCGTGCGAAAGCCCTTTTATGAGGAAAGATAAAAGCGCACAATTAATCCAGTGAACCTGCGCGCAGTGATCTGAGCGATGACAAAACTTCACATTAATTCGACTTCCCTTTTGGTCGCATCTTGTCTCCGCAGATATGGAAGTGCGATAGAAATCACGAACAATAAACTCTTAATTGGACTCCTCTGGCAAAAGAAGAAGCCCAGGGATATAATTTATATTGTGTTAGCCCCCTACAAGAGACACCGACGTCGAGGGACATGATATGATTCTAACGCATCCGAATCTAAATCGCATAATTGTTGGCGATGTTCGCCGAGCAGAATTATTCGCTTTGATCGAAAAGTTAGCTTGCTGTACTTACCTACATTAGGCAAACACGAGTACTTGCTCTTTACTAAGAAAATTAAAAAAAATAGCGCTATGTGTGTTTTCGTGATGTAATAAAACGTTACACCATTACTTTGCCTTAATTATGTTATCTTCTCACATAATGTCACTTTTTGACTCACAGCACTGACAGCCGGACAGAGAAACATGGCCACGCCATCTCTGTTCGAATAGAGGCGAGCAATGCCAGGTTTATGTTTATTGCCCATTCAAACGACATCGTTGCAGCTATCACGGTACTCGAAGCAGAATGGGGTAATTTTATTTGTCAGTGGAATCTTGATCGCAAATTCTGTTTTCGAGATCGCTATAGCTATGTCTTTTTTATGATAAATTTGTAATCTCCTGAGCACTCTCGCCTGAAAGGGCTATGCTCGATCATCTGTCGTCGTCGTTTCCATATTGCCTTGGAGTTGAAAAAAAATCTCCTAAGCATTTATACATTTCATTTGATCATTCCCACAATTCGGTCTCTTCCCAACAAGTGCCGCACATGCCCATCAGAATCAAAGGGCCTCGCCAGACTATCTCGGTTTGGTCTTTGGTCTCTGAAATGAATTGTTGGTTGCTCCTGCCTTATTGGGGAAACGCGTTTATAATACAAAACCATTTATGGAGGAACGCAGACATTGTGACAACAAAGTAATAAAAATAAAAAAAGAAATTTTATCGAAATTTTCAATCACGAAACATAAACAAATGCGTGAAGAAATTGATGACGCTCTGACGATGCTGTCCATAAAAATCGCCCTCATTGGATGACTAACGATTGGAGCTGTCTGATTATTTCCTCAACGAAGAGGATAACCCTGATCAGGTTACATCATGGTTTTAAGGTGAGATCGAATGTGTTAATTTGGTTAAGCTCTGATGGTGATGGACTATGCTTCATGATTAATGCTTTGTGTCTATAAAAAGACAAAAGTTGTCAGTATTGAAGTTGTGGAGCTATAAGAATACCCATAAAAGTTATTGGAATACAATGTCTTTCAAAAGACACAGTTTAAGTCCATTAAGAATGTTGTTAACAAATAAATAATTTACTTGGGAGTGGTTTTGTAAACCCTAAACAAATTTTGGGGTTAAAAATGTTAAGTCCCAAATTCGGTTTCTTTCTTAAGCTCTATTCAACGTATGAGTATTAGATCCCATTCTTTTGGGAATCTGTTCAGTGATCAGTATCTGTATTTCGACAGTCAAATAGATCTGACATATGAATTACCAGAATAGAAAATGGAGCAATTGTAATAGTAAAAAATTTTGACGTGGCTTGACGTTTGCAGATGTATACCAATAATTATTATTTCTATTCTTGTCAATGATCAGTTCTGGAGCAGCGAAAATCGCCAATATTTAAATTCAAGATCAGCTCTCACTTAAGGAGCTTTGCTCAAGATTAGTAGTTAGATCAGCCGAAAACTATATTGTTGAGCTTCGAAAATCCAAAGGCAACGTACCAGCAGCAGTTACACCCATCCAGATGCACTGTTTGGTGCGGTTACACTGCTAGGCAAACTATGGACCAGATTGTGTGAAGTTTTTGGAGAATGTTTGATTTCCCTTGGCCACCTCGTTCATCGGATTTAACTGCGTCCGACTTTTTTTTAAGGGGATATTTAAAGGACAGAGTGTGAGTTTAAAAGATAGAGACAATTTTTTTTTATAATTTTGGCGCCCTTAAGGGATTATGACTACCCTAAAAATGTTTAAAAGAAGATACCGATACACATTGATCGTGAATGTCTGAATATAAAGTATGGTAAAGCATTCCACATTCGTGTAGTGCGTTTAAAAAGAATCCCTGAATTCAACTGTACGTCTGAAAATGGGGACCCAAGGGTAAACTGATGGGCATTCCCTGAAGCGAGAGTATTACCGTTAAATTGTTTGAAAGAAGGAATGTAACTAGCTATTTTACTAGAAAACTACTTACAAAAAGAACGATACAACAATGAAAGACAAGAAACATAACGACGGTGCTCGAGATATTTAAATGTTTCGGTTATACTTCTATTACCTATCATTTTTAAAGCTATTTTTTGGATTCTATCCAAGAGACTCAAGTGTATTATAGAAGCACCACTGGGCCAAATATGGGAATTTTACTCGAGCTTTGAACGAGAACTGAGAGCTGTTCAGTTTCTTCAATGCAAGTGCCTCTCATGGATAGCGCCATGGGGGTGATTTGCGCTTCAATGACAGAAGACAGCATTGAGTATTTGAAGCATTTAAGTCTAGGCGACTTATGGTTCCCCATTTCACAATGATATTGAGATCAGAATCTAATGAGGACATGCATCTGGAAGCGAATATGAGAAGCTGATAGTTCTGTCGTCAGTAAAACAATTTAATGTATTAGATGTTTCAGACAAAAGATCGTTGAAAAATATCAGAAAGAGGGTCGTAGACAAAACGGAGCCCTGTGGCATACCAGAATTTGTTTCATGTTTCATGCCGGTCATTGAGAAGGTTTCGATCTTCAAGATATTTTTTGAGCTGATAATTTCTCAGGGTTTCCATAACGTAAGTGTAATTGGACGATAGTTAGAAGAGGAAGAAGATTCGTCTATTTTAGGGGCAGGCTGGACAAACGCTGTTTTCCATACACTTGGAAAGAGAACAGTAGAGTGGGACAGATGGGAAAGCTTACGAAATGGTTTTGCCAGCGTTGAAGAACACAAATACCTCTTAAGAACATTGGGAGAGGTCCTATCCGGGCCAGTGTTGCCCCCCAACGTATTAAAAACGTAATAACGAAAAATCCTTCAATTCACTTTTAAAAATATATAGGTATAATAAACTATATGTAGATAGATAATATACACAACTCAAAAAAATTTATGTGATAATTAATTAATTAATAGTTTATTTATTATTATCTTTACAAACCAAAAATATACATTTAAATATTAATATTTTTATAATGACTTGCATTGTGGTAATTGAATTTGTGTATAAAATTTATTAATTTTGCGAGGGGCTCAAAATTCTCTCTACGTCTTTCAAGAGTTCTTTTGATTGAATAATTGCATCAACTGTTGAAATATTCAAAATATTTCTTAAATCATTTATTATTATAATTAAACTTGAGAAAAACCTCTCTGCAGTTTCGCTAATATGAGGCAAACTATACAAAGTAAGCATTAACTGCATACAATTTTAAAAGCTGGCTTTCCAAGAAAATTTTAGGCACTCAATAAATTGAACCAAAATTTAACAATGTCTTCATTGAAATATTCTTTTAACGTTTCTTTTGAACCTTTAATGGAATAAAATTCGTCATTTATCATAGTTTCATTTTCTTGTATATGAAATGGAAATTTTTTTCAAAGGGGAAACAACGGAAACTCACTTTTCTGACTCTGATATAACCTCACATTCCGAAAAGAATTAAATTTGTGCCAACTGCACTATAGTCCACGTTCCTATCGAGGAAGCATACCGACTAGTTTAAGTTCCTGAAGAGAAATCATTGAGACCGTCCCAGTTGGCTGGGACTGGGTTTTGTTGATATGAGAAATTTGCAGGTCGGACGAGCCTAATTGGGATAAAACTTCACATTACGATGATAGGGAAGACGAAAAAATAAGTCTCACAATTCTGCCTTTCTGTATTAGTCCAATCAAATTAGTATTTTATATCTACAAAAAATACTGCGTCGAATTTTTTTTTGTTTCTTAAAGAGTACCTATTGGAGAGTGTAAATCCAAAAAGTTCGAACAAAAAACGCCCTTGCGTTGTCCGCCATTTTGAAAAAGGCTTTGGAAAGCTTGAACTCGATTTTCTCGGCTCCTATCATATATAGAGCTGTATTTTTTTTTTAGGTTTGTACGTTAAAACATCTTCTTTAACTTTTGTTGAGAACAAAATTTGAAACCTCTTTCCAAAAAAAAGTTATCGACGAAAAACTGCCGAGATTTTGAAGTAAAAAATGGTTTTTAACGTTTATCTCGCCTCATGTTCATCTGATCAAAAAAATAGTTAAGTTGTTTTTTATAGATCACTTTATTACCTACATTTTGGTATATTTAAATTTTATGTGCGACAAAAACTGTAGGAAATATAACCTGTCAAAATGGCCAATATCCTGCGAAAATTAAAAAAAAGCTTCTCGAAAGTTTTAAAAGTTGGTAAATTTTTCATATACAAATTTTCGAAAAAATATTTTTTGGATTTAAATAAAGCTCAATTTTTGTAAATAAGTACACTTCTAAAATTGCTGTATTTAATTTATTTTTTAAAAAGATAAATTTTAAGAAAACCAAAAACTTAAACTGTAAGAGGAAGTTCCTGCGACTCAGTCATTTATTTTATTTTAAACTGATATACGTAATTATTTGTTGTATATACATAATATCCCTATAATAAAGACGGTATTTTAATTTCTTAACTTTGAAGATCTACTTAATTTTATTTAAGTTACAGATTTATGATTGAAGGATTTGTAAAATAAAATTAAAACCTATTCCAGCAAATTGAATCAAAACTTAAAGACCTGTATTGGAGAAAAGGGTTTGGGATGAGGGGTTAAGGATTCATTGGTCTGCAATATTCATCAAACTTGGAATGCCAAGAATCCACTAATTTTTTTATTCAAATACATTTTTTTATTCAATTTGTGCAGAACTTACATGGGTCTACCGATGCGAAGCTGAGCGGGTCAACTAGTTTTGATTAAAAATAAGGGAGTCTCAAAACAATTGGTAAATCGCAAGTCTGGGGTATGTGGAAGTTAAAGGTCATACATTGAGCAACCTGAAGAAAGTCAAAGTTTTAACATACATACAGATATATATATGTATCTTTTTGCAGGTTTAAGATATTTCTATGGAAAGCCATGAATTTACATGCAAAATTGAAGAATCCTCATCAGAAGTCTTATCAGATCTCCGGGTATTCAATGAAAAACATTGTATGTACATATGTATGTAGCTACCTATAATACTTAAGTCTTCCGATAGTGCAAAATACAAAAATTCAAATTTAAATAAGCAAACCATATAGTGTGGTGCAAAAGTCTGTCGTTGTGAAAGAGTCACGTTTCATCGATTTGTACAAATTATTCATTCGATAGATGGACTTTGCCAACTGTGTCTTTTTAGTTGGAAATCTCCAGGAGGAATGCAGTTCTGATAATAAAACGAGATATTTACAATAAACAAGACACCTATTGTATTGGATTACAATAATGTTGGAACATGCGACAATCACATTTATTCGAAGGGGTATTGTTTATTAGTTTATAAGTATTAACGGCCATTCAGAATGCGATTTAAGAAAATTATGTGCAGTTTAATGTCGTTTTTCTTCTTTGGAGAAAAATTAGCAATCTTTTATATTCCAAGCACTCAATAATGTTTCTTTTGGTGTTTGGAGTGATATTTACATTTATTAGAAACCTGCAACCTACGAGTACCTTTATCAGACATTTGATTTCGTACAGTCTTTCAAAGTAAATGTGTTGAGCAGACGTGGAGGGCAGTGTCACTTCGATTTTCGATAAAATTGGAATTTTAACCAAAAGGTTATTCAGTCGAAATTTTATAAAAATACATTTTAAATTTTCGATATTTGAACAATCAATGAGTTTTTTATCTGTACAATCGATATTTCTTCTGCCGAAAAATCCTAATATTCTCTTTCTTGTAGCGTTTACCCCCATTTTACGATGACTTGAAACACATGGTATGTGCAACAATCCAGTTTTTAATATTTGACTTAGAGTACTCAAAATTTAATATTAAAAACAAAAATAGTACCAGATAAGGTTTTAAGGTTAATTTGTAAAATTTAATGTAATTTTTGTTCATTACCTTTCAAAATTTTCAGTTCCAAAATTTATTTTTCAAAAGTTATAAGTGGTTTTCTAACTACGTTGTAATTGTTTCTTAAATTCCTATTGTTGCGTTGCCGCCAAAAAAAAAAATTCGTGCCACACTCTTTAAAAAAACGTGCCATTTGTGACATTTTCGTGCCATATGAAAAAAAACTCAAGTTATTCTTTAAAAATAAATCTAAATTAAATTTTAAATACTATTAAAAACAAATAACAAACAAAAAATCACTTCCTCTATTCGTGTATAGGTATTTTCCAGAAACAGGAGTTTTTGGCAAGTTCATAATAATATCTAATAAGTTATAATAAGTTAAATAAATAAATTAGCCGGAGGTTTGAAATATTGACAATTATTAGGCTTAATAATTTCATTATATGACATTATAGCATTAATTGTTTTGTATAACAGTCTGTTTTTGTTGTTTGTTTTAATATTATTTAGCCTTGAAAACACTCGCCCTGCTGACGCACTTCCGTGAGGCAAACTAAGAAGAATCAACATAAATTTTGAGATATTAATGAACATTCCTTCGTCAATATTGTTTTTTAATTTGTACAACTTAACCTAGAATGTTTTTGAATCTTCAAGAAAAATACTTTCGGCTAGTCCAATCTCAAAAATTTTTCTTATTTCGCCAAAAAGAACATCTTTCTCGCACTCTAAGATGAGAAAATTCTGATACCAAAATATTGAAGTGTAAAAAAAATACTTCGTATGTTTGGATTATTTTTTAAAAAGTTTGGGTCAGTTATCTTAAACGTATTTAGGTAAAATAATGAAAAAAAAACGTGCCATATTGAAACTTTTCGTGTCACCGTGCCACGAGAAAACTTCCGTGTTAAAATGGCATGATCGTGCAACATTGGCCTTTTCCCCATTTTCTACAATTAAGGAGAACATTTGCATCCACATATAAATTAAAGAGAAGAATCGTTTTAAAGTTTCTTTTTTCGTGTACAGCGCCATTATTTCTCATCATTGAACCATCGATTTGGATTAGATTTTCGATTCCTGAGTTGAACGATCAGCTTAGAGTTGAATTGAAATTAAATGAAGAAAGATAATAATAATGTAAAAAACAAACAATATATATTAAAACATGAGTACTGTGTTTATCTATCGAAGAATAGCTCATGCAACTTTCAGGCTTAAGTACATTAAGATTTTTGACAGCTAAAAATTCTAAACTAAAAAGCTGTTTTTGAGTTTACTTGAATTCAGTTTATTTGGAATATCTACTAACTCTAGGTTATCCCAAAGTTAAGCTCAAGACTGAAAATGTTAACCTTTTTCAGTCTTACAAAAATATTAGCAGGTTTTAAAATATTTGCACCCAGTTTTCAGTACTGGTGGGAACTTTAAGCTAAGCCTGCAAATAAATTGAACCCAAGTTATTTCAGAAATAGCTTTTAAACTTATAATTAACTTAAATCATCAATTGCCAAATATCTATCAAAATCAAGGTGCGACACTATGGAAATGTATTTTGATTTATCGAAAAAGAGATGTTAATACAATACTATGAAAAGGTTGATTTCCATATCAGACCCTTAAAGTCAATCTACCTCTCACAAAATACATAATTTTTCTTGATGATTTGGAAAATATTTATGGAAATTAGCACATCAATAGATTTCGGGTTGATGGAAACTCTTTACGGATATAAAACCTAACTGTCCCACTGTATGCTTTTCAGTAAAATTAATATGAAGACAGACACTTACCGCCATATTATTCACTCTCACTCGATACATCCAGATTAAAACTTAAATCCGGATGTATACATCCAGATTTAAGTTTTAATCTGGATGAATCGACTGAATAATATGCCTGTTAGACTACGAGTATGTTTCAATAGTGTACAGAGTTCGTCACCGATCTCATCGACAAGAACAACGTCATGGATGGCATAATTAAAAGTCTAACGGGGTGTTATAAAGACGCTTGTAAGGGCACCTTAAGTAGATGATAAATATAAACATTGGCGCTGTTATCGTTAAGATGACCGTAAATAAGAAGAATATTAGGAATTGTTCCCATCCGATTTTTTTATAGTATATTTTTAATTTTATGAGTATACTCGTAGTTTATTTAATGAAACATTTATGTACTTTCAAATGGGGCTTATAACATATAATAACATAACATAACAGATAAGTAATACATATACATAGCCAAACTGCCAAACAAACAAAAGAACACTTTTATATAATAGATATAGATTAGTTTCTTTTCCCGCCTAAACGGAACGAAATAGATACTACCTTCAGTAATGTTACGTTTAAGCCCTCGTTCAGTCTGGCAATGGTCATTTAAACCAAAATAAATTGAAGAAAAAATGGTTTCATATTTATTTAACTTTTTACTTGCTACCATTTATATGTAAGTATATGGTTTTCCGAAGGGATTTTCGAACGTTGACAGAGGTGATTGCGGCCATTTTGTTAAAGCTACATCTGTCAAATTGCCCATTTCTGGATGAATGAGTTTATCAAAGCAAAATTGATGAATTTGGGACGATCACATCAACACGAGATTCACAAAAATGCAATACATCTTAAGAGAATCACGTGCCACAATTGATATCTCACACGAGTAATTTCTGAGCATTTTTTCACGTGCATGCACTGTGATTTGACGACCGTGATCGTACGATTTGACATGGTTTTTCTGAAGTCACAAGTCTTTGCCAATAAACCACAAGCCACCACTAGCTTGAGAGTCAAGAAATTCAATGCCATTCGTCAAATTCAGCATGATTTATGGAAATTTTGAATTTGAAAAGGTGGTCATTTGAATGATGTTATATTCCACATAATGGCATACATGGGCCTTATTAGTAAATACAAAAATATCAAAAGATATCTCACTCTATTTATTATTTTTTTTTACACCTCCGAATGCTCGGAAAACTTATTTCCTTGAGCAAGTACTTATACGTCGAATTGCAACGCAGTCTAACTAATAGGTTAAATAGGAAACAGTTTGCCCTTTTAGGCCCTTTTCTGAAAGTACTGTTAAAATACAACTCACCATCCATCGTGAATTTAGTTAATTAGTTTGCAAAAGGATCGTCTTTGACATTAAATGCCTTTGTTCAAGTTAACTGTTACCACTGCACCATTATTACTTAATTGTCCTACGAAGCTGCCGCCCATCTTGAGAGAAAATTGCATAAAAACAAACACTTTTTTAGCGTATAGACGTAAATTCACTCAATTGTGAGCAATTTTAATTAGAAACTCTCGAGACTGTGTAGCTCCTTAATTATCACCTACAGCTTCCACAAAGTTATCAATTAGGTATCTACATACCCATGCGTCCTATCTTGACATCATTATGATAAACATTTTTGAAATCGTTAAAAGCAACAAAAACAAAAAGAACCCAAAGGAACTCCGAAGAACCGTTCCAACGTATTCCAGACAGTAAAAAAGGCAAAAAAAAAATGATGGGGTAATTGGGTAAATCCACAGTGTCGACCGACCGACACTTCGACTTCATCGCAAAATGTTGGGTAATGCAGCCGCAAGAATGTATTACCATGTGTGAGCCATGCTCAGCTCTTAAGGCCTAGAAGCGAAACCAAAGGCGCTATAAATGGTAATCAGTGAATATCTGCAATTGTTCGGTCACTTTGAGACCGGGCACTTTTCGCATCGCGGTCTAAAATGTATGCCAAGTTTGTTGTCTTATCCACCAAACCAACACACCTTAGCCTATTCAAATAGAGTGTTCGGCAACACGAAGCTTGAATAAGATGCCTACTAACTCGTAAGTCTCTCGGACTTATGTAGATATGGTAAATAATTGAAATTTATATATCGTTTTGAGTTCTGTCTTTCTGGGACTGAGAGACTGAGACTCTGAGGACTTTCACAACATGGCCGGCTCTTGACAAAGAAAGTATAATATTTTTTTTTGATATATTTCTGCTTGCCTTATGATTTAATGATAACACTATTGTCCAGGGGTATGACCCCGTATGGTTCCAGTCGGTACCCTATCGGGTGTACATTGGGTGACGATTGTGGTAGAAACCATATATGCCGACACAAATGTTGCATGAAATATTATTCATGGCAAGCCCATCTACATGTACATATAAGAGCCGCAATATATGCCAAAGCGCAAAGTACGAGTAGTTTGTTATAGGGATTTGAATATTTCGCATTTGGCTGCGACGATGGGGTCTAGAAATGGATTTCTATCTATGTGACATCAGACGATACCATCAAAAAGGTATGACTTACATTTCGGATAAGGTCTATTCTTTTTGCTAACAAAGCTT
Source organism: Philhelius festivus (assembly GCA_963931855.1). Taxonomy (NCBI): domain Eukaryota; kingdom Metazoa; phylum Arthropoda; class Insecta; order Diptera; family Syrphidae; genus Philhelius; species Philhelius festivus. The sequence goes on from OZ007554.1 coordinate 193,906,412, forward strand.
ACTGATCTAACGGGTGAACCTACTTTGTATCTATAGCTACACTGTTCTATTTATTTAGCCATTACTATGTGAAAAGTGGGATGGTAAGTTTAAGATACCTACAATCTTTTTCGATTCCATAAGCTTGAGATTGAAAGATGCGACAAGTAAACCTTATTAGTGGTATAAAGTATATCATATATTGCTTAAATCTGGATTTCTGGTTGTCTTAAATTATATGAAACCCTTTCAGATCAGGATTTTTTGAAAATGTTCGATATCAATTTAATTTTACTGGGACGATTTAGATTACAAGAATTATATGGTGACACAATTTATCTGAGAGAAGGCCTGCTGAGTTTTTTCTGCGGCCTATTTATAGTACCTTTTCGACGGTTAGTGCGTTGGAGGGTCTTGGCTTCGATTCTCAGCCCCTGCAACAGTGTTTTAAGGGCTTTATTGCGTCTTTCGAGGAACTCACAAATCCTCTAAGAGTATCTCTTGATATGTCGAAAACATTGTACTCGTAGTAGACTAAATAAGCAAATTAATGTAGTCTGCAAAAAATATAGGCTAGAAGAATAAAGTTAGTTTGAATTTATTTATTCATTCTGTGATTTTTTAGAATAAAAGGGATACTGAATTTCGAGTACAAATTAATGTACTGAACAAATTTCACTCATGTACCTATTTGGGACTAATTCTAATCGGAACTTCAGACTTGAATCTATATCGTCAATTGTGATTTCAAAATTGCGACTATTTTATCGGTTGACATGAAATAAATGTTGACAAGCTTCTTTGACGTCCCCTCAGTAATCCGGTTTCTAATGTCACTGTGTACATATCCTCATTTGGAAAATAGACTTTCAAGCTACGCAGTTAATGCTGATATCGTTAAGAATCCTTAGCAAATTCAGCTTACTTACAATGGCCCTGCTTAGCAGCATAGTGCCAAAATATTTTTGACGAAGTGAATTTTTTGAATTCAATGTAATTTCCGGGTCTATTTTATTTGGTTGCCATTTTCATCTGAATGAAATTTGAAAGTTGGCATTTGACAGGCGTAGAAAGTGGTCAACAATAATTTATAATGAAGAATGGAAATGGAACCATCAACGTTGGTGAAAAAAGTCTCTCTCGCTTTGACACAGTTCTTGTTTTCTGCTGCAAACTTTTTTTCATTTATATTCGTCATTTGATTTCCCAAAATGTCTAAAACCTGCGCAAAATGCAACGAAAAACTTAAAAGACCAGACAGTGTTGTTTGTGGGTCATTTTGTGGTCAAAGTTATCATAAAAGTTGTGTTAAAATTAATGAAGAAGAATCAAAAGTTATATCCAAATCGAATAATTTATTCTGGAAATGTAACAGTTGTTCTCATTTTAATTTTTCCAATTTCATACGCCGCTTTTCTGAACTCTCTGAGTGCGTCTGTGATCTAAAAAATGAAATCGGTGCTCTCCATAATGCAATCACTACCATCGCGAGTGCACCAAACAATATTCTCACAGATCAAGCTAAGCTCGCGTCAAATTCAGTTTCTCTCATCTCCAATGAAAATCGAATCACAATCAATGAAAAACAAAATAGTGATGAAATAACCCTTTCCCAACCCAACACAAATTGTAACAATAAACAATATCAACAAATAAATAAAATAAATTCTGATGTTGAAACAATAGATCTGTCAAGTGCTTCTACCTCCAATTATGCTCTCTCCTTGTTAAATGTAAACAATAGTCTTCAAAATAAAGTGCACACAGACAGAATTAATAACAAAAACAAAATCAAAAACAAAAACCGGAGATCTCAGAATCCCACTAGCTTCTATGGTACTGGATCTAGTTCAGAATTAAATGTAGTCCCTAATATCAAATGGATTCACATCTCTAAATTTAAAAATGACACTGAGCCAAATTCAATAATTCAATATATATCCGAAAAAACAAACCTTCCATCCAATTTATTTAATTGTTTCAAATTAACAAAAAAAGATGCTGAGTTAAATAAACTAAAGTTTGTCAATTTTAAACTCAGCGTACCCTCCGATAAACTGAGCTTGGTGATGGACCCTGCAGCTTGGCCTGAATATGTAAAAATAAAATTTTTTGTATCAGTGCCAAAAAACGGGGAGCAACAACAACAACCTACGAGCGGAGATCATCAACAACAACAACAAGTGGAGAAAATGTTGCAAATATAAACATTTCAAGTCAGAGTCTACCTCCACCCACCCTCCCATGTTATTCTTCAAATACTAATACCTCACAATTCTTCTTACTCTATCACAACGTTGGGGGCCTAAGAACTAAAATGCAATCTATCCTTCTTCTTTCATCTTCTCAACAATTTGATATAATTGCATTCACCGAAACGTGGCTCTCAGAGAGTCATTTTAATTCTGAAATGTTCGATAGCCAGATGTTCAATGTGTTTCGCAAAGATCGATGTCGTCACACAACTGGTTTGACCCGAGGAGGTGGAGTGCTGTTGGCTATCCGCTCATCATTCCTGTGTATGCAAGTGGATTTACCATCTACTAATGATTCAAATTCACAATTCGATGTAGACCAGCTGATTGTGCGCGTAAGCGTTGACAATATTCATGATGTGTTTGTTATTTTAAATTATATTCCACCAAAGAGTTCTTTCCAATTATATAAAATATATATTGATAATTGTTTAGAAATACTTAAGAATCTTAAAGATAATCAACATATTTTAATTTTAGGTGATTTTAACTTGCCGTTTATTAATTGGTTAAAAGAACCAGATGAAAATATTTTAATTCCTTTTAATGTAAAAAATGAGTGTGAAAGTGTGGTTGTTGACTCTTTAGCTGAATTTGGATTGAATCAAATTAATTATTTTGCTAACACTTTAAACCGAGTCCTTGATTTAGTTTTTGTTGATTCTGAGTTTAGCGTGAGTGTTGACAGCCCCAACCCACCTCCTTTGTCCAATTCCGATAATCATGTAGTTCTTTCTCTGAGTTTTTGTTTTTATCAATATTTGAAAAATTATTCTGAAATTGGGCTCTCTTATAATTTTGAAAAATGTAATTTTATTGAAATGTCAAATTTAATTAATTTAACTAACTGGATGTCTGTTTTAAACAACCATAAAATAGATATTGCTTATGAAATTTTTACAAACTCATTAAAAGGCGCAATTGATTTGTTTACACCAAAGTTTTCTCCTAAAACATCTTCTAAACCAAAGTGGTATAACAAAAGGTTAATTAATGTTAATAATAGAAAAAATAAAGCATTTAAGCTATATCGCAATTCAAATAAAGATGTTGTTCTCTATAACAAATATTATCAATTACAAAGAGAGTTCGATTTTTTAAACAAATTTCTTTACCGGAATTATGTTTTAAACATTGAATCAAAACTCAAAAAAAATAGTAAGTTTTTTTGGAAATTTATAAATGATAAGAAACGATCCACTGGTATTCCAAATTCTGTCCACTACCAAGGCGAAACATCTAGTGATCCTTTAAAGATCTGTAACCTTTTTGCTAGTTTTTTTCGCTCGGTATATAAACCTTCAGGTGTGGGAAATATGTTTAACATAGATTCTTCACTCAACTTGATAAGCAATGGTGATTTACAGTTGAGCATTACCGAAGTCGAAATAGAGTTACACAATTTAAATGATGATAAGCAACCAGGAGTTGATGGTTTTGCACCTATAGTTTTTAAAAAGTGTGCAAGCGCATTGGCTATTCCACTGGTTATAATTTTTAATCGTTCTCTCTATGAAGGTGTTTTCTTGGATGTATGGAAAAATTCATTTATAACACCAATATTTAAGTCAGGGTCTAAAAGTGAAGTAACTAATTACCGTCCAATTTGCAAATTATCTACAGTTCCCAAACTTTTTGAAAAAATTGTTTACAACAAATTAGTTTTTCTTTTAAAAGAAGTTATTTCACCATTACAGCATGGATTTATCAATGGTAGATCTACCTCTACTAACCTCGCTGTCTTTAATAACTATGTTGTAAGAACCCTCGAACAAGGTAATCAATGCGATGTTGTTTATACCGATTTTTCGAAAGCTTTTGATCGAGTTAATCATGCAATTTTATTAGCCAAACTAAAAAACTTAGGATTTCACTCCAATATTCTAAAATGGTTAAAATCATACCTTTATGGTAGAATTCAGCATGTTAAAATAAATCAGAATATTTCAGATCCCTTGGTAGTCACTTCTGGTGTACCCCAAGGAAGTCATTTAGGACCACTTCTATTTTTAATATTTATAAATGAAATTCCTAAACTGTTCAATTATTGTGAGTGTTTAATGTATGCTGATGACCTTAAACTATACCTCTGTATAAAGAATACTCTTGATTGCATAAATCTTCAGGAAGACCTTTCTCGCTTATCTGATTGGTGTAGTGATCATGATCTCAATCTTAATGTATCTAAGTGTCAAAGCATGTCATTTTGTAGAAAAGCCTACCCCATCCTTTTTTCATATAAAATAAGTGGAACTCCATTAGCTAGAGTTATTGAAAAAAAGGATCTCGGAATAATTTTCGACATAAAATTGACTTTCTCCAGTCACATTGACTATGTCGTCGCTAAAGCTAGCTCTATGCTTGGTTTTATATATCGTAACTCAAAAGATTTTACGGATCCTTTTACCCTCAGATCACTTTATTTCTGCTTTGTTCGATCAGTTTTGGAATACTGTTGTATCGTATGGAACCCTTTCTATGCTGTTCATTCTATTCGTATTGAAAGGATCCAAAAACGTTTTACTAGAATGTCGATGAGAACTTTGGGTTGGAATATTGATATACCTTCATATAAGTCGAGATGTTTGTTATTAGGGATCCAATCTTTAGAAACTAGAAGATCATATTTTGAGATAATGTTTGTTAGAGACATCATTAACTATAAAATTAATTGCCCTTTTTTGCTTGCATTGGTATGTTTTTATGCACCTATGCGTGAACTTCGTCCTCTGTTTCTTTTTCAGCCACCTTTTCATAGGGTTAATTATGGTAACAATGAGCCTATAACACGTTGTTTAAGGCAGGCGAACTCAGTTTGTAACTTCCTTGATTTTAATATGTACTTAAGTAGAGATTGCTTTAAGAAAAAATTATTATCTTTTTTACATATTGGTGGTTAGTACTTAAGTATGCAAAAATTGCTATTATGTATATTGTATATTGTAGTCTGTAAGAGATATAATTGCTCTGTTTGATGAAATAAATAAATAAATAAATTGGAGTCCTCGAGTTTTTAAAACTCCTTATAGACGACCCCCATTTTTGTCAAAAACTAATCATTTTGAGCGACGAAGCACACTTCGAATTGGCTGGCCTTATTAATAAACAGGATAGCCGCTATTGAGAACGAAAACCTTTGATTGGTCTTAAACTTAAACTTTTAAACATTAATATCTATTTTTTTGAATTATAAATACTTTCAATTTCAATTTAATTTAACACCAATCGGTGCACAATGTTTTTGGTTAACCTGTCTTTAGCTAACACAAATAGATTAGACGGTTTCCCAACACGTGAACACGCAACATATAGTTGCCCATGAGAAAAACATGGATTTTCCAAATCTAAACCACAAATGGACATTGTTTGACCTTGAGATTTATTTATAGACATGGCGAAAGCTAAACGAATTGGAAACTGTAGCCTTTTGAAAGGTATGGTAGAATCTGATGGTATCATCGGAATACGTGGCAGCAGGACCAATTTTCCTTTAAACTTCCCAGCCAAAATGGTTGCTTCAAGAATGTTTCCGGTGATCTTTTTGATGACCAAACGCGTACCGTTACATAATTGAGGTGGATTCAAATTACGGAGGAGAATAATAGGGGAACCACAGCAACGCGTGGCCGGGTCAGCTAGTGTAAATATAAATTTTAAATTTGTGAACACTCAATAACAAAGAATTTAGTTCAGCAACTTTACGGCGGATATTTTCTTCTAAATTGTTTGGAGAATATTGCTGTAAGCCCTCGACTTGAGGTAATTTGTAAATTCATATTTCAATCTACAAATTGGAGGATTGAATACGTTTCAAATACCTTTTTGGTCATTGTATTCGTCTAATTACGTGACTTTGCTATTATTTAAAAAAAAAATCATCTTTTATCCATTTTCAGTAGAAAAATATAAGCTTTACAATTTACCTACATATTAGTGTTCACCCGGCGTATCCATTTTTTACTAGAAATAGTTTACCTCTTGTTTTGAATACGAGGCCCACAATTGAAATAAATAAAAAAATGGAAAATTTGCATAATTGATTTCAAATCAAAAAAACAAATCATTTTTTTGTTGACAGTTCTAAATAAAAAAATTGAAAAACAAAATATGACGTAGCAGATCATAAAACTTTAGCCTTGTGATTTACAATCCGCTCAAACTCTATTTTGTATAAATAAAGTATGAAAATAGGCCTCTAGTTTTTTATTTAATAATATACTAAAAAAATTCCTGCTGAACATCCTTTACAAACTCATGTGTCAATAATTGACACTTGAAAATGTTAATGAAAAAAACATCAATCTGTTCCAAACTGTTCGAAAAATGTTTACTAAAAAATCAAAAAAAAAATCATTCATTTAAAGCTAGTTTAAAATTACATAAAATTCGAAAAATGGTAATTAGTGCTACTTCCCATAAAATTTTTTTTTTTTATTTTTGTTATTTGTTTTTAATTTAAATTTGGCACTTGCCTGTTTGTAATACTATATGAAATGTTTAAAAAATGTTTTCCTGCTCAAAATAATGGCACATAAAAAACAAACATACATACAAAATGTTAAAAAACATTTTGGCAAAATCTTTTTTATATTAACAATACCTACCATAGAACCATAGCCGATTAAAATAAATTTAATTTTTTAAACAGAAAGTTCCAAAAAGCTTAATAAAAATCAAACAACAAAACATTAAAAAAAAACATTTTTTGTGTTTTAAAATTAATTCTTTTTTTTTTTGAAAATTCTATATTTCAGAAACGGGTTGGTGATTTTTTTAAATTAAATTTTGTTTTCCTCAACCATAAGAAAACTATTGTTAAGTTTCTACATCCATCGCCCTAAAAGCTATGAGGATTATATGTGGGCTTCTCTAAGCCTAATATCGCCAATGGCTAAAGAGCCGATCTGTGCTGAGATTTAATAAAAAACAGGCTAAAATGCCTATAACGCCAACGTGATTCGTGACATAAGGAATTAATTTTTTCCCAAAAATTTAGCCTATTTATATAAAAGAATATCTTATATAGTTTGTTGGTTAGTGCAATAGAATAATATTGTGCCAATGACCTGATATAAAAATAGAATGCGACATAGAGTTAAGTAGGTAGCGCATTTGAAAATTATTCTTTTTAAAAACCCAATAATTTATAAATTTCGTTCTATCATCAATTGATATTTGCTTAAGAGATCACATGTCATTCTTTTTTAGCTAAAACAATTAGGTACAGGAGTTCTTTTATTGATTTAAAAAATAAATTATGGTTTTTAGATAATTCTTTTTTTAGCCGCACTACAAGAATGTGGAATGCTTTACCAGGCTCAATATTTCCCACTCATTGCAATGTGCAGACATTCAAAACCAATGTGCACCGGTATCTCCTTTTTAATCCAATCTTACGTTCCTAAACGCTCGCACTGTGTTTAACATTACAAGGGTATGCAAAACCCCTTGAGTGCACGTAAAATATGAAAAAATATATGAAAATTCCCAAAGAAAATTACTTTTTATTCTTAGCACTATCATACAACCTTTACCTTATGATAAAATATAATTTTTCTACTATCTAGAGATACTGGGGTCAATAAGTTTGAAAAAAATTGAAACAAATGGTGTCGCCACGACAAATCCATCATTAATTTTTTTCAAAAGAACGCACCCAAAATATCAGAAAGATCTATCTGTCAAATAAGCTCTGTTCAACCAGCTGCACTGGACTACCCTGGACAGAAAAGTGTAGCTTTTTGGGGGGAGAGTACGATAACTTGGCCGCCAAGATTTGATGACGGATTTTTGTAGAGGGGTCAAAAACAAGCACTTTTTACTACGAGAGGGGGGGGTCTATCTCCCCCCGTTTAGGAGGTAGGGGCACTTTTAGAAAAAATGGTTTAAATTGAAAAAAAAAATATTAAAAAACAACGGCAACACCTACAATAAAGTGCTATACTGCGTTTGAAAGCCAGAAGATTGTTCTATAATCCTGCATTTAAATTAAATTACTCATATCAATAGTTTTTGAGAAATTCGCATTTAAAGTCCAAATTTTGATAAAAAAACGTGAAAAAAAAAGTTTAGACCGATTGTTTTCAAAATTGTGAAATGAAATTGTAAATTAACTTACATTTGTTTCATGTATCTATCAGTTCTTAATCGAACACAAAAAACCGCATGGTTCTATGTTTTGTAGTTTTTGAGAAAATCGAAAATTACCAAAACTGCTTTTTTTGATTTTTGGTGGTGACGGTGATTCCATTTTAAGGATTAATGTTAATAAACATAATGAATCTTTGTTAGTTCAGTACCGCAATTCATTTAGCGTTACCCAGAATGCACCATGAGGAGGTAGAATTGCATCTGGGTCAGTTATTTTGTCAGTTAGTCAGTCATAGTTAGTTAAAAAAGGTCAAAATGTATTAAAAAGGTGTGTAAGTCTCGTCAATAAAGCCATCGTCCGTACTATAACTGTCGAGTTCGTTGAGTTACTCTTTTATGGTGGGAAGCCGAGGATGTTTTGGTGGTAAAACACTTTCTAAATTTTCGCTCTGAAGGGTGGGAGGATCGATGTCTTTTAACTGTAAGCCCTCACATATATCACCATCGGTATAACAAGGGTAAACTTTTTTACATCTGATAAAAACTCTATTATTTGCGAACCCCAGTCGTCCTTATATTTCCTTTCTAGGCAGTATTTTCGATAGAAAAATAGTGCCATGTATTGGTGAACATGGTCGAAAGTTTGTTTTGGTTTTCAAGATCGTTTATTGTATTTTATATGTATTTAGTGGACATTGGATAAATAGAATAAATTTGAATTTTTTTAAATACAGATTCTGTGAATGCAAAAGAAACTTTGCATGCACCCAACCTCGCACCTACCCCAAATCCTATAGTGTGCCCAAGCAGGGGGGTTGCAGGGGGGCAGCATGCCCCCCCATACATATTTTACTGTTTATATATTGTAATGTTGGAAGCTAGCACAGATTTATTTATGTAAGGAAGCAAAAAATATCAAACATTTTGTAGGAAAGTAGTTTTAGTTATTTTCGATTTTCTCAAAAACCAGAAGACATAGAACCATGCGGTTTTTTGTGTTCGATTAAAAACTGATAGATACATGAAACACATGTAAGTTAATTTACAATTTCATTTCACAATTTTGAAAACAATCGGTCTAAACTTTTTTATTTCACGTTATTTTATCAAAATTTGGACTTTAAATACGAATTTCTCAAAAACCATTGACATGAGTAATTTAATTTAAATGCAGGATTATAGAACAATCTTCTGGCTTTCAAACGCAGTATAGCACTTTATTGTAAGTGTTGCCGTTGTTTTTTAATATATTTTTTTTTTTCAATTTAAACCATTTTTTCTAAAAGTGCCCCTACCTCCTAAACGGAGGTTTTCTCAAAAACCAGAAGACATAGAACCATGCGGTTTTTTGTGTTCGATTAAAAACTGATAGATACATTAACACATATAAGCTAATTTACAATTTCATTTCACAATTTTGAAAACAACCGGTCTAAACTTTTTTTTTCACGTTTTTTTTTATCAAAATTTGGACTTTAAATGCGAATTTCTCAAAAACCATTGACATGAGTAATTGAGTAATTTAATTTAAATGCAGGATTATAGAACAATCTTCTGGCTTTCAAACGCAGTATAGCACTTTATTGTAGGTGTTGCCGTTGTTTTTTAATATTTTTTTTTTTCAATTTAAACCATTTTTTCTAAAAGTGCCCCTACCTCCTAAACGGTGGGAGATAGACCCCCCCCTCCCGTAGTAAAAAGTGCTTATTTTTGACCCCTCTACAAAAATCCGTCATCAAATCTTGGCGGCCAAGTTATCGTACTCGTGCCCTTTTTGGTGTTCATTGAGAAAATTTCTGCACTGACTTACACTGATTAGCGTTCATTGAGCTGAACTAGTTTACTCTAGTTTTGAATATTCTGCAGTACCTTTTGAGCTAATGCAGGTTAGTGAAAACTGTCAAAATCATCTGATGTCATTATTCGATTATATTTTGTAATGCATAGGTTAGAGTTAACTTCGAGTGAAGAGCAATCTTTGGTGATTCACTGTTCTCCCAACACCAAATGAGTTACAAACTCTTTTTCCGAGTAAAGAGGAACTACTTCATTTAAATATTGGATAATACAACTTCTCTTTATTTTTAACAAAGAGAACACCTTTCATCTTCAGATTCAGAAGAAGAAGCACTTGATAAAAACACTTCTAAAATTGTGTTTTTAATTATTCCTTCCATTTTACTTGCGCCGAACTTAATTTGGATTCTTGTTTTTAACATCTGACGTATGATGTTTTTGCTTGAGTTTGCTCATGAACCTGCGCTGCACTACACTACTCTACACTGGCGTTTTCCTGGTTGAAAAAAACTATAGTTTTGTTGTGGCAGCCATTTTATACGGATGTCTAGAAGCATTTTCGTTAAAATAAAAAAAAAGCGAATTTCGTGTGCTCATTAAAAACTATTTTTAAGAGAAAAACCATCACGCAAACCAAACAAAAGCTTACCATCGATTGGAACGGTTCATTACTGATTAACTCAAATTCGATGCGATCATTTCAGCACAAGTGACGCCAAACGTTCTGGTCCCCTTATTGGATCACCACACCAGAAATGACCAATAAAAAACCTCTGTTAATAATGGTCGATCGGCGAGGTCGAAACGGATCAGTGATTTCGAATTTAGAAAATATATATGGACAAGAAAAAGCTTCCGCATGTTGGGAGCTAAGTTTGCTCACAATCGACAACAAACACAATCGTTTGTCAATTTCAAAGGAATGTGTAGCGATGTTGAAGAAAAATGTGGGCCAAGGTTTTGCGCCGTTCTGTACTCGTGGATGAATCATGAAGAGGGATCAAGTCGAAGCAATGGAGTCCTTTCGGTGGTGAATCCAAGCCGAAGAATACCAAGTTGAGTTTGCAAGTAAACAAGGTCGTGATGAAAATTCTTTGGGATACCCGCAGTGTATTTCACATCGATTACCTTAAAGAAGATAAAACGTTCACAGGCGCATATTATGCAGATCTGCTGAATCGATTCCAAGCAGATTTGTACAGATTTGTAGCAAAAACGGCTGCCTTTGTCAAAGAAACACATTTTTTTCCACCAGACCAACATAATGGCGGCGTAAAAGTCCCCAGTCGCAATGGAAAAATTTTATGAGTTGGGGTTTTTGAACTCTTCCCTCATCCAGCATGTTCCGAAAATTTAGACCCCTGCGACTATTTCTTGTTCCCAAACACATCAAGAAATGGCTCGAAAGTAAGAGATTTGGGTCGAATAAAGAGGTCATCGTTGAAACAAACGATATTTTGAGGGCTTGAGAATTCTTGTTGCTTTGAGGGCATCTAAAAATTTGAAGAAACGTTGGAAGGAGTGTATCGAGTTTAATGAAGACTGTATTAAAAAATAAAATGTTTTTCAGCCAATATAAACTTTATAAACAAAAAAGCTTTGAAACGAAATCAATATTTTTGGATCTAAGTGTACCCTCGGGAAAAAAAGTTAGGGATTAAGTATGTATTGATTTAACAATACCATAAGCTTTATTCATACAAAATAATAAACATGCAGACAAGCCCACATGTCACATTGACAAAATAAATACAACTCAGTTTCTTTTGCGCGCACCGCTCACCAAATATAATCATAATATTTGTAAAGGTATTATCTCAATAAATATTTTCAAGTGTAGGTGGATTTATGAATACAAATTGCAAAAAATAAAAAAAAAAAAACAAATTCAACCAAAAAGCTTAAGAATTTAAGAGAACATCTTGTCACAAGAGAGCTAGGCGAGTGGGTGGCGCTTACCGCTAAGCTTTCATAGCTTATCATATTAGAGACTCGCCTCACACATATTTCCCCGGCAAAGTAAAATAAATATAAAAATAAATTCATATTTCAAATCAAACTTAAGAAGACAGAGAGTGCTGAGGCCACATCAACCTGTTTGGGAAGACACTTGAGCTATTTTCGCGCACTTGATCGGCTAGTTCTGTATTGTGTTGCTGTTGGTTTTGGAATTGCTATGGGTAACATATTGCTGGTCAATACATAAAAGGCATGAACCCCGCTGGGAGAGTTTGGAATACGTAATCGCGATTTTTAAGTATGTATGTAGCACTGTATCAAAGTTGTTCGTCAATCATTCCATATTGCAGTTGCAGTCCATATAGACAAAAGGCAACAACAACTTGAACTGCCACCAACGATAACCAAACCACAATGCGCAATCGGCGCAATCATAATCCAAAGAATAATCTCTTTGGGATTCTTGACGTTCGCTGTTGTTCTGGAATTCCTCTTCTCTAGATTCGTGTGGACACTGGACAATTCCATCACCAGCAGCTTCAGATCCACCCTTTATGGCAACGCTATGGGTATCTGAGGCGATTGCAGGCCGATCTTACATTCATTTCCAATTAACCGATAATGCAGTTGTTGCTGGCACTCGCTCTTTGGCCAAAACAGAGAGGACTGCGATGCAATGGCTGGACGTGTCGGCGGCGGGCGGTAGAGTAAGGTGCGTTTGCGTACAATTCTTTTGCCATTATTCACCAAAGCGAACAATTGATGTACCCTTGCCATATACGTGGATTATGTCAAATGCTTATGCGAATGTCTTTCAGCGTGCGGTCGGATGCGGAATACGAAAATTGGATAACTATCCCGTGGGGGCTTCGTTATGAGGGAGCGTAGTGAGAGCGGCAGATTGGGATTGCTGGTTTTCGAGTTGGTATTTTTTCTGTGGAATCGGTTCGGGGGTTCTATACGCTTTCGGACTTGCTGGCGACAACGACAGATATGTCCATATGAGCGGTGACTTTATGGAGTGATTACTGTTGTGTCAGCGTGATGTAGTTTGTGTAGAACGATCACGACATTGGACGCACTCTTCACAGAGGGCGAACGAATAATAAAAAAATATATATATAGCTTATGGCTTTTGGATGTGGGAAAAATTCTAGATCTTTTTCATATACCTACGTATGTAAGTATATGTACGAAGAATACCAACTATAAACTATGTTGCAAGTTTGGTGAACTCGTTGGGGACTTTTTCCCAATGTCTTAGGCACCTACATTTTATATGCGGATCACTTCGTTTTAAATTCTCTTTCTATGGAACTCCTTTTTGTGTCTGTTGGAGCTAAATTGGTTGTTCACCTATACTTAAAATATTTGTCGTTTTTGTTTCCGATTAACTTGAGGTAAGACTTAATAATTCACAGGGCCCAATGTGTCTGTCATTTTTTTGCAAAAGAATTATGAAGAAGAAACGAAGTAGTTTAAGAAAAGGTTTATAAAGGTGTTGGGTTCTATGGAAAAGTGCTTAACGTTAGTTCATACAACTTATTTTTGCATGAATAAAACATCGGTGAGTCCATGATCAATGATTATCATGAAAATTCGTTTCACTCAGTTTGTTTATTTTTTGTTACTTACATTTAGTATTCTTTTTAAGGAAAAAAAATATTTTTTTTTATGAAAATAAACTGGGCTTTAATAACAAGCGAAAAAAATTAATACTCATTAACGTGTTTTTTTGAATAAAATAATTTCAAAGTGAAAAAAAAAACTTAAAAAACGAAAAAATTGGGTTTGATGCAAAATTGCAGAGAAACGGTTGTCCGCAGAAAAAAAGTCTTTGAAAAAACTAAAACTGTAATAAATTCTTGATTGGTTACAAAAAAAATCTTACGAATCGGACGTAGTTTGGCAAAGATAAAACCAGTTAAGGGAAAAATCATAAAACCCGTTATAACTCGAAAACGGGACGAAAACGAGAAAATGACCTCTTAAGTTTTTCGACTTAAAATGCCCTCAGGAATCCATGGTTTTCATTTGGGGCGGTGACTGTGGGACACCCTGTATATAAATTCCTACGTAAAAGTGAATAATAATGATGCCTTACCTAGTTTAAGGGGCACAAAGATCTAAAGGTCGTAGTGCACTTAAGCCCCAAAATTGTTCTGAAGTCCATTCAGTATATGTTTTTGTACTACAATGATTTGTAAAATTTATGTTGAAAATAGCTGATTAATAAGTTGGTCAGAATAATAATGGACTAAGGCAGTTTGTGTTTAAGGCAGCTTTAAGAAGGTTGTGCTATTTCTTACTACACTTACCAATTTTTGGGGGAGGAGTAAAAAATAAAATCTGTTTTATTCAACCATATCGTGAATGTGTATAAATAGTTTCTTTATTTTAAAATAATATTTTTTATTTCTACAGTTTACCGGCGGAATTTGAATTTTCTTCAAACTTGGTACTTAATCGTCTTCGGTGATTACGTAGAGGCGAAATTGAAGTTTTTTGTTTCAACTTCAAAACTAAGAGTACCTGAAATGCATTTGTTATGAAAAGCATCTTCAAATTTGAAATATTGTTGTGTATAATTTTTTTTTTTAAATATTTGTTGGATAAAAAAAAAATATTCAATTTAATGTGCTATCTACCAAGTTAAAAGAAAATCGGCCGAGTCGTTTAGGCTGTAGTCGACAGACAGAATTGCGAGAACCACTTTTTTTCGTCTTAGCTATCATCGATCAAAATCCCAAGTTCGGTTTTTTTAACGAATGCATAACTTATAGTATTTATAAAATGAATTTATCAATAAAAATCCTATAATCTTTATTTTTTTTTTTTTTTTTGCATATTATTAATTTTTATTTTTAGTAATTTAAGCAATGAGTTTTATGCATTTGAACATTTTTCTCGAATTTATATTCGTGATGTAATTTTTCTAAAGTCGAGGTTTCGCCTGCCGGCCTACCGGGGTTCTATCCAAAGCGGTACTAAATTTAATTTTGACATCTTTAATTTAATATTTTTAATCCAAATCTTATTTTAATCAAACATTTGCATAGCCTTAGTTCAATTTTGATGTTTTTGTTTTGTTCTTTTTTTGAACTGGTCGTATCGTTGAGTGTTGATATGTTCTACCGGGTTTTGGCCTCCTGGTACTCTTCATCACTCCAGAATCAACGGATGATCTCGGTAATTAATGATACTGGTGCAATCTCGACCGAAAATAGTAAAATTACAGACAAAACTGGTTAAATCACAGTGAAGCCGGCTATAACATAGCCGAAGCTTATAAAATCTCAGAATAAGCTCTTAAAATCGCAGCCAAAGCTGGTAAAATCGCAGCCAAAACTGACAAAACACGTAAGAATCAGGTGAAAACTCAAACGAAACTGGTAAAATCGCAGCTGATGGTGGTACAATCACAGCGTTTAATTTGAGTCTCCTTGCCTCTTATAAGGATAAGTCTTGCAAATTATTTGCAAAATTACAAATGGTCATGATCTGCAGTTATCATATTCCGAAAGAAGTAGAAAAATCATGGCCGATACTTTCAAATTACTAAGTGTGTTCGTTATAGGATCACCTTGTCGAACATTCGAACAATGGATATTGAAGACTGTCATAAAATCGTTCGTGAAGTTTGATATTTTTTCTGTTAAATTCGTTCTCCACAAAGATGACGTATTTGTTTTTTAGACTGAAAGATCAGGTACTTATGAGTTGAACAAAATAAATTGATAAGATATTCAAATTTTTATCGACGACGAATTGTACCCTCTAAAGCACACCCACCAATATATTTTGTTCAGCTTATTGTATAGTTGCTTTCAAAGAGGAAGAAAGATCACTAAGGTGAGAGTTTATCAAACTGAAATATTTATTTTGGTATAGTCTAGCATATGTATTACACAAAATCTTAGGGTACTTTTCAACGATGTATCTAATTGGAATAAAATCTCAATGAAAGTCCATTTAATGAACCTAAAAACATTTTAAAATAATGATCACTTACTGTCTTCTGGGAATTATTGTTTTTAGGATAAAAAGTCTCTATTCCATACACAAAAATATCTTTCTTTTTTTTAATGTACAGACAAGTGTGGAATTACTTCCATAATTTTCCCATCAGAATATGTTCACAATAATGAAATTTTGACAAAAATATTAAATTTATAAAATCAACTTAAAATTAAAAAAAAATCATACAAATATCTATGTTCCAAGAGTTTTATTTTTATAACGGGAAGAGGAAATGTTTGAAAGCTTGACCTAAAATTATATTTTGTTATAATCGATGAACATAAAGATCTTTAAAAAAAAGCTAGAATATCGGGGTACATTAGTGCACAAAAATTATGAGAAAGGGATGTGAAAAGCTGCACACTTAGATTTTTATTTTTCGAAATTCAAAAGTTCATGAAAAACTTCACACTTTTTTAAAATAGTACTCTACAGAGTTATGACCTCAATCTGCTTCTATAAAACTGCCAATGGTTTAGTAGCTGTCAATTTATCAGAAGTGGTACTTTTATCGAATTCTTAAAAATAGTAAAATCTAGGAAACAGGTCAATTTGGTTAGCTAATGCTTGAGTTTTAATTATCGGATCTTTAAGATTGAAGTATTTAGTTAAAATGTCAAGCTACAATATTGATGTACAAATAATTGGAAAGTAATGACAAAATGCATACTAAAAATATTTTTTATTAGATTCTTGTCATTAACAATTCAACTAATTTAAAAAAAAAATTCAATTTAACCTAAATGCAAATACATAGATCTATTCAAACGCAAATCGGTTCAAGCAATTAACAAATCAATTAAGTCTATAAACAAATAAATTTAAATTGCTTATAGATTAAATTACTTTGCTACGAGTAATTGCTTAAATCGATTTGTGTTTGGGTTGAATCTTGTTGTGTTAAACCTATTTGCGTTTAGGTTAAATTAATTTGCTATTTGGTTAAATAAATTATTTATAAGTTTTGTTTTTGAACATTTTGAAAAAAAAAAAAATTGGTGTGCCAATTTAAAATTTTTTTTATTGTGCATATACAAATTACATTTTAAATATAACATTGAACAGATTTTGAAATACCGAATTTTCAAAACAAAAATTACATTGTTGTTTTTAATCTATTAACATATTTTTTGGAAATTTTTGATATGCAATATTTTAAAAAAATTTATAAGCTTCTTAATGATGATTTAAATCTAATAAGCTGCTAATGTGTAAGTCAAAAATAAAAAAAATTGTGAAACATTAATATATAAAAAAAAAAGAATTTTCTCGTTCAATGGAGGTTCGAACCTAGGGTCTCCTTACCACTAACCATATGCGCTACCTCTGTGCCAAATCACATTATGAAAGAGCTGTGTTAAAAATCAATAAATTTATACTTAAAATTTTTGATATTAAAACTATACTTTTACAAAATATGATAAATTGATATTACAGTTTTAAAAATAATTGTTCTGGATACAGAAAAAAATGTATAAAAATTCATGAAGCCGTTTTCGAGAAAAACAACATTTTTCAAAACCGTTTTTTGGCATTTGTAAGGTATATTAGTTGTAACGCAACGTATAATTACGTATATTAGTTGTACTATTAATTACTATTTTTCAGAAATTTGTATGAAGTCTTATTCTTCGAATTATTCTAAATAAAATTAGTGAAACAGTTTTTCAGAACATTTTTTTTTAATCCGATAAAAATTGTCTGTTAGTTTTGATCTTAAAAAATGTATTTCGGGGGAATAAACAAAAAGCTTAAAGAATATCGACCAAATTGAATTGAACCCGGTCTACTGAACGCAGTTGTTAAGTTCCAAGACTTTGTCTAACTTTTTCGTAATTTGTAATTTTTAACACCGTAAAATTTCTTCCAACTATTGTGGGTTTTGCAATGTTACCAATTTTTTTTAAATAACCCTAAAATTAACAAATAAAGAACTCGAACAGAACAAAAAGTAAAATGCAAGACTGGGTCGCACAAGCTTGTTCCTAAGTAATAAACTTAGAATTTAAAAAATGAATGTTATTGGAGAAATATGGAAAAACAGAATGGCTTGTGATTTCTTAAACACATAATGAATTTAAGCAAGACAAAAAATTATATATAGTTGTTTCTTAAAAAATTAAGATTATAAGAAAAGAAAGAAAATAAGATATATAAAATTTAAAAAAAAAATAAGAAATATTTATAGTGCGCCACTTTAAAATTTTTATTATTATGCAAATTAAATTTAAATTTCAAAAACAAAATTTTTGAGATACTGAATTTTGATATAATATAATTTGTATACTCTTATGGAACTTCTGTATAAAACATTTCATTAAAATCCATTCTGTCGTTCTGTCAAAATAAGAAAAAATGGTTATGTGGCAGGTAATTTCAGTCTTAATATAAATTTTTTTATAGAATTATGAACCATACAAATAAGCAAAACAGAAAAAAAATGTTATCAAAATTGTAGGTTCTGTTTTCGAGAAAAATACGATTTTCAAAAATCATTTTTTAACATTTTTATGGTGGGTATCCTTATTTTCAAATAAAATCAATTTTGTTTACACAGACAATAAAAAGTATTAAAATATGGTAATTTACAAGATTAAAAGACAAAGCATGGATCTTTCGAAAAACATACATAGAGTTTTAAAAAAAATATTGAAATTATTTTTTTAAATCAAATAAAAAATTGTGAAATTCTAATTCACAATATTTTTCAAACTTTTGAGGAGGTTAAGCATAACAAAAATGATCACAATCAGTTGTACCGTTTTTGAATTTGATTTAATCTGTGGAACAATTTTTGGAAAAAAAATATTTTCTAAATCTTTGAAAACAATTTGTGTGACAGATACAGTTATTTTTGGTTTTAAAAAAAGTGTTCGTGAGGAATAACAGTTAAAGAATGCTATCTACCAAGTTAAGGCTGAAGTCGAACAGATAAACATACAAAATTGCCAGACCCATTTTCTTCGTCTTCCCTATCATCGTATTGTAGACCTTGATAAAAATTTCGAGTTCGATTTGCTTACGAATCCATAACTTGCATATACATACAAAGTTTCTAAATATCGCAAGTAAAATAATAAAAATGAACACAAACAACTTCAAAACAAATATTTTTTTTAAATGTCTGGATAAATTGAGATTATTTACAAGTTCTTACATTATTCTATGATAAAGAAGAACTATCGCTTATTCTCAATATAAGAACTCTACTTCGTTGTTCAAAATTCGTAGTTAAAATTTCATTGGGCTATATATGTATATTATATTCGTACATATGTACATTTTAAGGTACAGGTGTGTTCGTAATATAGGAAATTTAAAGATCAAATTACAAAATCTTTAAAGAAAATTCAAAAAAAAAAACTGGTGTGAACATTTCCGTTTAAATTTGTTTTGGTATCAAAAATGTCTCTTGTCTATCTGGATAGCGTATACCTTCAAAAGATAAGGAAACAATATACCTACTGCTGTTTGAGTTAGACGAGCGCTTAAAAGTAAAAGTATACTTAATGTCATTTGAAATTAGCAAAAATTCGGCAGTTTTTAAAACTTTTTTAATTATTCCTAATCAACTTAATTTAACTTTGGCTACCATAAGCCAATAGTTTCTATGATATCTTTAATCTTTTTCTTGCCCACAATACGCGCCCAGAAATGATTGACAGATGTAAACCACTGTGCACTGGTTCTCTACGAACTGTCACACCACCAATTGCATTTTATTTATTTATAAGCTTTTTTTATCAATATCTCCTCTCCAACACACCCCAACAACTTCCTCACCCGCCCAAAACTTTTATTGTTAGTTGTACTAAAATGTATTATTATAGTTTGGATATTTTTTTTATAATTTAGTTTTTTCTTACTCTCGTGCATTTTTACTAATTTTTTATTTATTTTAAATATAAGTATTAAGTTTTGCTTACTTGTAATAAGTGTACAATAAATTAAATTAAAGTTTAAAAATTATTAAAAATAAAATAATTTCTTGTATTAACATGATAATAAATTAAAAAAATCAACACTTTGTTTAATGTTGCAAAATAATTGGTATATACGATTATGCTGTAATTTTGCATTTTTTTTAATATCCATGAAATTGGACTTATTTGAAAGACAATTATTGTCATTTTTGATTTCTCTGCTATGAGTCTATTCATGACGAATTGCCAAACCAAACCAAACTAGCCTCAAAACAACAGAAAACTTTTAAATCCGCTATCACCGAAAAAACTGTTGCCAATTTAAAGTTAATAAAACTCCCTTTACGTAACTCATAATTAAAAAATTAATAGATTATAGTGGCGTCAAAAACATAGAGACACCAAATTATATGGAAACTTCTTTATAGTCCCGTTTCTTTCTATTTTTAAAGCTATTTTAAATCTGATCACTATGGCGTATGCGTACTTTTTTTTCTCTAAAGAGTCTTGCTATTTATGAACCTATCTGGATTTCAAAATCAGATTATACCACATATTTAATTGAATTGATCAAAATTAAATAAACAAATAAAATAAATACCTAATTAATTATTATTTTTCTGATTAAATCGAATTATTTTTCTTCATCTTCCGAGAAAGTGACAAATCCTTGAAGAGTATCTCTTGTCATTAAAAGGGTTAGGACTAATTAGAAAGTTGAATATCACTTCCATTTCAAGAATCAATAATGCTTAAGAGTTCTAAGAGACTAGACCATAGTTCTCAATGAGCTGTTGCGCTGTTGTATTAGTACAGGTAAAAAAGAGCCTATAAATCAGCAAATATCGGTACGTCTTGAAACCTTGTGAAAACACTTTCCATCATAATGAAGTATCAAGACTCGATGAAAATATTTGTATGTTTTTTTTTCAAGGAGACTGTGGCGTATAAGAGTGTATACAAATAAAAGAAAAAGTATTCTTTTTTACAGGGAGGGTACCTAAAATGTGGGATTTTTAAAAAATATCCTATGACGAGAACTATAGTACTTTGATGAATCTTAGAGAAAAAAAACTTAGAAATGCCAAGGCAACCAAAAATGAAAAGTCCTTAAGAAAATTTGTGAAATGGTAAAGGGATGTTTTTTCGAGACCCATTGAACTAATATTATAAATTTGTATAATTAGTGTAGTACATAGTACATGATTTTACAATATTTTCATTACCTTATAGATGCTAATTTAAAATGATACAACAACCCCAAATAGGGTGTTGTCCTTTTTAAGTGAAGGTGAATGTATTTTTCAAAGATTGGTTAAAATAATATTCCATTCAAAAACACCCTTTTAACCTAAACGTTTCTTAAACTCTTTTTGTTTTTTAATTCTCCTCATTATAAAAAAAAACGTTCGTCAAGTTTCATGAAAGAAATAATTTGCTTATTATTTTATTGTATTAATGTTACCCTATAGTACATACAATTTTAATTCTTCCAAATTTGTTTTCTGTAAAGTGTTTTTTTTCCTCATGCTTGATGTACACCGGACGTACAGACAATTACACCGATGACTCATGTTACAAGAGAAAACACTTTGTTGAACTTTCGTAATATATATTTGGATTAAACCCTCGAAAAATAAGTATTGAAATAATGCCAATGTTTGCTCTGTATAGTAACCACCGGATAGCTATATTTTCATCCTTAGAAAAAAGGACGCAAGCGTTAAAAAAAAATCTCCTACATACACGCCCTGCTCTATCCCCTAGACGTAGGCTCCATCTTGGAGAGTTTTTCTTCGAGGAATCTAGTGATAGTGATCTTATTAAAACAGACATTTGCAGTCTCCCCCGCTTAAGGAGCTCCAAATGGTACGAGTTGGAAAAAAATCTCTAGTTTCATGTGGTTTCAACTCTGCATCAAAAATCAAAAATTGAGTTTGAGGAATATTTGGAATCGTAAAACAGTGTCTTATTTTTGTGTGAAAACAAAAAAATATATTTTCAATTGCAAATGGCTCAAAATCACAATTCCAAAGCAAAAAAGGCTTATCTGCCATTTACTAGGGAAAAAGGGCACATATGTGGCTTTTTGCGTATGGCTTACGATTTTTTGTGTTCATGTGCCTTTCATGTATCATGTTGCATTATGCTATGCACCTATTTTGCTTCTATCTTTATATTTATTTTTATTTTTGGAAAAAGTAAAAAAGCTTTTTCAACTTATTTAATTCTAAATTTTGGGCAAATTTTCAGTTTCTTCACTAAGCAAAAAAGGAGCATGTCCATATCTTAAGTGTTATTACTTAACAAAAAGTCTACACTTTTCTAACAAAAAATAACAAAAATAACTTAATACCATGAATGACATAATTTTTTTTTTCAATTTTCAAAAACATATAATTTAAGGTGCGAAAACCAAAAACATTAAAAAACATTTACTCTAAACTAGAGAAATGGAGATACGCCCTTTTTGATGTGTAAAGATCTACATATGCCGGCGGTAGATGAGGCGCCTCAAAAAGAGTTCGCATATAGTGTCAATGGATTGAAACCTCGATTTTAGTACTTTGGTAGTTAGAACTAAACATCTTCATTCCTTCAACATTTCTTTTCCCAATATTTCAAAAATACGAAGCAACAGGTATAAAATTTCATTGGTTCATTCAATCTGTTAAGCAAATCCCCTTCACGTTAATGATGAGTTATTGCGTTTTATTTAATGTTTCGGAAAAATGCATTTTGAGGGCAATCGGTTGACATTTACAAGGAAATGAAGCTACGTTACATTACACCCCTTACCTAAACTGTCAAAAAAACGAAAGACGAAACCAACGAAAATCAGGTTCCAAGTGTCAAACTGAAGGGAAGTTCACATTCTCAAATATGTTTGGCAAGCTTGATTTGCTTGATTTTGATAATGTGAACGCTCCATCCAGCGACTTGTCAAGTATGTTGGATGGATTTCAAAATGTTTTGATATTTTTGCTGCATGACAAGCATATTTGAGAATGTGAATGCATGCTGGTCGAGCCTGAAGCAAATTTCATTTTCCATGAAGTTCTCGAGCTGCCTTACAAGCAATAGTAACTAAACTCAGGTGCATTTTATTAGATTAATATAAATTTTCTGCATATTCCGAAAATGCAGACTTAGAATATAAAAATCAAGTAAATTTCTTTTACTTTAAATTGGGCCACCATGGTTAAAATTCTAATGAGAAGTTTTGACGAATGTGAAGGCTAATAGTCTTGATTCATCAAATATTCATCATGTCGTGGTGCTTTTCAAACAAATTTGAGAATGTGAATGCCCCTATAAATGCTCCGAGCAAATAGTGATGGTAAAGAGATTACTCCTTTTCGTTTAAACAAAGATAATTTTTATTAAAAACTGTTGTATTTAAAAGCATCAAGGCAATCGAAAAGAAGCCAAAAAATAAAGAGATTAAAAATCGTTTTCGTGTAAAAGCAGTCTATTTCGTATCAGATAACATCTCTGTTTGAATATATGTACATAGGTGTACAAATTGAATGCTGTATTAGATAACATCCCTGTTTAAACATAAGTCTAACAAACTTTATGTTACGTAGCGGAGTTCAGTGGTGCGTTCATTTTCTAACAATATTTAACTATACTGCAGAGACAAAAAAAAACTCGGAGGAGTTATTCCAATGTGAACACCGTCTTGAAATTAACGATTAAAAAGCCAATGATAAGTTTCAATGATACATAGCTACGTATGCATATGTATATAACTGGTGCCTTCGACTATATTCCTATCGATGCAATAGGACACGTTCCAAAAATACATACATATAAAGAGTGGGCCAAATACATACAATATATCCGAAGTCACAAAACTAAAATAATGGAGAAAATAGATTTAGCCATTCATTTATCATTTTCATTGAATTTAATTATTATTATATTAAACGTATTATTTCTTTAAAAAAAAAAGAATGTTGACATTATGATTGAATTATTTTGTATTTTTATTAGGTACGTTCGTTCCATACAAATATTCGGCACTCGGACGAAAGTTGATGTTTACACATCTTTACCGTAAGTCCTTTTCATATCAATTTTATATCAGATGACAATCCTTCAATATTTCTTACGCCTAATATCTTGCTGTGACCTTTTCATACTCCAAAAAAATTCAACTCTAATCCATGAATTACTTCAACCGCTTCAACCTCAACCCTTGCCGATCTACCATAGGGTACCTGAGAGTGATTAAAAAAATAAATACATTTGATCATGAGTGACTTTTAAATAGCTGTTACAAGTTCTGTGTGTTAAAAAGAAGAGTGCTTATGCACCAATATATAATTACCTTACCTACTACCTCATAAGTTATAAATAATACTGATTTACATAGAATAAATTAAAGCAGAAAAGCAATCTCATATCAAACGTTAATATTTAACAGAGTTTATAGATATTCAATTCTTTGTAGATAAATACTAATTATGTACCTAGTAGATACATAATGTACATAGGTACATACATAAACATACACGTATCTTTGCATGTAAGCTTTATAAAGTATACAAAGCTCCTACCGACATATAATGTAAATAAGCATCGAATTGCAAAGCTAGAATTTCAATGTTCACTTTCTAAATCTTCAAATCAAGCTAAATAAAGCATATTTGAAGTTTATTGCAAACTTTTCACCAATAAAATGTATAAGTCTATCGAACTATTTAATATTTTGACATTTTAATTGTCAAAAAATGAGTTTATGATTTTCTTAAAAATTTCAATACATTGCATGGCTTTTTTCAAATAACTCAAAATGCTTATTTTCCCACTCATAATCGTTAAAATTCATTGAGTGACGTAAAATTCAAGAGTGAGTACAACAAATTTCCTCTCAAAAATCTGATGAGTGCAATATTATACTCAAATAAGAAATTTCCCACCAAATGCTACAACCAAAATTGAGTGATAAATTTTGTAAATATTTCCCAGAATAACAAACATATCTTTTCACTCAAACAATCGTTAGGTTATTATATTTGCTAGGGAAATTTCCAAAATGGGATCATTTTATAAAGTCTTTTCATAAACCACATTTAAAATACGATCAAATGCGATGGTTTGTGTTATAAATTAAATTTCCCATTCAAATTTAATACTAAAACCTTTGATATTTCAAATTGGTGGAAAAAGATTTTATAGAAATTTTGAAAAAATTTCAATTTAATCTCAACATTTTTCAGCTGAAATCTTAGGTGAGAAATATAAAACAAAAATTGTAATCTGATCAAAATTAAAAATTGAACAGGATTTACATAAACAGATTCATAAGAAAATACAAAAGCAATTGTTCCTGAAATGAAATATGTGTAATATCGTATTTTAATTTTTAGTAACATTTATGTGTTTTTCATATGCACATACCTACGTTTATAAAAGAGGAGAAAATCTTTATTTTTTAAAGAAACAATTTAATCTTTAAATTACTTAGATGGTTAAAAAATCCCTTTTTACCGAGAAAACAATATTGGTCCAAAGTGGTCAGAACATTGAAAAAAGCTTAAGTACTGAGAATTAGAAAATTTGTAAAAATTTTGAAATTTAATTACCTTCGAGCAATTTGTTCCTCTAGAATAAATAGAAATGTTAAAACTACAAATCTTTATAGTTTTCACAATTTCTATTTTTTATTTAGAATTGAAAAAAAAAAACAGAAAACAAAATGTTTGACATTTTTTTATTTATTTTTTTTTTTATTCTCTGATTAAGTAAGCTTTCAAGAAATAATTAGCTTTGTAAGACTTAAAAGAAAAACAATTGTGAATGATGTTTTTGTTTTCGTGTGTAAGCGAGGTCTAAATCCCGTAATACCCCTACTCATATTTCCACCAAACCGAAATCTGAGATTTCAGGTCAAATATGTTGGGATTTCAAATTAGTGTAGGAAGTGAAGGAAGATTTATTGAGATTTCATTAAAATTCAGAGTTTTCATTTGGATTTCAACAAAATCTCCATGAAATCTTTTTCCATCAATTTAAAATATCAACAGTTTTCAGCCGAAATTTGGTATTTCGTTTTGTTGGGAAAATTTTAGTGTAAGACTGAATTGATCGCTCGATTAAATGATCAGCATTTCAATTACAGTGGAAGATGGAGAGAACAATTGTCGAAAAAACGAACACTAAGGCCAATTGTATTGAGAATATTGCTAAAACTCCAAAAATGAAAATAATTATTTTCCTGTATAGTTGACAGAAAATAATAAATTTGTTTAGCTTTAAGAGATCATTTGGGTGCAGGTCTGATTTTGGGGGTAGGCTTAGGACTTATAGCCAAAAAGCCTAGGAACTCCAAGAACCGAAATGAATTTCAAATAGAACCTGTTCGATAGGTGTATTTCTGCCCATAGTACTGAAAAATTAAAAGAACTTTCACATGGACAGATTCATAGAAATTTCTTAAGATAAAGTCAGTAATCAAAAAAAGTTCTATTGGAGTTTTTAACAGATTTTTTTTTTTGAAAATTTCTTTTAACAAAAACATTTATTTTCGAAATGGTACATTTTCCTTTAACGGCTCAAGTTTAAGTATTTAGTTTGCTTAAAAACGACTCTTATTATTTTGATAAAATTAGAATCTTATATTAAAAATAAAGTAATTTTTTAAAACACCGTCTGTCATTTAGCACCAAGCTAACAGTTCTTCCTTTGAAAAGAAAATTTATTTGGCATACGCTTTTAGAATTTTAACTTAAGAAAAACTTAAAACCCAGATTATTTAAGTTATTCTTAAGTCAAAAACGTAAAATTTTAATTTTCTTGAGTCTGTCTTCTTTTTATAATTTTACGCGCAATAAAGGGGTTTTGACAACCCTAGAAATGTTTGAGCACATTGAGAAGATACCGAAGCACATTGGTTTTGAATTTATGAGCGAAATATTGAGCCTAGTTTATTATTATACATTCGTGGAGTGTGGCTAAAGAAAGAATCTCTGAATTTATTTCGATATTTCGAGGTTGGGCTCAAGGCTATAAACTGATGGTTGTTCCCTAAAGTACGAGTATTACGTTTAACTTATTTAAGACGAGGAATACAAATGGCTAATGGAACATTTTTTATAAAAATAACTTAAGGTACATTTGTGTGTTTACGCAATGTTACCAATTTTTAACAATAGACGTATTTTTAAGACATGTTATTTCTACTAGTTAAAATATAACCTGTAATGCACCAACAATAAATCTGTTTACATTTTTACCAAATATAACCTACGAAGAATGCTTTAGAACAATCGAATACAAAAAGAGGTTTATTAACCAATTTTTTGACATCCTTTTTTTTAAAAAGCTTTTTCTAACTTTTAATCAATTCTCAAAAAGCCAAAATTACCTACATATATTACTTGTGTAATTTTGATAGAAGATAGTAATTTTATGGCATGGTACGTATCAAAATAAAATTTTGCAATAAACTGGATTTTGTTATGATCAAAATACTGTGGCAACACTTCCAAAAGAAATAATAAGGAAAAACAAATGAATGTTCAGAAAGAAGATATAATAAAGGAAAGATATAATGATTGCATTTAATAGAAAGAGACTGCCGGTTAGGTAGAAGAATATACTGATAGAATAAAGACATGATCAGTCAGATCAGTTGTTGTGGATCTGTTAAAGAAGAAAGACCTTTTATTTGTTTAACCGAATATTATTTTAGTTTAAGCAAAGTTTAAACTGCTCACAATACTATATTTGTTTCATTCAAAATATCAAATCTTATCATAGGAATTTAAAAAATTAAAAGATTAGAAACTCAATGAGACCAATTAATGAAGCTGTCAAATTCGTTACATGATGCGTTTGGCATGATGATTATCCTCATTCATGTGGCATCGGTGCTATTAGAATGATTCAAGTGGCAATATGTGTACTTATGTGGTATGCTAACTGGGGCTAGATAACATTTGTATGATTACGATTTATAACTTTGTCTAAGAAAATGGTTGAAATACAGAATTTATCCCGGAAATTATATTGTCTATGTTAAGTGAAATATGGTTATAAGTGCATCATTATCATCAAGTTTGTACCGCATCCGAAGGGCTAATATGAGAGGTATTTTCTTATGATAACGAATTTTTTTAAAAAATTTCTTTGAAAAAAGAGAGTACAGCAGAAATACAGAAAAATATAAATGTTTTTAGGGGATTCGAACCCCAGATCTCCGACGTATACAACTTTCAAAACGATCGAGAAGATTTTGATGAAAGATTTTACTTTTTAAAATTTGTTTTGTTTTTGTTTGGTGAACTTAAATTCGTCAAGCATTACTTAAAGCCTATTCGACTTATCTGAAATACGATTTTGTGAGAAAAAAAACTTCAAAACAGAAAATTTATTGCACAAATTTATAATTATTGTATTTGCACTTGTCATGTTACTTCATTAGAATTTAGTTGAACATGCCGATTAATTAAAAACATATAAGAATAACCATAAAATGAGTATAAATATTTTATTTTGAAAAGCTCATATTGGTAAAAATTCATTTGAGATTTCAACAAAATCTCACCTATTTTCTAAATCTCTAAACTGTATGGAGAAACGTGATAATTTGAACTGGAATCAAGGAAATCAATGACTTTAACAAACACAGTATTTATTAAATCGAATATTTTTAAAAACTTCACACTTCAACCAGTCTGTTAGTTTTAAGAGCACAATATTGACTTAATTTATTCTTATTTGAAAACTCGATTCTTTCTTAAAAATCATAAAAGTTAGTAAATACATTATGAACATGTTCCAAAATTAAGTGCAGCAAGTTCATTGGTCATATTAATTAAATGATGGTTGAGTCCACTGTATTTGTAAAATATTTATATGAAAAACAAATAGTTTTTGTTTTAAATTTTTAATATTTTTTAAATCGGTATAAAAATCATTACCATAATTATGTAGATACATTAGCTTAGTATCAAGGTATTTGTATGATACTATTTAGAATTTTCTAACTTTTAAGTAGGGGAGAAGGGGGTACATTTGACACTTAGTATAATATTTTTTGCAAAAGTCAAAGGTGCCCTGAAGGAACTTTATAAGTTTTTTTTTTTTTTTAATAACTAATATTATATTTTCACAAAACTGGCTTTAATTTATTGAACTTTAAGCATAACATTGATTCATGATAGAAAAATCATATAATAAAACGGCAAACATGTTTTTTTTGGTACACTTTTCTCCAAAAGTATTTAACCGATTTCGATAAATTTTATATGGTTGGAAAGCCACAGTTACGGAGATGTGCAGAATATACTTCAGACACGCATTTACACACTGTGGGTCATTTTTGTTTTTGCACTGTCGAACACTTTGCATATTACATAAAATAAAATATAATTTAATAAATTTGCTTGAAAACACTGCCAATAATATAAATAATAAATAATAAATAAATTGGCACTCGAATTTCGAGAGCTGGGTCGGCTAGTTTATTTTATTAGGTTCACAAATAGCTTACTTACCAGTGGTCAAAAATCAGATCAGAGACACAGAAATCACGAAAACACGTGGTACTCCAGGAAGAGTTAAAGAAAGACTGCCAAATTTCATAACGTTTCTTTAAATCAAACTAAGCTTCTTCCTTCATTCAAACTTTTCTTTTTTAAGGGCACGATCATACCGAAAAACGCAAAGTCAAATGTACCCCAGCATACCCTAGATTAATAACATTTTTTAACTAGTATCGTGCTAAGACTATTTTTTTTTTTTTTTATAATTGACTTTTTAACGCACCCAAAGTATGGCAGTTCATGTAAGAAACTAAGCAATCAGACCTGTTTTTATGTTTGTAAATCAAAGAGTCATATAAAGTTAGCACTTAACTAAAATAATAAAATAGGAACTCGATGATTTTAACTTTAATAAAAGGGTAGAAAAAGTATGATGCTATATTCGATTAAAATTAGCAAAACCGTAATTTTAACCAACATCCAAACAACAGCCTTAACATCGTACTAATTCAACTAAAATTTTGATTTTGTCAAAATAAATATGTATGTTTTTGATCAATGAAGATATGAAAATTATTTTGGTGTAAGTGGAATGATTGAATTTAATTCAATTGAAAACTCAAGTGACCTTAACTCCAAGGCGCGTTTCGTCCATGTACGACAGTGGGCTCATCAGTGAGATGCTGCCGTACCCTTCTAAGATGTTTACCGACTCTTATAAAATTTACAACACTAATAGACTGTGAATTTTATTTTTCTAGGGGAATTTGATTAAATTAGGATACCTAGAATAGTAATGTCCGTGGTCTCAGACTGGGCTAAAGGCACCTTGGAGTTGAGGTCACTTGAGCTTTTAATTGTATGTTTTTGATGCAGAAATGATAAGTATCAACTTAAATATTCTGAGTTGTTAGGTGTAGTAAAATTCTAAATTAGAAAAACCCCTTTTTGTACAGAGTTGACTCATTATTGCACTTTGAAAATGTACTTAAATTTTACACAAATCATTTTTTTCTATTGAAATTTCACATTTGGTGCTTCAGTTCTTAGTGTTTGACAATGATATCAACCAAAAGCCGGTGCTAAAACAAATATTTTTTTTAATAACAAGTGCAGTTTTTTAAATCTGTTTTGAACTTAATTATTGAGTTGTTATGCTCTCTTTCAAAGAAAAATTATATTAGATATATATTTTCTCCGATTTTAGAGAGTTTTTGACAAACATTCAAAAATATGGAATTATCTGGTTCTTTCACCGGATACTTCAACAACCATTAAACCAACCAACAGCCATTTAACTACCAAATGTTGTTTTGTCTTCAAAACATATTTTTTTTTTTTGCGTGAAAGTGAATTTTATACTCCCCAATAGTTCATAGTAGAATTTTACTGCAACTTTGCATACATTTTAGAAAGAACTACAAGACGATCAATTCACATACAAACTCTTGGATATAAAGGGTGGACCATCTAGTGGTTTCTTTTTAAATCAAAAATTATTTTGACACTGACAGCTGTTTCCCGCCCGAAATCTTAACAGAAAGTCAGTATCATACCCCTGCGGAACTAAATGAATCGCCTTACGCTTGAACAACGTTGGGAAATATGGAAAACTTATTTGCTGTGCTGTTTGATGTGAGTGCTGTGTATCCCAAACAGTGCGTTTTTGAAAACAAATTTTAGCCGAAATGAAACACTCACCGCGCCTGCTGTACTCAAGTTTTTGCAAAAAGTTCTTGAGACTGGTATGCTAGTGGACAACAGTCATGGTCCCCGTTGTCGTACGGTGCGCACAGATGAGAATATAGCTGCTATAAGCGAGAGTGTGAGACTCAATTCACGAACATCAACTCGCCATCGAACTCAACGGCTCAAAATTTCACTTACTAGCCTGAGGGAAATCCTACACAAAGATTTCGGATTATTCGCTTATAAAGTCCAATTTACTCAGCGCACGAGCATCCACTTGAGCGACGTTCTGTTTCATATATTAATGGGAATGTTTCCTCTTACTAATAAAGCCATAATACATGGACAACATTTAATTTTGTTCATTTCATTGCATTTTTAAAAAGAAACTTGTGTTTGGCCACTCGTTATTTAACTGTCTAAGAAGAAAAATAATCGGTCTTTACATTATGTGTAACTCCTAATTTGAAATTTCTTTTTCCAAATGGGTTATTGTCAAATAAAAGTAAAGTTTAAACCGCCTTTTCATGAATTAGCTTAAAACTGTGTCCTCTTTGCTCTATTAGTCGTCGATTTTTAAAATCATCAGACCTAAGTGAGATGGTATCTACTTTAAATTATTCTAGCCCATGATACACAAAATGAAATTCATATTTCTTCATACATCCATGCATACATTAATCTATAATAAAAAATTAATAATTGAAGGCGTTATCGGAATAACGTGATAAGCTACTCATTATTATTTTCGCAATAATCATAGTTGACAAGTTTATTATTGCATTTTGTTAATTTATATTTATTTGGGAGTAGGTTTCATGAGAATTCACACATTTAATAATTGGAATCAAAATAATAGATAGTGAAGAAAAAAAGTAATGTGTGGCTTATCATGTCATTCTAATTATTATTGCCACCCCTCCAAATTATCAACAAAAAAAAGGCTAAAGTATTTTATTATTATTCTTAGTTTTCAATTTCAAAACTATTAAAAACAGAACGTATTTTCCGAAATATTTGTCATTTTTTTGAGAAACAAAATCCTGAAAAATAATAATAAAATATTCCTAGACAATATCATTATTCTTTTCATTCAACTCAATACCGAATGATTAATTCATCAAGTGGTGAAAAAGTAATATTTTCTTTCAACCAATATTCATTCAGTATCAAAACCACAATATTTTCCAATTTCACCACGATATAGTCTATACATCAACCTAAATACCATCCCTGCTTTTTAATTCAGCACTTAAAGAGAACTTTCATTCGAACTTGTTAGCCGAACTGGTTTTAAGCAGCCAACAAAAATTTACTTCTTCACCACTACTAAATCACTTTTCCCCTCATATCGTCGACTACACAACAAAACACAAAATCACAAGAGAACCTTGCCAAATTCTCTGTTCCATCTATAGCTAGGGGAATTATCAGCATACACTCTTACATGATCACACAATCGTTATATTATTATTCCAGTCAACATCATCGATGTTGTGTATTTGCACAAGTATGAACCAAAGAACCGAAGCATGAGTGACGAGTGCTGAATTAAAATTTGTGTTGAGTGGGAAAAAGATCCAACCTGCATGTTCTGTAGATAATAGAGCTCCGAATATTTCATTAAAATTTCCAATTCCTAAAAACGGAAATTTTGTCCAATTATACCGAGTTATATCAATTTATTCTTCTGCATAATTTAAATTAGAAAAGAAATCCGTTAGACCAATGAATAAATGAAGTGAAACCCGGTTAAAAAGATAGAAAACGACCAGCAGCGCAAAAAAGTGTACCTACCTACATATCTGTGTGTGAAAACGTGTTAAGAAAAAATTACCCCAAAAAACCAACCGAATAAAGAAGCAAAAAGCAAATAAAGAACAGTTTTTTTTTGGTATATTTTCTGTGCAATTTTTTTGTTAATATATTTTGTTATTTAATTTAAAATAGCAACAACACCACGGCAAAATCACAAGTGCTTCGCCATCTCTCGCAATTAATATTCTTTTTTTTTATTCCTATATTACATATATGCATGTACATCACATATGAGTATATATGATATATACACGCGTAAATACTAGGTATATAATTGGTGTATAGTATATGGACGACGACAGCGACGTCCCTCATATGATTAGTCTTGCTATTGTCAAAAAAAAATTGTTCGTTTCGTTGGTGTTTTTTTTTTCTGTTGTGTTGTGTTGTGAAAGAAAGTGACGCTGACGCGCCGCACAGATCGGTTTTTCGGTTTTTTGATTTTGCTTATGCTTCAACTGCTGCTGCTACTGCTGGTCGCTTCGTCGTCGGTCCGGTACGGTTTTGGATTTTGGTAGTCCCGTCGTTATATCCGTTTTTTTTTCTATTTACTTCCGGGAAAGTTGTCTCTCTTCTTCCATGATTGATTGTGCATTTTTTCTTAAATTCTTCTATTCCTTGTGTACTACCTCGACTCGACGATTGAATAACTGTAAATACTTGCAATCCAGTGATCTTCGCCGAGAAAAAGTCAAGATTCGTTTGTGAGCTTGTGCTTTCGGCGCTGGGTTTTTGTTGAATTTAAGTGTTTTTTTTTGCTCTCTCATTGCCGTCGTTTTATCGCTCGTTGTCGTGGATTTTGCTTCTATTTTGTGTATTTTTTTTTTTTTTTTTTTTTTGAATTTCCATCAATCGCCCAGTCGGCGACGCACCGTATCTATTGTTGGCCTGCCAATAGTCACTTACTGTGTCATTTTTGTCTCAAAGATTTAAAATTTCGTGAAGAAAATAGTTGTTGGTTGTGTGCTACCGCAGACGCTGTGAGATCAAAATTTCATCCTAAATATCTTGGCTAGCTGTAGCTAATGTTTGTTGTTGGTGTTCTTTCGGCTGTGCATATAGTGTGATCTCAAGTGAGGGGTGGAAAATTGAGGAGTGGTGTACCTAGTGAACAGCTGGGTGGCCCGTGGCCAGTAGTGTGTGTTGAGAATTTTTCTATACAAAAAAATGTCATCATCAAATCAAATTTCACCAGCTCTGCAAATGAGAGCCTTGTCTAATTATGAAGAGTTGAATATAATAGGAACAGGTAAAAATAAATTAATATTGTCGTTTATTAAACACCTACTACCTACCTGCCCACCAATCTTTTTTCTTTTTTTTTTTTTTCATTTTTGTCTTCTTCGAAATTCCTTTATTTTTTGTTCAACCCAAAATGCAAACATGTACAAGTACATACCTTACCTATAACAATTCAAATTAAAAAAATAAACGAATGAAGGTACAAAACGTTAGAATGTCGGTTATCTCTGACTTCAATTTCACACATCAGAGATCAACTACAAACAAATAATTAAATATAATGAAGAAAAAAAAGGTATAAAGTATCAGTATCGCTCTCTTTAATGAGAAATTAACCTCAATAAACACCTACCTACCACAAAAAAATACACTTGCTGACGAAATTTGTACCTTATCTACCGGCTTTTCTCTTTCATTCATTACGTACATAGGTATTTGCGGCGGCATTTTATAACAAAAGTTACGATTACGATGTAAAACAATGATTAAGTTCCCATCTCACGTCACAGAAGTTCGAGCAACAAATATTTACATACGAACGCTATGAGCTACGAAGCCAAATTGCACAAACGTCATTTTGCGTTTTTTACGTTCACTTGCTCTTTTGAATAAGAAATTGAAGTAAAAAAGGAAATGAAAATAAAACAAGACACGCAAACAAATAATGATAAACATTTTTTTGTTTTATTAACTACTTGTCTTTGTACTAAGCAGCTTCTACGGGTGAATCAAATAAAATTCAGTGTATCGGCTCGGCATCGGCAACGGCATAGCTCGAAATGTTCTTTCTCTTTGGGAATTTCATTGAGTTTTTTTTGGTTTGCAAAATTTTTGGGTTCTCTTGAATTTTTTTTGTATTGATTGTGGGGGTGTTGAATGTGGTGGTGCACATGTTATATGCAAATATATTTGAATATGTTACCTCCTATAGGTACTTATGCAAATTGTGTTAATTTTGTAAATATACACAGAGAGGGAAACTATGTATATATTTTTTTTATTTTTGTCAACGATTTTGTTATCACTATCAGTTGTGTCAGTTTTTTGTTTTACTTGGCGGCGCCGCTGTGTCGGAAGTATTTATTTATCTAAAGGTAAAAATCTTGTATATATTACGTTGGAAGTGCTTGAATGTTTTTAAACAAATCGTTTTTTTTTTTAGTGGACATTATTTGTTAATAAAAAGTGCTGTTAAAAGGATAGATACAATATGGATAGGTATCTTTGCGAACTGCAAAATTTTGAATGGCTCAACTTTTCTTTGAGGTAACACTAATTTTCACACGCGGATAGTTTTATTCAGTAGATTAGCATTTTTTAATAACAAATAGGTATCACAATTTAAAGTGAGGAAACGTTTATAACTATTTTTAGTTAATTTTTCAAGTTGCTCAATTGCATACAAAATGCACTTTTTTGTTTATTTTGACATTTCGTTTTGTGTAGGTAATACTATAGTCATTTTGCTTTTTTGTTGATTTTGTAATAAAGTTATTAGTTGATTATAGGGAAGTTTCTGATCACACACTTCTTTTAAGTTTAAAAACTTTTGACCTAGGGGCCTACCTGGATAAAAGGACTTCGAATGAGAACGACCAACGAATAAAAAAAACAAATGGGATTTAAAACATTATATACATACATACTACATACCTATACCTAAGTCTAAATTCTTCACAAAAACTTTACAAAAGGGTGGAAATCTAGTTTAATTGTTTGCGTTATAATTGCTAAAATGAGAGAAATTTGAGAAAATAAATTGGTCGTCGCGAATTGCAATATATGAGAAGACGCGGAGAGAGCCACCCACAGTATACTGCCTGGCGACCTTACACACTGGTCACCTTCAGTACTGTTGGTCAAAACAACACTAAAAAAGTGAGATTAAAGCTGAAATAGTAATACATTCTTTCTATGATTTAACGGTTTCTTCACTTAAAGATTGTAATATGTCTCTATTCTGGGCACCAGCCCAGATATGAGAGTTATACTCAAGTTTTAGGGCGATTTATGCCTTATAGATGGTAGCCAGATCTGAGGGGAACTAGATTTCTTGCAACTTTTAAGAAAACCTTAGCATTTCGCTTCGTTTTTTGGCAAACGTCAAAGAGCATTAAATTCTACACGGTTTTTAATTCCCCATTGTATAATGCTGTCAAGATCGGAATCTAATGAGCTTAGCATACGCTGCCGTTCCAATCCCACAGCCGAAGAGCAGGGTTGTGACGTTGTGAGTCTGGAAACGAATATAAAAAGCTGAGGATGCTGTCGTCAGCCAGCGAATCAATGAAGTAGGTTAGAAGTTTCAGACAAAAGAGCATTTATGAAGATAAGAAAGAGTGTCGGAGATAAAACGGAGCCTTAAAGCACACCAGCGTTTATTTTGTGGATATCAGATTTGATACCGTCCAATACTTTTTAAAGTGAACGGTCTAATCCAACGAAGAAGAAGACTGTCAAACCATAACGAATGTTCTAAAAATATCAATTGCAATTACCTTTGTTTCTGCAAAATGATGCAAGCATTGGTTCCACTTTTCGTTGAGATTTGCCATAAGATCACCAGTGAATTATTTGCTACAAAAGCCGTGCTATCGGTCATTCAAGAGCTTTCGTTCTTCGAGATATTTCGTAAGCTGAATGTTGATCAGCGTTTCCATGACCTTGAAAAGAAGGGACGTTAGTGCAATGAGTCGGTAATTGGAGGGGGATGAAGGTTCGCCTTTTTTAGAGACCGGCTGGATATATGCTCTAGAAGAACACTTCTTCAGAACTAAAGCAGATATACAATCTGGACCATCGGATTTATGTACAATGTACATATTTCAAGATCTTTTCGGACTCTAGCTACTGTACGAGTGTGGAAGAATTTTTGTTCTATAGAACCATTAACGCTCTCAAGTACAGGAGGAGTCGTAGCACTGTGTGGCAAAGTCGAATTAGCAGCAAACTGCGTTGCAAGCAAATTGGCTTTTTCTTGCGAGCTGACAAAAAGAGTGGTATTGTGAACGAGTATTGGAAACGATGAAGAGTTTTTAACATTTTTTTTTTTTTTTACAAAAGACCAAAAGTTTTTACTTCCTTTGGGACATTGTATAGTATTTTTTGACATATATTTTGGTTATGAGCAGTGCTGGTATTCCTCACTTGTCTGTACTTTTTCCGGTTTTTCTCAGTGGGGTTTATTTTGTAGCATCGGAAGCTTAACTCTCTTAATCTGATTACCTCTTTACAGCCATAGTCGTACCAAAAATTCACTTTGGATTTAACTGCTTTTGTCCTGTTAGGACAATGCCTTTTTTTTATTTGAACACCCACAAATACAAAGCAATGAATATGCAATCAGGTATGTTCTTTATCATAACTGTTTTTTGTGATTGATAAAACAACTCTTTTACCAAGTATACCTACGTAGTTAATAAATTTGATTTGTACCTTCCTTCCTATTTTCCGTTAGCAAATTGTGCTAATACTTACCGACATATGTGTGTACGTTACACATGTACATACGTATACATGAGTTTATGTTTTCATTTTATAAACAAAAAAAAATAAAAACAAATATGAAAACTGGGTCAAATGGTATTTTGTTTGATAGGTAACTTTTTAGTTATAATAAGCTATGTAGGTACTTGTTAGATAACAAGAAAAATTGGAGGTAGTTTTATGTTAATAATACTAAATCAACAATTCTAACCATTAAGGGCTATTTTACTCAATTAGTTTGAAGATAGAAATCGCTGTCGTTTAGCAAGAAAAAATAATCTAGATGACGACATAAGTAAATATTATTGAAGCTCAAGTGAACCATGATCAAAAAGCAAGTTCTATAACAATCAAATAAATTGAATTAAATAAAAATTTTAAGATGTTATAAAGCCAAGCCCACTGAGGAAAACCGGAATAAGTTCGAGCAAGCTAGATAGACCTGTATTGATCATATTTGACGAACCAAATTAAAATTTTTGAACGACCAACAATTAAGGCAAAAAAATACTAGGTACAATGTTCCAAAGGTAGTACAATTTTTTGGTCGTTTGTGGTGAAAAATGTACGAAATACTAATTAGCCTTCGGTTCCAATGAGCTCATCTTCAATGACACTGCTTATTTCAGCTCACAGGAAAAAGCCAATTTGCTTGCTGTTAATTCAACGCTGCCAGAAAGTGTCATGAATCTTCCTGTACCTGGGAGTGTAAAAGCTTTTATGGGCCAAATCTTTTTTTCCACTCTTACATTTGCAGGAGTACTGAAACATCTCGATGTACATGCAAATAATCGAGCCCGGATAATATTATCAGCTCAATATATATCTTGAAGAATGAAAGCTTCTCAATTTTCGGCAGTATGGCTTTAGTAGCAATAGGTGTAATATTGATCTGATGGTATATTTCACCGAACAGTGGCACAAATCTTAACATCGTTTTGGAAAAAGTAAGATTATTGCACTTGATGTTTCAAAAGTATTTGATAGAGTTTGGCATCAAGCTCTTTTATCGAAAATGCGTACCTTTGGTATAAATGAATCTCTTCTTCGATAGTATAGAAACAACATTTCAAAGCGCTCAATACAAATTGTATTGGACGTTTTTAAGTCTGCAATTCATAAAATACTCTGATACTCCTAATCCATTTTGTTTGCTGACGACAATACTGAGCTTCTCATATTCGTTTCCAAATTCACGTCCTTGTCCTTGTATGTAGATTTAGAACAGCTGCGTATGATAAGCTGATTAAATTCTGATCTCATTGGTATTGTCAAATGAGAAACAAACAGTGTAGAATTTAAAGCTTTAAAAACTCAATGTTGTCTTTTGTCGTTAAAGTGGAACCCACCTCCCATCTATAAGTGGCACTTGCATTGAAACAAACAAACCGAACAATTCTCGGAATATGCATCTTAGACCACCTAGTGTGGAATGACTACTTATTCGACGTCACTCAAAACTCCTATTTAGACACTTACTCTCTTGACACTTTTGTGCCTGTAAGATATAGAATCCAAAAAAAAGCTTTACAAATTATAGGAGGTGATAGAACTATGATGGAAAAATTCGCATTTCTCGAGCAATGTTTCATGTCTCATTATTTTAAGGTTTTTTTTTATCTACCTACCTACCTACCTAGGGCTTTAAGAATTAAAGATGCTAGAACTTTAATAGAGTTCTACTGAAATACCCATTTTGGTTCTTTCCCTCAATTGTAATATTCGCACTTGGATGCACATGGATTTGATTTTGATCCTAACATCGGAGGCACTTTTTTAGTCTCGGCATTTGAATTTGTTTCATTTCAGTATGAGTACTAAAGGGTTTTCCATATTTCTTAGTTTTTTTTCCATAATTTCTTCGTTGAATGAACTAGATACTTGTCCAGTGGGATTAAATTCGCTTCTGTGTAGAGATGCTCGTTCCTGTAGTGCTTCTGTCGTTAACGGTCGAAGTAGAGTCCAGTGCAGATCCTCAGTATCTTCCTTTCGAATAGTTGAAGTTCCTTCATAGCTGTCTTCGAGATGGAAAACCAGACTGGGAAGGAATAGTTTATCACTGGTCGCAGGAGATGCTTGTAGATTAATGTCTTTGTCGGTTGGCTAACACCTGATCTTCTTTTCAGCAACGGGTAAACGGCTGAAGGACCAGCTGGCCTTTTTTAGAACATTTCTTGAGTGCAGGTTAAACCTTATCAACTCGTTGAAGTGCACTCCCAGGTACTTGACATTTGGCTTTGCCACTATGGAGGATCCGTCAGGGAGTTTTAGGACCAGATTTCTGCAAATTGTTGCGGTGCGAAGGCCTCTACCAGTTGAAGGTCTCCTGAAGCAGACAAGTTCCAATTTGGGAGTGTTGATTCAGATGCCCCATTTCTGGTACAAAATTGAAAGAATCTGTTAATGTGGGTTTCTAGTTTTTGGACAGCGGTTAGTGGTGACATTGATGTGGCGTAGGTGAGCGAGTCATCAGCATACAGAAAGTTCTCGCATCCAATTGGTGAAGGTTGGTCTGAAGTCATCAAGTTGTAGAGGAAGGGGCCTAGTTTTGAGCCTTGGGCGACTCCAGCTCTGATGGTCTTCATGTTTGACTTGCATTGACTGATGTAGTTTCAACAATATGGCCGCAATCATCTGTCATAGCTCGGAAATACTTATTGGAAAACCCTTAAGATAAATGTATTAATTTGCGTTTTTTTTTTTGTCAAATTAGTGTCTGAATCAGAATACTAACATGCGCGTTATTTCATATAAAAAAAAAATATTAAAAAAGATTCCAAATCTTAAATACGACTTTGGGATTAACATTTCATATAAGTAGTTTACTTAGTACGAAACCCATGAGAATTGGCAGAGGCTTGATATGAATTCATCTTTTAGAATTTCCTCACTGATAAACCAACTAACTTTTAGAAAAATCTTGCAATCTTTGCAAAAGTAAAAACATAGTCGCAAAATTGTAAACAGTCTACGGTACTAGTTAGATATCATACTAAAGCAATTTTCTTAATAAATTGCTTCTGAACACGTTTAAAACAATGAAAGTTCGTGCAAAACAAGAAGTAAAGAGACCTTTTGTGGCGTTTGTAAATAGCACTATACTAAAAAAATAAAATAGGTATTCGATGATTTTTAATTAAATAAAAGGGTAGAGAAAGTATGATGCTATATTCGATTAAAATTTGCAAAATCGTTGTTGTAACCTAGTTTCATACTAAAACAGCTTTAACATCTCACTAATACAACTATA
Source organism: Philhelius festivus (assembly GCA_963931855.1). NCBI lineage: Eukaryota > Metazoa > Arthropoda > Insecta > Diptera > Syrphidae > Philhelius > Philhelius festivus. Next base: position 193,947,417 of record OZ007554.1, read on the forward strand.
ATTTTGCGCCATAGTTTTTTTTTTCTAGTTCAAAAACTAAGTATTTCGATGATCGAATCAAACTATTTGAACCCTTTGAAGTAAGCATCAACACATAAACACACAAATGGACTCAAAGTGGCGCAATTCAGCGCTAATTTGAGCCACAGTGCTAAATTGCCAGTGGTCGCCATTTCTACCTATCTACCTAGAACAAAGTAGGGGCCTCGTGTTGTCATAACGTTAAGTTTGTAATTGTCTGTTCTTTTAAAGACAGATTTTTATTAAATTTATTCTGCAACTCAAGAAATTAAAAGCATGACCAAATAATTTAAGCATGCGATTGTCGGATTTTAAATAAATAATCTTTTAGATTGCGATTAATTATTATAATACGACATATTCAGTTATCAAATTGTATGCTTTGCTGCGGTCCGCTTCTATTGTTTTGTGCGCTTTTACTCATTGTATTTCAAAACCATATGAAGTTTGTATGCAGATATTATTTAATTTGTCATCTTACAGATTAAAGACCATACATTTGACACAATGTTTCAAATAGAAAAAGTAGATTCTAGCCTAATTTGAGGTCAATGTTAAGACTGATACTTTATTCTAAAAATGGTTTAAAGTTTACTATTATCAATTTGCCTTAACTAAGCCAATTAAAACTAAGATTACCCTTATGATTACGTTTTTTTTTTTAAATTTGTCTCTTAACATTTTCTAACTTACAAAGACATAAAATTGTATAAGCCTTGAAATGACGCAAGACCCAAAGCCAAAATGTCTTATCAGACAGTGGATATTCGACTCTTTCGAAATTCATAGAACACAACAAACGAATAAAATTAATATAGGAAATAATCGCATTGTGAAATGTATCAACACGTTAATTTAGTTTTTTTGTGTAATTCGGTTTGAAGTTATTGATGACTCAATGATAAGCTTGACTCTTTAGTTACTGACAAGGCAATTCATTCGTTGAACTTTTGTAAATAAAATGTAATTGCATTTTCGTTAATTTGTTTCATAATATGTTTCGTTTGGATTCAAAAGAAATTTAAATAAATTGGAGGTCATTACTGCTCGTGGAGTGCCAAACCTATGTAGTGATTACAACTGTCGATCATTGCTGTATATGTGCTTAGCAGGAATGAAGGGAACCTACAACTTTCTGCCGATTTCGAACGGCTAGTAGGCAGAACTTTTCATGACAAAAATACTATTGGAGGATTTGTCACTTCCTCGCAAGTAGCAGTACCCCTCTGGAAAAAAATATTTTTGTTGAACAATTAAAACAAAATGATATTGTCAACGGCCTAGGCTTTGATGAAAGCATCGCTTCGTGGTTAGTACTTGGATGGGGGGCTGTTCAAATACCAACCGTGTGCTGTTGACATGTGTTTCTTCTGCTCTTTCTTTCTGTGTGTCTCTCTCTGCTGTAATCTCTAAGCCGATGATCTCAGTTGCCAGTGCTCCCAGTGTATCTACTTCGTAGATTTATCTACATACGTAGTAGTGTTATATGTAATGCAATGTAAAAAAGTGATATTTTAATTTTTAACCCAAAAATACACAAAGATAATATGTATCGAGAATGGAATGACAAAGCAACAGTGTAGAATAGACTTGAAGTTAGTATCGATTTTGGATGAGTTGGAAAAGTTATTGCGTTTAAAAACAAAGTGTTCAGAAAGTGTTGATGGTCGTGTTCACAAAATGAATTATTGTCTGCGATTCGCATATTGTATTGTATAAAATGTATATCTATATGAAGGTTTTTATAATACAAACTCTATATACTACTGAAATAAATCAGCCAAGTAGAAGACTTAGCACTATTATTGGACTTGTTGTAAATGTATATCCGCTACAAGGTTCACATTATGTTGCCATTTTATAAAATAAATGCGGAAAACAAAAACTTCCAAGTGACGCCCATTTTTAACTATAAATGTGAAAATAGCTGAGCCAAAAGGACGAACTTAAAATATGGGAAAAAAGGAACAATATATTTTTTTTTTCAATTTTATTTTAAATGTTGAAGTCGAAAATTAGATTTAACCAAATTTCAGAATAGTTTTAAGTATTTTATTAAAAACTACAAATCAATTTTGGACGGGTGCAACAAGACGTCTATTTAACAGCTGTATAATATGGTGCTTAAAAACATCTACTATTATGTGAATAGTTTATTTTTGCTGTTTGGAACAACCTGTAATTTGGTTCTACAACCAGCTGCCAGTTGCCTGGTATTTTTATAAAAAAAAAAGGGATGTAGTGGGTAATGCGCCTTATTGTTGTGGTATGTACTGAGTTTGTTTTAGCATAATCATTAGGAATCGGATTATAAAATCAACCGGATCACCACCCGCATCCGAAACCATCTTCACTCTGCCAAACTATATAGCTTGTTGACTGATGTTGGAGAGGCAACTTGTCTATCGAGTTATTATGAAAACACTGCACCTTCGTCAAAGCCTTCAGTCCGCTAGCTCGTGGTCTAAATAATCAAACGGAGGACAAGGTACAGAAGTAATCGAAGTTTGCCCTAGAGCAATTTTGTGGCGAAAAAAAATCAAGTATTTGATTTTTATTTAAATCTAGCACTACCATAGCAATAATATTTCGCTTTAGTGACAAACTGACGTCTTCAAATAATGTCCGTCATAAAATAATTTTTCGATTATATACATATACTAGCCGCCCGTGCTCGCGTTGCTAACTACGAATATTTTTTTTTTTTAATTGTGAATCTAAACCATTCTCAGATCCCCTTGAACACACACAAAAAATTTCATCAAAATCGGTCCAGTCGTTTAAGAGAAGTTCAGTGACATACACACTCACAGAAGAATTATATATATTAAGATTATAACCGATCTTTCGTTATGGAATTTGTGTATACAATTGTCGTATGACGTCTTTGAATAAGTTCCGTCATAAAATAATTTGTCGCTCGCTTTTTGCCAAAAAAGATCCCAGTTTTATTTATATTTTTTTAATTTTTTGGTAATTCCAAAATTATTTGGGAAAAATTGTCACTTATAAATTGTGTGTAAAAATGAAATGGGTTGTAAGTGGCCATCAACATGGTTTCTTTAACAGTACACCAACCACTACTAATCTTGCTGATTATATGTAGTTAGCTTTCTAGAAATATAAAAAAAAAACGAAGGGGTCAAAGTTGCCAATGGGCTGCTGCAGTTTATATTTATAAAGTAAACAAGCAAACTCACGGTTTGTGAGTGTATTTCTCGTTTAATATATATGTATGTATATCATCTCTGGGGTACCCTTAGGCAAAACGACAAAATTTTAAAAAGCTTTAGCCCAAACCTAGCAACATGACTGGCAAAGAATTTAAACCCAAAAGATATCCGATATTCTGAGGACTACTATTCGAATTCTAAAGTTGTTTGAAAATTATTTAGTTTTTAAAAGTCGAGGGATATAAGAAATAAAAAGTAAAATATTGTTTGAAAATATACACTCCTAGTACTTTCGCAAAAGTTTTTTCAAAAAATATATACTTCCGAATCTAGACCTCGAACGTGGGAGACCTTCTTAATAACTGTGAATCTATTCTTATTTTGGAAGCAAATTTATAAATAATATTTTGAAGTGACACTTGATTAAACATTATCCAATTAAGCAGTCTTTATTTTTGATTTTATTTATCTAGCTTTCTTTTTAATTACCTATTGTTATAGAGTGTTATCGATTTCAGTCGCACGATTATTCAGTCGAAAAATATACATAGAACACTTGGTTGAAAATGTGAATGAACGCTGATGATACCAAGATATCTTGTGTTACGATCACGCTTTTTTACTTGTTCTATAAGGCAAGTATTGGTTTCGTGTAAATCAGCGGTCTTTGAACAAAATATATTTTTGTATTTTGTTTAAATCATTTTTAAGAACAAAAATTTGGTATTCCATAAGTATTTAATATGGTGCAAATACAACCTCAATTTAAATAAACTTCAATAATAAATAAATAAAATGTTTTACATTGCATTTCATAGTTTTTAAGCTTCTTAGAAGTTTCTGTAAGAAAATTGAGCGTGTGGTTCTTGAAAAACATATACATAATGTACATATTTTGAGTTTTCAAAAAAAAATAATTTTTTTTAAATTCAATTAGGTAATATTTTTTGAAAAGTTTCTTATTACAAAAATTAGTGAAAACTGTTATACCTACCTTTTTTTGAGAAAAAGAAACTGTCACAAATTTTTTTTGCGTTCGTAAAATCTGTGAAAAATAAAAGATTCTAGAACTATGATTTTATTATATATATTTTTTTTTAATCCCACAACGCTTAAATATGATAGCAAATTCTATATTTTTATTATTTGTAAATGAAAACTTTTATAACAATCTCCTTTTTAATGTATTTGCTTAAGAAAAATTGGTTAGGGGCTAAACAAAAGAAAAACAAGTTAAGACTTCCTTACTGATCTGGAATGTATGAATTATCCCTTACAAACATATATATAAGTACATATGTATGTACTATATATGTATGTACAAGTGTATAATGTATTGTTAACACTTAAATTCCTTTTGCTGCTCTCTTTAATGACATCTTATTTGAAGTTCAATTACCTTTTTTTTAAGGAGTCCCGATAATACGTATTTTCATAAACTTTGTGGTTTTATCTGAACCATTATTTTATGAGTATGGAGTACAAAGTGTAGAGTACCACTTTGTACTCCATACTCATAATAAATTGTTAAACTGTTCGACACATACATACATACATACAGTTATTGCAAAAGACATCATTACTAATAATAATAAACATCCAAATATGAATGAATAGTTTTAAAATACACAACTAAAGGGATTTTCGACAGGTCATATATTGTTGAAGTTACATCAGTCAAATTGGCTGTTATTCATTTAGACTGGCGTTCAACAACATGCGCAAATTATTAAATTCTTTTCTTCCTCTCGAAAAACAACATTTCGCGTGCTTGGTTCGACTAAACATATTCAGCGACGTGGCTCATTTTTGGATGAATGAGTTCGTCAACAAGCAAAATTGTTGAATTTAGACAACACAAATCCACACGAGATCTATTAAATTGCAATGCAATCAAAGAAAGTCACTGCTTCGTGACGATTTTGAGAACGACTTTGGCCAGGCTATTACCGTCAACGGCGAGTACTATCCCTCGACAAAACCCTATTTCTTTTGGCACGAACAAGACTTGGCTACGTTCCACGCAGTCTCACGTTGAGCGATGTGAATTGGCCACCGAGATCGTGCGGTTTTACCAAGTAATATACCCCACTTATGGAGTTTTCTTAAGTCACAGGTATATGCCAATAAGGCGTTTTTCATCTCATCTTCATGTCATCTTTGTTTGTGTAATTGGTGTTTTCAAGAACTTTTTCTTTTAAATTAATTTCTTGGTAAGACAGCTCAGTGCTCCGTTCAGGACTAAAAAAGAAAAACACCTTTTAGCTGTGTAAAATTATCCACATAATAGATATGATCCGGATTACATTCAAATAAAACAAACCCGATTTCAATGACAGCTTTAATATGAATATACCCGTCCCTTTTCTTCTTTTTGTTTGCATATTTATTTTGTACGTAATGTGCTGTCCTTTTTCTTTGCGTTGCTGACAGCATTTTCAAAACGAAAAAACCATCTACCTGAAAGAATAGGAACTATAATCTACTTACCTATTAAAAATTCTTGACCCATTTCAATTAATTTTAGCCTACAGCATTTAGAAAAAAGAAAAACAATTAGGAACATCACACTGAAAATGTTCTCTTATTTAATACGAGCAAAAGAGACGGACAAATACCTATGTACTGGCATTGGGTTGAAAGGCTGCGACCTACCCCAACGAAATATTCGTCTGTACGGTGAAGGCTCATAAACTGTGAATTGAAGGCTTTAATTACATTTTTGAATTATTGCAACAAAATGTGAGATTTTTCATATGTACCTGAATACATATGTAATAAATATATGTATGTACATAGGTATGTCGAAAGCTATGTACATATGTACATACCTACATACATATGTCTGTACCTATACCATGTTCTACAGTTGCAGTTATCATGTTAACTCCCGACTTCCTATCCAAGAAAAAAAAACCGGATAGGTACCTACCTAGGTATGTACATAAGTTTATTTTGTTTTCATTTATATTTTTTGTATTTAAAGTATGCATATGCAAACAAAGCTTTTAAATTCCCATTTATTTATTTACACTCCTTCTCATCTTCCCTGACCTTCACAATTAGTATTGGTATTTAAACAATCTGCTGTTGTCTAAACAAAAAAAAAAAAAAAAACGAAGAAATATTCGGGAGCTCATAAATTATGTCCGGACAGCACTCTCATTGGTGGTAATCGATTTGTTTACCATCGAAAACTGTTTGTTTTTCTTCATCAGAACGTTTTCTCCGTTTTCCGTCGGAAAAACTTTGCTCTTTTATTACTTAATAATCTCTCCACTTGTTAAGATTTTATTCGAACATATGACATTTCGTGTCATGATCTCCAACAGAAGTTCAGCAATAAAATACAAGGGAAACTCTTCGTTCCGTCATAACCAGTGAATAACATAACCGCATAAACAAAAGCTAATTCTTTCTCCAGAGGTAAATTCATACATTCGCACACACCACCTGTCTGGACGGTGTGCCTCTGCATCAAAATCGACCCAAGTAACCAAAAGACGGATAGAACTACGAGCGACCATACCATTGCGCTGGATTTGTGTTGCTTTGTTTTGCTACTAGGGGAGAAACAACAGAGCTCCCAAGAGATGGCAATGACCTCTTTACTATTCTGTTGGTGTGGTTTATTTTTTTCTCCATCTTATTCTCGCTTTTTATGATTATAGGTAGTGCTTTCTTCTTTTTTTCTCATGATGTCTGTCTTATGTCGTTCAAGGTGCTTACGGGACAGTCTACAGAGCCCGTGATCGTAATAACCCCGGAAATATTGTTGCCCTAAAGAAGGTCCGTGTCGCTCTAACAGACGATGGGGTGCCATCGTCAACGGTGCGAGAGATAGCCTTACTCAAGCAATTGGACGCATCAAAACATCCGAATGTTGTTAAGTGAGTATTCTTTTTGTTATGTTTTTAATTATTATTATGACAGAGATATTTGGTTGGTTGTGTATAAAAGAAACAGACATGCACCTACATTTATTTTGCTTGTGGTCGATTGCGATTAAGAAAAGCAAGCAAAATAAAATCAAAAATAGAATTTCGACAATAAGAGCAAGATGCTGGCGACAGTGCCGTTCCGTCGAATTTTGTCATGACTGTTCAAAAGTGTAAAGCGAGAAAATAAAAGATAATGTAAAGAAAAATGAAAAAGAAACAAGTTGGGGAAGTGGCATAATGAAACAAAAAAAGTTGCGAATTTATGGATAAGAATACAATGGATTGGCCGTTATGTAGTTGTGTTTTGATCGAACAGATGCTTCAAGACTTTGATTGTGTGGGTAAGTTGGGGACAAAAAAAAAATTGCAAAATACCATCTGACGAATGCTTAAAATAGATGAGGCTATTTGTGTTTGGATGTGTGTGCTGCAGTCATCAGCTGTTAACCAGATTGCTTTCAAAGAGTTGGAAGTAAGTTCACAGAGAGCTGGTTGTTGCATGTGTGAGAACAGAAAGAGATACTTATTCAAAGAGAACTGGAAAAATAAACTTTTATTTATTTTGTGTTGGTATGCGTTTGGAATATCTTTTGTTGTGTTGGAAACCATTCGCATACTAAAACACTAGCTATTTCAATTGTGTTGGTGGTTTGCGAGTGAGATAACAAATGAGTGAAATTTGTTGTTTTTTGCACAATTTTTATTTTGCACAAACTTTATTTAAAGTAAACAGATGGCGCTGCAAATGATAGAGTGGAGATCTTCACGGCAGTTTTTGTTTTCTTTAAATTAAAAAAAAAATACAAAGCTAAGAACACCAATAATATGTACAAATATGTAGTACAAAAATAATATTGAATACCTACCTATGTATGTATTAATCTACGTCTTTAACCCTTGAAATGTAATCTTCGTCGATTAGACGAACATCATTTTTTCTTTTCAAAATTTCTCATAGATTCTTCATAAATCTTTAAGGAGAATAAAAAGTCACAAATCTAAAAAAAATAAAATGAAAAGTGTGTTTTTATTAAAAGAAAGGTTTGATAAAAATAAATTATTAACATCTACAAGAATTTGTTAATAACTTTTCGAAAAAATTGCATTTAAATTTTACTTCGTCGATTCGACGAATGATTACCTTTAACGTACTAAAAAATATGATTACCTTTCTAGGGTTAAAAAAGTAGTTTTATTATTAAAAAATATGTGAGATCTCATACCTACCCATTTACATACTCGAACATAGGTACTCATATAGGTAGGTAACAAGGTTATTAAAAACTTGAGTTTTGTTGGGACAAATTTCATGTTTCGTTCAGTAGTTATTGGAATATCATGATATTTAATCCGAAATAATCATTACCTTAGCAAGTTTCTGATAAAATAAAAGATAAAATTCATATAATCTTTTGTCAACGGAATATTACGAATGGGAAGAACCTCCTACAATATTCTTACGAATCAGACAACTATAGTTATTGCTATAAGTTAAGGCTGGATTTGTAGCAATTTCGCGGGGAACAAATGAATAATTATTGTATTTATTTTTGTAGTGCTTTGTCTAAGTCCGTCACGAGAATTTGAATTTAAACTCTCGCCCTACCGAAGAAGTATGGCAAACAACTCTACCACAATGGCAGTTTCATTAGGATTGTTCGATATTCCCTGCCCCATTGCGAACTGGGGAATGTCATAAAACCTCAGTGCCTTATTTGTATAACAACATTTTTAAATTGCTTAGATACTATTTTTATTTTATGCTGCTTCTTTATCTCAGAGGAAAAAGAACCAATTCATCGTAAAGGCAAAAATATTACAAATGAACATGCATCTGTCGTTTCGTCAAAAGACATCCATATACGCATTCGGTTGAGTTATTAAGAAGTCTAAATGCAACCAGTTATACATACATATTTGTATAAAATAGATATTAATTTTTGTATAACAACAATATCAACCTTAATTACAGGCTCCTAGAAGTATGTCAGTTACTAGAAAGAGGAGGACAACTCGTCCTTTTCCTAGTTTTCGAACACTTAGAACAAGATCTTTCCGATTTGATAGAACGTTTACCAAAATCTGGAATGCCACCTATAACAATTCAAGTAAGTAAACATTAATGTTTGAGAATGCAAGCTACGAATTAAGGTTCTTATCATAAAACATTTCTGTTTTCTATTTTTAGCGTCTATCTCGTGAACTCCTTACAGGCGTGGATTTTCTTCACTCACACAGGATAATTCATCGAGATCTGAAACCACAAAATCTATTAATCTCATCACAAGGCCACTTAAAAATTGCCGACTTTGGTTTGGCCAAATCATACGACTTCGAAATGAAGTTGACATCAGTTGTTGTAACGTTGTGGTATCGTGCCCCAGAAGTACTATTAGGACAACCTTATAATAGTACGGTAGATATCTGGAGTGCTGCTTGCATTATCGCTGAAATGTTCACACGGAAACCTCTTTTTCCTGGCTCTTCAGAGGGAAATCAACTGCATCAGATATTCGAGTAAATAATATGAAACAAATACTAAACTTAAAAACTTATTATAAAGTTATTTCATTATATTTATTAGACTAACAGGAAGACCTAGTGTTCAGGAGTGGCCCAGGGAGATTTCCTTATCTCGCGATAACTTTTCACCCAGGCCTCCAAAACAACCTAGAGACCTTTGCCCAACCATCTGTGAATATTCAAACGACCTGTTAAGTGTAAGTGTTTTTTTTTTTTTGTTTTTTTTTTTTTTGTATTTTTTTTTTTTGTATTTAATTCGCTAGGGTGAATATATTGCTGAATTTGTAAAATAGGTTATAGTAGCTGTGTTTTATTTTCCCCCAGTTTTTGTGTGTATTTGTTGTTTTGCATGTTATTTTGAAAACAAAATCCAATCCGGATCAGATCTGGGGGAAAATAAAACAGAGCTAGTATATGTTTAAAGATAGAAATAAGTAACATCTATTCCCCTTAGGATGAGTAAAATAATATCAATATTTGAGAATTTCGTAGACTGTTTGGTTGTTGAGTAGGATGTTATTGAATTTTGCGGAAGTACTGCATGTAATTTCGGCGATTACGTTATATAAGTTTAAATTGTTGTTGTATGTTGAACGGGATGGTGAGTTCTCCTTTTTAACTAATATATGCTCTAATAGTCTTTCAGTACTCCGAATTACAAAAAACCATAACACAATTAAAATTATGTGGGTTCCTAGCCACATCGATATCGAAGGAAATAAATTTCCTGAACACTAAGCAAATCTAGCTAGTAAATCCCGTGTCTTCCTTTTTGTCTTCTCCAAGCTGGATCTTCAAAGACATATTGAAAGCCCCATCCTTAAAATACCATCTAAAATCTGGCCTTGCAATCAAACTCAATATTCCAGAGTAAATATAAATTGTAAAAGCTTACTATACCAAACATCAACTTCAAAAAATCTGAACACTACCTACACAAGTCTCTGGGACACACAAACCACCCACCAACATTTAATTGATAGAAGTAGGTTTAGGATGTAATTTAAACTATTTCTTCAATATCTTATTCATTCTTTAGGTATACTGGAATGAAACCTTAACCAGCGCTACAGAAATCAAGTAATCAACTACATCAAAATGCAGGTTTTATTATTTATTTTTTGTATTCTTTCCGAAAGCTTAGAATTTTTGGAAGATAAGTGTCTAGCGGCCGAGATCTTGACAAAGTTCTTAAATCAATTTAAAACTCGATCTAATAATATCTTTCACTTCGTCTTTGGAATTTAATTTTAAAACCATTTACATCTCGAGCATTTATTCACTTCTAATCATTTACTGAGAACTTGGTCATTATTACATATATTTATTATTTTCGTAGCAATCCGGAGCCTTTTTTCAGATAGATTTTTGACATCGGTCAATAAATTTTAAATGAGATTTATAAAAACTGTTGTTCCTGCATACATATGTACATAAATTCATATTTGCTTAAAAATAACATGGGATCCTTTTTGTGACTCAAACTATTAAAGGAGTTGTTTTAGCCATACACAAAATTATTTTCATACTTTTGATCATTTATTAATATGTATGTATAATGTACAACGTTTTTGACTTTTAAGTTTCTTAAACATAAGAAGAGGTTTATGTATGTTCCTACAAGCAAACGTGTCAATGCCTTTTCAGAGTGTCGCCTTTTATTAACTATCGCCCACTACTAAGGTCTTAAAAATTTATAGTTTATTTAAAAGAAAAGTTCAGAAAAGTGGTATCTGACAAATTTTCCTCCGTAAGAATTGAACAATCGAATCCAAGTTTTATCCTTTCATACAAAATGTTGTTTACGTCTCTGAGATATCCTTTTTCTTGAATGGCAATTTTTGACAGATGGCCATTCAAAGATTAGAAAGTTAGCTTACTTTTAAGTCCCTTATGTCGTTTGTCGTTAGTTTTCCTTAAAAAGAACACGTAGGTAGGTGGAGATATTCAAACCTCAGAGGTTTATGCTGTTATTAAAATCGAATATTTTCGGTTCATTATTTATAAAAAATGATACTAAATTAACAGAAGCACTCCAGCACGTGAACATTAGGTGCTAACACTTAGATTTCTGACATAATTCATAGATACATCCTATCCGAAGGGTTACTTTTAATCTGTGCCACAGTATACGCGTATTAAATCGTATACAGTAATAGTTTTTTTATTTCAGTAGATTCGTTAGGTAAACACTAACAGCGATCAGAAACGCAACAAAAACGGAGGTATAAACAATTGAATTTAAATATAAACAATAGAGGATTATGTATTGAATTAAAATACTTAGGTTCTGGACGTTTTTCATTCGGGTCTCCCATTGCCAGGCGTGATGGAGGTAATTTATTTATTTAAAATCATTACATATTTATATGAAGGTTTTTTTATAATACAAACTCTATATACTACTGAAATAAATCAGCCAAGTAGAAGACAGCACTATTATTGGACTTGTTGAATTATTGATTCAAATTAGCTTTTTTGGCCTTTAGTCCACAAAAATTGGCGTTTCGTCCGGGTGATCTCACATGGACTCATCAGTTGACTTGTGAGGACCTTGTCAATACGCAATTTTTGTTAAGTTCAGTTCATCTTACATGAATTTTTTTTGACAAAAATCCAATGTGAACTATATCCAAAAAAAAATAAGAATTGTAATCATTAATGTTGGAATTTTTTTTTTTACATTACATTACATGTAAGATTATATCTTTTTAAGTACGCAAGATTTCACATGGCATTGCAAAAGGAATTAAAATGAAAAATGATAGAGAGTGAAATTATGTTAAAAATGAGTTATTAGCGAGACGATTAATTCGTCTTTAAGTTACAGCGGGTAATTTCGCGTCATATCTATGTTCGTTTATGCCTGATTTCTTGAAGTTGAATTACTTTTTTATTTAAAGATTTTTCGCTTAATTGTGATTCTTTAGATATAATTTGTAATTCTCTTAATTACCTGTAAAATGAGTGCTTCATCGTGATTATCTACCGCATTTTGTGCGATCAATCCAACATCACAGTTCTTCTTCACCGCTCTCTTACTTTTTTAGAATTCAGAGTTTTGGGCACATATAATGGAATAAAATTCTATTTCTAAACTAAACGTTATTTTTGTGAATGTTTCAATATCGCGATTGGCCTATGCATATAACGGGTGATTTTTTTGAGGTTAGGATTTTCATGCATTAGTATTTGACAGATCACGCGGGATTTCAGACATGGTGTCAAAGAGAAAGATGCTCAGTATGCTTTGACATTTCATCATGAATAGACTTACTAACGAGCAACGCTTGCAAATCATTGAATTTTATTACCAAAATCAGTGTTCGGTTCGAAATGTGTTTCGCGCTTTACGTCCGATTTATGGTCTACATAATCGACCAAGTGAGCAAACAATTAATGCGATTGTGACCAAGTTTCGCACTCAGTTTACTTTATTGGACATTAAACCAACCACACGAATGCGTACAGAAGAGAATATTGCGTCTGTTTCTGAGAGTGTTGCTGAAGACCGTGAAATGTCGATTCGTCGCCGTTCGCAGCAATTGGGTTTGTGTTATTCGACCACATGGAAGATTTTACGCAAAGATCTTGGTGTAAAACCGTATAAAATACAGCTCGTGCAAGAACTGAAGCCGAAAGTCTACACAAATAAGCCAGCAACTATTCCAGCTTTGGAAGACAACATTTCTGAAGAAATTCGGGCTATTCCGGCCGAAATGCTCGAAAAAGTTACCCAAAATTGGACTTTCCGAATGGACCACCTAAGACGCAGCCGCGGTCAACATTTAAATGAAATTATCTTCAAAAAGTAAATGTCATGGACCAATCTAACGTTTCAAATAAAGAATCGATGAGATTTTGCAAATTTTATGCGTTTTTTTTTTTTTAAAAAGTTCTCAAGCTCTTAAAAAATCACCCGTTATGACTTAGTTAAGTGGTTTCATGGTGATTCAATTGGACATGGCATATGTAAACTTTGGCCCACTATAACTTATATACAAATTACTCGTAACTTTCAGTTTTCGTTAATAGCTGATATTTTTCATTCGGTTATCTTTTATAAAATACAATTCGCATGAGTTACTAAATGAAAAATTTCATTACAATTTTTCGACAATTTTACCATAATGATTGTGCATTGTGCACCTAAGTTGCCTTTTTCTGTTCGTTTCTATATAGTTTTTTGTTTTCTTCCTTAAACACAGCTTATATACCAAAATAATTCCTATGCCTAGAGCACAAGAGCACTACTTAGGGTCATTAATAAACAGCAAAATGTTATGATATGCATTTCTATTCTTTTATTTTCAGAAAATGTTATGCTTTGATCACAAAAGTCGTCCATCTGCCTTAAAATGTCTCGATCATGAATACTTTCATCAAGAACCGCTTTAACAAGCTGAAGTATAAGTAAATTGTTCTTAGAAGAAAGTTATATTTATGTTTTGTTAATGTTAATTCTTTGTTTATAGTTACTTATTTATTAGATTTAGATCGAAATAACAAATTTTGGATATTTTTTTGTGAGTGTGAACGCACAATAAGAGAGAAATACTAAAAAAAAAGCAAGAAAATCACTAGATAATGAAACAAAAATATATATATAAGTTAAAAGTTAAAAGAATAACTATCTAAAATGTTGTGATATAAATTATACAAACATAAACCTACCTACATACTATGTATTGTAATAGACCAGATTAACCAAATCCTCCTCCTCAAAAATGCTAACAATAGACACAACTGACATAGTCTTAAGATCTGAAAAGCATACATTTAATTAACGCCAGACATCAGTTTGTTGTCTGGCAGCTCAACCACTATAAATGACTGATACAAATACAAAATAGAAACGAAATAATAGCCCATATTTAGGATAATAAATGTTTTCTTTTCGTAACATGTGTGTTCAATTTTCGTAATAATTATACAATCAAACTGCTATTCTCTCGTTCACAAAAAAATTTAATTTAAATAATAATATGTAGTTATAATGTAATAATAATATTTTTGTTTGTATTAAAAATTAATTTGATGTAATTAATTAGAGCAGTGAATTTATTTCGATATGCATTTTTTGTAATTACTAAAGCTTAAAATAATTCTCTGTAATTTTACGGAGCACAATAATATTGTATAAGTTACTTAATAATTAAAATAGAATAATGTTTAATTAATTAATTATTAATAATTAATTATAAGAAAAACAAATAAGTGCTTAAAGCCAATCATAAAAAAACAGGACCAATCTTTATAAATTACAAGCCAAGTGGTTTTTCTTTTGATTTAAATTATTTTTCAGGAAAATATTTAAGAATTGATTTTTAATAAAAAACAAATAAATTTAAAAAAATCGAATACCTGATGCTTATTTTTGTTTTTCATAATTTACGATTTTTTTTTTTCAATAACAATTATAACTACGTCTCGTTTTAAGAGTATTATCTCTGACTAAAATGCCCGTTTACTTTTTAGAAATAACAATGACAACAAAATCGTTTGAGTAGATACCAAGCAAGTAGAGATGTTGTTCTAGCTAAGGTTTGCAATCTTCAAAGCATCTTGCTTTAGCATAAGCTAACATGCAGCGATGGGTATACCAATACATATCCTGTTTGTTAGAATAGAAAATGCTGTTCCACTTTTAACAAGTTCGTCAAATATAGTTACCTGGGGGGAATCGGCTAAAAAGTGATAGTTGATTATGAATTTTTTGATTGTCATTTTCACTATAGCTGTCTCTATCATATCAATAAAGAAATATAAAGAGATAGAGCGATTGTCAAAACGACAATCAATTGATTTAGTGATCACTTTACTCTTACGCGATAAGGGCCCTGGAATGTCCATGGCCCGACACCCGGCCAAGGTGAATGTTGAAGTCCTGCGCCATCACAACGAGAGATGATCGGCAATTTGGGGTTTTTTTATACTTAATAGAGACAGAGTCCGGAGATATTTTAGCAACTTGGCTGTATGAGAAGAGCTAAGAAGGTAAAATAAAACTTTCTTCGTCGCTAAAAGTTCAGCCTGGAATACGCTTCAATGATTAAGCAGACGAAATGAATGACGCAAGGTTGGTTTGTGTAAAAACGCCTCCACCAACCCTGTCCTCGGTTTTTGGATATATACATATCCACTCTTTCTAGATATTTTTTAATATTTCTTTGAGAAAAACCTTTCTTGAGTTGGTTTATATATTCACAGGATCAGAGCGAAATTGCGCATTTATTTTAAAAACTATCAGCCCAAATATAATGATCGATAATGCTTTTAACGGCAGCACATCAAATCATCTTCATACCTTTATCTGCCGTCTGCCGATTTATGTATAGAGAACAACTTATACAAGCGGCCCTATCAAGATAACCTTCGGAGCGGAACTTTCTCTGCAACGCATCCTTCGCACACTGTGACCCATTGTATGGAGAGCGTGCTCAAAATGCAAAATTGAGATTAACGGTTTCTTCCAAAACAAATATTTTATTGCAAAGTTGACATAATTGCCTGTCAACTGGTAAAAATTTGAAGGTAGGAGAAGCTGTAGGTTAAAAGAAAATAAGTGTTAAAAGTTGTATTTTACGAAAAAAGATGTTTCTGTTGAGATTTAGTCGGTCAATTTAAAGTAAAAAAAAAAATTTCGCTATTCCACAAATAACCAATATGTTATCGATTACTCAAGGTCAGTAGATAATCGGATCTATCAAGGTAACCGTGGGAGCGTAACTTTCTCCGCAACGCATCCTCCGTCGGAGGTTCAATTTCGGTTCGTAGTAGCTTTCATCGGAAGAAATTTTACAGAAATCCAACGACGCATTGTCCCCTATTACACGATGTCTCACGAGACGAGGCTCACGTAAGTGCGAAAAAGAAAGCAGATATGAGGAAATGAGATGCAAAAAATATTCCCGGTGAGTACCGGGCTGATTTTTAGTAGTCTCATTTTGACGTTTCTTTTTCTCAAATTCGTTTTATGTTGTGTTGTGCATTAAAAAATACGAACAACAGTCAAATTTGAGACATGAGTCTCATGAGACATGAGTCAACGTGTAATAGCTTTTGCCTCACGGGATACAAATTTAAAAGGAAAGTCAAAAATGAGACATGTCTCATGAGGCAACGTGTAATAGGGGACATTGCGATGGATATAAATTTCGGACAGAGATGTGCTAATTAACCGATATATCGAAAAATCGGTGAAAGAGTGTAATTTCTTGTTTATAAAAATATTTTTTTTTATTCAATTATAATGCGCTAGCGTTTTTAAGAAATGTAACTAGATGCACCAATTTTTAGATCAAAACTGTCGAATAAAGTCCCCTCCCTATTTCCATAAAGTATATGTTTTTTGTTTCCATTTGAAGTGTCAAAAAAACAAAATTGAAAAAAAAAACTTTTGAAACAATAACCGTGTTTTTTTTTGGAAAAGTTATTCGTAGTACAATAGGATTTTATATGAAAAACAAATACAACATCTGCAGTAGGATCACTGCCGATACTCGAATAAACGTCAAATCACTATCCGCAGCAGGATTTCACTTTTCCTTTTATCGGCAGTGAACCTACTGCGGATGTTGTATTTGTTATTCATATAAAATCCTACTGTACTACGGATAACTTTTCCAAAAAAACAGCTAAAATTATATATTTATTTGACTTATACTTTAATCACAACGGAAATGGATCAATGCACAAAACAAAAGATCACGAACATATTTTTTTCCATCCACCAACATCCCCTGTCTTGGTCCTAATGAATTCAGCTGATTGGTCAGATCTTCCCAAAACACAGCCACAATTTCTGGTGTTCTTTTGGTTTAATTTTGTGCAATATCGGGATATTCGCTCAGCAGATTCACCATCCGCTCATATTGTTGCGAGCTTGTTTTTTCGTTCTGCCCTTTGAGTATATATAATATGGAGGGCTCGTTTCTATTCCAAATGCGTGACTATCAAAGGGGGCGCTACTCAAATTTGTGTAAGACAAAGTTATTGCCGAGTGCTTCATATCACATGTGACGGAGAACTATATGCGAGGAGAAGGTAAGCACAAATCGGAGGATACGGCTGTATCCTTAACTTACAGAAAGTGAGACAGCGACCCCTATCACAACTTCAAGTACTACAATGCATTAGGGATAGGAACGAGCCCTCCATATTATATATACTCAAAGGTTCTGCCTAAGAACAAAAAGTCCATTATAAATAGGTAGCACAAGTTAACGCAAATAAAGTTTATTTCTTTATTACTTTACATTTTAACTAACTATTTCTTTAAAAAGAAAACACTTTCCGCATCAAGAACTTGTCGGAGGACTACAGAGAAAATGTTGTTTTTATCTGTCAAAAATAAGACCATTAGGCTAGTCGCGCACTGGCAACTGTGATCGAAATCAAATAGTTTAATCACCAGTTGAAAGATAACCGCACACTGGCAACTCTTTACTCACGCTCGCATTCTTTTCTCTCTCGCACTTATAAAAAACAGTTCAACTGTAAGCCCATATAAGCCCATATGTTTCATTTTAACAACTAAACAGTTGCGAAACTAAAAATTGAATGTGCGCGCCTGGCCTTAGGCTAGCCGCGCACTAGCAATTTTTAGTTGCGAAACTGCTTGGTTCGAGCAACTAAAAAGTTTGTGTTTTGACACAAACTAAACGATTGCGTAAAATAAGTTCGCCATTTTATTGAACATATAATTCATGCTTATTTTGACATTCTCATGAATAGTCTATTCGTTAGAATGATTCTATTCCTTCGAATGAACTTTCTTAATTTTGAGATTCGAACGAATAACATTCATTTGCGAAAGATAGCATAAAATGAACTTCAAAAAAGATTCATTTTCATTGTCAGCTGTTTGACATTTACTATATTTCTATTTCAATTAGTATGACCGTTTTACATTTTTTTTGTTTCTAAACATTTTATAGATGTTGGATAAAGAATCAAGAAACAAAATAAATAATATACTTTTTCATTATAAAGTAAAGTTTAACCATAAAGAACTACATATTCATTACATTTTTTGTGTCAACTCAGCTGTTTTGAAACTATTCTTAAAAAAAATAAGTTGTTCATGACGCGTTCTAAATTTTATTTTTTTTTTGTATACACTTGGTCACACTAAAATATCAAAAACAAAAGAGAAGTGTTTGTGAAATGTCTAAACCAAACAAAAGAGAAGTGTTTGTGAAATGTCTAAACCAAAAAGTGAAATCTTTGTTTATTTGCAATTGTTTTGTTTATTGTTTAATAATTTAATTTTCTTTGATAAAAACAAAATAATAAATAAAAAATAAAAATATGGCATTTGTGTTGTTTATAAATGAAGATGGTGTTTATTTAATTTTTTTCGCGGTTCCCTTCCAAAATCTTTCCGTATCAACGCGGGTGAAAAAAAAAATCCTTTGCTACCTCCGTGTTTTTTTTTCCATTATTTTGATTAACTTTTCCTTTTGTTCGCGGTTTGTCCAGTTGGAATGCGACCTTTAAACATAAAACAACAAAAAAATTAATAAAAGTAATTTAAATTCCATGAAATAATTAAAAACTTACATGTTTTGTTGCTTACTCGACAGAAAAATCCAAACGACACAAAAATGACATTTAATTCTATTCTTTCGAATGTCAAAATTGAATTAGCTTTCGCAAATGAATGAACTTTCTATGGATTGGGTGAACTTTCGATTTGTTCGATTAACATTCTAATCGCCGAGTCTCAAAATTAAGTTTCAACGAATTCGACTCACTTTCGAACGAAAGAGAATGTCAAAATAAGCACCATTATCTGCAAATTCACCGACATTCAACCAAACAGTTCATCTGTTTTCTATAAGTAACCAAACAGTTTCGCAACTAAAAATTGCTAGTGCGCGGCTAGCCTTAGAACATCGCAAAGCATCGCCTAAAAATAGCATGTGTTGAATTTCGTCGGACAGAATTTCTGATCAGCTGATCAGAGAACTAACTCGAAGCAAAATGTCTCCGATTCGTAGGAAATCGGAGAGAATTCCGCTCCGACGGTTACCTCGATAAGGCCGAAAATATATGACGGTTCAAGAAAAGAAAAAAAAATTAAATTTATGTGCTTTTCTTTCCATACAAATAGAGTTATAACGTGTTTTTTTCTTTATGTATATAGAAAAAACCGTAAAACATTGTTCAAAAGAAGGAGAGGTCGTCGGCTCAGAATTACAAGGTTCTAACAGCCATTTTTACGAAAAATGAGTTATGGATGTCGTTGGATTCGTATTTTCAAGCGCTTTCGAATGAATTCATAAACATGCACCTTAATTCACCCTATAAAGCGTAAAACTCAAAAAACAAAGGTTCTAAAAACCAAAATGAAGTTAATTTAAGAATTACAACGTTCTATGTAGCATAATTGGCGGATAGAACTTTATAATTCTCTCTTTGACCAATAAAAAAATTACACATCTTCTTATTGACATAGAACCTTGTATTCCTTAATTTTGTACATAGAACCTTATAATTCTTATCGGATTGCCGAAAACGCAACAAAGTTCTATGTTGATCAATTTACCTTTGGTTTTTTCTTCATGTTTTTGATATTGTTTACAAAAAGCTTGTGAAAAACTAGCAACAAGCAGTATCTCAAACAAAGTCTAACAATTTCAGAAATGTTTCATATGTATTAAGAGAACACAGGATCTGACGAAACTGTTAAATTTAATGCATATCGACAAGTTTTCAACACTCAATTTAACTTGGCTTTTCATAATCCAAAGAAAGATAGATGTGATTTTTTTTATATTTTAAATGATTGATCACAGTGCGAGCGTTTAGGAAAGTGGGAGGGTATTTAAAAGGAGATACCGATGCACATTGGTTTTGAATGTCTGAATATCACAATGGGAAGGAAATATAGAGTCGGGTAAGGCATTCCACATTCGTGTAGTGCGGCTAAAGAATGAATCTCTGAATTTAACAGTACGTCCGAAGTTGGGCTGAAGGGTAAACTGATGAGCATTCCCCGAAGCGCGAGTGTTACGGTTGAATTGTTTAAGGGGAGGAATGCAACTGGCTATTTCACTAAAACAATGTTTGTAAAAATAACGGTAATATAATGAAAGACAAGAAACATTGCGACGGTGCTCGAGAGATTTAATTGTTTCTGTTTTAGTCCTATCACCTATCAATTATTGTAAAGCTCTTTTTTGGATTCTATCCAAAAGACTCAAGTAGGTTATTGGAGCACCTGCCCAAATATGGAAATTATACTCGAGTTTAGGACGAATATAGGCTTTATAGATTACAGCCAGATCAGAAAGGGTAAAAAATTTCTTGCATCGTCGAAGGAAACCTAAACACTTAGCAGCGTTTTTGGCAACGTCGAATATGTGGTCATTCCACACAAGGTCGTCTGTGATGCACATACCGAGAACTGAGATCTGTTCGGTTTCCTCAATGCAAGGGTCACTTATGGATAGCGGCATGGGGGTGGATTCCGCTTTAGCGACAGGAGACAGCATTGAGTTTTTGAAGCATTAAATCTATGCGAGGAGCATAAAATAGCAGTTGAAAACACCACTGTATCTGATGAGCTGGTTTTGAAATATAATGCGCATTTTCAGGAAAAGGAAGAGGCATACAAGCAAAGACAAGTTGACTGAGAAAATACAGTTCCAGTTTTGTGCTTTGACATGCAAAATGTACTTACCTGTCCAAAAGCTGATGTAAGCTCATTTTTTTACCACTCAAAGTTAAATGTGCATAACTTTACAGGACATTTTTCGCTTAATAATAACGTCTATTGCTGCTTGTGTGATGAAAGCACAATGGGAAGAACAGGAAATGATATTGCTAGTGCTTTGCTGAAGATTCTAAACCGTGTTATGTTAAGACCGGCACTTGTTGGTAAACTTCATATTAATTGATTTTCATAAGCATCAGCCAGACATCCAACATATACATTTTAAATTCTCTACTCCAGGACATTCTACAATTTAGGAAATAGGTAATACCCATAGCTGCATTCAACGCGTCTTACGAATCGCGATTTTCATTCACCCTTTTGTCATTTAAAAAACAAAATCTTACAGTTTTGCAAATGCAACCGTTAGATTTTAAAAATGTTTACGAGTGTTGTAAGATTTTAAATATTAAATTAATACCATTTTCGAAAGTTGTCCAACTTCAACTTACACAGAACCTTACCGAGGTGTTTTTTAAGACTTCCCATCTTGAAAAATCTCTTAAAAGTGTAGACTTAGTGTTCAAAAACCTTAAGAAATAAGAATATGTGGTCTTTTCAATGGCCAAATTTAAAAGAGGTACAATTAAAAAATGACCTTGCAACAAGAAAAATCAAATCATTTAAAGCAATGCTTAAATACATGCCTGCAATTTATTGATAAAGAAATTTCGAAAATATATTGAAAACAAGAACAAATATCCAATATGATTAATTAAAATTCTTGTTTGTTTAATTAATTTATAATATTCTATAATTTTCTTAAATGTATTCACATATTTACTTGAACTGTAAGATATATATAAAATATACTATGAAAATTAAAATTTTAGTTTGTTTAATCAAATTACTATTTATTTTCTTATTTATTTAAATGTTGTACCTTTAATTCATTCAATCAATAATTAAAATATTAGTTTTATTATATTTATTATTTATTCTCATTATTTTCTTATTTACGTAAACGAACTGTTAAATATATGAAGTTAATTATATAGTGTACTAGGTGCTACATGCATTAAAAATACTATATAATATTTTCCTATAATAAAAATGTAAAAATCAGATTATTGTTTTATATTTAGTTGGAGAATCATTTCAGATACTCTATTTTGCTGCTTTTATACTATGAATACCATAGTTTTTTTCAACGACTAAACTAAATGTTAGAAATCTTCATATGATTAAATAACAATTACAAGGTTCTATGTGGTACATAGAACCTTCACCGAAATTTGAACTACATGGAATTGGCTTATAGAACTTTGTGCAAAAAAAATAATTTGCAATTAAAAGGAAATTCCTCAACACATAAACAAATAAATTATATTTTTATTAGTTATTATCAATAATCTATCGTTTGTTATCATTCGAATGTAAATCAATAGCCATTTAATACGAAATCTGAGCATCAAAAACTTAAAAGTTGAATAACTCGAAATGGGGGTCGGTCGACATAGAACCCTGTAATTCTCAGCCGACGAGGTGTTAATTTATTTCTTTCGCCATGACTCAGAACAATTAATTTTTACAGGTAAGTTAGTTGTAGGTAATCGAAATTATTTTCGTTTAGAGTTCTCCATATTACTTATTTACTTAAGGTGGCGCTACAGCTCGGGATGGACCAGGGTCTGAACTAACGAGCTTCTCCAGCTAACTTTCTCTAGTTTCACACGTCAAGTTGGTTGAGGTCGTCTCTCACTTGTGTGCGCCACCCGAGCCGTGGTCTTCCTTTACAGCGCCGCCGTCCTTCAGGACACTTTAGTTGCTCGAGAAAGGACTTTGCTACTCAATTGCCTCCGTTTGATTTCAGCGTGATTACAACTCGTATGGATACAATGGAGATATTCGCGATCTGGTGTAACAGGTCTAGTAAAAGTGTAAAGTTATATTTTTAATTACTAGATCTAGTCGTAAAACAGTTATGGATACAAATCTAAAAAAACTGAAATTTCGATGCGAACTTCTCTTATCAATTGGAATGCTGAATAACATTTACATGAAGGGATATAATCAAATTACCAGTTCCTTGGCTTAAACTTTCAAATTGAACTTTACAGCCCGATTCTCCCCAAAGTCACTGATGCCTCACAAGTCACAAGAAGAGGTGAAATTGATTTTGTGACTTTTTCGAATTCTGCCGCTCAGTCACAACTTGTGAGAGTCACAAAAACAATCGAAACTGTGATCTTCTTCAGAGCAGGTCACAACTCATAAATTTTCAATGTTTCTTCATTATTATTCATTATATTTTATAAGAAAATTTTCTAGATTTGTGAATAATTGTGAGTACACGAAAATGGAAGTGGACTTTGTTCTAGTGAATATTATTGCTGATCTTTCCCACGAAAATGAAAAGTACCATTTTTACATAAACACAAATTTGTTTAAGAAACTAATCGTATCAAGAACTTTGCAGCGCCCAAGGCTTTTAAAAACTTTGAGAGATACAAATGATCCATTCGCTCTCCAAAACAATACATTTATAAAGTAATTTCTTCGTTTTGAATAATCAGCTATTCAAATAATGACGCTTAAAAATCTCACCATGTTGTGGTGAGTTTCGTTGTGAGTTTTCTTGTGACGATTAGGGGGAGAATACCAAAATGTTATCGAATCACAACAATCCTCACAAGGAATAGTCACAAGAGCTTGTGACTTGTGACTCCTCACAAGGGGAGAATCGGGCTGTTAGTGTCCGTCATTAAAAAATATTTTTTTGAAAATCTGTTTAATACCCCGAATGTCATCATTGATATAATGTCATTCCGAATCTACACATGTAAATGTTTAGTAAGCCAAGGTTCAGTGCGGTTTTTGAAAGAAGTTGAATGACATTTGGCACTTAGCTGTTTCTCATGTTATTTTCTTGTGCATCAGATAAAGATAAACAAAAATATAAAAATAAAAATAAATATAGGAGTTTATTAATGTTTTCGTAAAAATGGTTTGTCGTTTATGTTTTTCTGAGTCCGAAGACTATATTGATATATTTAGTGAAGAAAAGATCTCGAAATACATAAAAAAGTTCTTGGAGTTAGAGGTAAAGCAACAAAAAAAGAAAACAAAAATCACGTTTTCTTATTTTATTTATTATTAAATTATACATACATATGTATTTAATTCTAGATAACTAAACAAGATCCAGTTTCTAAACTTATTTGTAATATATGCTGGGATCAGTTAAAGGTTTTTCAAAATTTCTACATGCGAGTGAAGGAGGCCCAACGAAGGCCCCACATAAAATTAAAGAAAGAAAGTTCTGTGGTCGAAAAAGAGTTAGAACAAATGGAGGGATCAGCTTTCGAATATGTCAACGCCGAGATAGGTTTGTACATAGTTGTTAAAATGAAGCTCAGGCTTAATTTACTTCGACAAGAATTAAATGTGATCACTTTTTTTAGATGACGATGTTTTAAATGAAAAAGCAGAGACAGTTGCTCAACAGGAGGGTAAGTCTTTTGGCTGTTAATAAGTTATTTTTGATTTCATCTGATTAACTACTGTGGTGACTGGTGGTACAGTTATGAATTTAGATATATTTGATTGTGCCAAAGCTTATTTTGGTCCTCAAATTGAAATTAAAATTCCTGCAATAAATCTGCAAAAATTTAATAATTATTGTCTTGTTTAATGGTAGATGTACCCATTATTTTATTTTCCGATTTTGTAATGTGGCATATGAAGTTTTAATATTAGTATTAAAACAGCTTGCACTTTGTTCTTCCAGTTCAAAATAATTAAAGTAGAAGGGAACACTTCAGTACTTTAAAGTGGTAAATAATTCGACAAACTTTGCTATTCATAGGTAGGTAAGAGTATCCGGATAGTGCTAAGGAACGGACATAACATAAATAATGCATTAATTCGATAAGAATGTTAAATTTTCACTTCAACAGTCTTAAATGATGCCTTAACTTATTCTTCTTTATTTAAAAAGAGAATTGTATTTTTTCTCGAATATTTTCAGATTTCGGAGAGAGTTAGAAAACTTTTATCTGAATACTGAAAAAAATATAACAACATTAACATGCAGATACAAATTCGAAATCAATTTTCGGACAAAATCAGCATTCTATTTTTTCACGTCAAAAGTATGCACATATTTCGCTTGCCTTCGATTTCTTATCTATGAACTGTGATAGAACGGTGATACTTGGTCGGAATATTTGATATTTTAAAATTTATCGACAACATTTTGGGTGAAAGAAATTTTGTTAAATGTGGGTGCTTTAGCATGATATGCTTAAGTAGTACACTTTATAAACAAAATTAAATGGAATTTCTATTCGGAAATGTTTAAGTTGTTTTAAAAGACATCAAATTATATTGTCGGGTGAATATTGAATTTTAATTACTTTTAAATCAAAATATCGAATATCGAAAAAAATTTAAAAAAAAGTTAATATATATAACGGCTTTTTAAACATTGGACTTTATCCAAATTTTTTTGTTGTTGTTGTTGTTTTTTCTTTTGTCAGAAAATACCACTGCTCCTATTTTTATTCAAACATTCAACCAAAGGGTTTTGGATAAGCAGAATATTTAGCAAAACCAAATGGCCTGATACATTTGTTTTGTTTTTACAACGATTTCGATATTTTTTTATCAAAATAGCAAAGCACTAAATCACTTCTTTTAAATTGGTTTATAACATGTTTGTAGTACTTCTTAAAATTAGTTCTGTCAAAAAACATCCATCAAATTACACATCTTTGAAAACAAATTACTTTAACAAGTCTCGTTTGTTCTCTTTTCTCCTCTAAAATCTCCTTCCTAACCTACCTTCCTAATATACCTTGAGTATATAATCAAAAGGTTTTAATTATTTATTAAGTTCAAGTTAAATTAGTCGATCTCATTTCGAATTAAAATAAGCTTCGATATTTTTCTCGAAGAACTTGCAGAGCCAATTGTGCCCGATAATAATGACAACAACATTTCCACCGACCCTCTTCCAAATCATACTAAAAAAAGGTCTCGTCATTCCAAAACACTGTCGAAAACAACACGTTCGTTCAAAAATGAAGGAGAAAGAAAATTCTTCGTTGAGCTCATGAAGAGAGAAGAAGTCATTTGGAATAGAACGCATACCCTTCATTCTAGCTCACGTGCCCTCACTGAAGCTTGGAAACGTATTTCATCATCAATGTTAACTCCAAAAACAGGTAATCCAAAAAAGGTGTACATATGTACATACATTTATAAATATTTTTTTTGTGTCATTATAGTCCATGAATGTAAAGTGATGTGGAAAAGCTTAAGGGACGCACTTCGTTACGAAAGAAGGAAAGCTGCCAGTGGTTATGATCAAGGATATGATTTAAGAAATTTGCTATATTTTGTTTCACCCTCAAATGGACAGAGAAGAGGCAAAAACCTCTCAGTCTCACCCACAAAAACACCTGAAATCACCGACGAAAGAAACGTCAAGGATACTGGCAAATGTAAAATTGAATCAAGAAAAAAATACAAAATACAAAATTATCACATGTTTGATAGTACCACTCCAGCGTGGTCGGAAAGAACTTGCGAGGGTAGCGTAAGTGATATATCAGCTTATTCCGAAGGTCCATCAAAACAATTATCCAATAGCGTATCGTTTGACGCCGCCACAAATAAACCACATAGTACGAGTGGAGTTTTTACAATTTCAACTGCACCAAGCGCTAATACTGAAATCATGAATGAACCGCCTCCGATTGCTTACAAACCCAATTCGAACTTTTTTTATGTAAGTTGTTATTGAACTTATGATATTATAATATGCATAATACATATACAAATGGAGGATCGCAAAAAATTAACTTCGTAAAGAATAATAATAATAGTAGTTATTTTATTAAATGATTCTACTTCAAAGTGTTTTATCTTATATGCTCGAGTAATTATGTAAGAAATTTATATCTATCTATAATCTAGGAAATAATCAAATTAAGAAGTGCGACAACTCGCGGAGAACAAGGGTCTAGTGACTTAGAACTGTCAACCATTCTACTGTGAGATGAGACACATTTTTTCATGGCAAGAGATGATTCTCTTGGATGATTTAAACCAGACACAGCCTGGCATTCGATTTCTGTTCTATGCACGCCTTTATTATATAATGTACTAGCTTAAATACACCCGCTTCGCCGGGTGCTATAAAATAACTAATTCAATACAACATACAAAAAAATTTTATTTGTATTGTGTTCAATTTTTAATACATTTTATTCTAGTGCTTTTTGATATACTATATTTTTGTTTTTCCATCTGTTAAAATTATTAAGGCAGATGGCTTGCCTGCACGTGAAAATGCAACATATAGTTGCCCATGCGCAAATACTGGAACCTTTAAATTAATACCGCATATTCCCAAAGATTGGCCTTGTGCATTATTACCATTGCAAAGCCGAGGTTGATTAATATTGCACGCATTATTATCGGCGCGCCAACTTTTAATGGTAGATAATGTGGTGGCAAACCAGGCAAATCAAGAGAATTTAAAAATTCAGTGGGATAATTCACAACATCATCTTGATTCATAACTGTGTCGATGGACTTGTATGCAAAAAATTGAGTTGGTATTTTGTTCAGAATGTCTGCATTGATATCATTTACGTCTTTATTTTTTTCAGCCAAAATTGCCCTTTCACTCAACCAATATGATTATTGAGTTGTTGTGCTATATTTGGAAATACTCTATTAATCAATTCTTGTTTTGATTGAGTCATTCGATAGAAATTGGTTGGTAGTGTTACTAAGCCAGTTGAATTTTCCATCTCCAATATCCAATAACTGTTCAAAAAAATTCGGCTGCTGTTTGATCATTCTCTAATTCAACGCGAATATTTTTAGTAAGGTTTAGGTTTTTTACATGCCTTCACAAATACGATGATTTCAGACACGCTTTCAATTCATCAGCAGCTGTAGATCGAGGAATAACAGACAATGTTTGGCGAAAATCACCTGCTAACAATATCAAGGCACCACCAAAAACCCGTTGATTCCCACGTAAATCTTGCAACGTTCTATCTAACGCTTCCAAAGACTTTTTGTGAGCCATCGTACATTCATCCCAAACTATTATACTACATTTCTGCAAAACTTTTGCCATGCCTGAATTCTTAGAAATTTTACATGTAGGTGTTTCAGTAGCATGCATGTTCATGTTCATGCATGGCAATTTAAGTGCTGAATGTGCAGTTCGACTGCCTTCCAATAAAGTTGCTGCAATTCCAGAAGAAGCGAGTGCCAAAACAATTTGGGATACTGGTCGTATGGACGCTAGAAGTAATGAAATCAAAAATGTTTTTCCAGTTCCACCAGGTGCATCTAAAAAAAAAAACGTTGCACCTCTTTCATTATGAACAGCAAAGATTGTATCATATACATGCTTCTGTTCAATATTTAATTTTGGAACATTTGACCGCACAAATGCCTCCAATTCAACACAATCATAACATAATTCACGCCGCATTTCCGTGTTGAATAAATCTTGCGCCGAACGATTAGGTGCTATCATTCCCAACTGAGATAAAGCTTTATTTGCAATAATTGACATACAAATATCTTCAATCAAAATATGAGCTTCGTTGTGGATTTCCGGATTAATTAGCAAATTTGGATTTGAATTAATAGTACGTAATCTACGTAAAATATCATCTGACAATTCATCTTGATGGTTGTGCCATAATTCAAACGAATTTGAAATTGAAAATGTTGAAATTATTATTGCGAGAGCCAATAATCGATTTGATGATGGATCCTTTAAAAGAGAAGCACTAACATTTTAATATGGTTCATTTGACAAATCTGCAAGTGAAATACATCGAATTCAAAGAATAATGTAATCAATCGAATCATCTAAGCCAAACTTTAATTGTACCTATCGAAATAGAACTTGTGTCTTTGATTTTGTTAAATGACGAAGCAGAAGCATTTTTCTCCTTCTCATTTTTTTTAAGTCATATTTTCCAGACATAAGTTAATCAGATATCAAACTTAAATCCAAATTATCTTCATCCCAATCTATACATTGAAAAACTCCCATCAACTTTTTTTAAATCACTGGCATATAAAATATATATATACCAAGCACAGCGGTGTCACTTTTTTTTATTTGTGAAGATGTTTTGATTGATGTCCTAGAAGCAGTTTCAAGGCCAACAATTTTAAAAATTTCACTTATGGGCATTTCTTCACGATCATCATCAACTTTCTTAAATTGACTTTTAGATGTAGATGGTTTATCAGTTGAAGGCAGTACACTACCACCATCCTTTGATTCAATATTTTTTTTTCAAAGCATCCCTCTCTTTAACTAACTTTACAACAATTTCTTTAATATGGCCTTCCATCCTTTTTTCGATTGTTTCAAGTATTTTTTTGTTCTATGTGATGCTCGAACTGTTCCTTTTGGTCCTTTATTTCTTTATTACACTGTTCTTTTTTACAAACAAACAACAAAACAAAGCTGAAAATTGAAACTTAAAAAAAAAATAACGAAAAAACACTTGCTGCTAGAACGTTGCACCAATTAAAAAGAAAGTTTTTTTCCGAGCCTCACTTTCACGAAAAAAAAACAAATTACAAACAGACATATGCCTTAAAAAATTTATAATTAAATAATTTTTTCCACAGTCAAAGTGTCGAAAAATCAATTCGAAAGTCTTATATATTTAATTTATTTTATAGTGTGGGTTGTGTTGGTGTTTCGCTCATTTTAGATAGTTGTACGAAATCGAAAGGTATTGAGATTACGTCTGCTAATAACTTCGTTTATAATTATCTAATCTTCACGATTGAGGTATTATTTTAAATGTTAAATGTAGCTCGGATTACAAAACTTCAGTTGGACCAATTTTCAAAAAGTTTGTTTCTAAACCATCTCCAAATAGTCCCCTTTCATTTAAAAAAAAAAAATATAAAAATCCATCCAGCCGTATTCTAGTTATAAGGTCACACACAAAAGTTAAACTCGTTTTTATATATATAGATTTGTCTGTATTTTTTCACGTCGAATTTATTTTATTTGAAAAGTTATGATAACTGAAGAAAGATAGTATTAAATGAAAAACTTTATACACCCACATTGACTTAACACTCAGTTTGATGTTCTATTTTAAGTTAAAACGTTTTCATATTTTTAATAAATAATCAACCTTTTCTGGTAATTGTCTTACAATTGCGATCCAAATTTCGGACAAACTGTTAAATTCAAAGATTCTCTAGCCGCACTACACGAATGCAGAATGCTTTACCCAGCTTAATATTTCCCTCCCATTACGATTTTCATACATTCTAAACCAATATGCATCGGTATATCCTTTAAATCCTCGCCAAATTTTATGTAGTCATTTAGTACATTCAAAGTAAAAGGGGGTGTCTAGGTTCCAGTTATAGAAGACGGAAACTAAAATTTTATTAATAAATTAATTTTATTATTTTTTTTATTATAAATTGACAGTTCAACACAAATTTTATCATATATTACAGGATGATGTAAAAAGTGAATTCAAAGATGAGGTGTCTGATTTGGTTGAAAGTATATCGAAGGCCTTAAATCGTTTGGTTACTATTGCAACAACACAAGTACAGATGAAGTCAAATACGATTGATTTTAAATATGAATACATCTGGAAGTTAATTGAATGTCTTTATGCTCAAATGGAGCAAACAACTATTAATGATTTAAATCAGAGAATAATTAATATGGTGTATGAAGGTTGTAAAATAAGTGTTTACTAAGTATTTATTTTTCAATTTCAATGTAATGTTATTTCAAAAAAAAAAAATAATAAAATTTTTAATAAGAAAATTAATAAAATTTGTTTAATATTTAAATATTTATGAAAAATTGTTAAAAACTTGTTTGATTTGATTTTGGCAATGTAAACGTCGGATTGTATCATCATTGTTATCTCTATCTGTAAGTAAAAATAAAGATAGCTATCTTCAAAACGATATCATTGGACAGTGTTTGGTTAATGGTTTAAGACGGCGTTTTTGAATGTCAGGTAAATTGGATGTGACCAGCAAGGATGCCCGGTCCCTCACGCCCTTATTTCGAGATTTCCTTGTAATACTTTCAATTTTTTGTAGCTGCAAATAATTCCGAAATACATATATATGAAATTTCTTGCTAAGAAAAGTGTCCCGAAATGCAATCGATATTATTTTCTTGTAAAAATGCAGGCATTAAATCTTAAATTTTTGGTAGAGAGCAGGGCATTTACAATAAAATCCTCCACTCGCCGTCTATGTGGGGTGCAAAAATCTACCGTCTATAGTTCCTATATTCCCTTCTAAATGTTGGGACAAGGGAACAGCATACTAGCCCTCGCACTGATTGGATTCGCAGCAAAGTCGATCAACCTGAATCCGTTACTGAAAAATAAAACAGAAATTCCAGTATTCGACTAAAAATGATAAGATCATTATAAAAACTTAAATACAAATTAGTACATGCATATGTAAAATTTTAAGAAATCAGTTTCCAAGTTGTGATGTGCTTTTTGCTTTCCAGCCGAGGTTTTGCTCGTCGGTCTTGCCAGGGTCGTCCTGAAGAAAACACGAAACTCCAGATTTAAAGGTCTTCAAACCTTATTACAAAATCTTTATTGGAAATAACTCTTAAATCTATAACATACAATATTCTGCTATTAATATTTCACTTTAATTCGGGTAATTTGAACGGTTCACGGGCATCCATCAAATCTTCTGGCTTATGGTGTAGCGGCCTTGCATTAGTTATACTGCTTGCTGACGATCCGGACCTGGTACTTCATCACGAATATTCTGGCTTCTGGCACTTCGGTAGATCAGCAGGTTCAAGGCCCCTGGTGGCACAAAACAGCAGGCTAATGCTCTGGTAGATCAGCAGGTTCAAGGCCCCTGGTGGCACAAAACAGCAGGCTAACGCTCTGGTAGATCAGCAGGTTCAAGGCCCCTGGTGGCACAAAACAGCAGGCCTAAGCTCTGGTAGATCAGCAGGTTCAAGGCCCCTGGTGGCACAAAACAGCAGGCTAACGCTCTGGTAGATCAGCAGGTTCAAGGCCCCTGGTGGCACAAAACAGCAGGCTAACGCTCTGGTAGATCAGCAGGTTCAAGGCCCCTGGTGGCACAAAACAGCAGGCTAACGCTCTGGTAGATCAGCAGGTTCAAGGCCCCTGGTGGCACAAAACAGCAGGCTAACGCTCTGGTAGATCAGCAGGTTCAAGGCCCCTGGTGGCACAAAACAGCAGGCTAACGCTCTGGTAGATCAGCAGGTTCAAGGCCCCTGGTGGCACAAAACAGCAGGCTAACGCTCTGGTAGATCGGCAGGTTCAAGGCCCCTGGTGGCACAAAACAGCAGGCTAACGCTCTGGTAGATCAGCAGGTTCAAGGCCCCTGGTGGCACAAAACAGCAGGCTAACGCTCTGGTAGATCAGCAGGTTCAAGGCCCCTGGTGGCACAAAACAGCAGGCTAACGCTCTGGTAGATCAGCAGGTTCAAGGCCCCTGGTGGCACAAAACAGCAGGCTAACGCTCTGGTAGATCGGCAGGTTCAAGGCCCCTGGTGGCACAAAACAGCAGGCTAAACGCTCTGGTAGATCAGCAGGTTCAAGGCCCCTGGTGGCACAAAACAGCAGGCTAACGCTCTGGTAGATCAGCAGGTTCAAGGCCCCTGGTGGCACAAAACAGCAGGCTAACGCTCTGGTAGATCAGCAGGTTCAAGGCCCCTGGTGGCACAAAACAGCAGGCTAACGCTCTGGTAGATCGGCAGGTTCAAGGCCCCTGGTGGCACAAAACAGCAGGCTAACGCTCTGGTAGATCAGCAGGTTCAAGGCCCCTGGTGGCACAAAACAGCAGGCTAACGCTCTGGTAGATCAGCAGGTTCAAGGCCCCTGGTGGCACAAAACAGCAGGCTAACGCTCTGGTAGATCGGCAGGTTCAAGGCCCCTGGTGGCACAAAACAGCAGGCTAACGCTCTGGTAGATCAGCAGGTTCAAGGCCCCTGGTGGCACAAAACAGCAGGCTAACGCTCTGGTAGATCAGCAGGTTCAAGGCCCCTGGTGGCACAAAACAGCAGGCTAAACGCTCTGGTAGATCAGCAGGTACCGAAGCCCCTGGTGGCAATTAGGACATTAATCTTCGAATTAAGACCCCTTACCACTGGTGGGGGGAAGCCTTAATAAGAAATAGCTGGACAATCTCACCTACCTAACTTGTCTTCATACGAAACCCCTTACCACTGGTGGGGGGAAGCTCCGCAAAAAGCAAGGGAAGCTAAATGACCAACTCGTCTATACGTCTTGTCTACGACTGGACTTCAAAAGATTTATTCAATCGATCTACTGTGCCGCCTGACTGTATGTATGAGCGAGGTGAGGTGCTTTTCGTTCACCCGAGTAGGTCCTCTTGATAGTTTTTCAGTGAAAACTGCATGTGAATTATATAGGTGACGAACGAAAAATATTATTGTTTGCTTTGTGTGTGACGTCATAAGCCTATGGTGTGTGTGAATCTTATCCGGGCGAAGTATAATTCTTAGTATTAATTATGATTCTTGCTGTTTATGCAGAAGTATGTATTATAGGGTAGAGCAGCATGGAACGCTTCGTTACATACCCCTCCACCTTCGGAGACGAGAACCCTCTCGTCTAGAAATTCGTGCACACTGAAAAAAATAAATTTAAATCCATTTTTTCTATTTTCTCTCTTTTTTTTTGTACTTCAGGGTAACTTTTTATTTAAAAAAAAACAAAAACAAATATTTCAAGTGAGTATGTATGTAACTAAAAAAACTCCATGAAAACTAAAAAAAACAAAACTTAATAAAAATTCATTCGAGTAAGTACTGAGTATGTATATGAACTTAAACAATAATTTCATGAAAACTTAAACAAAACTTAATCCAAACTTAAATAAAATTTATTCTGCTTATACATATAGGGCAGCGCGTTCAAGGCTCGAACATGATCCTCTTCCTGGCGCCTGTCTTGGGATGGGTGAGGATGGCCACACCAGGTTTAATGATTCGGATATCTACCCGTCCCTGTCGCCGTTGCAATGAGAATCGTTGGCGTCAGCGTCGTCGGTCGTACTGCGGGTGCCGGCGTATGTCAAATCCCGCGAATGGGTCACCCTTTGCGGCCAGCTCGGCTCCTTGGCGTTCCGTAGTGGTATCAGGTCGTGTGTTGGGTTCGGTCTTGATCAGTATGGGGAATTTGAGATCCCCTACTGTTAGATGTTGGTGTGCGGCGGCGGTGGATGTCGATGGAGGGCAGGCGTATGGATCCTCGTTGGCTCCTTGTCGGGTGGTACCTGCGATTTTACTGGCGGCCGGTGCGGCGGTTGATGTCATAGCGGCTAAAGCGACGGCGGCGGTTGGGGGTATTGCTTGGGCTTCTTTACCTCTAACTGGAGTCTTAGTTCCGCCGGTATTACTCGGCTTGCGTCCGGCATGCCCCTCTTTAGTCTTACGGGGTAGGGTGACGGCAGCGGATGATTCTGTAGCGGCGGTGGCATGGTTCCCGGGTATCTCGCTTCTGCCCTCTGGGTTGCTGGTCTTAACCCGTACTCTCCGGCTTCCCATAACTTTCATGTTGTCCTGTGGTGGCTTTGCTGTGCTTGGTAGCGTGGGCAAGAAAATTACGGACTTTACTTCTGGCCGCATTTTCGTTGGCCTCGTGGGTTGTCTGTCCCATGGCTGGTTAGTGCCTTGGTTTGCCGATGGTTCCATCCTGGTTCTTATCGGTTCGGTGGCTGTGAACGTACTAATGGCTAGCCTGCCTTCGTCATTCCTTTTATATTCTTGTGCTGAGAATCCTTTTAAATCTTTTACGTGAGAGCGAATAATACAGCTTCTCTTTCCGTTCTCCATTCTCCTTATCACTGCGATAACGGGAGAGTCAAATCGTACGACTTCATATGGACCCTCGTAGCGGGGTGCTAACTTCTCAGTGAAGTGTTTGGCGGCGGAAGAGAGGGTTTTTACTCTCTTGAATACTTGTTCCCCAATGCTGGGCTTCCAAGCTCGGTGTCGGAGGTTATAACCACGTGCTTGCTTGTGAGCGGCGCACAGTGCGTCGATTGTATGCAGGTAGTGGAAAAAAATCTATTTTTCAAAATCAAGATAACTGTGATCAAAAATTGGTTGCTAAATGTAATAAATAGGGGATTTTACTCAATTTGAGGAATTTTCACGCCCCCAACCACGCCCATTTTTGGTAATAAATTGGTTACATGAAAACTTCTAGTACGATAGTGATTTTAATTATTAATATTCTGGTGGGTGAAGAAATTATGAGTTAAAATAGCGCAAATTTCGCCCACTGACACGCCCACTTTTGCTATAAAATTGATTTTTTTTTTTAATTTTTCGTATGATATTGAAAAAATGTACAAAATTAATGTGTTTGATAAGAAAAATTTATTTGAACAAAAATCCACCCACTGCCACGCCTACAATTATAAAATGATTAGTTAGAAGCCAAACATTTAAAAAATTTGATGATTATTCGATATACAAAAGTTGTAATATTTTAAAGGTTAGTAGGAAAATATACATTTTTTCAAAGCACAACGACCACAGAATATATCGCATAAAAGATCTTGCAAAATATAATGGATGCTTTTATTGTTGACAAAAATAATTGTTCAAAAAAATTATAACAAAAAGAAAAACCGAAAAATAAAAAATTACGAAAAAAGATCACTATCCGAGTCTTCGAGTGTATAAGCGATGGAAGTGACAACGTTTATTTATTTCTGAGCAAGTTGTTGATGCGTGTCTTGCTAAGATTTTCTGATCTTCAGTTTCTAAATTTGATTGCATATTTAATTTTATATCCATAAACTGCAATACACCAGGTACTGGGGCTGTTGAGTTGGAAAACCAAACATCAAAATGCTCCTGTTTGAACACATTCTGTAAAAAATGCTCGTAAACAAACACTTGTTGCAAGAAAAAGTGCAAGTTGTTGCAAAAAAAACTTACTTTTTTTAAAAGATATGATTGTTTTCTTTCTTTAAATAAAAACACTTTTTTCCCATATGGCACCACACAAAATATATGACTTATCAAAGTCAGTGCTTAGCACGAAAAAAGAAGCTTTGAATTGGACTCTCAAAAAAAAATTTAAATTTACATGTAAAAAAAAAATATGCAGTTAGAATAACTATATTTTCTCTCCTGATTGTGAGGATAGCGAAAAAAATATCGTATGTTCTTTTCTTTTCTTCAGTAAACGCTCTTTCAACCGGTAAGTACAAATCCTACAAAACACTATTTGTTATTTTGCTGATCTTCTGACGATCTCTGACAACAGAAAATTGAACTTTATCATAAATAAACTGTCGATTCATTCATTTAGACTTATTACCTTGAATTTGGCATACTTGCTTCACATTTTTGGCACATTTTTTTTTTTTTATTTTTTCCACTAGTCGCCGCACTGTGCGGCGGTTTGCAGATTCGTTTTCACGAGTTGATAAAGAGTCCTTAGTCTCTCTTGTCTTACAGAAACTGGTTCTTCGGTGTCGTTGCCGGGGAGAGGAGCAGGCTGCGGTGCTTTTAGTTCTCTTCCAAAATTGAGGAAAGCTGGGGTAAAACCTGTAGAGTCATGTTTGCTGGTGTTGATGGCGAAGGATAGTTCGGGGATGTGCTCATCCCAGCAACGGTGATTATCATTCACATATTGCGCTATCATAGTTTTCAACACTCTATTGACTCGTTCCGTTGGGTTTTCTTGGGGTGTGTAAGGTGCAGTGAATATCTGTTGTATTCCCATCTCTTTTAGGAAGTCTGTAAGGATCGTGCTAACAAATTGGGTACCGTTGTCGGACAGAAGGACGCGAGGGACTCCGAAGTGAGTTATGATCCTTTCTCTTAAAGCTTTAATTACTGCTTGCGAAGTTGCAGCCCTTAATGGTACTGCTTCCACCCACTTCGTGAATTTATCCACCATAACTAACATCATGGTGTTACCCTTCATGGATCTGGGCAGCGGACCCACAAAGTCCATGCATACTGTGTCCCAAGGACTATTCGCTATATTTGTATGCATAAGTCCACTTGGCTTCTGCTGGGAGACCTTGAATTTCCTACATACTTGGCAACTGCTCACGTACTTAGCTATGTCTCGGTACATACCCGGCCAGTAATATTGCTGCATTATTCTGGCAGTAGTCTTGGCTATTCCTAGGTGGCCTGCAGTGGTAACGTCGTGATTGTCGTGTAGGATCTTATCTTTTTCTGCGGTAGGGACGCACAACTTCCACTCTGCCTCTTGACTGGATAGAGGGTGAGCCGTGAATTGTCGGCATAAACGTTCTGTAATTATTCGGTAATCTGGATATTTTTCTGGGTTCTGAAGGACTTGTCTGGTGCGTTTTTGCGTCCAGTCCTCCGGAGTACTGGCTATAACTGCAATATCGCTTTGAGTGAAAGGTAACGGATCCCTAGATAGAGCGTCGGCAACTACGTTCATTGCTCCTTTTCGGTATATAATCTCAAAGTCATACTGTTGCAGTTCTATAGCCCATCGGGCTAATCGTCCGGATGGGTTGTCCAGGGAGTGAAGCCATTTCAACGAGTGGTGATCTGTAACAACGGTGAAGTGGTACCCTTCGAGGTACGGTCTCATTTTTCTTATCCCAAAAAGGATGGCTAAACATTCCTTTTCAGTGACAGAATATTTCCTTTCTAAATCTGTCAGCGTTCTGCTAGCA
The DNA here is from genome assembly GCA_963931855.1 of Philhelius festivus. Taxonomy (NCBI): domain Eukaryota; kingdom Metazoa; phylum Arthropoda; class Insecta; order Diptera; family Syrphidae; genus Philhelius; species Philhelius festivus. The sequence goes on from OZ007554.1 coordinate 193,985,494, forward strand.
TAAGCAATGACTCTCTCCTGGTTCTGGTAGTTCTGGCACAACACGGCTCCTAGACCGTATTCACTGGCATCTGTCTGCAACGTAAAGGGAAAATCGAAATTAGGACACGCCAAAACCGGTGCTTCTGTCAGTCTCTTCTTTAACTCCCTGAAGGCATCTTCTTGGGCGGCTCCCCAAGTCCATTGCTCACTCTTCTTGAATAGTTTCGTCAGAGGGGTGGCCACGAGAGAGAAATCTTTGATGAATCTACGGTACCATGAAGTAATTCCTATGATACGCCGTAGTTCCTTTACGTTACGTGGAGCCTTTAAATCGTGGACTGCTGCGATCTTATCTGGATCGGTACTTATTCCACGGTCACTGACCACGTGTCCAAGATACCTCAATTCTCTTTTGCAAAACTCACACTTGTCTTTATTTATCCTCAGGTTTACGGCTTGAAGGCGCTTAAATACCTCCTTTAGGTGCTTAAGGTGTTCCTCAAAGGTTGCACTTATGACGATTATGTCATCCAAATAAGCGAAAGCGTAGTCGTCCATATCAGGACCTATGATGCTGTCTAGCATTCGTTGAAATGTAGCGGCGGCGGAATTAAGTCCACATGGCATAACCTTCCATTGAAAAAGGCCGCGTCCGGGTACTGTAAAAGCAGTGGCCGGCCGTGATGAGGGGTGCAAGGGGATTTGCCAATAACCCTGTTTGAGGTCTATGGTTGAGATGAAGTTCGCTCGCTTGAGTTTGTCCAGAATTGCAAAAATCTGGGGTAGCGGGTATGCATCCATAACTGAGATTCCATTTAACTGTCGGTAATCGACACAGACTCTCCAAGAACCGGTTTTCTTCTTTACCAGGACGATGGGTGAACTATACGGGCTGTTTGACGGTTCTATTTTGTCATCGTGTAACAGGTCATTGATCTCATCGTCGATGATCTTTTGCATCGCGGGATTCTTAGGGTAATACCGTTGCTTAAACGGTTGATCGGTCTTTAACTTGATATGGTGTACTGCAGCGTTGGTAGTTTTGGGAAGGTTATCAAATTTTGGAAGTTCGGCGTTTAGCAATTCAGTTAGGCGTTCCTCCTGTTGGCCTGATAGAGGTTTGCCCCCTAGCAAGCAAAGTTCATTCCGGGCTTGTTCTTGTATGCTATCAAACGACCGAATTTCCCTACCACGTAGGGTCATTCTGAACTCTGCACTTGATAAGAGATCCACACCTATCACCATATCTTCGGTAAGTTGCTCCATGTATGTTAATTCGCCCTGTATCGGCTGATCATTAATTAACATAGTCACAGTATAGTGTTCCTGGCTCGCAACGGGGTCGCCGTTTGCGAGGTGTGTCAAGTTTCTTCTATATTCCATCGGTACTTTGTTTTGTCTTAACAAAAGGCGAGTCCTTGCGTTTATAAAGGACTTAGTAGCGCCTGTATCCAGCAAAGCCTTAATGAGTTGGCCGCCAATCTGGACTGGTATGAAACATCTTGGATCTTCCCATGGTTTTGGCCCCTCTGGTTGTTTTAAAACCTGAACTCCGGCCTCCTGGTCTTGGTTTGGTTTCTCTGGCAGAAACTCGGTGTCTTTTCTTCTTTCATTGTCTGGCTCTGTTATGACTGGTCTGTCGGCCCTGAGATCCTCATTTACCATAAGCCGGTGAGCTTCACTACGTTCTTGTCGTATCGGATTTTTACTTAAGGAGTGGGACCTATCGTTCAGCACGGCTGCACGATGTGGGTGACATGCACAATCATCGGTCAGGCGACCGTCTTCACCGCAGAAGGAGCAAAACAGCCGGAAAGGACGATGGCAGTTCCTCTTTGTATGCCCACGCTGTTTGCAGTTCCAGCAGTGCGTTGCTCGATCATACTGGACGGTCGGGACGGCCGGCGGGTCGGTCATAATTGTTACGGTTAAAGGGTACTCTAGGCGGCGGCGGTGTAGGGCGGTTATTATTAAGCGTCCGTAGGTTTGTTGTGGGTACTATGTTTACCCCTGGGTTCGGTCGTGGTGTAGGTTGGCGTTGATTCCGGTCTTGGCCCTGTATGTACTCGTACTCTTCGGCTAACTTCATTAGTTCGTCCAAATTCTGGAAGTCTCGTCTCTTGATGTACAAGTGGTATTCTGGACGAAGACTGTCATATATTCTATCGACACTTTCCGAAAGACTCATACGGGGGTGCTGGTGTATAAGATATTGAGTTGCCTCTATAAATTCTTTTGCTTTCTCTCGGGCACCTTGCTTCCTCCGCATGATCTCGTCCTCTAACTTATAAATGAAGCGGACTGGCAGGTAATGTTCCAAGAAGCATGTGCGAAAATCTAGCCATGTTCTAAGTCGGTCACGATTTATCCTATACCACTCTAAGGCTGTTCCTCTAAGGATTTCTGGAAGGGCTTTCAGCAAATCGTCTGGGCGGATATCGTAACACTCGGTCAGCTCCTCGACTCTCTCCATGAATGCTAACGCATTTCCCGAAGAATCAAATTTTAATCCCCACTTCCTTACGGTATTCATGACCTCGGCGTCGTGACTAGGAGTAAATCTGGCTACGGGTCCCTTCGAAGTTTGAGCTTCGGGCTGCCGAACGGTCGTAGCATCTGGGCTAGTGGCGGGTTGTGATTCGGGCGGTTTGGAATGTACTTGGCTAGGGCCGGCGATGTTTGGAACTGGACGAGGTGGAACTTGGAAAAAGATTTCCGTGTAGTTAGGAGATTTTGGTAGATCAAAATCTTCGGTCCTTTTCGAATTATATGGTGCTGGAACTATGTTGTCTTCTTTGTATTCTCGGTCAGTAGTAGTCTTCATAATTTCCTCACATAAATTTTGTGTGGATTTTCGTTGTCGGGCTTCTTTTATATAAGCGCTGAAACGGGCTCTCAACGCGGTGATCGAACCGTCTGTCTCTATTCCTAGCTGGCTCATTCGTTCCATTAACTCTTGCTTCCTCAAGAGATATATGGCTCCTAGGCTAGCGAAACAATCGAATTCCTCTTCGTTATCAGACATGTTGAACTGGTTCTTATCTGGCGGCGGCGGCGGTTGTATGTTATAGTTTGAGTTTTTCAGATTTTGTTCCTTACGGGGTTGGACCTTATAGGTCCCTGCTCGGGCGCCAATTTGTGATGTGCTTTTTGCTTTCCAGCCGAGGTTTTGCTCGTCGGTCTTGCCAGGGTCGTCCTGAAGAAAACACGAAACTCCAGATTTAAAGGTCTTCAAACCTTATTACAAAATCTTTATTGGAAATAACTCTTAAATCTATAACATACAATATTCTGCTATTAATATTTCACTTTAATTCGGGTAATTTGAACGGTTCACGGGCATCCATCAAATCTTCTGGCTTATGGTGTAGCGGCCTTGCATTAGTTATACTGCTTGCTGACGATCCGGACCTGGTACTTCATCACGAATATTCTGGCTTCTGGCACTTCGGTAGATCAGCAGGTTCAAGGCCCCTGGTGGCACAAAACAGCAGGCTAATGCTCTGGTAGATCAGCAGGTTCAAGGCCCCTGGTGGCACAAAACAGCAGGCTAACGCTCTGGTAGATCAGCAGGTTCAAGGCCCCTGGTGGCACAAAACAGCAGGCCTAAGCTCTGGTAGATCAGCAGGTTCAAGGCCCCTGGTGGCACAAAACAGCAGGCTAACGCTCTGGTAGATCAGCAGGTTCAAGGCCCCTGGTGGCACAAAACAGCAGGCTAACGCTCTGGTAGATCAGCAGGTTCAAGGCCCCTGGTGGCACAAAACAGCAGGCTAACGCTCTGGTAGATCAGCAGGTTCAAGGCCCCTGGTGGCACAAAACAGCAGGCTAACGCTCTGGTAGATCAGCAGGTTCAAGGCCCCTGGTGGCACAAAACAGCAGGCTAACGCTCTGGTAGATCAGCAGGTTCAAGGCCCCTGGTGGCACAAAACAGCAGGCTAACGCTCTGGTAGATCGGCAGGTTCAAGGCCCCTGGTGGCACAAAACAGCAGGCTAACGCTCTGGTAGATCAGCAGGTTCAAGGCCCCTGGTGGCACAAAACAGCAGGCTAACGCTCTGGTAGATCAGCAGGTTCAAGGCCCCTGGTGGCACAAAACAGCAGGCTAACGCTCTGGTAGATCAGCAGGTTCAAGGCCCCTGGTGGCACAAAACAGCAGGCTAACGCTCTGGTAGATCGGCAGGTTCAAGGCCCCTGGTGGCACAAAACAGCAGGCTAAACGCTCTGGTAGATCAGCAGGTTCAAGGCCCCTGGTGGCACAAAACAGCAGGCTAACGCTCTGGTAGATCAGCAGGTTCAAGGCCCCTGGTGGCACAAAACAGCAGGCTAACGCTCTGGTAGATCAGCAGGTTCAAGGCCCCTGGTGGCACAAAACAGCAGGCTAACGCTCTGGTAGATCGGCAGGTTCAAGGCCCCTGGTGGCACAAAACAGCAGGCTAACGCTCTGGTAGATCAGCAGGTTCAAGGCCCCTGGTGGCACAAAACAGCAGGCTAACGCTCTGGTAGATCAGCAGGTTCAAGGCCCCTGGTGGCACAAAACAGCAGGCTAACGCTCTGGTAGATCGGCAGGTTCAAGGCCCCTGGTGGCACAAAACAGCAGGCTAACGCTCTGGTAGATCAGCAGGTTCAAGGCCCCTGGTGGCACAAAACAGCAGGCTAACGCTCTGGTAGATCAGCAGGTTCAAGGCCCCTGGTGGCACAAAACAGCAGGCTAAACGCTCTGGTAGATCAGCAGGTACCGAAGCCCCTGGTGGCAATTAGGACATTAATCTTCGAATTAAGACCCCTTACCACTGGTGGGGGGAAGCCTTAATAAGAAATAGCTGGACAATCTCACCTACCTAACTTGTCTTCATACGAAACCCCTTACCACTGGTGGGGGGAAGCTCCGCAAAAAGCAAGGGAAGCTAAATGACCAACTCGTCTATACGTCTTGTCTACGACTGGACTTCAAAAGATTTATTCAATCGATCTACTGTGCCGCCTGACTGTATGTATGAGCGAGGTGAGGTGCTTTTCGTTCACCCGAGTAGGTCCTCTTGATAGTTTTTCAGTGAAAACTGCATGTGAATTATATAGGTGACGAACGAAAAATATTATTGTTTGCTTTGTGTGTGACGTCATAAGCCTATGGTGTGTGTGAATCTTATCCGGGCGAAGTATAATTCTTAGTATTAATTATGATTCTTGCTGTTTATGCAGAAGTATGTATTATAGGGTAGAGCAGCATGGAACGCTTCGTTACAAAGTTAAAGCTAAATGAAAAATATCTCCAAAACAAATTTTTGTATGAATTTTGAATATTGAGGCTATTTTTCATTTTTCTAATTCATGCAAAAATGTTGCTTAGGGAATGTTCAGTCGCCAAGCCTATATCAACAACAGTGTTTTGGGTCCCCTGTAAGCTGCAAATACGCAACTCGGCTGCTCCGCTTATAGTATGTGAAGTAGGCGGGCAGGCGCTTATTATTACGTTTATATGAGGTGTTGAAGCGAGCTTGAATTATAAAATGAAATACTGATACAACATGAGACGTCATTCGCTCAACACCATTTCAACTCAACTCCAAATCGACCTCTTAACTCAAATGACGAAAAACCTGGGTCGAAAATCTAACCCTAATCCACGGTATATACATACATATTACCAGTTGCTTGGTCAACAGTACCTTGGGTGGCCCGTTTCGTTAGGCTATACTCTGTTCAACACAAATTGTCAGTACAAGGAAGATAGGACGTATGCCTCTCACTCTCGTTTCAATGGCTTGCATAAGTATGTCGCCTTTAAGGCTAGCCGCGCACTAGCAATTTTTAGTTGCGAAACTGCTTGGTTCGAGCAACTAAAAAGTTTGTGTTTTGACACAAACTAAACGATTGCCTAAAATAAGTTCGCCATTTTATTGAACATACAATTATCTGCAAATTCACCGACATTCAACCAAACAGTTCATCTGTTTTCTATAAGTAACCAAACAGTTTCGCAACTAAAAATTGCTAGTGCGCGGCTAGCCTAAAGCTCTCACAGGGTTTCCCTAGTTTACGTTATAAATCGCCAACACTCAACATACTCAACTCCATAAAACTTATTCTCAAAAGCTTCAAATCCCAAAAGCTTATTAATAAAATGCACTGAATAAGCTCCTTGCTTATAATTTAGAATGATCGTATTGACTTTGACAGTATCCCTTCACCTTCAGCAGTGGGATTATACGGTCGCGTTGGGGTTTACAACTTTTTGCGAAGAATTACAACAGCAATTCTTTAAGGAAAGTCAGTGGCTTGATCTTTTTTAAGCTGCATTTTTTCCCAACGTAGTGTAGTAAGAGTGCATCACGCGCCACTGTTTTACTGTTTTGAAAAAAGCTCTCCCATTGGGCCTGTACTGACAATTTTTGTTGAACAGAGTATAGGCGTGCACATTCAATTTTTAGTTGCACAACTGTTTGGTTGCTTATAGAAAACAGATGAACTATTTGGTTGAAGGTCCCAAGTTTTTGTTTTTCACAAAAAATTTTGTGGTTATTTTTTTTTTTTTTTTTCATTTTTGCACTGGGGCATTCTTCATTAGGGCCATATTTTATGAAGCCACATTTTAAATATAAGTAATATTTTTAACTAAGGTTCGAATTAGCTAATTTTAATGTATTAATAATTTAAAATTGGTTGTATATTAGGGTGTGTCAAAGTGCTCAACTATGGTATTCTCAAATGTAATAGCTTTTAAAAGTTGCATTGCTCGCTCAAAAATAGGATTAAATACAAAAAAATTTGATTTTTCGAGATTTTTGAAATATGTGTTGTTTTAAATTGCGCCGTGTGGATGCAAAAAAAAAATTATATAAAATATTTGTATGCTTTAAAGTGATAGAGAATTCCAAGAAAACACTTTTAAGCTTATATTTGTTCAAATTGAACACTTGATAAAGAAGCTATTAAATAATAAAAGAAGGAAGAAAAATCATTTTTTTATGTAAAATCGTTTTTTTTTTCTTACAAGAAAAAATTCTTAAAAACTGACGGAACCACCTACAATATCATGGTATATCTTTTTGTAAAGACAAACAAATTCTTTCTTTATTTTCTTTAGTTTTTTTAGTATACGTAAAAAATAAAAAAAAAAAATAACTAAATTAATTTTTTTTTTTTCAAATTTAACCGATTTGAGCGAGCCAAAAACGAACGATATCTTTTTTTTTTACATGTTCTTAAACCTCAGACCCTAAGGCTAGCCGCGCACTAGCAATTTTTAGTTGCGAAACTGTTTGGTTACTTATAGAAAACAGATGAACTGTTTGGTTGAATGTCGGTGAATTTGCAGATAATTGTATGTTCAATAAAATGGCGAACTTATTTTAGGCAATCGTTTAGTTTGTGTCAAAACACAAACTTTTTAGTTGCTCGAACCAAGCAGCTTCGCAGCTAAAAATTGCTAGTGCGCGGCTAGCCTAATACAACTTTTGGGCACTATTACATTTAAAAATAAGAATTCTTTTTTTCGGCCATACAAAAGTGACACACCCTATTGTATATAGTTCTTCGATCCCTAAATTTTGGATTGGTTTAAACTTAGGTGAAAACTCAGAACAATATTGATTGAAAAATATTAAGTGATATATAATTCTTTATTTTAGATATATATCCTGGCTAGTGATATAGAGAATACTACCTTTGTATATATAACCTATTGCGAACGCTAGCCTGGTGGTGGCGTAGAAATTAGCGTACGCTTTTACAGTGGAGAGTAGGATAATATACAAAACAAGTAGTAAAAAAGAGAATATTTTATTATTAAATTTAGCAAAGACAAATCTAGCAATTGCAGTCCCTAGCCTTAAGATGTCGCCACAATCTTTCGTCTTCTTGATAGTACTATAAGTTTTGTATACAATAGTACTACTCTAGCACCAGCTTGATTTGATTCCAGATCAGAATCAAACAAACGTAATTTCTTTTAAGCATATTTTAAAAATAAAACAAATTTTTAATTAATACTTTAATTCATGATTTTTAGCTCCATCTACAAGAAAAAGGGAGCAAATCGCTGACCACGGTTAGGAAAATATAAATTCAACTGATATAAAAAAGACGAAAATAGAATAGCTTAAAAAATTCAATTTGCATTTTGAAAACGAATGTGCTTATGTTCCCATGTTTCTACAAACATTAGTAAGATCTTTTTAATTCGTATTTAAGTATAATATTTACTTATATATTTTATTACAATATTATATTTTTGTTTACAGCAATCATTTTATAAACATGTAGATCCTTCAAAAATTATAACAGATGAAGCTGCTACTATATTTTCTTGGCTATAAAATGAGCATACAAAAAACGTATATATTTTTGATGCTTTAAGAAGTAATTATTAGGGGTATTCACGATCTAATGCAACAGGTCTAGTATCATTGTAAAAGTGCAAAAGTGTAAAATCTTACAATCTTACATGTTGTAGTATTGTAAGATTTTACACTTTTGCACTTTTACAATGATACTAGACCTGTTGCATTAGATCGTGAATACCCCTATTATAATATTATTATATTGTGATTAATATGAGCTAAAATATAAGCCGTCATTTACTAAATTTATTTTTAGCTGCTATTCGTAAAGTTTTTCCAAAATTTTCATAATTCTTGCAAATATTATATTAAAACAGACGACAAGCGGAAGCACTCAAAATATTTTCATTAGTGTTATTCCTTTGGTTTTTTTTAAATAAATTTATATAATATGAAAGACAAAATAAAAGTGTTTATTACAAATTCTTACCCGTGTTTATTTTTCAGTTGCATCAAATATATAGAATTTTTGAATTTGATAAACATTTTCGTGAAACATACAACAACAACATACAAACTGGATAATTCTTACAAAACTCAAAATAATCAACACAAAAAATTACACTCCATGCAGGATGTCAATTTTTTGTTCAACTTTTTGGCCTTACCTGTCTATTGTTCCCACCAAAACCAAATTCGAGATTTTGGCTGAAAACTAGCTAGGAGACTAGCCGACCCAGCTCTCGAAATTCGAATGCCAATTTATTTATTATTTATATTATTGGCAGTGTTTTCAAGCAAATTTATTAAATTAAATTTTATTTTATGTAATATGCAAAGTGTTCGACAGTGCAAAAACAAAAATGACCAACAGTGTGTAAATGCGTGTCTCAAGTATATTCTGCACATCTCCGTAACTGTGGCTTTCCAACCATATAAAATTTATCGAAATCGGTTAAATACTTTTGGAGAAAAGTGTACCACAAAAAACATGTTTGCCGTTTTATTAGGTGTGTTTTTTTTGCAAGTCCATATAGAATTGTAAAAAAAAACGACATCGGGATTTAGGAGCTTTTTTTCCAGATAGCTGGAAGCACTGTGTACGCTATGACATTTGTCAGGTTATTGACGACTAGCATCAACCAATCCAAAAACTTCACTTTTGACGTCTCTGAGCAAATTATCGATAACATATAGATAATACTATCTTGGCATCACCATTTTTATCGGGTCTTATGTCGATTTCCTTTTACACACTAGGGATTTTAGGGATTTCGATCCCTTGTCAAATTTTGTCAGTTGTCATATGTTGCAAAAAGAAAACAAAAAGAGATTGATTTTTTTTTGTTAATGTGTGCGTGACATGTCAAATTAAAAATCAGAATCCATACTTCTATTTACGTTTTGTCTTTTCTCTTTTGTGAAGTAGTGATACATCAAAATATTTTTCTCAACCTCAATAATTCTCCTAATCCTCAACGCTCAACGTTGCTTTAAGATTACAAATTAAACAATTTTCTATTTAAATAAATAAACTTTGATTTCCTCAACTATGACTGAAGTCGTTGATATGGCAGCCCGTCTCCATTTAACACTCGACCAGGATTAACCTATCCATTGAGTGTTCCGTATTGTGGCAATGGTTCCATTTCCATGCCCATCGACGACATTGAGACATCGATATAATGAATAAGACCAATTGAATTTATTGCAAAATCCATTATTCCCATTGCTTAGTATTGCGAATATTATCCTGAATATGAAAAATGCAAACAATGGCTGGAGAAGAACCTTCCAACCGAATTCGAGTGTTTGAAGCTGGAAGATGCTGCGAGCGGCGATGCCGGCGACGATGACAAGAAACGTCAAAAACGCGGTGGCAAGGGCTTGATGAAAATCAAGAAGAAGCAAGATGTCACCAAGAAGATCTGTGTGCCGCGTGTACCTAGTGGCAAGAAGAAGTTCGGCACTGTCGTGACTGGATTGAATACGTTTGGTAAGATTGGTCCAACCACGGCTGTGTTGGGAAATTATTAAGTACTGATTGCATTGATTTTCTAGAAATCGACCTCAAAGTAGCTGCTAAGTTCTTCGGGACGAAATTCGCGGATCATCTGTAAGGTGACGTTAAGGACGATTTGTTTGACATCATTCCAGAAAAATGGCCCGAGATCGATGAAGATTTATTGAGGATTTGGGAGACCAGAAGAGACAGGTTGCTAATGTAATGTGTCCGTATTCAAATGAAAAATAAAAAACTAGGCCTTATTGCGAGTTATAATATCGATTTGGACTCGATGTATTTGGAATACGCCAGCTTTTATCAAGTTAAGCTTTGAAAAAATCCAAAAATTCTTAAGAAGATGTCAACAAACATGAAGATACAACTCATTAATAATGCTAGAAAATGTCTGCCTGTAAACACAATCAAATTAGATGAATCGCCGCAGAAAATCAAACCTTTTAACGAGAGTTTACAAATCAAGCAAATACCCAATAACAAAGCTCAAGAAGTATCAGTTGCTCCAATTGAACTTGGAGTTCAATTAGATCTTAATATGGATTTGTTAGTGGATGGGTGGAAGGATCTTGAACATTATGTCAAAATGTAGTTAAAATGTTTAAAGAAAACTGTGTATCCTATATAAATGTTTCAATTTTTTAGGACGATTGTAAAGAAAGATCTTGGTGTTCGATGGAAAAACTTTACTTGCAAGAGTTCTTTGTTCGGAAATCCCGTGGTAGGTAAAATTTTGAGTTATTCACCCTTATCACGGAGTCCCTCGTAGCAAGTCCCCAAAAATTTTGTTACGCTACGAATACGAATAAATTTACATCATAGGCCCCGAACGAAATCAAAACAGCATTCCTAAATTCGGAGTTTCAAAATGAGTTGATTTGCCTCAAAATGTGAAAAAATAAATAAATTTTCGTTGTTCATCTTTTGATTTGATTTTAATTTTGTTGGACGTTAAAACTGGATACCATATTGCCATTGCAATCTTTTTTATAAATGTAGAAAATACGCGAAGAAGACCAACACTAAAAATAAGATTCATTATGGAAGGATACCAATATTTATTTGTATTTACTTTATTTGCCTTTCAAACAATAAAAAATTTAAACAAATTCATATGAAAACAATAATAAAACTTGTTTTTATATATCTTATTTACATGTTTTTTTTATCTTCGTTCGCTTAATTGTATTTATGTTTCGTTTTAAGTTGAGCTCCGATCATAGTATCTGTTAGTAGAAAAAACTGTTGTTATTATTGATTGATGTTATGTGTTTGGGATGAAAACTGTTGTAATCCCATTTGCGTTTGGGGCGTTTTATTGGTATCGGTTTCACAAATGCTGTCACAAAGTGAATCCCGAGAAACATTGTTATCATCCTCGTCATAATAGTCACAATCGACTCTATTGACGTTTTCAGTTGTTGGGCAGGTTCTTGGAGAGTTCTGAGTTTGCTGATTGGCGGCTGGATTTGCGTTTAGACATGCGGCGGGATTTTGTAAGCTGCTACTTTCCATGATGGTGTAATCGAGTTTAGACCAAATATCATCAATATTTGTTTATGCTCGATCTAAAATGACACGTCCTCCTCTTCCCAGTCGACGTCGCGGCAAAATCGTTGCAAATCCTATACAAAGTGGTCTGAAATAGAAAAAAATGCTAAGTGTTAAAAAAATAATAATATGACGTTCAAATTTATTATTAAATTTTATCTTACTAATCGTATTTTACATAATGGGGATGTGTATAATGTTGAATATTCCGAATATTCTTAAAAGTACTTTTATCATGTTTTTGAAGAATCAAAAATGACAAAATCATTGTTCGATGAATTTTTTTTTAAATGTTTGCGAACATTGAAAATGGTTTTAATAATTAGTTAGGAAACTTAAATTGGAACTGAAAACCGCTCCAACCTTCAAAATGAAGCAACTAGTAACCGAATGCCACTGTGGTTTATGAACCAAATTCTTTTTTATTCTACTTCTTATAATAATTTAAACATACCATAAAAACGACAGGCATTGAACCTCGGCGCTTGTAGCCTCTCTCCCAGCGCGGGTAGCTCTTTTTTTGAAGTGTTTGGAAATCTTGAACTGTTCTGTTGTTATAATGGCTGCAGTTCGTCTAGACACTCTAAAATGGCGACGGAACTAAAAATAAGCCAAATAATATTTATTTATTTATTTTTTTTAAATAAACAAAGAACCTACCTCGTCGTCTGTGTAGTTAGAAACTACATCCTGGACAAAATTTACAACCGAATGCCTCACATTGCGATTGTGATTGAAAAATTTATTTATTTCCAAAATATCTCCATCAGAATCAGTTGAAAAGAAACTTTCGGATGATGATGACGAAGAAGAAGACGATGAGGAAGAAATCAATTCTTTCATTACTGCGAGAGAAGCCATTGTAAATATATTTAAAGTTTATTTAATGTTTATTTATTGTCCACAAAAATTTTCACAGCACATGAAATTATCAGAATAAAAATCACAATGACGTCTAAAGCTAAATGTCAATTCCACTTTACTTTGGTATGTGTGCAAGTGCGTGTTTCATGTACGTGTAGATCCCTCTTCAAATAGGGATTTTAAGGATTTGATCCCTGTCAAAGAAAAATCGATTTTTCGGTTTAAAGGAACGTAAAATCTGCCGAGGGATCAAGATCTCCACACAGAAATCGATTCCTGAGTGTAAAAGGAAATCGACATTAGATTAACTCTCGATAATTATCTGGTCTTAGCTAACTCTGTATAGATTTAAGTAGTTGTTGCATTTGCATGTAAAGCGCTTAGTCCCGATGTCGTTTTTTTTTACAATTCTATATGGACTTGCAAAAAAAAACACACCTATTATATGATTTTAAAAAAATTTCAGTTAAAATTCGAAATTTTAGCGAAATCTTGCTACACTAATTTGTTGATATTTCGGTTTGTTGGGACCATAGTACTACACTTGTTTGAAATCTCAACATTTTTCAGTTGAAATCTCAGATTTCGGTTTGCTGGGAACATTATAATAACTGAAATTCCGATTTTTGAACAGCCTAGCTTTCGAAATTGGGACACAGATAGTTTTGTACAAAAATCGCCCATCCATTAAAAAGAAGCTTGGTTTTTCGTTGAAGCTCATCTCAATGTGCAGTTATGTGGTAAATTTCTATGCAAAAATGACATTTCATCAAAAATCAAACATGTTTTTATTGTTAGTTTTTTTATAAACAACATTGTCCAACTAACTTGCAATTTGGTCTTCATCCGTAATAACTTTGTTTCTTTTTATTTGTTTTTTTTTCTTATAAATTTATACTCATAATGGTGTGTCGTTTGTGTTTAATTGATAGCGATGAAAATATTTGTATATTTAGTGAGGAAAAAATCCAAAAGTATATAGCAAAGTTTCTTCAATTAGAGGTAAAAGCTTCTAAGGATTCCCTTCTCCAATTCGTTTGCAGCTATAGTTTTTTGTCTGATTTTTATCCAAGCTATCACCAGAAGATCCAGTTTCCAAAGTAATATGTTCTCGTTGCTGGCAGGAACTGGACGATTTTCAAAATTTTTGCTTGGAAATAGAGCAGGCCCAAAAAACTCTTAACGTTTCGATTGAAGAATCAAAACAGAATTTAACACTTGAAAGTCACACAGCAAACGGTAAGTTAAAAAAATATAATTTAACTTTTACTTAAAAGTTAACTTTAAATAATAAAAACATCTTTTCCTAGATTTGAGTCTCCTTAAAAAAGATATCGAAGATTCTGATGGTGAGTTATTTGCTGTAGGAATATATTTTTCGGTGAAGTGGGTATAATCTGAAATAAATAACTCTTGCCAAATTTACTTCAGTATAGGTAGGTATCTGAACCATCGGTTGTAAAGTATTGGATCTGTTATTTATGATAGTACATACTGCATATTACCAACTGATTTTTCAATTTTGATATCTTAAAATTAAAATTTCATATGTACAATTTCAAAAAAAGAAAACAAAATCCGTAAACAAATAAACCACTGCAGATGTGGATGGTCAGATATTTAATGCTTAAACTCAGTAAGCTTCTGCGTAATGAGAAGACCCATTGGAGAACTAAATAACAAAGGAATAATGTCGGAACGAAATTGATGATTGCAATAAACCCAACCCTGATCTAATTTCGAAAAGTTAAAGTGCATGATGCTACCAGACATTAATAAGTGCCTAGCTTTAGTAGTATATACTTCCGGCTACCTGTGTAGCACTTCAACTCCATCTGGAGCATAGGGCAGCAACAAAATCCCTCCATTTGTCACTATTTAATGCAAGCGATTCTAGCTGTGGCCAAGTACGAATATTCTGAGAGCTTGCTTCTAGCATTACAGTTGACCTCCATGTTATTTTTGGTCTTTCAACACGTTTTGCACCCTGAGGATTTCATTCAAAAGATTGCTTCGAGATATTATTGTCAGGTTTCTTCAATGTATGGGCAATCTATCGCCATTTTCGTTGCATAATGTCTACATCCACTTTTTTCTGTCCGGTTCTATTCCACAACTCGACGTTTGATATGGTTTGTGGCCACTAGATCTTCAAAATGTACTTCGGTAAACGAAAGCCTGTAACCTGCTCTAGATGTTAGTAGAGTACTTCTATGTTTCACAGGCGTATAATAGCACAGATTTTACGTTGAATTCGGAGAGTTTTAACTTGGTGCGTAGTGATATTTTACTAGTGTTCCACACGGGAGAGAAAATTCCAAATGCACTCCGGTCTTACTTATTCTGATGTTAACATCCAAGGTCTGTTTCACCATCAATTGCTACACAACTGCCCAGATAATTAAACTGCTTAACCTCTTTAGTAGATTTGTAGAATAATATTCCTTACAAAATTCACCGACAGTCCGCTTTTAAAAATAATTTTCGGCTTGAAAGTTATTGTTTCCTACTCACTCTCTGTCATGCTTTATAGAAAGGTGATTGAGTAACGCCTTTGCGATGCACGTGTTTCTTGTAGGAACAGCACTAACGGAGAACTCGCCTATACACCAGCAATTGCCACTCCACCGGTGAACACGAGCGTCAGTTAGTTGAATGGGTCCACCTCTCCCTAAGATTTGTAAAATCCTCTTGAGGAAAGGGACAACCCATTCGACTTAATCAATGACTTAGAAGTACCCTCCAACATTTCAAGCGAAAGCTTGTTGAAACTCATCAACACTCTTAATGGACTTGAATAACATAGGATTATCATAGGTTTCAATAATTGGGAGTCACAATCCCTAGGGTATCACAACGGATCTACATTGATCTAAGTGTGACGGTAACAAGATCGACTGTCAGCCCATCAACCTAACCTTTATAGATAGTTCACACTGGTCGAAATATTGAAATATTCACCCCTAACATCATTGAAAATTTGAATATTTGTTTTAAAACTTTTTATTGTTTCATTTTTATAATTATAATCTCAATAATAGATGATCCTCGTGATAATGATGAAACACTATGTTGCCTAGATGAAGACATTTTTAAGGCTGAAGTGTTAAATGAACAATTACCACAAATAGCGACGACAACTTCCCCTGGAACAAACGATAATGTTCCAAATCGGAGACCCACTAGACGTTCAACGCTTAAAAAAATCGAGTGCGATGTTATTCCTGAAGTAGAACCGGTTAAAAAAAAACGTGGTCGACCTAAAAAGGAAGAAGTTAAAGTCGCCAAGGAAGAACCAATCGAAGAAGAAGATGAAAAAACTGAATTGAATAACATAAGCATTGATCCAAATGCAAAAAGAAAACGAGGTCGACCCAGAAAAGGCGAACAAGTTGCACCAAAAGTTAAAAGACCCAGGTCAGAACAGTGTTCGAAAATGTTGCAAACTGCCAAAGAATTCGATGAAATAATTCAAAAAAATATGAATCTATCGTGTAATATTTGTTCAGTTAGACTTATTGATTTTGCTGAATTGAAACGTCATTTTCGAGCTGTTCATCAACGCAGAGGCTATGCTGTTTGCTGCAATAAGCGACTATTTAAACGTGGTTTGGTTGTGGATCATATTAATGTTCACAACAATCCAGAGCATTTCAAGTAATTGACATAAGATCGTACATTTCCAATTTGTTTTATTTATTTTGCTTTGTTTGTGTTACTTTTGAAGGTGTACAAAATGTGGAAAGGTTTTGGCTGATAGAATGTGCCTACGCAATCACGATCTTTTATTCCACCAAACAGAGGAATTAAAGACATTTCAATGTGCTCATTGCCCAAAGAAATATGCCAAACAATATCTCTTGGACCACCATAGTGTTAAACATGTTCCACAGGATGAATGTACTTTTTTTTGTGCCGAATGTGGAAAGGGGTATGAAAATGATTTAAATCATCTTTGTATGCTTAATCACAAACAATCTCTCTTGCTTTCAGATTCCCCACAAACTCAACTCTAACCAAACATATAAATCAAATCCATTCCAATGTATATGACAAAATGTGTGAAATCTGCGCTAAGCTTATCCGAGGAAATGCTAATTTTGAACGACACATGGAAGAGCATGAGGGTATTGTTCAGCCTCAAGTACAATGTACTCAATGTGGTTCATGGTTGAAGGATAAAAATAGTCTTCGAAAGCATATGTATAAACATGACGGTAAAACTTACAACTGCAATATTTGTGGCAAAAATGCACCTACCAAGAGTGCCCTCCAAAGTCATATGAGATACGTTCATCAATTATCGCGCATGTTTCAATGCACATATTGTGATAAATCATTTAAAAAGAGTGTCAACTTAAAAGTAGGATATTTTGAAATAATTATGTAGAATGAAACTAAAATTGTCATTTTTTTTCGATTTTAAAGGAACACATGACAACACACACTGGGGAAGTATTGTATACATGCCCACATTGTCCAAAAACATTCAACTCGAAGGCCAATATGCACTCTCATCGAAAGAAAAAGCATCGGGAGGAATGGGAGGCTAATAGGCGTTATCCTAAAAAAGAAATGAAAAGTGAAGTAACTTAAAGAAAGTCAATCACCTAGTTTGGATGTAATTTTGAAAATTTTCTATTTAACATTGTTACAGATGTGTATGTATTGATTTTATAGTATAAGTAAACAGCCAGATTTAAAAAAAATAGAACAAGCCTTTGAAAATTATTTTATATATTATTTTCGCACATTCAAGAGATTTTGACTACCCTTACAAAGTGAAGAGGATTTAATCGTTCCTAACACCCATTCCATCGTAATCGGATACTTCTACAAATCCCGAAAAAATTTATCATCTAATCCATTCGCTAAGATTTCCCACTATTCTGGATTCTGTGATAACTTTTTTTGGGATTCGTAACAAGATTCCGATTAAGATGGAATTCGTGATAAGGCTGAGTATAAAGCCGATTCACATTGTTCTTAAAAGCTTGTAAATCGAGTAAGGCAAAGTATTCCAAATTTGAGTAGTGCAGGTAAGCTCGATGTTAGGGCCAAGAGTAAACGTTCATAGCGAGACAAGTTTCACGGCCGAATTGTTTAACGGGAGGAATTTGACCGGCTATTTCATTTGAAAACTGTTGAAATATGATAAAATAGCAACCGGCAGGATATGTTACGACAGTGTTTAAGAACTTTTCGTAATAGATGTGCTTCCTATAAGTTTTAGGGTTCTATTCTGAAATCTTTCCTCAAGTTTTGGTTTAATGTATGCCCTATAGGTGGTAACCCGATCTTCAACTTTTTTTCAATTGCTCAAGTATATTTCAATAGTTAAATTTATTACGGTATTCAAAAGTAGTAAGGAGTTCAGGTTTCTTTGAGTATTTATGTATATTTTTTTCGTAAAAAAACCTTTGTACTATGTTCCCGCCAAACCAAAATTTGAGATTTCAGGTGAAAAATGATAGGATTTCAATTAACTGTAGGAAGATTTCATTGATATTTCGTTAAAATCTAGAGTTTTCTTTAAGATTTCGTTAAAATGTCCATAAAATCCTATTCCATCCCATTGAAATATTAAAAGTTTCCAGCCAAAACCTTGTGTTTCGTTTTGATGGAAACATGGTTTTTGGCTAACTAACGGTTTCCTGGTGAAAAAATAAAGGATTTAAAAAGATTTAATGTTAATGTTGACCTTATAGAAGAATTCTGAAGTAGGTACTTTCGAATAAAAGTAATAGGAAATAATTGTATGACTTATTAGAAAGTTGTTTTCTATGTTACGATAAAAGAAGGATCAAATCTTCCAACTTTTTACCATAAAATCTCCAATTAGAACTGTTAAATTGTTTATACTATATTAAACTTGCCACAGAATTATGGTTTAAACGAATTATAAATCTTTTATTTCAAAAATTGATCACAGAACGATAGATTTTAGTGCAACTTTCAAAATCGATATTAATCTCCCTGTTCTGCATTTTGATCGAAACTTATGTCGATTTCCTTTACTCACTAGGGATTTCGATCCCTTGTCAAATTTTTTCTTTTGGTGTGCGTATTTCGTATACATGTAGATCCCTCTTCAAATACGGATTCGAGGGATTTGATCTCTGTCAAAAAAAAATCGATTTTTTTGGTGTAAAGGAACGTGAAATCTCATGTGTAAAGTAAATCGACATTAAATCGACTTTCACTCCCAATCGAAATGAAAACCCTTGTCGCTCACTTCATTCTTATCGCAAACTTCAAAATCAGTTCGAACTGTCAAATTGAAGTTAAACCAATTTTAATTTGGATTTTAAAGCGAGAAACAGATTGGCACAGCAACTTCAACAGCAACTTTGACAACCACATCACTCTTTTTAGAGGACCTTAACCATAAATTCAATGTCGCTTTTAAGGCGAAGATTTTCAGGTTTATCAACATTCGTCTATTTATTTTGACTTTGACAATGGAACAAATCCGTTCTTGTATGACAAAAGGCGCATTAATATAAGAACATTTAGGCCTATTCTACCATGTCTGTTATTCTGCTATAGATTTTCTGTTATGAATCATAAAAGATTTCCACCTTAAAAGATCTTTTATGATTGGTATTCAGAGGTTTGAACTTTTATAAAAGTCAGTTATGTAACTTCAAAAACGAAATCTGTTATGAAATTGAACGAAATCTGCTATCATCATCAACTTTGATTAAGAAAAAGACTATTTTACCTCATATGCTTCAGGGAATACCATGGCAAAATGCTCTACTTATTTGTTTATTTGATATGTGTTTTAATATATTTTCTTTTATTTGTTTCTTTTTAAGAACATTTCGTTAACGAAATCTCTTATGATAAAAGTCACAGAAGTTTTACTTCTATTCTTTTATGATTTTTAACAGATTTTATACCAGATTTTGGCATGCTGAATATCAAAAATTCGATTCGCAAAAGATTTTTTCTGAGTTCAAAAGTTTGACATTTCTTAGCAGATGTTATAACAGATTTTAGCATGCCGAATACAAAAATTATGATTCTTAAAACATTTGTTTATGGCCCAAACTTTTTTATGTGAAATTCATAGCAGAATAAAAGAATCAAAGATCACACCGAATAGGCCTAAATCCTGGATTTAAGTGGATTTACTATAAATCTTCTTTAAGTCTCGAAGATTTACCATACAATTTTATTTCGTTAATTTAGTAGATTAGAAATTAATATTGTTAAGTCTTCATTGGATCAATTGTTTTATAATTTAAAGTAATATACATATATCCATATCGAGCTGAGGTATCTAGGGTATGAATGTTCATCGTTTGGCACAAATGAAACAATTGCACTTTATAAGAAAAAATGAAACACCATCATCTTTTTGATAGGTGCTGTCAAATATAAGTTACATGTTTATTTTTTGAAGCGGTGAAAACACCACATACATTTTAGATTCTTTTGGTTACAACGTAGTATTAAATTCAAACCAAAACCTGCCCAATGTTTTCCACCAGATTTGAGTCATGTTAACCGGAATAACAATCGTTAAATTAATGTTGCCTTCAGTGAGCGTCTTGTTGATTCTCCATTGTTTTTTTTTTATAACTACTGTTCATAATATGGAGCATCGATCGAGTGTAAGGCTCGTATTCACCGAGCGCTCCTAAACGGCTCTTAACTTTACGAGGCTCTTAACTTGAAATTTCTGTGGGGTATTCACCAAGCACTCGCAAGTGTTTTTCGAAGTTCGAAAATGAGAGCCACTCTCTCTTGTTCAGGCATACCCAAACTGTGAAATGTTGTGAAATGTTGGTCTTGACAGCAAATGGATACTCTTCTACTTGGCATTGCTCACATGGTGAATACCGGCCTTAATGTTAATTTTGGCCTGCAAACAACCAAACAACATTATGTATGTACTTCAACAGACAGTAAATGGTAGAAAAATTACATCTTGGCTTAACAGGACATAATTTCTATACGAAGTGAAAACATAACATGAGTTTGTCAATGAAATGAAGGAATGTTACATGAAAATGTGGGAATTGGTGTCAAGACTCCACGTCTTGTGAGAAATTTGTGTCTAGTGAAGTCACAAGTCACGAAACGTCAAAATTTATATCTGCATTTATTTCTTCTACGAAGACAAGAAATAAATAGAAAAAATTATGTCTAAAAATAACAAAAATCGAGACATAAGGGGGCTCCACAAGAAATATTGACTACATGACACATTTCTTGCAATCATTTATTTCAAGTGGAGGCTCAGTGTGACAACGTAGTATTAAATTCAAACCAAAACCTGCCCAATGTTTTCCACCAGATTTGGTTCATATTAACCGGAATAATAATCGTTAAATTAATGTTGCCTTCGGTGACCGTCTTGTTGTTTCTTCATTGTTTTTTTTTATAACTGTTCATAAATTGAGCATGGATCATGCCCAGGCTAAGTGGAGGCAGAACATAACGAGTGTAAGTGTAATAAGGAGTAGAATACAAAACACTCTTTTTCAATCTTATGCTCCTATCTAAATATTATGAATTTTCAGCTCGTGGCAAACCCAACTGACAAGAAATATATCGTTTTCCAAATTATAGCAAGAAATAGTTCTTTTGTTTGTTTTCCAGTCGAGTAAATCGGACATGAGTCAAGTTCTTAAATGTGAATGATGTGAACGAATTTTTTGACCATCTTAATGTTCAATTATTGCAAGTGAAGTGGTGAATTTTTCTTCAGGGGTGGTAGATCAGGGACAGCAAATGACATTTATAAATTGTTATTGTTTTGCAAATAAAATTAAAACATTGAACTTGGGTATAGGATTATATCTTTGATACTTACTTGATTTCATATTCATATTCAAAGATTCTGCCCAAGAAAAAAGAATAATATATTTAATTGCTTTAATTTATTTTACCAAACTTTGATTTGATCATAATGGTGTGCCGTTTGTGTTTAACAAATGTAAATGAAAGTATACAAATATTTAGCGATACAAACATCCAAAAGTGTATATTAAAATTCTTACAATTGGAGGTACAATTTAATCAAATATACAATATTTAAAATTTGTATATTAATTTCATTTTTATTAAATTATTTTCAGCTTACACCAGAAGATCTTATTTCTAAAATAATATGTAATCTTTGTTGGCAGCAATTGGATAATTTTGAAAAGTTCTGTCTTCAAATAGAAGAAGCACAAAAAACTCTTATTAACAAAACAAATGAGGCAGTGGATAAACCTGGCATAAAAAGTCCTCAAAGTAATTAAATTTGATGTGTGAATGTTTTACATATATGTATTTTTGAATTTATAAAACACTCCTAGGTTTAAATCCAGTTAAAGAAGAGGACAAAATAGAAGAATCAAATGGTAAGTTTGTATCCTTAATATTTCCACTTTAAATGATGTTTACACCAGCATGCTCAGAAATAACTAATAAAAAGCCTAAATAGACTTAACCATAACACCAACACCCTTAAAAATATCAGTTGGGTATATGATAACAACAATTCAGCCCGTTCAGACTTCTGAGATATTCGCAATCTCAAAATAATGAACAGAATCATTTAATAATTCTAATTCTAGAAGATCGCGCCATAAAACGACCAACTTTGCTTTATTTACTTTCGTTTACATTGCAAAGCGTGTTACTCCTGGGCTTAACCAACGTAATATGCCCAGCTCGATCTCTATCATAAACTCAGCAAGAGCCATCATAAACGTTGGATAAACTCTTTCTTTTGTCGCCGTCATTTGCTTAAAGAAACGGGACCATAAATTGTACCTTTCTCAAGAAAACTGTAAGGGTTCATACAACTGCACCATAGAGCAAGACAGGGATGATGCGCATCTTGTTAGTCTTTGTTTCTTATTGGAATGAGTTTTTTCTTCAACTTACATACTTACTTAGTCCAAAGAAACAATGGTTAGCAAGAGTCATTTTCTGACCCAGTCAGTGGTGGTATTGGCCTTTTTTTTGATAAAAACACCAACATGAAGAAGAAAATTTTATTTGAAAATTATCTCTATGTTAATTTTCGTAAGTTCAAAGCCCTCAATTTCGGTAGAATTAAACATAATCCGGCTGGGCTTCGGTCTCAAACAAGAGATGAGCTAGCTCAGTCTTTAGCTTGCTTCATCTAGTTTTGCCTACCGAGTTGGTTAAAACCCCTTTTCTTTTGTTTGTTACTTTAAGAAATCTCCATGAGTATGAAACAAAAAAATCAATTTAATGATTTATATGTATTTTAACATCTATCAGGAATCAGAATTGATTATACAAAATCAAATTCTAGGGTGTTCTAGCGACAACGATGATATACAATATTGCATGGATGAAGATATTGTCGAAGTTCAATTGCACAACGAACAAGAACAAGGATCAAAAATTGCCAGAACTAATTCCTCCGAAGCAAATAAATCTACTCCAACAAGAAAGATTACCCGACGATCAACTTTAAATAAAACTGATATTAATAATTTGTCAGATACAAAAGGAAAGCGAAATCAAAAAGTTGAATCGGATCGAAAAACACAAAATGAAGATAAAGAAGACAAAGAGAAAGGCATCAAATATTCTAGCGCTGACTCCTCAAATGCAAAGAAAAAAACTATTCGACCCATAAAAAGTAAACAAGTTAATGTGAAGGAAAAAGCACACAGGTCGGAAAAATTCTTAAAGGCTATGCAAACTTCTAAAGAATTTGATGAAATCATTCGAAAACATACGAATTTATCATGCGATATCTGCTCCATTCAACTTTCTGACTTTGCCGAATTGAAACTTCATTTTAGACTTGTTCACAAATGCAGAGGGTATGCGGTTTGTTGTAATAAGCGTCTGAACAAACGCGGTCTATTTGTGGATCATATTAACGTACACAACAATCCTGAGTATTTTAAGTAATTTTACAAAAAAAAAACTATTTTCTTTATGTTTTAATAATATGTTTTCTAATTAACTTCAGGTGTACAGAGTGTGGAAAGGTTTTGTCAGATAGAATTTGTCTTCACAAACACGTTATATCTTTCCATCAAACTGAAGAACTAAAAACATTTCAGTGTGACTACTGCCCTAAGAAATTTGCTAAACAATATCTGCTGGATCAGCATAGTGTAAAACACGTTCCACAAAATGAATTCACTTTCATTTGTAACGAATGTGAAAAGGGGTAAGAAAATGCTACCGAAAAGAATTTTTGCAGCAAGTTGTTTTATTTTTCGTCTTAGATTCCCAACAAACTCAACTCTGAAAGCGCATTTGAAACAAGTTCATTCAACATTGTACGATAGAATGTGTGAAATCTGTGCGAAATTAATTCGAGGTAAAGCTGCTTTTAAGCGACATGTGGAGGAGCATGAGGGCATTGTTCATCCGCAACTTCAATGCACAGAATGTGGTGCTTGGCTGAAGGATAAAAGAAATCTTCGAAAGCACATTGTGACACAACACTCAAATGATGATAAAAATTATTCCTGTGATGTCTGCGGAAAAAAAGCACCATCGAAAGGTGCTCTTCAAAGTCACATGAGATATGTTCATCAATTAACTCGAATATTTAAATGCACATTTTGTGATAAGTCATTTAAAAAAGCGGATCATTTGAAGGTTTTTATTTTTGTCATTTTGGAAAATATTAATTTCAGTATTCTTTTTTATTTTTAAGGAACACATGGCTACTCATACTGGAGAAGTACTTTATACATGCCCGCATTGCCCAACAACATTTAATTCCAGGTGTAATATGTATGCTCATCGAAAAAAGAAGCATCGAGAAGAATGGGAGGCAAATAGGGCGTTATCCAAAAAAGAACAGAATAAGATACAAACTAAAATCCAAGAGGCTTAGGCGCATTTTACTTACATACATATAGTATATAATAAACTTAATTTAAAACTAGTGTTTCTTATTTTGAATCTAAAATGATAAGCTATGGTTAAATATTCGAAGGCTTATATTGAGATTTTTGGTATAATATTTAGACCTATTCTGGCACATCTGTTATTCTGCTATAGATTTTCTGTTATTAATCAAAAAAGGTTTTCAACTTAAAAGATCTTTTATGATTGGTATTCAGAGGTCAGAACTTTTATAAAAGTCTGCTATGCAACTTCAAAAACGAAATCTGTGATTAAGTAAAATATTTCACCTGTAATAAAGATAAATTAAATATCTATTTTACTTGATATACGTGTCACAGAAGTTTGTCTTTTATTCTTTTATGATTTATAACAGATTATAAAATTATGAGATTCGTACAAGATTTTTTCGGAGCTCATACGTTTGATAACAGATTTCAGCATGCCGAATACCAAAATTATAATTCATGAAAGATTTGTCGATAGCTCAAACTTTTGTATTGAAATTCATAGCAGAATAGGAGAATAAAATATCACGCCGAATGAAATTGTATTCAGAAGATGTCCACATTTTATCCCATTTCAGAAATTGTGATTTTATTTTATTTTTTTAAATATTTTATAATATGGTTTATAGCATTTGTCATACCCACGTTCGAGTTTTCAAATTTCATTTTTTAAACATTACAATTGTCTCAATGAATTTGAATTTTAGCATTCCACGTCTTCGACTTAAATTTGTGCTTGTTTTCACCTTCATCAGTTAAGATTTCATGCAATTTACTACGTTTATATGCAGTATCGAAAGATCGAGTTGGATTAGGGTCGGATTTTCGACCAAGGTTTTTCGTCATTTGAGTTGAGAGCTCGATTTGGAGTTGAGTTGAAATGGTGTTGAGCGATTCTGAAACATTTTGTTAAGCCAACTCCTCGACCCAGGTTTTTCGTCACATATTTCGACTCGACACCTCTGAGCGAGTGAGATCGAGTCGAACGAAGCTCATTTTTACTACGTTTATATGCAGTATCGAAAGATCGAGTTGGATTAGGGTCGGATTTTCGACCCAGGTTTTTCGTCATTTGAGTTGAGAGCTCGATTTGGAGTTGAGTTGAAATGGTGTTGAGCGATTCTGATACATTTTGTTAAGCCAACTCCTCGACCCAGGTTTTTCGTCTCATATTTCGACTCGACACCGCTGAGCGAGTGAGATCGAGTCCAACGAAGCTCATTTCAACTCGATACCCGTTTACAAAGGGTCGAAGCGAGCTTCAAGCTCGCTTCAATACCTCATATAAACGTAGTATTTAACTCAATACCCGTTAACAAAGGGTCGAAGCGAGCTTCAAGCTCGCTTCAATACCTCATATAAACATAGTAATTATTTGCACACTGAACGCAGAAACACAATTTTCCGCAATCATTACGCGTTTTTCTTTTATAACTCTGAACCGAGCTTGATATCGGTTTTGATTTGTTTGTTTTTTTTTTTCGCCGTCTATCCTACGAAAAAAGTGAATTTAGCTGCGCTCCATCTGCTCGGTTATTTTATTCTGAGCTTGATAGTTAGCTCTGATTGAAAAATGAAACACAATTTGAGCCTTCTGATGTAAATAAGTAAATTTTGTAGTGTAACAGCTTGAAGAGAACCAGGACCTAGTGTATTACAACAGGAATGGAGAAATCTGCCGATTCTGAAAGGCTAATGAGCAGCACTTTTCATGACAATAGATACTCTTAGAGGATTTATTAATTTCTTTCAAGAGGCAGTACATCCCTGAAAAACTTTAATAGCATGTGTCTGAATTAAAAAGGAAACACAGATCTTCTTTGACAGATCAGTTCCCTGCTCTCAGCTTTAAAAGAAAAACGCATATAATGGTGAAATAAAGATGGACAAAATAAAAATTCGCTCATTTATATAGATTAATTTCAATTCAAAGAGAATTTTGGGATTTTGGAGGGAAATGAAGCACTAATCGGTATGGGATAGTGTTCTGTCCATTGCATTTGAAAGCACATATACTCATGTACATATCCTTGTTAAAAACTTGTAGGGAAATATCGTAAATTTGAATATTTAAATATTAAAACGTTCAATTTAAAAATACAATGTTTTTTCAGTGAGAATTTCTTTTTATTTTTACTCTTTGTCAATCAATACTATAATTTAAATTTTAGTTTTGTTGCTTTTGGCATTCAAATTCAGTAATATTTTGTCAAGCTTCTTAAAAACTCAGCTTTTTGCGCTGAGGTTGCTACTTCGTCTCTGAATCCATCATGGCGAATTCTTTTTCTAGCAAAAGTTAACTAAAGTTAGTGTCAAAAAAAAGCTTCAATGTTAAGATACAAAATAATAACTTGAGTCTCTTTGCATTTAATAACGATCAAATTTTAAAATATGGTTTACCTTTCAATGAAAATTAGTTCAGACAAAATTTGAAAGCGTTTAGAGTGAATAATGAAATGAAATTTATGGTTGAATTACTTATTATTTTATTCACAATCAAAAACTAAGCGTTCACATTGAAAGACCCTTTATTAAGATGTTTTTTCAACACACACGTGTAAAGGAAACTAGGGTTAAAACAACTCAAAATTCTTGGAAACATCACTTGATAATTTAAAGCCGACATAATTTCAATTTTTTCATTAAAAAAAATAAGTTTAAGAAGAGGAAACAAAACTCATAGCAAATAAACATCAACTTGATTTCAGGACTAACAATCCGATCATCAAACTCCTTTTTGTGGTTCTATTAATGCCTGTTATACTCATTTTAAATTGACTGCTGTCAATTAGGAGTGAACAATTCATAAGCATAAGAGACCAATGTCCTATATATTGTACTACTCTGTAACAACAGGAAGGAAGTTGTATCATCGTTGTGAATAAATAGATATTTTGCAACGATACAAAAAATTCTATGAATTTCAATTCTTTTATGCGCGAAACAGATTAAACCAGCAACAGCACCAGCATCGTCAACAGCAAACAGCACGCTGACCAGCAAAAATTTCTCAAACACATTGCCACCAGCAACGTCATTTCATCTGCTTGACATTTCATATGGAAAAAAAGCTTTTCATTGTGGTGCCACTGAATATTGCAGTGGGAAAGTTGACAACACCGCACCAGCAACAGCTAATTTAGGACTTTGGCCTAACGACGCTGTTGGCGTTGCTGTTGCTGTTCTAATGTGTGTTGAACAATTGAAATACATTGGCTCTAAATTAATGGCGGCCGCTGTTGCTGTTGACGGTGCTGTTGCTGGTTCAATCTGTTCCGCGCTTTAGGCAACTTGAAATTTTCTTAGATGTTAGCAAACCCTTAGCTCCTAAGATTTCACCAATCTAAATGTTTATTAAAAATTGGTGAGTTTTGCTTTGATGGGAGGTACAGGTCGAAATAAGTTTTCATTATTCATTTCCATTTTTTCAGATTTTAGAAATCAAAATCAAGACCACGGATGGAAATTTAATTGTTATTGTTTTATTATTAATTGTTTATGTTTTTATCGTCTCCTTTTCATTAATTTAAAGTGTTCAAAATGGTTTGTAGATTGTGTTTAACTAAAGACCATGAAGAAAGTATTGTAATATTTAGTGAAGAAAAAATCCAGAAGTATATTACAAAATTCCTGCAATTGGAGGTACCTAATACGAATATGAAGTATATGCCTTAAAAGTTTATTTTCATTTTAATTTACTCCAGCTATCACCAGATGATCCAGTTTCCAAAGTAATATGTCCTAATTGTTGGCAGCAATTGGATAGTTTTCAAAAGTTCTGCCTTCAAATAGAGGAAGCCCAAAAATCACTTCAATCACTAGCAGACGACTCAATTCCAGAAACTCGAAAAGATTTTGTTAAAGGTATGTGAAGAATGTCCTTATTTTAATATTTCAAATAATTCTTCAAAACTCACATTCAGAATTAAGTCCTGTTAAAGAAGAAGATCCAGCGGAAGAATCTAATGGTAAGTTTATTTTTTTGTATATCTTTTAAGCCTCTTCCAAAGAATTTTAAGTGCGTATTCAATATTCTACACAAAGCAAACACATTGAGCGTTCTTTTTGAGAAACAAAAAAAAACAAACAAAACCAATAACATCTCACAAGCAGTAAAATAGAAAGTGCTTAGATTTTAAATATTATGACGTATGCAGGTAGCTTAAGTCCGGACATTGCAGGTTGGTTTTTGGACGTAAAACAAAATAGTATCCTCGCGATCGAAACTCGTGAGAAAAGTCTCGAGATGTTTTATGTTTATTCATTTGAAAACTTATTTCTTCATCGTAGCTGTCAATCGTTTAAAAAACAAGAGCCGTATTCAGTCCCGCGCTCCAGAAAACAAACTAATGTGAATCGCGTTAATTTCCTATAAAGATCATTTTGAATGACACTAAGGTTGCTTGCCCTCCTGAATATATGAGTGGTCTCGTACTCAAATCTTAAACCATTCAATTGATCAGTTAATTCATAAAAGTTTATAACGTGCCATAAATTGTAGCACAGTTTTTTCGGCAATAGCGAGGAAAATCTAATTATTCATTTTCTTGTTTTGTGAGCACTCACAATCAATCAGATTTAATCGAAAAATGTTTTAATTTAACGAAATGAATTTTAACTTATTTCAGATTCATTTGAGTAAATTATTCATTTATTGTGTCAATCATGAGTTCTCCAAAAATGTTTTCAATTTCTACGAAGCCAGGAGAATTTGCAATATTTGTTGTTGTTTTTTCTTTTCAAATAGATTCTAATATTTTAGAAGTTTGGATCCTTGCTTGAAATTAAATTTTATCAATATTCTCTAAACATAATGTACATAAATAGTTCAATTTGGTTACAAGCATATTGTTGCAGAATTTTGGTTCAGAATTTGGGGAATTCAAAACGCACAAAAACAGAAAATTTAGTTAAATTTAAAATATCGAAATTAACGTGTGCTGTTATTACTAGTCAAGTCTTAGATGTTGGTAGGAAATAGAAAAATGAGACAAAAAAGAAAGAATATAAAGAATCACACATTTATATTGAGAGGGGATGGCAATGCGACCTGAAGCGTCCAACCACACAGAACATATAATTTGAATTTTATATTCCATTGCCCTTGAAAGGCAAATGATGGAAAATTATCACAAATTATACAGGGTGCGTTTACTGTTCCAGGTCGATGTTTTTTTATTTTATATTGAAATAACTTTTAAATAAAATACAATTTTATAATTTGACATTTTGAATGGAATATGATTACGGTCTAGTCGGCGACAAACCCAAAAATAAATCATTAAATCTGCCAAACTTTTGCAGTGGGTATCTCCATAGATAGCCAGGTGGCAATCAGAGTTATTTCGTTAATTGTCACGAAGTTAAAACAGGTGAAACAATTTCAGTCACCCTTCGATGGGTCCCGGAACGCCGTGTCATTTATGGAAATAAAATGGCTGACGAACTGGCTCAAAACGGTTTTATCACTTGAACCGAGCCAAATTGTACCCTGGGTACTTATACCACTGGAGCAAGAAAAATATAGAATTCACCAAAGTTTCCTTGAAATCGCAAATGACAGATGGTGGACAATTGACACCTGTCGTGTTTCAAGGAATTTTGGCCAGATATTTAAAAAGAAAAAAAGTATCTACTGAAGCAATGCTGTCGGAGAGCATTTTTTCTTTAACTTTAACTTCACTAGAAAATCAGAATGGTTCACAGGGGCACTACCTAATTAAATTTTAAATTTATTAAATTTAAATTTGGTGGTGCAAAAGATCGGAGTGAACCAGGACCTAGTGACTTACAACTCCGAACCATTCCTGTGTGCGTGTAACCAGGAACGGAGGGGACCTACAATTTTCTGCCGATTCCGAACGGCTAATGAGCAGCACTTTCCATGACAAAAGATACTCTTGAAGAATTTGTCAATTTCTCGCAAGAGGCAGTACACCCCTGAAAAAAACTTTCTTGCAGCGGCTGAGAATCGAACTCGAGACCTTGCGCATGACAGTCCAACGCAATAACCATTATGCCAAGGTGTACTACACCCCATACCTAATACTTCAACTAAATCCTTCCTCTTACCCATCTTTTCCCTACATTACCTACCCAATGGAGACCACAATCAATCCATTGAGATATGAGGGAGGTTATACGGCTTGCCGCATCATCACCTAAACTAACCTAACCTAAGCATTCGAGGTTGTGGTTGCTTTGTTGATTTACACCCTGGGGTCTTGGTACGCGATTAAAACAAAAAAAAAAACTCGTTATTTTCGGAGTCTCAAGCACTGGTGTGCTTTTTAAATACCGTGTGCTCGTAGATTTTATTTTTAAGAAAGAATAGAAGAGTTTATGGTACATATATTTAAAATATAGTAAAAGGGCGCGTTCCACGAAAAACCATTCTCTCATAAACGAATCCAAAACTATTTAACTAAGTAAAACAAAAATGTTTACATTTTTCAAACTCAAAGACGGAAATGATAGCGGATAATTGTATGCAATAAATACCAATCCACGCTTTCTGGAATAGATCTACATCGCAATAAAAACCCCAAAAATCCTGACTCAATAGATAGTAGATCATATTTAAACGACTTTTTTCATCAAATAAATGTAAGAAAAAAATTGTAGAAAGGTTTTATCTGATAACATTGCCTACACTTACACAGATTCTTTCATTTCTTCTTAAAAAAAAAACTAAAAAGTTTTCAAGACAAAACATAGCCGACATATAATTGACACTGATGCTTGACACTTGATTCTCATAATATGCATTGCCTTAAACACCAAATACATATAATCCAAATACGCTGCAAAGCATTGTCTTGCCTCTACGTCAGGGTAATAAAAGATACACATGACCATATCCGCCTTGCAGTCGATGAATAACCAAAAAGTATCATATTGCCCTGATGGCACGAACGGCATAAGTATAACAAGTGCATAGTACTATATTAACGGGTTGATGGTGTACGATTAGCGGTCATTTGTTTAGACTGACAAAATTTGTCAACTAAACATTATATTTGAACGAACTATACTTCTTGGGATAGTTGGTCGTTCACCCTCAGCCCCAATTATGCTAACTTTGGATATCTATTGTCTTTGCCAGTGGGGTCGGAAATCAAAGTATGGTTGGATATTTAACGATTTATATTTTGAGCTTCATATGATAAAACCTTATAAGTTGAAGGTATTGTTCTGCATCAAGTACATATAGTGCGTAATTGAAACAAAACACAGTCTTCGAAAAAAATACAACATTGATTAATATTTTTAAATATAATGTTAACATTTTCTCAAAGGAACCGTAACATTGCTCAATGATTGTAACCATATTTTAGGCTACTCAAATTCTTAGTCAATTTTTTTTGATATGATAACAGTTTAAGGAAATAAGTCCCCCTATCTTGCCTTTCTATTCTTATCAAAATTTCTTTCTTAAAATTCAGTTTAAAAAAAATAGATTGATCATACAAAATTAAATTTTAGAGGATGCGTGCGATAACGACAATACACTGTCCTTTATGGATGAAGACAATTTTAAAGAGGAACTCAACTCCGACGAAGAAAATAAGGCACCAAAACCTGTAGCCTCTAATTCCAATTCATCCGATACAAAAGAATCTATTCCAACACGAAGGTTAAGAGAAAAAAGGAAAATAACTGCAAAGGAAACAAATGAAAAGTCTGCAACGACTGAAGAAGAGGAAGAAGGAGAAGACGAAAAAGAAGAACAGCCTAAAAAGAAAAGAGTGGTTCCAAATGCAAAGAGAAAATCTGACCAAGCCAAAAAGGATGAACAAAATAACCCAGAGCTAAACAAAACTGGCAGGACAAAAAAGCTTTCGAGAGCTATGCTGCTCTCCAGGGAGCAGGATGCAATCATCAAGAAGTATATGAAACTAACTTGCGATATTTGCTCGATTGACCTTGCTGATTTCAATGATTTGCAAAATCATTTTCGCTTCATTCACAACCGTACAGGATATGCTGTATGTTGTAAAAAAAAGCTTAAAAATCGTGGACTAACTGTAGATCATATCAACGCGCATAACAACCCTGACTATTTTAAGTAATTTATACAACTATCTTAGCAACTGTACTTTCCATTAATACGTTTTTTTGTTTACTTAAGATGCGCAGAATGTGGTAAAGTTATGTCGGATAGATTTTGCATGCAAAGACACATGCTTACGTTTCATCCAACCGACGAATTGAAAACATTTCAATGTTCTTATTGCCCTGAAAAACTGGCCTCCCAATATCTACTAGATCTACATAGTATAAAACATGTTCCAGAGGATAAGTGCACTTTCATTTGTAAGGAATGTGGAAAGGGGTAAGACAATGTTGGCAAGAAGCTTTTGGAACAATATGTTTGATGTTTCCTTTCAGATTCCCAACAAATTCAACTCTGAATAGTCATATAAAACGGAAACATTCGACAGCATACGACAGAATGTGCGAAATCTGCGCCAAACTGTTTCGGCATAAATCAGCTTTTGAGCGTCACATGGAAGAGCATAATGGTATTGTTCATCCACAAGTACAATGCACGGAATGTGGTTCATGGTTGAAAGACATACAGAGCCTTCGAAAACACATGAATAATAAACATGATGAAAAAACACATATCTGTAATATTTGTGGCAAAAATTCAACCTCCAAGAGTGCTCTTCAAAGCCACATTAAATATATGCACGAGATAACGCCTATATTTAAATGCTCATTTTGTGAAAAATCATTTAAAAAGGCTATTAAACTGAAGGTATGACAAAATACAAATGTTTTAATATTGAATGGAAACAAAAATTTGAGTATTTTTTTCAAGGAACACGTGGCAACTCACACTGGAGAAGTTCTCTACACATGCCCGCATTGTCCAACAAAGTTTAATGCTAAGTCCAATATGCATTCGCATCGTAAGAAAATGCATCGTGAAGAATGGGAGGCAAATCGGCGTTGTTCTAAAAAGGAACCAAAATTAGAAACAATGTGAATATTTTAGAAATTGTGTTTTAATTATAGAAGAATTTTATATATTAGAAATAAACATCATAAATATTATGGTATTGGAAATAAAAACAAAAACATTCGAAAAAGTCTGTTACTGATGGATGGATGGGCTCTAATCGAAGCCAATTATTGCGAGAAGGAATAATATATTTTTAATCAATATATCTTGTTATGAATTACATGACTGGTTTGTATTACCTATGACTGAAGCCGACAGTTTACTCAATTTGTTTTCTATTTCGATTCCGATTTAAAAAACACGCTATATGACTTCTGAATAGGAACAAAATGTTTGCAATGCAACTTTCGAATAAGTATGTATTCCAAAAATTTACTTCTGTTTACGTAGAGTTGAATTAACTAGAATTTTGAATTGAACTAAAATACAACTTTCACTAAATAGTCTGCTAAATAAGTTTCAATGGCCAAATTCCTAAACGCAAGATTTGCAAAGCAAAACACTTGCAAAGCAGATATAGAAAATCAGAATACGCATATGTAAGAGAATTGCGCAAGAAATGTTTGACATTTGCACAAATGCCTCTGCATTTGCGCAAGAAAGTAGCATCGATTGCATTTTGGGACACTCTGCTTAGCAGAGATTTTTGTATTTGCATTTTGGAACTGTTTGCTTAGCAGAATTTGCGCAAGATATGCGTTTAGGAATTTGCCCAATGTTTTGTTTTTTTTTTAAATTTAATTTAATGTGGATTAAAATATTCTAGAATAACTTTGATGACCTCGGGAATGCGGCCCAGACTTGCGGAATCAAACTTTCCAATCTAAAAATAAAAAAAGAAAAAAACTATCTAAATTTGAGGTTTTTGTAACATCAGTTTTTCTTTTTATGGCATCTGAAAGTATTACCCTTCAAAAATGCTAACTATTTGGAGTTGAATGAATCTTTTGAATAAGATCGACAGCTTCCTTATTAATGTCTGTATTTTATTATGTTGCATTCTTGTATCTCTAACATTTGTAGAAAATCCAGATCTTTTCTTCTTAGAGTCTTAAAGTCTTCCTCTTGATCAATTGATATGTTTAATCAGGTTATAAATTAAAACAAATAAAGTTAGCTCACTATAAAAATATACACATTATATGCATAAATAGAATTTTATTATAAAAAAACGGATACAAATTAAAATTCTAGAAGATGCTTACGATAGCGTTGATATACTACACTGTCTCGATGAAGAAATACTTAACGTTGCATTGATAATTGAAGAAGAAAAAAATGAATCACTGCCGACAACAACAGACTCATCTGAAACCAACAAACCTATTTCAACGCGAAGAGTTACCCGAGGTTCAGCTTTGAAGAACTCAGATCACACCAGCCCTCCAGAAGTATTCAAAGAAAAAAGAAAGAAATCGAAAAAGAAAGCAATTGAAGAGAATGAGTCTTCTGAAGCCGAAGTAGAAAGTCCTTATGATTCAAGTATTGAGCAAAATGCTAAAGGAAGACCCAGTCGATCCAAGAAAGTTAAAAAACAAAGCAAAGAAGAGGATAAGGAAAGCAGATCGGAAAAGTTCTTGAAAAATATGAAAACTACAAAAGAAAACGATGCATTCATTCAGAAGCATATGAAACTATCGTGCGATATTTGTTCCATACATTTTCCCGACTTTACGAAATTGAAACATCATTTTCGTGTAGTTCATCAACGCCGGGGATATGTTGTATGTTGCAATAGACAACTGAAAAAACGTGGCCTAATCGTTGATCATATTTATGTGCACAACGATCCTGAGTATTTCAAGTAATTTATTTAACTATTTTAGCAATTAAATTTTTAAAACTATTTCTCTCTCTCTTAAGATGCACGGAGTGTGGTAAAGTTTTGTCTGATAGATCTTGCCTGCAAAGACACAATATTCTCTTCCATCAAGCCGAAGAACTAAAAACGTTTAAATGCACTCATTGCCCTAAAAAATTCCCCACACAAAAATTGCTCGATCTGCATATTGTTCATCACAATGAATGCACTTTCATGTGTAGCGAATGTGGAAAAGGGTAAGACAAAAACTTTGATAAAAAGATGTTGAAAAGAAAACAAAAATTTAGATGTTTCCTTTTAGATTCCCAACAAAATCAACTATGAATGTCCATTTTAAACGAATCCACTCGACATTGTGTGACAGAATGTGTGAAATCTGCGCTAAACTTATTAAAGGCAAAACAGCTTTTGAGCGTCACATGGAAGAGCATGAAGGTATAGTGCAGCCGAGAGTGCAATGCAAGGAATGTGGTTCATGGTTGAAAGATAAGAACAGTCTTCGAAAGCATATGTACAGCAAACATGATGGTAAAACACACAACTGCAAAATTTGTGGCAAAAATACACCGTCATATAGTGCTCTGTATAGTCACATGAAATATATGCATGAATTGTCGGCAATGTTTCATTGCACATTTTGTGACAAGTCATTTAAAAAGGCTATTAAACTGAAGGTATGACAATTTGAATTGTATGGTTTTTTTTTCAAATGAATGGAAAGAAATTTGATTTTTTTTTCTTCAAGGAACATGTTGCAACACACACTGGAGGATTTCTCTACACATGCCCACATTGTCCAACAACGTTTAATGCAAAAACCAATATGCATTCTCACCGAAAAAAAATGCATCCCGAGGAATGGGAGGCAAATAGGCGTTATGCCAAAAAAGCGCCAACTGACGAAGCAAGCTCAAACACAAAAATGGATGTTTCGAAGTGAAAAGCTCTAAAGATCAAGATTTTTATTTTAAGATTGATAATATTAATACACCCATGTTCTGTATTCCGAGTGAAAGTGAATTGAAAACGAATTTCAATTTCACTTAAAATGAAAAGGCATGTTCTACATTCCGAGTGAATTCAATTCACTCCGAATTTATTTGTGAAATGTCCAAATCAGCTGAAAGACAATTTGCATCATTTATTAAAACATTGTTTCTTGTGCATAATGAAAATAGATTCACTATTTATTATTAATAAGTGGTAGAAGGGACGAAAATCAATGATAGAGAGTTTGTGGAAAAGTTTTACGTAGTAAAGCCATAATTTTAGATCTTCCAGAAGCAGCGTAAGTAAAAAATGGGGAATGAATTAACATGGTCATATTTGAATTGTTTGTAGTTTCAAAAGAAGCTTCAGACTAAGCGAAGAGACATTTGTTTACATTTTTGAAATAAATCTCCTAATAAAATCGACTTTAATTCCCTTAACACAAAATTTCTTCCTTCTTATTTCATAAATTGCAACACAACTTTTTCTTGTCGGGAGCTCTTTTGTATTTTCTTGTAAACAACAATTTACCAATCAATCAAATCAAAATCAATCAATCAAAATTTCAAATCTTTATTTACACGTTTATCAATTTCACCAAATAAAACTAAGTGAATTGAATTCACCTTAAAACGTTATGTATTCGAAATGTAGAACACGAATTTTCATCTCCGAAAACTCAATTCACAAACTTCATTTCGGGTGGAATTCAGAACACCAACATTTCACATTCGGAATGAACAAATCACAAAAGTCATTTTATGCGGAATGCAGAACATCAAAATTCACTTTTGTTGCTCGAATTCACAATAAGTGAAATGCAGAACATGGGTGATAGTGTGACTTTCCATTGGGCACAATGAAATTAGTTATTCTAGCAAAATGTTGATTGCAATCAACAAATGCTTTGTCAACAAAAAAAAAAACATTATTCTAACAATAAAAAAAGATAAAATTGTAAAACACAAGAAAAGTTTTTTCCAAGGAATACAAACTAATCCTGCCTATCTATATTTCTTAGTTTTATAATAAAGCCTTATAATCTTGCTCGAAAAACATGATTTAAATACGCTTTTTGTTAAAAGTTAAACTGGACGAAAGGAGACTCATTGACAATATCATAACGTTATAAGTCGACTGAAAAGGTAATTCTATAGGCCGTAAAGGCAGTTTTTCCTGATATTGTTATTAAGTTCGTTGACTGATTTGTTACTTTCGTATCCTAGAATTGATATACAACCTATTACTTTAAGTAATGCAAGCTTTAGTTCCAGAGGTACTGCACTTTTGTTGGCTTATTCCGATCAAATGAAACAGAAGGTGGTTTACAAAGTGAAACTTGGTCCGGTCTTTGGCAGATTCTTGCGAGTTGTTGTTTTTATTTTAAGAATGAATTAATCACTCAGCTCAAAAACACTGTGCTTTATAAATCAATATCTCTCTGCATTTTCACAATTTATTAAGAAAATAAATGAACAATTATTATTTTCATTCTGTTCTGTAGCAACTGTTGTTTGTCTCTTTAATTTTGTTCTTTAGAATATTCCAGTCGTTATTTTCATCAGGTTATAGGCCCAGATCCCGCAAAGATTTTGAATAGAAATTTTATTTAATTATTGTTCTGAAACAAAACCGAATATGGCTTCAAATTCTGTTTCGGTAGAAAAGCTGAAGGGACGAGAAAATTTCGATGTCTGGAAAATTGCTGCCAAATCGTATTTGGTAATTAAAGGATTGTGGATTTGCTTCGAGAAAGAACTAGAAGCTACAGCTACAGCAGCAGAACAAGCCATTGACCTGAAGGCGAAGTCTGAATTAATTTTGTTGCTTGAAACACAAAATTATTCTTACATTGCGGACTCTTCCTCGGCTAAAAGTGCATGGGATAGCCTTACGAATGCGTTTGAAGATACTGGTCTGTGTAGGAAGGTGGATTTGCTGAAACAACTTGTGCAATTTAAGCTGAACGAGTGTGAATCCATGGAGGACTACGTGAACAAGATGGTAATGACGTCAATTGAGGTAAGAAAAGCAGGTCTGAAGATAGATGACGAAATTGTGGCTTCACTGATGTTGGCAGGATTGCCGGAAGATTTCAAAGCATTAGTTATGGCTGTTGAAAATTCATCAAAGGTGTTAACTAGTGATGCCGTGAAAACTCTTTTACTTCAACAAGTAAAATACAATTCGAAATCTGAAAGCGCTATGTTTATTAAACAGAAGTTCAAGCCTCAAAAATATAAGCCACAACCAAAATTTAAGTGTCACAGCTGTGGGGAAATTGGACATTTCGCAAGACAATGCCCAAATAAAAAAAAAAGATAAGCAACAAATCAAATGAAATTGCTATGTTTTCATCTTTTTTAGCAAAAAGTGAAGTTCCAGAAGGTGCATGGTATGTAGATTCGGGAGCATCAGCACATATGACGATGTGCAAGTCATTCCTGAAGAATCTTAGATCACCAACGTACAAGGAGATTGTTGTTGCTAATAATGCGAAGTTGCCGGTCGAATGCATAAGTGATGTTAGTTTAACTCTTCTAAATGGTAAAAAAGAAACAAGTGCTACTGTATACGATGTGCAATATGTTCCAAACTTATGCGCAAATTTAATTTCCGTCAGCCAATTAGTTAAAAATGGCAAAACTGTACGTTTTGAAAAAGAATGCTGCAAAATTTTGAACAATCGCAAGGAAGTTATAGCATCGGCATCCCTGATGAACGATATGTTTAAATTGCATCATGCCCAAACCATCGCTTTTGAATTATTCTGTCGCTTTGCAAACACAGAATGAAACAAATCTATGGCATCGTCGAATGGCACACATCTGTGAAGACAATTTAATGAAACTGAAGACAGCAGTTACCGGTGTATCTTTTGGTGGAAAGATGGATGAAAAATGTGTTGTATGCGTTAAGGGGAAGCAAACAAGAGAACCCTTCAAGTCAACTGGAACCCGTGCGAAAGCTGTTTTAGAATTAATCCATTTCGACGTTTGTGGTCCATTGCCGGTGAAGTCATGTTCAGGATATAGATTTTTTGTAACATTTGTGGATGACTTTAGTCGAAAATTATTTATCTATCCTCTGAAGCAAAAGTCTGAAGTTTTCGAGACATTTTTAACATTCAAGGCTCTTGTTGAAAATCAATCTGGAAAGAAGATACAAATTTTACGAACGGACAACGGCACGGAATACTGCAATTCAAGATTTCAACGATTTCTAACCGGATGTGGTATTCAACACCAAAAGTCAGCCCCGTATACCCCTCAACAGAATGGAGTTGCTGAAAGGATCAAATCAATCGGAATATTATTGAACGAGTGCGTTGCATGTTGTTTGATGCCAATCTTGGCAAACGATTTTGGGCTGAAGCAGCATCAACGGCAGCATACATTTTGAACCGAATCCCTTGTAGAGGTGAAAAATCAAGGACCCCTGAAGAATTGTGGTCGAAAATAAAACCGGACTTGAAAATGTTACGAGTGTTTGGTTGCAAGGCGATGGTGCATATTCCATGTGAAAAACGTCAGAAGCTCGATGCAAAGTCTGCTGAATGTATTCTGTTTGGATATAGTACTGAATCAAAGGCTTATCGTCTGTACAATATGGTAACTCAAAAGGTCATTGTCAGTCGCGATGTTATCTTCTTTGAAAATTCCCGAAGCGAAAAGGTAATTGATGGTAACCAAAATTTAACTAGTCCTTTTGTTTCATATTTTGAAGAACCAATTGAACCAAATGTCAATTCTGGGGGAATCATTAATCAAGAATTAAACATTGTGTCTGAAGATTTGAATGCTTTAGCTGAACCTGAAAACGAAAACAACGACAGCAGTTCTTATGAAACGGATCAAGGTGATGTAAGTAGTTCAACAGATTTTCAAGAACAAGTTGAGACCGAAGATACAACAGGCAACGGCAATGATGTTGAAGCTGCAACGGATCTCACCGAAAGAGAAGCTGTCACTGTTCGTAAATCTAAACGAGTTCCAAAACCAAATCCAAAATACTCGTATCAGGCGAGTTATAATGTCAAGTTTGAAAATAATGACCCGGAAACAATTGAAGATGCAATGTCACGACTTGATGCGCCTATGTGGCAAAAAGCAATGGAGGCCGAGTTTGAATCTCTCATTTTATATCAAACATGGGATTTGGTAGAACTACCCAAAGACATACATCCTATTAAATCCAAATGGATCTTTAAAACGAAGCGAGATGTAAATGGTGAAGTTTTGAAGTATAAGGCCCGATTGGTAGTAAAAGGTTGTTCTCAAAAACAAGGCATCGACTACCAAGAAACTTTTTCACCAGTAGCTAGATACTCGTCGATTCGTTTTTTGATTGCGATTGCATGCAAATTCGATCTCAACATTTGTCAGATGGATGCTGTTACTGCGTTTCTGAATGGGGAAATAAAAGAAACAATTTTTATGATACAACGAGCAAGTTTCAGTAAGATTAAGATTAAGAATTTTATTTTTCAATTTGTTTTATATACAATTTGACTTAAAACTAACTTATTACTAAATTAAATCATGTTGGCTCAACAATAGGGGCCCAACGTTCTTCATTTGGCTTTACATAATGCTTTTTTCTTACAATATCATATTAATGTTTTCTTAATCTAATTCATGATTTTTTTAATATTAACTAAATAATAATTTTTGATGAGTGGGCGTTTTATCCCCTGTAGTATTGATTGTTGTTCTTCTCGTAAAAGGGTGCGTTGTCGTTATGGATGATGTCTTCAAATTGATCGTCAGTGATGGCTCGGGTGTATAGATACTTGTCACGAGGCTCTAGTTCATGCTGGAGAAGTTGTTGCACTTCTGTGTTAGGATGATCTTCCAGGTTCCTGATGATTTTTCCAGAGAGCTGCAGTAAATACTTGTCCAATGGTATTAACTTTGCTTCTTTATACAGATTCATTGTTGGTATATATTTCTTCGTCAGTGTGTTACGGTACAGTCCAGTGCAAATGCGGAGCATCTTTCTTTCAAAAAGCTTCATCTTTTTCATTGTTGTAGGTGAAATAGTAAACCAGATGGGAAAGGCGTAGGTCAGAACGGGTCGGATAAGTTGTTTGTATACAAGCAGTTTGGTTTTCTTACAAGTTTCAGTGATGGATCGAATAAGGTATGTAAATTAAATAAATCCTTATATGGTTTAAAGCAGTCAAGTCGAGTGTGGAATGAAAAACTGAACGATGTTTTATTGGAGGCTGGTCTTAACCGTTCAGAAGCTGATCAATGCGTTTATTATAAAGTTACCAAAAGTAACATGATTTTCGTTGCAGTTTACGTAGATGACGTTTTAATTTTCTCCAACAATAAAAGTGAAGAACTATTTTTAAAAGAAAGACTAATGAAAAACTTTAGAATGAAAGATTTAGGTGATGTATCGTCAGTTTTAGGGATTCGCATCACACGAAATAGGTCAGCTGGGACGATTGCAATCGATCAATCCCAATATATTTCGGAAATTCTAAGTCGATTTGGAATGTCCGACTGCAATCCAGTATCAACACCATTGGATTTAAATCAGAAGATTTCTCTGAAAATGTCTCCAACATTAGAAGACGAGAAGCAGATAATGTCCAAAGTGCCATACATGGAAGCTGTTGGATCGCTGCTGTTCGCCGCTCAAACTACTAGGCCGGACATAAGTTATGCTGTCAACTTATTAAGCAGGTACAGCATCAATCCAGGGAAAGCCCACTGGACAGCCATAAAGCGAGTCTTTCGATACTTGAAAGGCACAATTGGCAAGAAGCTTATTTATTATAAGAAACCAACTCAAGTTCAAGGATTTTGTGATGCTGACTGGGCAAGTGACGTTGATCAGCGTAAATCAACAACAGGTTACATTTTTACGATGCAAGGTGCTGCAATTTCTTGGTCATCAAAGCGCCAGCCAACTGTTGCGCTTTCAACTACAGAATCGGAGTTTATGGCTATGGTTGCTGCTATACAAGAGTCAGTTTGGCTCAAACGTTTAGAGACTGAATTGTTTCCTGATTGCTCTAAGGAAATGATTCTGTTTTGTGACAATAAAAGTGCAATTCAACTTGCAAAGAACAACGCGTATTCTTCTAGAACCAAGCATGTAGAAACCAAAACAAAATTCGTTCGTGAAAAGATTCAAGATGGAGCAATCAACTTAAAATACATCCCTACCGACGAAATGTTAACCGACATTTTAACAAAAGCTTTGCCATCTACCAAACATACAGTAGATGCCAAACGATTAGGTTTAGTTAATTAAAATATTATTAATTTTGTTATTATTCATTCAGGGAAAGTGTTGTTTTTATTTTAAGAATGAATTAATCACTCAGCTCAAAAACACTGTGCTTTATAAATCAATATCTCTCTGCATTTTCACAATTTATTAAGAAAATAAATGAACAATTATTATTTTCATTCTGTTCTGTAGAAACAGTTGTTTGTCTCTTTAATTTTGTTCTTTAGAATATTCCAGTCGTTATTTTCATCACGAGTCGTATGGAATTTTGACAACTTTTACGGGGGCTTGGGAATGCTTCTTGTTTTATTTCTGTTTTTGGCAGTTAAAGCAAATAAGAATTAGAAAATAAAAACATTCAAAAGATTATATAATTTTCACATTTCTTCGAATGAGTTGCATAATATACCATTAACTCCCATCCTACCGAGCACTCTTAAGTTCTTATGCTGCGGCACAATAAATTATTTTTGCAATAGAAATGTTCGACACAAATCTGTATTTTATAGAAAGCTCTATATAAATAG
Organism: Philhelius festivus; assembly: GCA_963931855.1. Taxonomy (NCBI): domain Eukaryota; kingdom Metazoa; phylum Arthropoda; class Insecta; order Diptera; family Syrphidae; genus Philhelius; species Philhelius festivus. Next base: position 194,028,607 of record OZ007554.1, read on the forward strand.
CCTTATTTGCAGATTTTGTGTTAAAAAGCTCATAGTACTAACATTTGATTCCACTTTGCTACTTGGTGCCATTTAGAATTAAGGTAAGGAATACTTATCACTTTGAAGTTGTGGTACGAATTAATACGTCCCATTCTGATCGAGTATAAATGAATCATAAATTCCCAAACGCAAGATTTAAAAAAGCAAAACAATTACTGAGGATTTAAAGGGTATCCAATGAAAATGCAAGTTAATTGAGCAACAGAATTTCAGAAACAGAACAGAAAGTCTATATGCTTAACTTATATTTCACAAGATGTGCGTTTAGAAACTTTACCATGAATACCAAAGAAGATAAGGACAAGAATAGTGCTGCATAGCCAAATGTGATAAACTAACAAACCTGGTAAGTGTTGTTCTGTACGGTCTAGTTTTTTGTATGAACTTGCTTAAATTACTTATTTACCAATGTATTTATTAATTATTTTTTTTTATTAAAAATTTTAAAAATAAAAAGAATATCGCCATTAATATAAAAATTAAAAGAGAGTAATGTCGATTTCCTTTATACACAAAAAATCCATTTCTGTGTAAAGATTTTGATCCCTCGCCAGATTTTGCGTTCCTTCACACCAAAAAAATCAATTTTTCTTTGACAGGGATCAAAATTTTCAAATCCTTATTTAAATTTAAAGAAGATGTACGTGTAACATGAAACAACACACATAGCAAACGAAAAAAAATTCAACATGTGTAAAGGAAATCGACATTAGTTTACACAAAATGATCTCATGATCTTCGGCTATTTTGGTCACATGAAAGTACAATGAAACTAGTTAATTTCATTTACTTTTCCCGACGTTTCGACAAGGGTTGCTGTCTTCTTCAGGGGATCATTTATTAAAACAATTAAACCACAAAAACACAGTAACAAATTTGTATTAAAAAGAAAAACAAAATGATTGAATTAAAAAAAAAATCATATAAAATCAAATAAATGGGTTATTTATCTAATTTTACATAAAAACTTTTTAGAAACAATAAAATAAATTAATTTTAAAATTAGAAATTTAAAAATGTTGCAATTTTAATACAAAGATCAGTCTTGTTTTATTGTTAAATCAAAATTTAAAATTTCTTGGCCGTTACAAGAGAGCAGTTTACTGCGGAGATGTTTTAAGTGTCTTGTTTCCTATACATATTGTTGTTGTTTCTAAGGATGTGTAGAGTTTCTATAGTCTACCTTTTGGCAAATTGTCTCTCCGGTTGGAAATTTCTACCTCATCAAAATCTGGTTGTTGGTTCCGCCTTAGCGGAACTTCTACTATTAATGTCCATTTTATGGCCAACCATTCTGTGTCGCAGATCGCAGGAATTGCTTTGTTGTAACTAAGTATATAGCAAAGGTTGCACTCTTCATCATCTTTGCCCTTGAAGTTGTTTTTGTACACAACGTCGGTATTGTTTTCTTTCTCAGTTTTTGACTTAAGTTTTATGTAAAGTGATGCAATAGTGCAAGTGCAATGTGACGTGAAAGCTAATTACACATTTTTGCAACGGTCGGCGACAACTTGTTTGAAATTTGCGGCCAGTGTTGGAACATATGGAATGGATGGAATTTCGGGGTTAATATTATTTGTGTAGAGTTGTATGAAATTTCTTATAAGATCATACGGGTAGCCATTGTTAGCCAGAGTTTGAGTAACTACGTTTTCATTTTTGGAGTGAAACTTATGGCCACTTACCATAAATACTTTTTTAACCAAAGAAGTCGCCGTATTGATTAAAATGGTTCAGGTTGGTTGGGTCGAAAATAAACTTGTCTATCTGATGCTGTTTCTGTTTGGTACCAGTCGAAGGTGAGGTGGTCTTTTTCACAATCAATTTAGGCATCCAAAAAAGCTATCGCGTTATGCTTTTCTTTCTCCACGGTAAACAACAACAAATTTTCTCAATATTGCGGTGATTAATTTGAAAATTGTTTTGTTTTTTCTTTCAATCCTTTCAATAATGGGAATTTATTTTGCTAATTGTGTGCATTTTTCAAGTGCTAAAACTTAAGTTCTCTATTAAAAATTGTGTTAATAAAAACAAATCTCAGACTATAGCAATTTCAAATTTATTAACTTTTGATGCGTTTCCCTCGATTTTCTTGGAATTCCTTGGGATGTTTCATCTTTCGATGGTGATGCATATTTGCCCGAACTTTGAAAGTTTTTGGACAATGTGGGCATTCATATAAGCGATCTCCTGTGTGTGTTGTAATGTGTTCCTATAAAATAAATTAATTAATCGAAACTCGTCGAATTAAATGAAATTCTCAACTTACTTTTAAAGCTTGAATTTTTTTGAAGGACTTATCACAAAAATTACATTTGTGCGTTCGTTCACATTTATGCACATAATCCATGTGATTTTTCAATGCCCTTTGACTGGGCGAATTCTTGCCACATATATTGCACACATATGAAACGTTAGAGTCTTCGGGATGTAGTGCTATCATGTGTGCCTTGAGAATACTTTTTGTTGACAGTTCTGCTCCGCAGATATTGCACTGTACCTTGGGATTTATTCCCAAGTGTTTTAATTGATGTCGCTCGAGTGCCTTATTGCCTCGAACAGATTTCCCACAAAGATGACACATCCGATTGTAGACAATTCTGTGGACGTTGAAATCATGAGATTTCAGTTTAAGTTCATTTGGAAAGCTGAAATATTCTAAAAGTCATGAGAGTTTTAAGTGTTGATAATGAAAGGAATTTACCTTTTTCCACACTGCGCGCAAAAATGATTCTTCGTGTCAGATTCATTAGAACCATGATCTTCCTCGTGTTTGTCTCGAACACTGAGAGATGCGAATTTCCTCGAACAATGTTTGCACTTAAAGAATAGCCCCTTTTCCTCCTTGGCGTGGCCGGTTTTTTGATGAAAATCTAAGCTGTATCGACTTGAAAAGCATTTATCGCATTCATTGCACTTGAAATAGTTCGGATTCAAATGCAAGTTAATGTGATCAGCTAAATCGGCGGCACGGAAGAATTTTCTCTTACAACAAATCATAAAACCGGTCTTTCCGTGCGTTAGTTTAAAATGTTTTTTTAACAATTTAAAACTTTCCATGGGCTCCTTGCATTCATTACAGAACAAATTCGAGTTTTCTGATATAAGACGATCGAATTTTTCTGATAACTGAGACTTGACGGACTTTTTCTCCTTTGATCCTTTATTTGGCGAGTCGGATTTTACATCTCTTTTAAGTCCAACGTCGTCAGTTTTTTGATTCACATTGGTTTCTGTTAGTTCATAGTTGTCGTCCGAGTAAGAATCATTGGTAAATTCTAGTTCTTGTCTGGAGTTATCATTCTCTCCTTGTTTTTTTTGAAGATCACCTATAATTTGCCACTTTTTTTGGGCATCTTCTATAGACTGACAAAATAGATTGAAATTGCGTAAACTGTTCAAACAACTTCGACAAACTATTGTCGAGTGTTCATCGTCATGTGACACCTTAAAAGAAATAGACCCAATTAAAGTAGGATTTATCGACTTTTTTAAACAAATAAAACAAACATAAACACTTCTTTTGGCAGATGTTATTCATAATAAAGAAAATATTAACCTTTTTTTCATTTTGTAACAAAAATACATAAATTGAATAAATTTTATTCTTACATGGAATGTAAAATAGAGGTTTATGAGATTTGCTATATTAATTTCATGCGCTTTATTTTGGAAAATATCAGTTAAATCGCTACATTCATTTACACACAATCTACACAACATTTTTTATCATTTTATTTTTGATAGAATTGAAGTTGAAGACAACAAATTTTAAAATAACAAATAAACCAGAAATGTCAATATGAACAGCTGGTTGGAAGAGCGAATGCATTCAGCAGAAGAATAGTAAATAGCCGTGTTCAGATTTCTATCCAATGTTATCACTTATCAGCTTTGCTTGGTTTAATCCCATGGTTATAGGTTATTTTTACACTGATAGCTGTCCGCTCAAAATCTTGAAAGAAAGTCAGTATTATACCTCCACGGAACGAAATGAGTCGCTTTACGCTTGAAATGAAGCACCCATCGCGCCTGCTGTAGGCAAGTTTGTTCAAAAAAATCGTGAGACTGGTATGCGAGTGGACAACACTCTTAGACCCGTCGTCGTACTGTGCGCACAATTGAGAATCTGGCTGCTGTAGCCGAGAGTGTGGGACTCAATTCACGAACATCAACTCGCCACCGATTTCAACAGCTCAACATTTTACGCACTAGCCTGAGGAGAATTCTGCACAAAGAATTCGGATTATTCGCTTAAAAGGTCAAATTGACTCAGTAATTGAAGGCGCACGACCATCCTCTTGAATGACGCTCAATAATCAATTGGAATATGTTTACTCTCTTATACTACGTTTTCACCAAGAGTAAATCCGCTAGAGATTTAAAATAAATCTTGAAGTGTTTTCACCAAAGAAACTGAGATTTATTTGACGTTTTCACTCTGTCTTGTCATTCAATTGTCAATTTGGACAAGAGAAAAAAAATGCAATTGGATAGTAAACAGGAAAAAAACAGATATTTCTATTTTGTGTTGATTGTCAATGAAGAAAGTGGGTTTGCATAGGTGCGTTCTACAAAATATGGTTTGTTTGTTTTGCAAATCTTCTGATTGCGAGAAGATTTCAAGGAGATTTATTTTAAATCTTCATTTGAGGTGATTTATATTTGTATGGTAAATCTACGAGATTTAAAGGAGATTTATGCTAAATCCACTTAAATCCCGGATTTACCTTTGGTGAAAACGTAGTATTACTAGCAAAGCCATTATAAATGGAAAAAAATTAATTTTGTTTATTTTATTGCTTTTTTAAAGAAACTTGTATCTGACCTAAAAACTTGTTTTTTCTTTCAGAAATAAAGTAATTAATAATGATTGAATTAATCAAATATTGCTTTTTTGTTAATATATACAATTATTGAAGAAATAATTAAATAAAACATTCATATCCATTTAATTTTATTTTCTTCGTAAAAGCTAATTTCTTATACCAAACTTATCCAATCCGGGGTGGGTCGTTCAGAAAACAGAAGGATACTAACCTATCTATGTAAGAAAGCCTAACTAAGTGAATCTTGAACGTGGCCAATGCTAGGATACTGAGCGGTAGGCTAGGCGCGCACATTCAATATTTAGTTGCCCAACTGCTTTGTTCGAGCAAATAAAAAATAAAAAACACGATAAAGATAGGTCTCGCCTTATCCACCAAATTATAACTCATCTAAATGTTCGCTTACAATTGGGGAATTGCTGCACATGGTGAATTAACCAAATGACATTTCATCAAAAATCCATTGTTGATTAATTGATAAACAACTTTATTAAATTATATAGAAATTTTAGTGAAAAGTAAAATTTGTTTTCTCTTCAAATCCTTATTATTTACAATCATAATGGTTTGTCGTTTGTGCCTAACTGATACTGGCCAAAGTATTTTTATATTTAGTGAAGAAAATATCCAGAAGTATATTGCAAGATTTCTACAAATGGAGGTGATTTTTAAAGTATTTTCTATTTTACTTTTTCACACAATTGATTTGTTCTCAGCTATCACCGGAAGATCCAATTTCTAAAGAAATATGCTGTCCGTGTTGGCAACAATTGGATAGTTTTCAAAAATTCTGTTTCCAAATAGAGGAAGCCCAGAAAACACTTAGCAAAATCAGTGACGTATCGAAGACCCAAATTAATCAAAATGATAATGAGCCAACGCAAGCGGATATTATAAGTTTTGAAACTTTTAATCCAGAAATTAGTAAGTGATTTATATTATTCTTCTCTTATTGGAAGGCAAAATATTTATATATTTAATTCATAGGTCTGAATCTACTTAAGGAGGAAAGTCTAGAAGACAGATTCGATGGTAAGTTTTCATAATAGTATACGCTCGCCGCACATGCTTTATTTACTACCTTTAACCTTTTCTGGTAACTACCCAATAATATGCTCTTATAAGTTTTGTGCAGTTTTTTAAACCATTCACAACATGTAATCATTTCATTTAAAGTATAGATCTATAACCATTTGAGACTGATCAACTAAAATGAAGGTTTTGAACGAATCAACAACTTGAGTGACTTATATACATAAAGCTTATGGGATGAAAATTAAGTTATTTTAGATTATCGTCAAACTCCTTTAGTTTTCTTTAAACTTTTACATTATGTTTATTTAAATTGAAGAACTTACCCACAGTAGAGTTTGTGCCATTGATGTGCCAGGATTTAATAGAATATAAATAAACAAAGATGTATATTCATTTTGAATTTGTAAATAATATTAAATTTCGAAAATAGGACCATTTAAAGCATTTCCTATGGGTAAAATGTGCTTTTAAGAGATAATCTGTACTTGATAGTTTGATGTATGCAACGAAAATTTACTCAAGGGCTGAGTTATATGTACATATTATGTTGCCCATTCATAGAGGCCATATAATTACGTTGAAACTGTTTTAGAGTAAGAATACAACTACGTGATTTTTCTATAAAGCGAGTACAGTCTTTATAAAAGTGCCGATAAAGTCAAAGGACACATTCAAAATTACGATTGTGCTCAATGATGCAAATTTGTCCATTATACTTTCATCACCCATCATTTTGAAAGCATTTTCAAGCATTTTAAAGCATCCTCAAGCACTGCAGCATTCCTCTTTTTTATGTTTTCATTAAAAAAAAGCAATAAAAGAATTGAATGAGGTCACCCTAAGTTGCCTATTGAGATACTTTCCTTTTCAAACCATAAATAAGTCAAATTCCATTGAAATATTGCTACGATGCCGATGGAAATTCTGAAAATCCTCTAAAACACTACCTTGTGCACATGAACAGCTCAAACCTGCACTAGCAAGAAACCTTAGCTATTTATATGCTCTCTCATTTGCATATTAAAGGTTCTTGTCTCAATAGTATAAGCTAGGTTTCCAGGTCTTTTAAATTGAAGCAGTCTGACAGCTAGCAATTTCATCTTTGAACGATACAATTGTCACTTAATTTCACACTTGTGTTTTTATTCCATCGAAATTATTTTGTCTTTTCAAAGCCAAACAAATTTTTTCAGTTAAATGACAGCTATTTCCATTTGCTCGGTTTTTTTCTGAATTGACATACATAGTCAATGAACAAATTTGCACAGCTCTTAATCTTAATATTCAATGAAACTTGTGTTAAGTTATGAAGTTTATTCTGTCTTACCCCTTAATATGAAACCGATACAGTTAGGAATTACATTAGATAGAGTTTAGAACTCTAGAACAAACAATTAGAATCTATAGTCGTTAAAGCCACAAAAGCCCCTATGGGGATGCAAACCGAACATCCTCAGGTAGATGTACATTATGGTAATAAGACCCATCATTACCTATGGCGCGGTTGCATGGCACAAGAGAACCGAATTATCAATAACTAGGAAAACCCTAGCAAAGGCTCGCGTGTATTTGTATTACGGGAGCAATGAGAACCTGCCCTAGCTCAGCTATGGGGGTTGTCCTCCATCTATCCTCTCTAAACGCTACAATGGGAGGTATCACGAGATTGTCAAAAGAAGGAACTGGGACAGGCAAAATTATTGGTCTCAGGGAAAGAGACTTAATCAGCAGGTCCACAGTAACAAACCCTCTTGACATCACAAGAGATGGTATGATCAAAAAACATAATTTCGAGAAAATCATTTTTACAGAGCTAAGCAACAAAAAAATTGTGTAGGAGAAGAAACAAATACCATCAAGTGGTACACTAATGGGTCGAGAACAATCGAATCTTCCAACAGCATCTTCCAAGCGAAGATATAGGCCATTGGGAAATGCGTGGATCGAAATCCCGAAAAGAACTATTGTAACAAGAACATTACCATCATGTCAGATAGTCAAACAGCACTTAAGGCACTATGCTCATATACCATCAGCTCTAAATTAGCGTTTGAGTGCATAAATAAGCTAAATTAACTTGACAAAAGGAGCAGGGTCACACTTCACTGGGTACCTGGTCACTGGGTGTTCATGGAAACGAATAGGCAGACTCCTTAGTAAAAATAGGCGCATCAAACCCTTAAGCCTGAGCTCTATTGCGGAATAGGAGAAAATGTTATCAAGAACAAAATTAAAGAAGAAGAAGAGGCAAGTTGATCTAAGATATGGAAAGAACTCCCAAAGCTGAAGCAGACGAAACTAATACTGGTCAATTACAACCAGCAACACTTAGAAACCTGCATTTACTTAGAAGGAGTAACCTAAGAATAATAACAGAAGTCCTAACTGGACACTGCAAACTTAGAAGACGCTTAGGCTTACTTGGTAATTATGGTAAACAGGGCCACATGTAGATTCTGCAATATGCATGAAGAAACACCGGATGTTGTTCACTAATGCACCAGAAGAAAAACCATCTGGGACAATACAAGGTCAAAGAGAGCGACCTATCCTTTTTAGGATTCCCTAGAGCAGTAAATTTGGAGGAAGAACCATAAGATGAGCAAGCTGATCCTTATTCAAGTGATAATATTTTCCATTTTCCATTGCATTGCAATACCCCCAATACATAATTCATTCATACCGCTTAATAAAAAGGTATATAACTTAAGTTTAATTGTATTAAAATAAATTAAATACATACATAGTTTGCTTCGGTTTAATGCTTTTATGCTTAAGAAGAACAAATTAATCTGACATCATTTTTAGTGCTTATTTGCACAGATTTGGAGCTGCAGTAGGTATTTTTGCATTTTTTTCTCTCTTCTTTCTATAAGAAATAAGCCAAATTCCTAAAATAACTTTCAATATGAACTCAATCAGATCACAAATCAGTGTCTTTCATTTGTATTTCAAAAACAAAATGTGACATTTTGTTTGCCATTGAAGCTATTTCCCGTCTTAAAACGTAAAAATGCGTCGTTTGTCAGTTGGTAAATGACAAATGGAAACCTTATTTAAAGGATTGCCCAGATTTTTTGAAGTTTCAATGAGAGTTCTTTTTGTATCAGTGCCATTCCACTTTTTTGACATTTTGGGTAAAGTTTCTTTTGCATATGGAGGTACAAACCAACCAAAGGTTTCCCATTCGCTTCGATAGGCCATTGCGAATAACGGAATTTGTAGTTTTCCAAATCGGGGTATTTAATCTAGAAGAGAATATAAAGACACACCCCGTATGTTGATGAGCGGTATACTATACCGGGTATAGTGGTTATACATAAATCAAATGTCTTATGATTTCTCATAATTTCATCAATAAGTTCACCCGCTTTCATATTTAACGAAGTCATTTTTTAAGTATTTTGTATGTATGTGTATGTGTATATTAAGTTACTATGAATGAAGAAAAAAATCTATTTTAGATCATAGCGATATCGATGAAACACTGTTCTGTCTAGACGAAGATACCGTTAAAGTTGAATTCCACAACGAAGAGGAACAAACATCAACAACTGCAAATGCAACTACTCGCTCCTCTGAAACAGTCGCCAGTACACCCACATTAAGAGTGACACGACGATTAACACTTGAACATAGTGAAAAGGATAGTACTCCAGAAATATCAACAGGAAAAAGAAAGAGTTCACGAATTAAAAAAGACGAAGTTGAAAAGGAGGAAAAAGAAGAAGAGAATGACGAACAAGAAGAGCAAGGAACTGAAAAAGATCCCAATAACACAATTGCTGATCCTGATTTAAATGCAAAAAGAAAACGTGGTCGACCCAAAAAAGGTGAAAAGGTTACCCCAAAGAAGATTAAAACTGTGAAGTCGGAAAAGTGTTCGAAAATTTTCCAAACTGCCAGAGAATTTGATGTAATCATTAAGAAGCATATGAGTCTATCGTGTGATGTTTGCTACGTTAAATTCGTTGACTTTGCTGAATTAAAACGACATTTTCGAAACGTTCACAAAAGCCGTGGTTATGCTGTCTGTTGCAATAAAAAACTCTTTAAACGAGGTCTGGTTGTGGATCATATTAATGTGCATAACAATCCTGAACATTTTAAGTAAATTAATCAATTAATTCATTTTCATTTTTAACAATTTATTGAACAATTCTCTGTTTAAAGATGTGTAAAGTGTGACAAGGTCCTGGCTGATAGGATGTGCCTTCGCAATCATGACCTCTTGTTCCATCAAGCCGAAGAATCATTAATATTTCAATGTGAACATTGTCCTGAGAAATTCGCCAAAAAGTATTTACTGGATCATCATAATGTGAAACACATTCGAAAGGATAAAAGCAAATTGACCTGTCCGACATGTGGAAATGGGTAGAATATTTAGCTATTTTTGTTGCAGCAAATTTTCAGGATTTTTTTTTCTAGATTCCTTACAGAGTCAACATTGACCAAGCATATACAAAAAGTTCATTCCACAGATTATGACAATATTTGTGAAATCTGCGCCAAGATCGTTCGAGGTAATGCAGCTTTTGAGCGTCATATGAAGGAGCACGAGGGTGTTGTCCTGCCGCGATTTCAATGTACTATCTGTGGAATGTGGTTAAAGACTAAACGTATTCTTGTCAAACATGTTGAAAAACACGATGGCATAACATACCCTTGCAAAGTTTGTGGCAAGCATTCGGCATCAAAGAGTGCTTTGCAAAGTCATATGAGTTATGTGCATGATTTATCGCGTAAATATAGCTGCACTTTATGTGAAAAGTCTTTTAAAAAAGCTGTTGCACTAAAGGTAAGACACAATTATTAATTCTTTTTGAATAAGAATAAATCGATATCGTATATCTATTTCCATATCAAAGGAACACATGACAACCCACACTGGAGAAGTACTCTACACATGTCCGCACTGTCCAACTACATTCAATTCTAGAGCTAACATGCATTCACATCGTAAAAAAAAGCATCGAGAAGAGTGGGAAGCGAATAGAATTTTACTTAAAAAAGAACTTTTAGAAAAACCAGCAGAATGAGAACAAAAACATTCGGATGTATTTAGCAGCAAATAACACTTAATTTAGATTTAAAGGTTTTCCATTAATATATAGTAATTTCTAGATGAAAATATAATAATTGTGGTTTGATTATTTAAATAAATATAATTAAGTTTAAATGAAAGAAGAATATTTTTATACTAAAGTTTGATTCAATAAGTTTTTATTTTACTGTATCGTGATTATGATGTATCATGATCATAATAAGTCAAGGAATATCATGAAAATTAAAGGTTTTAGCGAAATTGATTAAACAAAAATATGACAAAAACATTGAAGAATGTATTTTTTAAATTAAAGGCTCCATTTTTTATTGGTTCAATTTTTAGTATGTTTATTATAGAACTGTTTTCCTAGGCAATTCACCGCATTGCTGTTTAATATATTCAACATATTTAGGCCTGCCTTGCAAGAGATTTCCTCGAAGTTTTGTTCCCATTTTGGATACTTTTGTATCGTGATCATTTTCGTAAGAAAATAAATTATTCCGTTTGAATACGAGTATGTTCGAGAGGACTTAAGGGAACTCCTACCTCATCGGGACTAATGCAAAATGTACCCAACACTTGGTAGTAGATCGCGAAACATTTATAAAACTGTTGGTGGGACAGACTTTTTCAGGCTTTTCGACCAGATTATGGCCATTTCCGGTACGGTTCTTCGATGTCAGCTTATACCTTGGGGGTAATGGAAAGTTTACTGAGGTTTTCATAGAGTTTTTCTCATAGATGTCAAAACAAATGGTCGGACAAAATAAAGAAGGGCCGCTCGATCGGGCCGCTCCATCTGCCTTGATATTAACGTACGTACTTCACAAGGTCAATTGATGAATTTGGTATCTAATAAAAGCTAAGACTGCCCTTTGTTTAAATCCAATGATCGTACAAACTTTATCTGGGCCAGAACAGATTTTGTATATCAAAAATACATACTTACCTCGAACTAAGAGAAGTTGAAATGCTGAAAATAATTAGACTGTGCTACAGTGAATTATAACTTTTCGGGTGACCTAGTAGAGTTTGTAGGCCTGGTCGAGTACTTCATGGTTTGGTACCTAAAATTATTTCTATAGCCTCAAATGCTCAATTTACATATACGATCAACGATTTTTGATTCGAATGAGGTTAAGAACAATATTGACACTTTGGAACCTTTTCAGTGGTTTTCTACCCTCCACAAGAAATGTGTAGAATTTTAGGTTTGAAATTGAAATTTTATGATTTTGAAGACCGTTTTCGGCAAATGCTTAATTTAATTAAATAATTTAAATAATTTTAATTTTAATTAATTTTTTTTAAACTTTTATTTCAAAGAGTGCGTTTAGTACTACATCTATAGAGAGTACGTCATCAAGTTATGAAGGAAGTTATGAACTTTTTACAAGATCAGCTCGAACATACCACGAAGTTCATAAAATATACATACGTAAATGGACATACATAGGTATTATGAATGTGTAAGTAAAAAATTGGGTTTTTCAAAATTCCAAAAAGCAGCCGTTAGTCGAAAACCGTTACGATTAGGTATGAACAAGTTGCTAAATTCTAAAAGGCACTTCACCAGTTTTAGTTTGGACCATTACTAACTAGACACCTTGTAAATACGAGTGTAATGACTAAAATAAAATAGAAACCACTTTCAAATGTATGTGATTTTGCATAGTTGAAATAAATTAATTTATTTTCGGTTTAGATCTCTACAAACGGCAATTTTGCATTCCATTCCATACAAAAATTGATTTATTTTTCGATTTTAAATTAAATTTGAAAATATAAAAAATTGTCGCAACAGCCAAGCAACAAACCTGGAAAGAATACTGCCAATCAATGGAAAACATTAAGGATTCCGCAAGATCTAGTTCTCTCGAACGAACACTTTAATCCATTTTTCTTGAAGAAGTCTAATGGATCTTGGGCGGTTTCCCCAGCACTGTCTCTTGAATTACTATTGACGAAGCAATTGCTGGGATTCAAAAACAGCAATCCCGAACCGCTTAAATTTCATGACATGACGTTGGCTCGCTCTTGATATAACAAAAGGATATATTACTAGGCAATTTATACTTTTTTTTTTCATATGAATCTCCAGGCCCAAACGGTATACTTTAAATCAAGTTGCAAAAACTATAAGACGTAGCAGTTCCTTGGCTGGAAATGATCTTCAAAGGGTGTCTTTACTTAAATCATGTACCCGAGTCATGGAGACAAGTAAGAGTATTTTTCATCCCGAAAGTTAGTAGGCGGGACATACATAAATCCTCGAGGGATTTTCGACCAATTTGTCTAACGTCTTTTGTGCCGAGTACTATGGAGGGAATTATAGGCAACCATATTAAAAACATAATGATGGACGCCATCAATTCTCAAATCTCAACATGCATATCTAAAGGTTAGTCTCTTGCTACCGTCTAAGATATAGAAGGGACTTTCAGTAACGTCCTAACCGAATCTATTCATGAATTCTTCATTGACTTTGATGTAAGAGAATAAATAATTTGTATGCTCAGCGATAGAAGGATTCAAGCTCCATTAGGTAACACAAACACAACCAAATACGTGAGTAGTAGAATACCCCAGCGGAGTGTTCTGTCCCCTCTTCTATGGCTTTTAGTCATGAACGAAATTCGGGTTAAATTGGAAAGATGTTGTGTGAAGGCGGTTGCGTACGTGGATGATTTGGTACTATTACTATTGGTATTCTAGAAAGTTTACACCTGTGATTAGGGAAATTATGAATATGACTTTGAGGAAAGTTAGCAACTGGGCCATGGCCTAATTGTAGAAAAAGGTGCTTACCAAGCTAAAACTGAACTGATGCTCTTTAAAACTAAAACTAAAATACGGCCCTTCACTCTTCCTCGACTCACCGATCATTATTTGGGAGTTATCCTAAACCCTAAATTAAACTGGAAAATAAATATTGAAGAAAGGGTTAAAAGACCTGCGTGGCTTTCGTTGCTTATAGTAAAATATTTCGTAAAAAGTGGCACCTTTAATCGAAGATGATTTTGTGGAGATATACAGCCGTGGGACGTCGGATATTAGCGTATGCATTTCTTTTCTTGCTGTCCTACCTCCCTAATGGCCTTTTAGATTGTCAATTCGAAAGAACTCTCCGATTCGAGATGCCAATAAAACAAACAAACAGATCAAATTCGATTCTGAAATTTTCTTATAGTTGTGTTTGTGAAACTTCTTTTGCAACCATAACATAATCTTTTCAGGAGAGGAACTCTCTTTCTGAATGCTGATGGAATTCTTTCAGAACGCATTGCGAACGTTTCAGGATTTCCATCCATCCAAAAGGCCATAAATGGCCAGACAGGATCCACTTACATAAATGTCCATACATTATCTATTCAGACAGGGTGTTATAAGAGTCTTTGAACTTAAAGAAAATGTCCTTTTAATAATGACAACCAGCCTCTACGTCCATAAGGACTTTAAATTTTAATTTAAAAGGAAATGCAATTTATTTGATGACCACACGAAGATTTTCAGTATAGGAACCTAATCAGATTTGACAAGGTAAAAGTCCATATATAAGTTCTTCTATAACTACCCAAAATTACAATAAATTGTGATTTAATCTAAAAGACAACCTCTTACGGTCTTTTACAACAATTAATACATACACATACCTGTCGAGCATTTCTGTTAAAACCTATTAATTCAAAATGTTCTTGGCCTTCTTTAGTAACCAACCCTCACGAAACATACTCGTACATAGACATACTCCACATAGTCAACACATCGACTAAAAACATTAATTAAATATTCCATTTTGGTTTTGATAATTAAAGCCTTCCTCCGCCATAATATAGTGGTTCAAATTAATTCCCTATGCATAAAGGATTAGGTGCCACATTCATGCCCGAATTCGAGTCTGGACTGGACAGTGTTTCGACAACTTTCAGTGTGCGTCGTCGTCGTCCTTTTGGGTTCTATTGTTCATTTTCAGCAATGTTGATTTGACCATCGCAGAAGCAGAACACGGTGCTTTCTGCTACAGCTACAACGAGAGGTGGTATCAGTTTGTGGCCAGGTAAATTACCATATCCTTAATGAAATGGAAAACCATAGAGACTGATAAATATTTTATCAATTGGCTAATCCAAGGTAAGGTTCCACCTATCGTTTTCCCTCCATGTCCTACCCACAGCAGCTGGTTTCCCATAATTTCAGTGGCTACAAGGAGATTTTCTCTGCTTGGGCTCGTTTGAATGGCACTTCAGTCCGGGAAAAACCTTGATTCTAGAATTTTCTGGGAGCTTTTCCAAAAGAGATAAGAACGGAAAATATATAAATTAAACAAAAGGATATGAGGGCGGCTGAACAGAAGCTTTTCGCAAATCCTTTTGCACACATAAATTGCGGAGATTTCTTTTCGACGCCAGATTTGATGCGGTTGAGTGTTAAAGGGATGCGAAGCCGCTTTAATTTATCGGTCCATCACCCCTTTCTTGTTGCTTTATATATCTTTTTTTTTCTTTTCTATTCGTGAGCTGGATTAGAGTGTTTTGGGCGTTCTTTATAACCGATTTCTATTATTTTCTCCTTGTGCTCCACAAACATCTGCAGGATTTCTTTTTTTTCTGTTTTTTTTTTTCTTTTTTTTTTTTGACTTTAAGGGAAGGATTTAATTTTTAAGTGAGAAGGTATGACAAAGGATAAAATTTCCATTTATCAAATTTTATTTCGGGTTAATGTTGTGCTAAAATAAGTGTTCTTCCTGTTTAAAACGAATTTTTTCCAAGGATATGGAAGATACACAGTTTATTTTTTTTTTAAATTATATTGAAAATTAAAATTAATGGTTTTTAACGCAACTGACATGCATACAAATACATAACTGTATTTGCCAATAAATATCAAAAAAGGATAGAGGAGGCATTCATTGGCCCCCGAGATATTTCCATATACATATGTAACACTTTTAGCCATTTTTCTTTAGGATCATATTGAAGACATTAGATATAATAGAAAATCGGTCATGCAGTATTACAAAAGTTGAGCGCAGAGACTACGTGAACATTTGACAAAAAAAAAGTTATACAATATATATGTAGGCTAATGCTAGGTTTCAACTTGTCTTTGAAAGACGCAGTTTGACACGACCAGCTCTCTAGTATCTACTACAAATCTCTTTGCTTTTTGCTGTCAGTATTAGCCATCTTATTCTGTCAAAGTGCATCTTTGAAGGAGAAGTAGTTACTTGCATTTCGAATATATTGTGCCATATTTACTAGTATAGTTCTCTAATGTTGATTCACATTGGTAAATAAATTAATATATTTTCGATTTAGATCTGCCAAAATTTCGATTTTTGGAATTTTTATATTCCATCGGGCAACAAAAATTATATATTTTTCGATTAAAAATGAAATTTACAAATCAAAATTTTTCGGTAGATTTAGCCCTCCATGTAATGATTTTTCAATTGGCGCGAGTAGACTTTGATGGCCAAACTACGACGGCGAGTAACGCGATTTACAGGACATCCAAATGATTAAATTTTATTATCAAAATGAATGGCCCTATTTTCCTGTAGACGTAGTGGCCCTTCATAGTCGACTTTTTAACGTTTGGTGGCCAAATTTGAGACGACTGGTTCCGTTATCAATCAGCCAATATTCATACATTGAAGGAACACAAGATCGGCCGCGATCTGTGAAAATGCAGCAAAACTCGAAACAGTCGATTCCTCCCCGTGCACAAGAACTCGACCATTCACAGAGATTTCAAACTTGGCGAATTTTGCGTCGGATCTTGGACCTATATTCGAACAAGATCCAACTGACGCTGTTTGTTGGCTGACTGGAATTTAGAGCGTTCGGAAGAGGACTAACATTTTGGCCGAAAATCATTTTTAGAGACTAGGCGCATTTTGGATGAATGGCTGCATTAACAAGCAAAATGAAACCAATTCACATGAGGTTCACCAGGTTATAATGCGTCCTTAAAAAGTTACCGTTTTGTGTCATTGGTGAGGTGATCACCGTCAATGACGAGCGATACAGAAAAATAAAAAATATTTTCTTATAGACCTGTATCTATCTATATATCTATACCTATCTATATTAAACAATATAGACCTAGACGACATGTGGTTCCAAGTGGATTGTGCTGTGTGGATGTGCCACACAGCATGGACAAAATCAAAAAAGATTTTTGTTAATACCTCACACATATCTCGTTATATTCCATTTAAACATCTACCCGCCCTTATTAAAAACCCTCTATGTAGATCCAGTATTTTAGTTCAAAGATTTGAATACCACAACTATAGTTGCCTTCGCTATAGAAATGAAGTTTATGATGGGTTCCAAAAGATAGATTTTCAACAAAATATGGTCGGAGAAAAGTATGCCCGACGAGTGGAACCTTAGTATCATCTGCCCGATCCACAAAAAAGGCGACCGCCTTTTCTGCAGCAACTATAGAGGAATTAGCCTTTTAAACATCGCTTATAAGATCCTGTCTAGCGTATTATGTGAACGCCTCAAGCCATTTACTGATGAACTGATTGCCCATATCAGTGTGGTTTTAGGCCTGGAAAGTTTACCATCGACCAGATCTTCACACTACGCCAAATCCTGGTGAAGACCCAAGAATTTAATAACGATACACACCACCTATTCATCGATTTAAAAGCAGCTTATGACAGCGTTAATAGAGAAGAGCTGTACCGTGCCATGTCGAGTTTTGGTATCCCTGCCAAACTGATACGCCTTATCAGGATGACGTTGGAAAATGCCCGTGGCTCCGTCAAAATTGGGATAGATTCAACCAAAACCTTCGAAACCACCAGAGGACTTCGCGAAGGTGACGCGCTTTCATGTAGCTGTTTTAATATTGTCCTTGAGAGAGTAGTGCGAAATATTTTTTTTTTTTTTTTGTTTTTTTTTTTTACACTATCAGAATTGGTCGAAGAAAGCTTATAGCAAGCTCCGTCTTTCGACCAATGGTTTGCCAACACAGAGAACTGTGTTATACCACCGGCTCATCATTTAGTGCAGTGTTAGTTGTTAGTAGGCAAACTCTATTACAATTAACACTGACACAAATAATATTACGTAAGAACAAAACAATAACATAACAGGAAACAAAGAACATTTAGGAGCGTGGACCACTGGTTTTGAGAAGGTTTTTTAATTTACATTTATTTATATTAAAATCAAAAATATTTGAATTCCAATTTACAAGTCTACCCATACGTGTCAAGGGCTCATGAATGCCATAGTTGGTCCTGTGTGTTGGGACCTTAACCATATCGAGGCCTCGAAGATTATAACCTCCTCCCCGATAATTAAAATAAACCGAACATAAAAGATCTGGTGCATCTGTGACGCCTGTTATTAATTGGTGGAAAAATACCAAATCATTGTTTGTTCTTCTTTGTTCCAAAGTTTGCATCTGAAGAATAGATAATCGTTGGTCATAAGAGAGGACATACGAAGGATCATTCCATTGAAGTCCTTTCAAGGCAAAACGTGTAAAGTTTCTTTGCACAGATTCTAATCTCTCAATATGAATATCATAAAGAGGAGTCCAAACCTGCGATGCATACTCAAGATGGGGACGCACCAAGGAGTTGTATAAAGCCCGGGTGACATTGGGATCAACAAATTCCTTAGACCAGCGCTTAATAAACCCTAACATTGAATTAGCCTTATTCACGATTTTATTAATATGAGCAGAAAAATCTAAATTGGGTGTAAAAAGAACTCCAAGGTCCCTTACAGTCATAACACGAGTTAAAATGTGCCGTGAGATAACATATTCATGAGAGTAAGGAGAACGTTTTTTAGAAAAAGTCATAGTTTGACATTTTGTCGGGTTGAGGTTCAGACTGTTCTTTTCACACCACAAGGCAAAATGGTTAATATCATCTTGCAGTAAAGCCCGATCATTTGAAGATACTATATTTTTATAAATCTTCATATCATCTGCAAAGATTAGAATTTCGCTGTTGCGAACACACAGAGGAGCATCATTAATAGCCAATGTAAAGAGTAGTGGTCCCAGATGGCTTCCCTGCGGAACACCTGATTTGGCAATAAACTCTCTTGAGTATGAATTTCTGAATTTGACTTGATATAACCTATCTTCAAGATATGATGATATCCACTTGATGAAAGGTGGTGGAAATCCGTATGAGTGAAGTTTAAACTTGATAATCTCATGAGACAGTTGATCAAAAGCTTTCGAGAAGTCAGTGTATACACAATCAACTTCTTGACAACTTTCTAGAGAGTTTAAACATTTATTTAAAAAGACAACAAGATTAGTAACAGTAGAACGTTTTTGCATAAAACCATGTTGTTGGTTGCAGATAATAGTTTTACATATAAATGTCAAACTGTCACATACAACTTGTTCGAACAACTTCGGAATGCAAGAAAGTTTGGAAATTGGTCTATAGTTGGTAATATTGGCTTTATCTCCCTTTTTAAATACTGGCGTTAAAAATGCTTTCTTACAAACTGCAGGGAATTTACCTAATTTCAAGGATAGAACAAAAATATTACGCAGAGGAAGAGCTAAAACAGACTTACATTTCTTCAATAAAGCGGGTGGTATTCCATCGGGTCCAATAGAATAGTCGTCTTTTAAATGTGACAGAAAGTCCAAAATTTTGTCGTGATCTATTGTAATATTATTAAATGATACCTGAGGACAATTTCGTAAGAATTGAAAATAGTTATCGTCAACAACAACAGGGGAATCAATGAAGGATTGGCTAAAATTATTTGCAAATCCCTCACAGATTTCTGTAGTAGTACTCAAGATTACGTCATTATAAACGAGATTAACAGGATAACCGTGGCTTTTCTTTTTGGAATTTATAAATTTCCAGAAGTTTTTCGGGTCTAATTTCAGGGAAAGCCCCATGGTTTGAAGATAATCATTATAACATTCATAAGAGATTTTTTTGAATTCTTCTAAAAGGGAAATGTAAACTACTTGATTCTCTACTGTCATGAACCTTATATATTTTTTCCAAGCCTTATTTCTTTTATTTCGAAGGCATTTGAGTTCTTTTGTGAACCAAGGATGACAAGAAGAATTACAGGGAATAGATCTTTTTTTAGGGACAGTTTCATTTATGCATCTCATCAAAATAGAATAGAAGCTTGAGACAGTTTTGTCAAGATCATTAGAAATCGGTAAACGTTCTATACCGGAAATAATTAAACTATCTAAAAGCTGTTGAAAATCACCTCTCCGAAAGTCAAAAGTATAAGAACAGTCGTGGGGATTACTATTTTCTAGTAAATGACCACTCAAGTCAAGAAAAATGTCAAGAGGCGGGTGATATTGATCTATGTTAGACAAAGCAGAGATAGATTCTACCACTACTGTACTAACGGCGTCAGATGAGAATACAAGGTCCAGTTGTCTATTCATATTATTTCGTATACAGCTAATTTGCTGTAAATCTGTAGAGATAATATTATCCAACATTTGGAGCTCTTGTTGGGGTGAACTTGTGGAAGCTTCAAAATAGGATTCGTCATCAGAGGGAACCCATTCGATATGGGGAAGATTAAAATCCCCTAATAAAAGAATTTTACTGTCAAGGCTAGCTAAACTGAAAATAAAATCGAGTGCTAAAGAAAGTTCAGTGTATACGGAAGCAGGACTTTTAGGTGGAATGTAAACATTTAAAACAAATAAGACTAAAGATTCCTTAGTTATTTTGACGCATAACAGATCAATTGTCAGATTGAATGGGAAGACTATTTGTGTTGAGCAGAAAATACTTCTAACAGCAATAAGTACTCCCCCGCCAACTGAATTTGTAACGTCAACGTGACGGTCCTTTCGGAAAACTAAGAACTCATTATCAAAAAGTTCCGTGTCTAATATTGTTGCGTTAAGCCAAGTTTCTGTAAGGGCAAAAAGATCGTATGGCAAAACTAGGGAATTTTTGAAAGTCTTAGAAGTTTTACTTCGGAGACCTCTCACATTCTGGTAGTAGATGCAGAACCTGGGCAGTTTTTTGAATTTATACTAGGAGACGAATTAAAATTTGATTTCCTTCTCAAGGGCGCTGTAAATTCTTTTACCAATGTGTTAGGAGGCCAAGAAGTATTACATATGGGTTCGAAGAGAGAATTGGGAGCTATTATTTTGAAGGATGCTACGAAGCTGTTTGGTTTGCTTATTTTGGAGCATTTGACGAATGATGAATTGACAATAGCCTTAGTAGCAATCAAATGATCCACAACATCTTCAGGCATCGTTTCGGGTTGGAGACGAGATATAAATATGGCCCTGGGCTTCGGAACTGAAATTAAAGTTTTTGGACCAGTAACGACGGATTCCTGTGTTGGAGTCAAGTCAAGATTTTCGGTTACAGGTTGAGGTGGAATGGGTTCAGTGGGTTCAGAGGAGGTTTCGGTAACATTAGTAATTGGTTCATTAATATGGAGTGATTCGATAGCCGGGTCGGATAGAGTTATTGAATTTTCAACGACTTCACTACCAATAAGGGACGTTTTTTTAGGTGCCGGACCTACGTTGGCTGACATGGTGGTCATGTCCCTTCTTCTCTTTTTGCTTTTCCTAGAAGTAGAAGGATTTGATGAGAGAATATCATCCGTTGAAGAGGAGTTGTTAACTTGGGCCTACACCAATGGTAATTTCTTTTCAAAAGTCCACTCAATATCTTGGATACGCGGATGACTTCGACATAATGGGAAGATCTATGCGAGCAGTTACGGATACCTTTTCTATTATGGGTTCAGAAGCGTACAAAATGGGTCTTGTGATCAATGAGGACAAGACGAAGTATATATGCTGTCATCAAATAAAGCCGATTCCCACCGCAGACTTGGTCAGAACGTGACTATTGATAGATACTCGTATAACTTCGAGGTGGTCAGAGAATTTGTCTACCTGTCTTGCTAATCGCTGTTTTTTTGCGCTAAGTAAGCAATTGAGGAATAAAGCACTATCGAGAAATACCAAGGAGACGCTGTACAAAACTCTGATCATCCCGGTCTTTCCCAGCCGGATGAAAGCTCCCTTGGTGTTTTCGAGAGAAAGGTTCTACGCACGATTTAGCTCGCCAACTAAAGTAAGTAAGTAAGGTAATATAATTTTGTTTTAACCAAAACTTTTAACTTAAACTCGTTTAAAAAGTCCTAATTTATTTTTTTTCTCCTCATAGTATTTAGACTTAAAAATGCAGTTCTTTGAAAACTTCCTCACAGTAATGTATGTAGTTTTTTTATTTCTTTTTGTTTTAGCTAAATTTAAAGCTAAATTTATATTTACTTTATGCTATCCATATTTATATAGATCACAATAGTAATCCTTTTTAAATTGTCAAAAAAATTATTAAGTGATTTTTAATTCTTTATAATGGTTATTAATGGTACTCCCTTAGAACCATTTTTTTGTTTCTGATTTTCTTAATAACTGTGAAATTGATTTTCATAATTTTTCTATGCAAGCTCCCCAACAGTTTTGATATTGTATTCAAATTATAAGTA
The DNA here is from genome assembly GCA_963931855.1 of Philhelius festivus. Taxonomy (NCBI): domain Eukaryota; kingdom Metazoa; phylum Arthropoda; class Insecta; order Diptera; family Syrphidae; genus Philhelius; species Philhelius festivus. The sequence continues at coordinate 194,051,079 of OZ007554.1, forward strand.
TTATTTTCAAAGGATTTTAAAAAAAATCAATTTTTTTTTCCAAATTCAATTTTTCGAAAACATCTTGCCCGAATGCTTTAAAACTTGATAATTAAAAGTTTGTTTAAGACAATTTACAAGATATTAAAATACCGGTAACCACCATAAAAATGTTAAAAAATGGTTTTCGAAAATGTTTTTTTTTCTCGAAATCGCCACCTAAAATTTTTTACTTTCAATTAATTTTAACGATCTATAATTTAATTAAAAAAATTTAAATTTTTTCCAATTTTGAATTAAAAAAAAAATGATTTTTTAATTAAAACACAAAAACATAAGTTCGTTTTTCAAAATCGATATCTCAAAATTTTGTTCATATTTTTTTTTGAAATTTAATTTGTTTTGTGCAATACTACAAATTTAAAGTTGTCGTTCCAAAATTTTGTATTAAAAATGTTGTATTTAAAAGCTTATGTTTTTAAAAACCGCAACAACTATTTATAATTTTTGTTCTTAAAAATAATTAAAGTAGAAGCCATGACGGTTATAGAGAACCTAAAACTTACAACTCTCAACTATTTCTGTGTACGTGTTTGGAGAAATGGGGGGACTTACAATTTTCTGCCGATTTCGAACGGTACTTTTCATAAGAAGAGGTACAGTCTTGGCCAAATGTATTAGGCACCCCCAAAAAGATATCATAATTTTAAAACGAAGTAAAATTTAAAAAAAAAAACAAGTATGCAGAAATGTTATAATTTTTTTTTATTAAAGAAAATTTAATATTTTGTACGGCCACCCCTCGCTTTTATGACTGCTGCTATTCGTTTAGGCAGAGAGCTTACGAGCTTACGGCATTCGTCAGAACTTATTTTGAGCCATTCTTGCTCAAGAATCTTTTTGATGTTGTTGGGTATTATCGGACTTTGCGCTTTAAAATTCCCCATAGATGCTCAATTGGGTTCAGATCTGGGGACTGGGCAGGCCATGGAAGCAGGTCAATGGCATTTTCAGCAAACCACTTCGTTGAGAGGGCGGACTTGTGCATTGTCTTGCTGGAACAACTTGCCCGCATATTTGTATCACCAAAAATATGCTGGAAGGATGGCATCAGCGTGTTTTCCATCAAATTAATGTTTTTTTTTTTTGAGTCCATGCGACCCTCACAATTGAACATTTTGCCCACTCCATCCGCAGCCATGCAACCCCAGATCATAACGCTTCCTCCTCCGTGTTTAACGGTTGGAACTACACATTCTGGGTTGTATTCCTCACCAACTCGCCGTCTCACAAAGGTTACACCAAGGTTTCCAAACACCTGTAAAAATAAAAAAATAACCTTTTTCAAAAGCTCAAAATAACTAAGTGGATGGCAATTTAAAATAGTTTTTAAAGTTTCCGAGTTCGGGGCTTCATTATAATGCTTACTTCAAAGTTTGATTCATTTGACCACAAAACGTTACTCCAATCTTCTTCAGTAAAGTTTTGGTATTTTTTTGCCCATTCTAGCCGCAACTTTCTGTTTTTTTTTTCTGAGAGCCATGGCTTTTTCCTCGTCTTGCAACCTTTCAATCCAAATTCTCCGAGTCTCCTTCTAACGGTTGTAGCCGAAATCTGTTTCCCACAACGTTGTGTTGTGTCAGCAACTATAGCTCATTTGATGTTTTTTTCACGTTTTTTTTTTATAGAGGTTCATATTAAAAAACGATCTTCTCTTACCGTGGTTACTTTTTTCCTGACGGATTTTTTACGATTTAGATGGGAACCAATTTTCCGAAACCGATCTAAGGCATTTTGCACGGCACAACGCGAAAAATTCATATAGGGTGCCTAACACTTTTGGCCAAGACTGTACTCTTGGAGGCTTTATGAATTGCTCGAAAAAGGTAGTAGACTTCTGGAAAACTCTTTTGGGAACGGCTTAGAATCGAACCCAAGACCCTCTGCATGACAGTCAAACGCACAAACCATTATGCCAAGGGTACCAAGGGTGTCCCGATATTAATAAAATTGCATTAATCTTATTGTCATCGCAGGGTACTTCCGCCTCGGTTTGAAGGCCTGAATATATTTGGCGCATTTCATTTAACTTCGCTTCCATTTCATCTTTTTGAAAAAAAACTATTTCTTCTGCTGCACGGTTTTCACTAACGCATCTATCTTTTTCGTCCGAGTATTCTTTTTAATTTTTTTTTAGCAAACTGCTGGCCGGTTCTTCGGACAAATCACATACAAAGGTTGACTAAGGCTAGTCGCGCATCGGCAACTGTGATCGAAATCAAATAGTTTAATCACCAGTTGAGAGAGAACCGCGCACTGGCAATTCTTTACTCACGCTCACACTCTTTTCTCTCTTGCTCTTATAGAAAACAGCTCAACTGTTGCGAAGGCAATCGTTTAGTTTGTGTCAAAACAAACTTTTTAGCTGCTCGAATCGAGTTGCTCTAAGTGCGCGGTGTCCCATATAAGCCCATATGTTTCATTTTAGCAACTAAATAGTTGCGAAACTAAAAATTGAATGTGCGCGCCTGGCCTAAGTCTTCCTTTTGGGGCATCTTCGAGACGATGTCGGAGAGAATGGCAACCGGCCGGGAAAAGAAATCTTGGGTAGTTACGTTCTCGAACTTTGTCATTTCGCAAAAACAATAAAATGTTTATTTGACAAATTATACCAAAGTGATTGGGCTGTGCTGTGATCCATAGGATGCCGGCTTTGTGGAGAATTGGTCAATTACTATTTCGTTCACACGGACGTTTCCGATTTGGTCAATTTTTCGACGGTCACATTGTATGAACGTTAAATATTAAATAGTAATTGAATACATGAATCAGAAAAAGTGTTAAGAACTGCATTGTCCTTGATTGGTAGATAGCCGATATACCTATAAGTATTGGCAATTGGGGATACACCCTGCTATTCCTTTTCATTAGGCTGCCCAGTTGCTCTTTGCCTGGGATACTTGATTCACAAAATCCCAATGACAAAACTCCTGCAGCAATATCCTTGTGTTTGCCGCATCATTTTTTTTTATCTCTCTGATATAGCTACTCGGACTCCGACCTATCGAGCAATACCACAAACTGCTGCTGTCAAAATTATCTATTATCCATCCAATGATGATGTTCATTATATGGAAAAGTATCATCCGCAAACTGCTATCTCCGCTTACCGGACAGAATTTCATTTTGATTCATTCAATGGGTTTCACAACTGCGTGCCTCAAACACATTAGATGAGGTGCAGCTGACTCGTGCGGTTGCCTAAGCAATTCCCTAGCATGTTACACCCAGCCCCGGGGGAGCTCAATAATAAAATAACAATAATGATGCTTGAATTTTAATCCTCACAATCTGGATGCCAACCCGGTCCCTTGCCGCTCCTGATGTCACTTAACATCCTGCAATTGGCTTAATAATTGCTCCAATAATCGTAAAAAAGTTGTATACGCTAACTCCAACCCTCAAAAAAAGCACGGCAGCTTTTGGGTGGTCTTCTTCGTCGTCGGTTCAGTCTTTAGTCACCGTCTGTTTGTGATGTGCACCACGGGCCTCTTTACGAGCTGCCTAGTGCTTCGCTTTACTGCTGATGGTGGCGCAGTGGTGTCAATAAGGACTCCACTCGACACAGCTCCCCTCAACGAAACACATCGTCCTGGCACTGGTGCTGGTCCCCCAACAACAATAACAACAACTGCGCTCATAATAACAGTAATAGCAGTTATAACTTTCGCTGACTGAGTGAGTGTAGGACCGTTTTGGCCCTGTTTTGTTGGCTGTGTTATTAAAAGGCAGTCATGCCAAAGTTTTTCTTTTATTTTGCTGAGGGATGCAAGTCGGCTTGGGGGATTTGGTTCGGAGAACACTTCAAGGACTATCCGTATGTGCTGCGTTCGTCCTACAGCAATCTAGTGCTGTGTTTAATTTTGCCTTTTTGGCTGCTCGTCGACGAGTGGGTGACCTTTTTTTGTTTGGTTTTCGACTTCAGAAAGTTGTGTGTGGGGGGAGGGTGTGCCGTTCGAGTGGTCTGCACAATCGGACCATTCAGACTTGGAAATCCGTGATGATGTACCAATTCGATGAAAATTGCTTTGATCAGTGATTACAGAGGTTTCAAGAGCCACTTCGATAGGATTTCACTGTCTGAAATGGAAAGCGGCAAAGTGGGTGTAATTAAATTTCCCCATTTCGATTTTTTTTTAACTTTGAGCTTGTACCAATATTTTTAGCAATGGAACAGTTCAATTCCGATGAACAGAATGCTGATGCAGCAGAGTGAATTGAAAGCATCCATGTTACAAAGTCAATAAAATTGGAGTGTATTGATATTGTCCCTTCGTGACATGTGATTTGGTTTAATGCTTTATACGAGTGTATTATTGACGTCAACAGAATTTTTAATTTGAACTTAAGTGGCTGAATTCAGATGATGATTAAAGGAATGATAAAGGTATGGTGTAGCGTCCTTTAAGTTCATAAAAATTAAGTCAATTTGTGTAGGTATATATTATATGTATAAGAGACCATCCCTACAAAAATATGCTTCAATTGTTTGCCCTTCAATAGTTAATTTATAAATTAAGTTACTTTACCTAATTAATTTAATTTCCGTGATGGATAAAGTTAACATTTTTGGATTTTATTATTTACTGTAGGAACCTTTTCTGTGTTTTTTTTTTCGTGGGATTATATTGCTTCGCGTTTGGTATACTTAAAAATAATCTTGATTTAATAGCCCTTGTATTGTGGTCTCCCTCACCTGGACTTAACTTCCTTTGAACTCATAAGAGCGAGTTTTAACAGGAAATAATAAATCTCCACACTGTAATGCTCTGTCGAAGTCTAAGAAGTCTAAGGCGAACACATAAGAGCTGTGAATAAATTCAATAGAGTAAATCAACATGTTAAAAGACTGATAAACCAGACAAGCGTAGATTTGAGGATTTTCAGGACCAGCCAGGCTGACAAAAAATGTGTTGGCTTATGTCCTTTGATTGGTCAACACCAACTTTCATATTCCTGGATTACATGAATGGCATTATCAGGGATTCTGTCTTATTGTAAGGTTAGGACTAGGCTCTTTATGTTGGGGATTTGTTGTCAGGTTAACTTAAGAAATAAATACATAAATACATTTGATGGCGCGAGAGTTTTTAAAAAGAACCTAGTGACTTAAAGATCTCAATCATACCTGTTTGGGTGTTATTATAGTCAGCAGGAATGGAAAAGACCTATAATTTTCGAACGAAGACCTGTAGTTCGAACGGCAAAGCAAGATGCAGTTTTTAATGACAAGATACACTCTTGGAGAATTTAATTGAGTTATGAGCACTAATAAATCATTTCTTATAACCGATGGCGTAACTAAAGACTTGGTCCCTAGACCTTCGGCGTGACGGTCAAATGCACTTACAGTTACTCCAAAGGGTAACTTCCCTGCTGTCCAAAATAGTCTACTTACAAGACCCGGAATATTGACGAATAATGACTTGGGAGTATAAAGCTTAAACTTGAAAACAATTTTCGTTAAGGTTAATTCAGAAGGAACGATTTAAGAGATGCGATAAAAGAGCTAAGCTTCCAGCTTATCAGATTTTTAAAGTTCACAGAAAAAGAAATTCGAAGTTGGACATCAAAGCACACTTGAAGTTGTCGGTGCCTACAGAGAATACCTAAGCGAGAAGCTCTCAGCTGTGCATTCACCTACCACAGATGGCAACAATCAAGTGATTCCAATATCAAGGCATCATCTAGGAGTGATTTGAAATGACTGTAGACTATCTGGTAACCCAGAAAGATAAGAATTCATGGGTGCTTGAAAAAATATATGGTGAGAACATACATACATATGCAGAAATGTTGCAGCGAAAGAGAGAATGGACATGTGCAGTCTTTTAACTCAAAAAGATTGAAGAGTCGAAATAATACTCGGCGGTCTAATAGGATAAAATAAAAGAAACTGGTTAGTGGTTCTAATTGTTGGGTATTCGAAAAATAGAATGTAACATAATTTCATTGAGTCAACACCTTCGACAAAGTGCACGCTTTCCACCTAACTTTTATACCAACTCTCCTGCTTAATGTTGCTGGGTGTTAACCGATAAGATGAAAGAAAGAACTAATAGATACACCTGAATATATTCAAATATTAAATGTTCGACTGATATTTTCAGCTCTATGTTTTAAGGGGGCGAATGGAAAAGCAGATACAATCACGAATTCTATAAGATGATGTATAGATTTCGTTCTAACAACTCAAATTTTGACTCTATCAAATCGAGCGAGAGGAAAAAATAAAACATTGGGAACGCCAGTTCGCTTTGCCTGTATGAAATAGGAACGAGATACACACTTTTCTCGTGTGTTTTGTTGTGAACCTGACATTTTACAATTATCAAGATTGGTGTGTTGCAAACGATCCTCATTAAATAAAGTTATATCAGCACTCTCTTCTTTTTATCATAAACAAAAAAAGCGACTGAGCGTGGTATGGTGCAATAAGATCACGGATTTCGATACAGCACAGCACTTCACAACACACTACACGCGATAGGTCTGGTTTCGGTTTGAATTCAACTCATCAACCAGGCGTTTGCACAGAGCCACATATTCCCATGGGTCTGGTGGAGGGATGATTTCTCAAGTGGGAGTAAAAGAAAGGATCACGCTCTTAAAAGGCGTCTGCCTTTCCTCAATCAAGTGATTATGTGATGACAGACATTTTTTCACTGATTTAGAAAATCCATCCGACAATTCGGGCTATAGCTTGCTGAAACTCATCAACACCCTTAACGGGCTTGAATGAGATAATATTCATCATAGGTTTCAATACATTTGGAGTCACAATGCCTAGGGTATAACAACGGATCTACATTGATCTAAGTGTGACGGTAAGGTAACCGATCTAATATTATCGCAGTACAGAGGAGCGAAAGCTGACATAAGCACCCATAAAACGTGATACTGCTCGTAAATCGGATTCCTGTATTTTCATTTTCAAGGAGCAATAGTACAGGGAAACTTTGACGAATTGTACTCGTGGATCAAATCACTACATATATCAACAAGAAGCCCTGTTTAAGAAGAACAACTTTCCCGTGCTGTTCGAGTGGACGTTCATTTCCTCCTATACCCCTAAAAACTTTTGAAGGGAACCCAAAGGAATGGAAACCTTTCGAAGATAGTTCATTCGTTCATTGTGAGTAGTGCATTTCTTGCTGACCAGCTGAAAAGGACCTGCGCTTCAGGTTGTCAAAGGATTTCGTATTCCAAACAACAATTGCGAAAAAGTTTGGGTACTGATGAAAAAGTTCTTTTGCACTAAAAAAAGATAGAAAATGCGTCATCTAATTCAAGAATATTTTAGATTCCTTAAAGTATTCGGAAGACCTGTGACTAATTGGGATGATTATTAAGTATATCTAACTACAAGTAAGCTGAATATCAAAACCCATAAGCAGTGGGAGTTGTCACAATGCGAAACAATCAGTTCTCATCAAATCATCGGAAAACCTCAACGAATAAGAAATAAACCAAAGCCTTCCAACTCTTTTTACATCGGATCAACTGAAAAACGACAAGGTTTTCAGAAAACCATATGCTTTTTCTGCTCGGGTAAGCATTTAATATATGTACATATCTTTTGAGAAATTTCGTGCTTTAGAAGTTCCCAAGCGAGTTTGATTGCGTCAATTGCCTGGGAATGGGTCACAACCTGAGAGATTGTCCCAGCACTGGCACTTTCCGTGTCTGCCACTTGCGTGTCTGTTACATAGCAGACAGCAAATGTCAAATGCTCCATCTCAGTTAACAACGTCAAATCCAAATTTTACGCCTTTATTTGCTTCACATTCTAAGCATCATGTTTTACTGAGAACTGTGTTGGTTCAAGTAATGGATAAGTCTCAAAGGTACCAGACATCCAGGTTACTTCTTTACAATGCTTCTCATTTACTTCTTTCATCAGCGAGAGTTGCGTCCAACGTCTACAGCTTAAACAGTCATTAGCTGATGGAACTTTAACTACAACGATCAGTGCTCAAATTTTGAACGAAATTACAAGAAATCTTCCACCGATGCAGATACAAGAGTTCAATTGGCCTCATATCCAAGTTCCCTATTTTAACAAACCCGCTCGAGTTGATGTTTTACAAGAATCGGATGAGCTACTTGTGATGTACTTTTTGTCAAAGTCTGAGGTTTTGCTCGCCGGTTTACCGGGGTTCTATCTAAAGTAGTACTAACTTCAGATTTTAACGTCAATATTCCTTTATTTATAAAAAACTATCGAAAAGCAAATTTTAATTTTAGTTTACATTTATTAATTTACATATAATTTCAATGGTTAAATGTCTTCTTTGCTGGTATCCTCGGTTTGTGCTTCTATGAATATTCGCCTTCCTTAGATATTCCTTTATTATTCGTCTTGCCACTGTCCGCAGGTGGATTGTAGATGATCAAGGGCTGTTCCTCACACTAGATGCTGGCGGTCTTCAGATGGGTCTGGCAATCTTGGAGGAATCCGGCGAATCACAGACGAATCTGGCAAATCAACGGACGAATCCGGTAAATCAACGGACTAATCCGGTAAATCAACGGACGAATCCGGCAAGTCAACAGACAATCTGGTAAATCAACAGACGAATCTGGCAAATCAACGGACGAATCCGGCAAATCAACTGACGAATCCGGCAAATCAACGGACGAATCCGGTAAAATCAACGGACGAATCCGGTAAATCAACAGACGAATCTGGCAAATCAACAGACGAATCTGTCAAATCAACGGACGAATCCGGCAAATCAACGGACGAATCCGGTAAATCAACGGACGAATCCGGCAAATCACAGACGAATCTGGTAAATCAACGGACGAATCCGGCAAATCAACAGACGAGTCTGGTAAATCAACAGACGAATCCGGTAAATCAACGGACGAATCCGGTAAAATCAACAGACGAATTTGGCAAATCAACGGACGAATCTGTCAAATCAACGGACGAATCCGGCAAATCAACGGACGAATCTGGCAAATCAACAGACGAATCTGTCAAATCAACGGACGAATCCGGCAAATCAACGGACGAATCCGGTAAATCAACGGACGAATCCGGCAAATCACAGACGAATCTGGTAAATCAACGGACGAATCTGTCAAATCAACGGACGAATCCGGCAAATCAACGGACGAATCTGGTAAATCAACGGACGAATCCGGCAAATCAACAGACGAGTCTGGTAAATCAACAGACGAATCTGTCAAATCAACGGACGAATCCGGCAAATCAACGGACGAATCCGGTAAATCAACGGACGAATCCGGCAAATCACAGACGAATCTGGTAAATCAACGGACGAATCCGGCAAATCAAAAGACGAGTCTGGTAAATTAACAGACGAATCCGGTAAATCAACGGACGAATCCGGTAAAATCAACAGACGAATCTGGCAAATCAACAGACGAATCTGTCAAATCAACGGACGAATCCGGCAAATCAACGGACGAATCCGGTAAATCAACGGACGAATCCGGCAAATCACAGACGAATCTGGTAAATCAACGGACGAATCCGGCAAATCAACAGACGAGTCTGGTAAATCAACAGACGAATCTGGTAAATCAACGGATAAAATCTGGCAATAGCTTGTGTTAATTTGTTTGAGACCCCTTACCACTGGTGGGGGGAAGTCTTCAAACTATTTTACTTGGCATATTTAACTCTCAAACCGTGGTGGCCGTGGCGCGATGGATGTGTGCTCGCCTGTGAACCTCATGATCACAGGTTCGATCCCTGCCGTCGTCTTTGTCGTTTTAATTCCATTAAAAACCTTCTAAAATTGCCATCAATGGGTTGCTGGTTTACTCATTACATGTTGTTCAGGCATAACACTAACAACATGTAATTGAGTTAAACTAGTATGCCCAACAAGGATGAAGACGAATAAAATAATGTGAATTATAAGCGACATAGAAATAAGACACGGCTTTAGTTCAGCCGCCATCCCTGGAGATAAAATATCTGAGACAACAACCTTCAGTCTCATAACATTGTGCCACACATCTTTCCTATCCTTCTTTCTCTTCCTTAACTTCACGCCCGCGCTGTGTTCAAACATTTAAAGGGTAATCATAATCCCTTGAGCGCGTGTAGATTATAAAAAAAAAAAAAAAACTATTTTACTTAATTATCTTCCTTTGCTTGATCTTGTTTAAAGTTCGCCACACTTTATTACTCGATGTTGCCCTGGTAATGGTCCACCGCACTCTGTTATCCGATGTTTCCTCGGTAATGGACTACCGCACTCTGTGATTTTGTCGAACGTATGGCGGTCTTTCATTATACTTTTCAGCCAAACCATGCGTGAGCTGTAAAGCTAAAAAGTGCACATTTCCACGCAATATGATCTCTTTCGCTACGTCATTGCTTTTACATTACTTGTTATTGTTTTAATCCACGTAAGTTTAATGGTGCGGAGGACGGGTGGCATCATATTAAATGTTACTACTACGCTTATGGTTGCAGGTGAGCGGTAGGAGGTTGGCCGGTTCTTGTATGATTATTAACTCACCATCCTGGTTCTAGGCTATAGTTAATAATAAAAGGGGGCGACAGGCAAAAAGATGATAGATCTCTCCTTTCCTTGTTTGCTAACTTACCATCGAGGTTCTTGATCGTCGCCCAGTTGCTGTTTTCAGTGGAGTTCTTCCTTCTTCGTAGTTCTTCTCCTGCTTTGAGTTCACCCCACCTAGTATTTGTTGTTGTTTTTGCGTAGATAGTGTGGTGTAATTGTGCCATTGATTTATGTTCACTGATAAGCTTCTTTCTAAATCAGTTGCTGGCCATGGCTTGCAGTCGACACACGCTATAGGAGCATGTAGTCGGTTCAGTAAGTATTTAGTTTATTTAGTTTTTAACAGCTCCGTAGTAAGGGGGATGGCAGAATTGTAATGCTTCATTACATACTACAGTTTCACTATGCCGGACTAATCAAAGGATTATATCAGTACTCCTTTCGCACAGCATTCTACCTAGGATGAATCAACACCTTCAACAAACTCACTCTCATCAATCTCTTTGTATAGCGACAATGCTTTGACGAAAGCTGTTTCTAAATTTTAGAAAGTAGAATGCTTGCCTGATGTCAAGCACCTTTCTATCGAGGAGACGTTGTATGAGCAGTTTTTCGAAGATTCTCATCATCGCCAGAAGATGGAAAGATGGGTGTCCTTTGAGGAATTCCCGAAATGCAGCCGCTCTTGCTCTCTTTCGAATGGAAAAAGTTTTTCCCAAATACGAACATATTCCAGCAGTATCTACAAAGATTTCATCCATGAATTCATTCAACTAGGCCATATAGGAGAAGTATATAATTCAAGACCACTTTGTCCTAGTTCTTCAGATATCGACAACTATGAAGCACTGACACCTAGACATTAACTAATAGGTGAGCCATTGAAAATAATTCCTGAGGCTTGAAAGAATAATAGATGTTCATCCTGGATATGAATCACCTGCCGCAGAGCTTATGCGTCCTATAGTTAAAATAGCTTTCGGCAGTCCACTACTCAACACCACCCTTAAAAGAATCTAAGGAGAAGCATTATACTATTATTATATTATTAGTTTCTTATTATTTAAGCTTTCAAATATTAGCAGTTCCAATGTAAGTTATAACGCATATCTTCTACTCATATCTACTACACATAAACTTCTCAACTTTAATAAATCAAGAAGTCGCGTTAAAATTTAAAATTGCTAATTTGTTTATACTGTTAATTTTAATTTTTCCCCTAAGAATTCATCAGAAAGAATTTTTAGGTAGGTTCGTGTAATAAAAGGAAAACGTTAAAAAAATGTTTCTAAAAAATTGACATTATTTATTTTTCTCTTTGATGTCCATCCCTTTTGTCCCCATCAACATGAAAAAACTTCATCCCTTGAAAATCAAAAAAAAAATCTTAAAAAAATAACTGCCTAGCAGTTTTAAGTCTTAACTCGTAAATGGTCTTTAGCCACATAAAAAAGAAGGCCAAACCAATTAGATCCACTCACTAATTAACTGAATTCCTAGAAAACTCGAATTCTTTTTCTTTGTTATATACTTATACCTATGTCCTTGCGGAAATTAATTGCAACGCTTTTAATGATTCTTCTTAAAAAAAAGTCCTAGGTATAATTTTCCCTTCAGCGATATGAAAGAACATAAACTTCTTATAGTGCCTCCGGGATTTAAAAAGAAAGTTTGAAAAGAAAATCCCGGCCAAGTCCTATATCAGCAGAAATCCCGCCATAGTATAATGACTGCCAATTAAGATTATTAGAGCTTGAACCATTCGGATGCGGAAAGGTCCTTTGTGGACCATTAGCCCGAAGCCATTATAAACGGTCCACTAAGTAAGTCTTTTGCAGGAATATCTTCAATCAAGATTGAAATTAAACAAAATTTCTGCCTTCGTTGGATTTCCTTCTTCATCACAAATCAATAAAACTCCAGTTTATGCCTTTAATTTAGAATGTTTTGACAAAATGCTATTAATTAGCTAAGAACACTTTCGGAGTAATCACGTAATTTTCGAGAAAACGGAATTGCGTGCCATTACTTTGTTTCCCATTTCTATGAAGGCTGAATCCCTGAATGGGGATCCCCATCACTTTGATTGGAGATTTTATTCTCTCACTGTGCTCCATTTGGAAGCATTCATACAGTAGCATAAGCAAGAACAACAAAAGTAGCGGAGGTATAGTCGTGTTAAGCCCCACACATAATACCAACGATGCCGTTAATGACTGACAGATAAAACAAATGACAATTCTCTCAAGGAACATTTTGCTAAATCTTTGTGAATATAAATTCGTGTGTGCTTATCCTGGAATATGTTATGTCACTTCCATTAACATGGCTAATACGTATATGAGTGATGTGCACGTGAGGGGTAGATGAAATGAATAGATAGAAAGAATGTGAGGTTTATATCAGGATTGGTTTCTTATTACAATATCTCTTTGGCAGATACATTGCAGGTCGCTAGATTATAGTCATACATTAAAATTCCGAACTGTTTTTTTTACATTTTAACGATGAGAGTTAATATACTGTTTTCTATTTTTAGCGTATTTGACAGACGTTGCAATCTTTAAGAATTAAAATTTAAAAAAGATACAATTTTGTATATGTACATATTTCAAGATATTTGTCATTTGAAACAGTTTATGTTCAAGACCATACGTAGAATTCAAGCAAGTAAAACTAACTACGAAATATTGTGGCTGTCAAAACTGAAAAACCAGCTTACGTGAAGTGTCAAGTTTAGGAGAGTTTTTCAATGAAAGAAATAAGTTCTTAAGCAATATAGGGCTTTCAGTTTATTATTTAATTTCAGGTGTGCAAAGCTGTTCCAGTATGTTTAATCATGCCGTGATATTACCTCCATTGCAATTTTCACAAGTTCTAAGTTGTTTGTCCTTTTTGTTTTTAGAACAAACCAACTTTTTATCATTGGATATAATCACAGTTTTACTGTAGCCATATTCATTTAACATTATTTGTAACACAAAACTTTTGCTATTTTAAGAAAACAAGAAGTTCTTTTGTGCCCAATCTACAAAACCGCACTGTACATCCTGCGTTAAACGAAAATCCGATAAAATCTTCTTTGGAAACATTAAAGTAATGCTAAAGTTGAGTTTATTTATTTAAATCTGAATGTGAATGTTTTACGATTTATAAGAGGTTCTCTTTCTCTTTAAGATTGTGGATATATGTACATAATAATGAAGGTTTTGTGAAATTCGATGCGAAAAGGATGACAAAATTAATATCTTGGAATTAAAATTATTACGCACTACTACAGAGTTCATCAGTTTGATAAAGTTTTCATAAATATTACATTCGAATCCAACCAAAAATTACGATGATGTGTAAGACGAAATAAGTAATTTAAGACATTTCGTCCGTCGGTGTCCTTGTGATCATACAAGATGGCGGAAAATTAATCATCCAAATTTGTTTTAATGACTTTTTTACAAAATAAAAAATAAAATGATTTTAAGTGATAGACATTTTTATTTGGACTTTTACAATTTTTTCTCTTAAGTTGAAAAGATGATATCCGTCAAATGGCTGCCGCCAGTGTGTGCGGTTGCACCGTCTAGTTGAAAACACATGTTCACCAAGTCCCACTCATTCAATTCCGGAAGTAAGAAGTCGTTTATCATGGCCCTTTAGCGTTTGCCGATGGCCGTATTTCCGATGGCGTCCTCAAAACAATACAGCCCAATTAGTCCTCCTGCGTGGACGTCACACCACACAGTGGCTTTGGGTGGATGTAATGACTCTTCGTGCATTCAACGCCGTTAAGGTGGAAATGCGTCTCGTCGCTCATGATGATTTTTAACACAAAATCGTCCTCTTCGTTGTTGGGATTGAGGATGGATTGACAGAAATTCACCGACTGTCAGCAGGCATTAACTGATGCACTGTTTGCACTTTGTACGGGAACATGTGTAAGTCTTTCACTAAAATTGGTTGCAGGGTCCGTCTGGTGATGCCCAATTGCGTGGCCCGTCACCGTCGTCTGGTTGATGTTTCTTCTCAGCGACATCGGGAGCAACAGCCACAACATTCGCGGTGGCGGCCACGGTATGCAAGTTCTCGTGTGGTTCCAGTCTGTTCGAGTCGAGTAAATAAGCGCCGGAATGTTTGCCCAGTTGGCCCGACAATATTAGGAAATCGACGTCGACATTCACGCTGCGCTGACACCATCGACCGATTGTTGGTAAAAAAATCGACACAATTATTGCACGCTCCATTACTTGTCTGTTTTTATATGTACTCCAGATTGTCTAGTTCACAAATGTCAAATTTGATTGACGTACGACGCCATTTGCAAAAATTATAACATCTTCCGATAGGGCGATTAATTTTGCGACACCTTGCATATGTATCTTACTTACTTACTTATCAGGCTCCCGATCCATGGAGGGTCTCTGCCTGAGATATTGCAGTCTTCCATCGGTTACGATTCCTCGCGAGCTCCCTCCAGTCGTTGGGACCAAGCGCTCTTGCGTCTGTAACCGCCTGGTCCCTGTAGCGGAGGTTCGGTCTTCCTCGTCCTCTCGAACCTGGGGGCTGGGATTCGAAGATTTTCTTGGGTGGAGCGTTGATGTCTATTCGCTCGATGTGACCGAGCCAGTGTAGTCGACGTGTTTTGGCTCTTTGGACTACATCCACATCTTGGTACAGCTCGTGTAATTCACGATTGAATCCTCTAGAGTAGAACTGGTAAAATTAGCGTTTTATATATCGCGCACTTCGTCTTTCCAGAAAGGAGTTTTGAAACCTTTTGTTTGGCCAAAGCCAAACCGAAGTAGCAGCGGTTTTCTAGGGTAATTCTTCGTCGTATTTCCACTAAGGTGTCGTTCGTGGGATTGACTTGGTAGGTGAATTCCTTGACTACCTCGAAATTACTGCTACCAGCAGTGACGTTTTGTCCTAGGCGATGGACAGATGAGGCTTTGTTTGTTGATAACATATACTTTGTTTTGTCCTCATTAACTTCAAGACCAACGCGTTTCGCCTGTTCATCAATAGCTGTGAACTCTTCTAGCACAGCTCGCTTGGAGCGGCCGATGATATCGATGTCGTCCGCATATCCAAGCAGTTGGGAAGACCTGTTGAAAATAGTGCCTTCCAGGTTAACACCACTCTTGCGCACTATCTGCTCCTGGATTAGGTTGAAGAAATCACATGATAGCGCATCTTCTTGTCTGAACCCTGTGCACGTCTGGAATAGCTCGGATGGGCTTTTACCCATTTGGACGTTGCACCGCGTATTTTGTAACGTCATGCGGCATAGCTGGATCAGTTTTTTCGGAATTCCAAGTTCCGACATGGCCAATAGAAGTTCTTGGCGACTAATGCTATCATATGCGGCTTTAAAGTCGATGAAAAGATGGTGGGTCTCGACTTGAAATTCGTTGGTCTTTTCCAGGATTTGCCTCAATGTAAAGATTTGGTCTATCGTTGATCTGCCTGGCCTGAAGCCACACTGGTACGTGCCGATTATAGTGTTGCAGAAAGGTTTTAGACGCTGACATAGTACGGTGGATAGGATCTTGTAGAGGCAACATTAAGCAGGGATATGCCCCTGTAGTTTTTGCAGGACATAGGATCGCCTTTTTTGCAGATTGGGCATATGAAGCTATTTGACCAGTCGTCGGGCATACTTTCCTCCTCCCACACTTGGTTGATGAGCTGATGCATGCACCCTATCAGGACATCTACTCTTCCATACTTTAAGAGTTCCGCAGGTAGGCCATCCGAGCCTGCGGATTTGTTGTTCTTAAGCTTGGGGATTGCTTTTTTAACCTCTTCAGTACTGGGTAGTGGGACTGGATCTTCATTGACTGGTCTTATGCTTCTTTGCTCCCCTGTGGTTTCCTCTAACTAATGCCCATTAAGCAGCAATTCAACAATTCCCTGTGCTTGAGTGACTAGGTTCCCTTCGCTGTTACGAAGAGCTTGCGCACCGATCCTATAACCTGATGCCATTTGTTTGGCTGTTTTGTAGAACCGGCGGAGCTGAGAAGCTGCGGCTGCTCTTTTTTTTCTGCACAGGGTTTTTTTTCTCTTTCCTTCTCTTTTCACGGTACTCCTCTTTTGCTGCTCTTGTTTTCCGTTGCAGCAGAAAAACCTAGAAGGAAAATTATTCTACCTCTAACAACTCCCCTACTTTTAGCTTCTTTACATCTTTTTCCCTTCAAACGAATATTCCAATGTCTAGGAAGAAAAAATTTTGAAACTTGTTTCTTTTTTTGTATTTAAATTGACTTCAATTTGAAAATTCTTGTATTCTGCTCTTAAATAGGATCCTTCTGCATAAGCTCTAAAACAAGTTCACTCTTCTTTTTCTATGCCCATGAAGTGCAGTATGGTAGACCAGGCGGCTGCCACTCCCTGCTGGTGTGCTTAACCAATTAAAACTAAGACAGATAGCTCTAATTGATTTATTTGTCCAAAAACGGAGTTCCTACTCTATTCAAAGGAGCACAAAGTTATTTTTTTTTTCAAGTTGTTGTTGTTGAGTATTTGGTTTATAATTGGAAAACAGAGTAAGAAATGTTCGCACGTAGGGAACTCGAATGCCAACATATGAGTTACACATCCCATTCTACAATACCGAACGACGAGATACGATTGTTGAAAATCAGGAAATCATGTCACGTTTCCGTTTGAACTCTGCCCAGCCAGAGAGAAAAGACGTGTTCCCTTCGGCTTGAGTATGTGTTGGAGTTGGATTCCTGTTGGCTGCGGATCTAGATAAATTGATAAAAAAGTCATCACTACTGATGGTTCAATAGAAATGTTTTTTTTTTCTTCAGAGCTCTTCCCTCTTCGAACTTGGTTATTTGGATCCAGTTCGTCGTTCGGCATGCCAAAGATTTTGTTCGCTTTTCATTTTCATTTATCTTGCTTTTCCACAGCACAGATGTAAGTATATGTATGGACATGATGGTATGCTGGTACAATATTCAGCTATGGAGCATCCCAGCTTTTTCCCCTTAGGAGGTAGCAGCTAGTGGGTTCGTCCATTGGGACATGGAAAACAAGCTGTAGTCGGGTCTTAGATGAATCTATCATGTTGTGACAGGTGCACTTAATTTGTTAGAGGATCGTGATGGCACGTGGGTGAGCTTCATTCAGCTGAAAGTCAAAGTAAATAAAATGGAAAAACATCTCAAAATATTTTTGGAGAATGAGCAAGGAAGGTTTTTTTTTTTTAATAGAGGCTGATGCTTTTACGTTTGTGGCATATAGTTCTTAGATAGGAGAATTGTGTAATTGGGTAATTGACGGAAATCAAATGTTTTGTTTAGTTACAACCTCAAACGGTTTTGATAGATTGTGATATTTATACAATCATATGTACGAGTATATACATATGTGTATCTAACTTTTTCGTTTGAACAGATTTTTTTACTTTTTCGACTTTATTGATTTTGATAAAATATTTATATAAAAGCCAAGATATGAAGTAGTTAAGAAAAACTCGTTTTGTGGAGTTCTTCTGTATTCGGGTCCACAGATCTAGCTGAACAAAACTATATAAAAAAGTAATATTGGGTTTTAAATTGACGACTTTAACTTTCACGAGTCGAAATAATTTAATTTTCGCCTAACTTTTTAATTACCAAAACTGTCATTAGAAATAACTCCTTGGCATTTGGCATTGATTTGTGTAAAATGAATAGAAAATAATGAATGCCATATTTTTATAAATATAAAATAATTTGAAGTCAAAAGTCTGAAAGTGAAGTCAATGAATGCAATATTTTAATTGAAGTCATTAAAGATTGCATTCTTTTACAACTTTTGTTTGTATTCAGGGAACCGGGAATCGTTCTTTTATGTCCGAAAGGTACAAAGAACTACTAGTGTTGGCACTACAGGCACTCTAAGATCTTGTCCAACTGATGCCTTGAACGTTTATTTGCACCTTTTACCACTTGATTTACACATTAAGTATTTAGCATCTTGCAGCGCATTAAGACCAAAGGAATCGAACTTTTTGATTTCCAAACCTTATGGTCACGGCAGTAATACGGAGTTTAGCTCCCTTTTGTTTGTTGTAGCTAGAACTTTGCTCTCGATTACCTGTTTAAGATAACAGTGTTATGTGTGTCTGATTAAGATCAAGTGTTGAGCCTCTTCTTGGCAGCTCGTCAGCGCTTTCATTATCTGGAACACCACTGTGACCAGGAACCCGAAAGAGCCTTATATTGTGCTGTGTATCAAAAACCCTAAGCTATATACGATAAGTTACAAGCTTTTATTGCCGCTTGGCTATCAATAGAAAATTTCGTCACTGCCGGGACTTTAGCTTGAATGAGCTGGTTAGTCAAAGGGTTTCTGAAAAGAACCCAGAACACTAGTATACATATTGAAACAGTTAGAATATATTGCATAACCTATGTCCTGTGTGTTTCTGTAGAATCTGCACATGACCTATAGAATTGTTTCTCTAGCTATCATTCCACTAGACTACGTTACCATATGTCAGTACAGGTCTAACTATGGCTGTTAACATCAACTTGATAATTTTTGGGCGTGGCCGTCAGGTTTTACTAAATATTCTCTTGCAGGAGTAGAAAGCAAACATAGCTTTATTTGTTCAATTTCTTATCCAGGATCACGCAAATTTATTTTAGTCATTAAGCTACTAAAATAAAAGTTTATTTATAAAAAACCTTAATAAGAGAACATTGGGATAGTGTTGTGATCCCCTGTAATATCCCTCTTGCGCCTAAATAGCCTTTCAAGTCAGTTCATCTGTGCAATTGAGTGTTAATCTCTAATCGAGTTAGAGTCTAAATGGATTACAGATTCACTAGTAAAGGTCATTTTGTTCTTAGCTCATCTAGATCACATAGATCCTCAAATATTGGGATGAATTTGTTTTGATTTCGTTTATTTAAATTCAAAACAATTGCAATAAAGCTGTGATGTATAATATTGATCCAAACACATTTTAATTGAATTATACGCAGAAGAATTTTGCAGTACACTTGGGCGTATACGTGCTTTTTTTAATTAATTGAATTGTGATTGTGGCCTACATTTTGACTTGCGACACAAGCAATTTTTACATTCGTATAAAACCACACGAGGATAATTTTTTCAAGGAAACTGCAACTTAAGGGGAAGTGAGAAATTCTCCAAGAGTATCTCTAAGTGCCTCTCATTTGAGCCGTTTGGATTTGGCAGAGATTTTCTTTCCGAGTGAACCTGCAGGCCAAGCTGATTCCTTTTTTCCTTAACTCAAGGATTTTAATAAGAATTGATTGTGCTATTGTTATCTAATATTTTCTACATTTTAGTAAAAAGGATTTTCGCAAAATGTTACATAAACTAAAAATTTGAATCTTAATTATCAGCAATCACTCAAATGACAAATTCATCGCCGAAAATTAAATATTGTATTTACCACCCTTTCAGTCCATTTTACTCGTAAGTTCTGAACCCGATATTAATAACAATACAGAAGTTTAAAAAAACTAGGTTCCGGTTTCCATCAATTCAAGTTTCTTCTTTCGGGTGCATTTGTAAATTCTTATACAATTTAAAACTAATTTCAGATAATAATTAAAAAAAAAAAAAAAACAATTTCAAAAAAGTGAAAAAACATTCACTTTTTTAAAATGACTGAGAAATTAAAAAAAAAATAAAACTACTAATTCCCACGAATGTGAGTCCAAAGTTATTATTTAAAAAATATTTTTTTTAAATTTGTAGTTTGCGATAGTATTCACTTTGTTTTTTAATTTGGACCACAACAGTTATGGTGGATTTACACTACAGAAAAAATTAAATTATTTTTGTAATATTTTAATATTTTAGTCATTTATGTACATACATACAGTGAATCACAAAAGTAAGTAAGCCCCTCTTAGTTCAAAGATCATTTCCTTCAAACAATCGATACTAATGTTAAAAAAAATTTAATATTTTTGTCTGTAATTGATATGTACTAAAAAATAACATTTCAAATAAAAATTTAAAGAAATCTTAAGAAATATTCGACTTAAACTAAAAAAATTAACAAATTTATATCACAAAAGTAAGTAAGCATTTCAAATAAACCTTGAATTCATTACAGTTATTTTGTAAATCTTATCATTTAGTACTTCGTTAAATACTCTTTGGCTTTTATAACTGCTTTCATACGTCGAGGCAAAGAGTTAACCAAATTTTGCGTAACGTTTTGTCCAATTTTAGACCATTCATCCTGAAGAACATGCTTTAAATCATCTTTCGTCTTGATTTCATGTTTTCTTACTTATTGGTCAAGATGTTCCCATAAATGTTCAATGACATTTAAGTCGGTCGACTGTAGTGGTGATTTGAGCTGGATTCGGACGTTAAAAAGCAACCATTCTTTGACAACATGCTAAGTATGTTTATGATCATTGTCTTGCTGGAAGATAAATGACCTACCTACACCCAGCTTATTGGCACTTTTCTGAAGATTTTTCTTTAAAATATTCAAATAGTCGAACCTATTCATCAAAAAATCTATAAACACTAAATTGCAGACACCAAATGCTGCCATACACCCCCACACCACAATGTTTCCACCACCGAGCTTCACGGTTCCTGACATGTTCGATGATTCAAGCTCTGTGTTTTTTTTTCTCCAAACTTTTCCGCGTTCATCTGAGCCGTGGATATTAAATTAGCTTTCATTGGAGAAAACAACTGTGTTCTAAAATTCTGCTTGCTTGGATTCATGGGTTTTTGCAAATAAGAGCCGCTTTTGGCGATTTATTTTACTTATGTAAGGTTTCTTTCTAATGTTTTGACCATGATAACCGGATTGGTAGAGCACTCGTCGAATAGTTTGAGGGTTACATGACTTACCTGTATCTTTGGTTATTTCTGCTGATATCTTTGGGGCTAACTTTGGGATTCCTCTTCACTTTCCTAACAATAATACGGCATTCCTGCTGAGTAAGCTTGCGAGAACGTCCAGATTGAGGGTCATTTTCCAAACTTCTAATGTTATTATATTTGGTTAATATTTTGTGTATAGTAAATGGACTTTTGTTAACAATTTTACCAATCTCGCGGTTCGATTTATTTTCCAAAAAGTGTTTAATTATAATTTTTTTTAAATTTAAACTAAGTTGTTTACCTCTTGGAGACATTTCCTTTTATTAATTATTAATTAATCCTAAACTGAAAAATAAAAGTATAGAAAAGAGAGATAAGAAAGATAAAGAACCAAAAACTAAAAAAAAGTCGAAGTTAACTACACCATTAAATATTTTACCTTAAAATGCTGCAGGTGCTTACTTACTTTTGTGGCATAGGAAATGCGAGTTTTAAACGGTTAAATTTGCCTACCACATGATGTTCACATGCTAACCATAACTATGAATGCATTTTTACTTATATTCCTAACGGAATTTATTTTAGTTTTATTTTAACATGCCAATGCGACAGCAATGAGTGCTTACTAACTTTTGTGATTCACTGTATGTCGATTTACACGATTTTCTTGAACTTAATAACGACAAAATTAATATTCCCGGATTTAAATGACTGACAAATCGGAATAATTTTTCTTCTTTTTTGCCCATTTTTTGAAATATGTAAACAATTCAAAATCAATATTAGGCGTAATTTGCTGAGAACCTTGAATGAATGAATGAATATTGAGAAGGGGTTTGCATTGCGACCTAAAGATCTATTGTGTCCCCAGATAGAGCCAGATGAGTTGCTTACCCTATATCTCTTCCCCCAAGTTTATCCCTTCGATGAGTTCGATTATTTATAGAATATCTTCCATTTACACAAACTAAAACCTAATTTAAAGATTTTAAAGTACACTTTTATTGAATTATAAAGTTGTAAATAAAATTGGTAAATGGTCAGTTTACTTGCCTTTTTCCCGAGTTTTAGACAAATACTAAAATTTTAATTTCAATTTCATTCAAATTTTTCTGAGGACCAGTGTAAAAGTACGTAATAATTTTAATATAGTATACTTAAGAATTTGGATATTACAAATAACAAATATATATAAGGTTTCTTGTGGTTCATTATACCTTGGTGTTAATTGAAGCATAGGATATTTTTAAAAATCAATATACATACATACATACATACATCTCAAAATACTTTTATAATTGCACCTAAGTTCTTCAGCCTTAATTCGTGAAATTCTTATGTAGAAATGTGAATTTTTAAATGAAATGTAAAATTCCCTGGTTAAAGAACAAAAACATGGCACTGTCTTTTTCAAGAAAGGGACAAATTTCTTAAGAGTCTCTCTTGTCATAAAAAGTGGTTCTCCTTTAAGCCGCTTGGGCTCGGAAAAAAATGTAGATCCTCTTCATTTCTGCACACAGGAATCGTTGAGAGTTTTAAGTCACTTTTGAAAGATTTGTCACTTTCTCGCAATAGGTAGTACCTCTGGGAAACGTCTAGGTGGCAGTTGATGAGGAGTAAAGAACTCCGGCATACTGATCCAACGCACTAATCTTTAATATAAAGAAACAAATAAACCCTTTGCAAATTCAATTTCCGGTCACATTTTGTGAATCGTTAAAGATGTAAATAGAAATACAGAAATACATAGATCTACATACATATGTATATTATTTCTGACTTCAAATTGAGGCTAAAAATTTCAAATTCAAATTTATTTCTTCTTCAGTGAAATCATGTTACATGGTAGAATACTTTTATACATATAGAGATTAGAATACAATGATTCTTAGCAACTAAAGATTGTATAATATTTAAAGTTCTTGTGAAAGTGCAGATTAAAATGAGAAAAATTGCGAGAAAAAAAAAACTCAATGGATGCAAAAAACTTAAAAATATGAATAAAATAATCTTAAAATCCCGGTTGCAAAAGCTGAAGTCACTTTTTAGCTTAAGCTTGGCTTTAATTCACAAGCTAGTGGGTTACTTATGAATTGAGAAAAATGTAATTCAGCAGCTAGTTACTGACTTATGAATTAAAAAATTTAATTCATAATTCAGTTGGTGACTTGTGAATTAAAAAAATTAAAATCATAAGCTTCTTAGTGACTTATGAATTAAAAAAAATTTAAGTTATAACCCAGTAAGTGACTTAAGAATTAAAAAAAAATTAATTCAAAAGTTACCTAGTGACTTATGAATCAAAAAAATTTAATTTATTAGCTAATGGATAAAAAAATTATTATTTGGAAAATTTATAAGCTTGCATGATAATTTTATGACACACAAAAGCTTGAAATCTACCTTCGTTAATACTTTAATAATTATGTAATCAAAACAAGCTTAAACATTTACAATTTACCAACTAGCTTATAAATTAAATTTCAAAAAATCAGTTATCAGTTCAGTTGTCAGCTCAGTTAAAAAGGCAGTATTTAGATGTCAGTCCAGTGTTCATTTGAGCTTTCATTTTACTTATAAGCAGTCGAAAATCAGAGGAAATACATTGCGTAATGGACGATGAAAGCCTTACTACAGTAGCTATAGTTTTGTCGCTTAATAAATCACCGCAAACTAAAATTGAAATGACGACTGAACTGACAATTGAACTGAAAAGTATTTACACATCAGTTTAACTGATAACTGAACTGTTAAACGCTTCAGTTTTTGTATTTAGCCATCAGTTTAACTGAAAGCTTAACTGATAGCTCAACTGAAACTGAAATGATCGTCTAAAAGGGGCTTTATAGGAAGTGAATTAATTTTTTAAAATTCATAAGTCACTTAGTAGCTTATGAATAAATTTTTTTTTAAAACATAAGTCACTAACTAACTTATGAATTAAATTTTTTTAATTCACAAATCATCTACAGACTTATGACTTATGATTTTTTTAATTCAAAAATTCGCAACCCTGCTTAAAATCTAACTTAATATTAACTGAAACTAAAATGGTATGTTTAAACAAGTAAATTTATTAATAGATTTTGGTGTTTCGAACAATTATTTTCAAATTTATTTGAAAGTGTTGTTATTTTAGACTTTATTGTTGGAAGTTTAGTGATATCATTCAGTGCTAGTGTGGAAAAAAGCCAGGGAAGATGCATGATCATTTTTAGGGTTTTGTTTGGCAAATTTTAAGTTTTTTCAGGTGACATTCAGCACATTTATACCAGCAAGGAGAAGCATATGCTAATGAAAGTAGTATGACAACTTTATAAAGAAGAAGCTTATTATCTTTGCTTAGATGAGAATTTTTATTTAAAATTGAAAATAGAATTTTTATTAAAACATTTGATTTTTTGATAGAGTTGTTAATATGATTTGAAAATGTTAGCGTCTTATCGAGAGTGATACCAACGTATTTTATTGTTGTTGTCCATTCGATTGCAGATCGACAGATTATATTGAGGTAGATTTGAGGCTTTTCTCTTTCGTGCGAAAAATATAGCTTGAGATTTTGATGGGCTTAATTTAATTTTCAACCTGTGAAAAAACTTTTCGATATTAAATAAAGCATTTTGTATATTTGTTAATATATCTACTTTGACAATCATTAGAACTACAGAATATTCACAGCGTAAATCTCTTGGAAAATCAGCAATATACAAGTTATATAAAGTTATATTTTGACATAAAAAAGCCTATCTGTTAAAAAGCTTTGAATAATTTTAATAATGTAAGTAGGAAAGTTTTGAGTAAATAGTTTATGAAGTAGGCCGTCGTGCAAAACGCTATCAAATGCCTTTTGAATGTCAAACGAAACCATACCTAAGGATATTTTATTTGAAAGTGATTCTCTTACTATACTTGTGATTCTCTTCAGTTGGTGAGTCGTCGAGTGTTCCCTTCTAAAACCAAACTGCTGGATTGGTAAAAGACTGTTTAATTCTACAAAGTCATTCATCTTAAAAAAATATAATTTTTTCAAAAAGTTTGCCTAAACAGCTGAGTAAGCTTATTGGGCGATAACTAGTTGCCTGTGTCAATGGTTGAGTAGGTTTAGCTATGGGAATTATCTCAGCAATCTTCCATCTTCTTGGAAAATATCCGTGTCGCAGACAACTTTCAAATAGGGATGTTATATACTGAATAGCATTTTTTGATAATTGTTTTATTACCCTGTTTGAAATTTTATCTTTACCAGTTGCTTTTTTTATGCGAATAGAAGAAATTGCGTCTTTAACAAGAGACACTGATGTACAGTGGCGGCTGTACCTTAAGTGCGCTCGTGCGCTGAACCACCAATTCAAAAGGTTTAAAAATTACAAAATATTACTGCATCTTTATTTTTAGATTACCATATTAATATTTATTTTTTAAACATACAAGAACATAAACAAGTAAAATTTCCAATTATGACGAAACAATGTAAGCGCTTTGTTTTATTATTAAGACTTACTTTCCCTGCAAGTAAAAATTCTCGTGCGCTTCGGCGAGCGCACGAGGACTGCTAATATAACTTGTATGAGTTACAAGCTAATATCCCTGACGCGTGAGATAAAAGATATTTCATTGAAATGTATCGAGAAATGAGCCTGCTCTCGTGCGGCGCACGAGAACCGAAGATTAACGAGAGCAACCGATGTTTGACTAGAATGCGCTGCGCCTGCGAATATGTAATGTAATGTTGTTTCGCTCTATCCGTGACTGGTTAAATAGTGTTGGTTTGTAGGAGTTAGGTTAGTAATTGTTTTTTATTTTGGTTTTGGTTCGATTCTGTACTGTGTACAGTGTGTGGTGTGGGATAAAATGAACAGTGATTAGGTATATTAAAGACAGTAATAAATCTTTTTAAAATAAAGTTAATATAAAATTAGCCGGATTGCCAAGGACCTTTTTAAATTTTACATGCAATATTTTTGACGGAGAATCGATTTAGACAGAAACCTGAATCCACAATTTGACGCATTTAAGTGAAAAAATAAAAAACATGATTCCTTGCTAACAATTATACCAAATAATAAAAAAATCAACATATATATGTAAATTGTTGTTTTTTTTGCTATTTCTAATCTTAATACCTACTTAGTGAGCAAGTAAAGTGCACCACCTGCTTAACAACCCACCAGCCGCCACTGCTGGTGTATGGATATTATTTAATTCTATTAAAGATAGATTAATAGAGTTAATCTGTTATTGAGTGACTAGAAAGAAAATATTTACCAAATTCAGTGGCCTTCTCGTCATTTGTGTGAAGAATTTGGTCATTACATTCGAAGTATGGATTTCTATTAAATTTTTTCTTAAAAATTTTCGAAAGTTTACATATTTTTTGTCATGTTTGTCAATTTGGGATAACATTCGATTTCAGTCTTTATTACGTATTTCCTGCATTTTTATATAACTAGTTTGCTTAGCAAATTCAATTAAAATTTCAGAAATAAGTTTCTTGATCTTTAATAACGTCTACGAATTAAGTTCCTAAATGTTATCGTCCTTCGTACGTCATTTGTTAGCAATGAAAATTCGTTGTTGTTTTTAAAGGATTTAGAAAGCAAAGGAACAGTCGCCTTTACCCCCTTATTAATGGAACATTCAAATGTATTAACTTTATCATCAATTTCCTCTAACGTAAAGGTAGAGAGATGAGAAAAGTCAGAAAGTGAATCGTTTACGCAACGTTCAATTTTTTTTCTAATTAGCCCGATTGAAATTATAATTTTTAGCTGGAGCTGCAGTGGTAAATGATTCATTTTATAATTTGAGTGGCAATGTAAGCGCTGTTTAGGTCCTTGTCAACTTTTCTTTGAACATATTTTTTTTGAGTTCCAGGTGTCCTTTACATCTTACCAAAATTCAATTGCCTCCAATTTCTGTTCTGATTGACATAATAAAACTGGCATATGATAAAGTTGTTATTTCAAGACCAATGTGTAATAATTTTTCCATTGCAAACAACTGAAGAAAAAATACTGTAATAAAAGGAAAAAAAAAATAATAAAATTCAAAACCAAGTTATTCACCAGACGTGACTCTATTATTTTTGTAAAATAATAATAAAAATGAACTAAAAAAAGAAATGATTGTCATGAACTCGAAAAGGCAAACTCAAAGAAAGCTAAGAGGCCACCCTCTTAAGTGTCATATGCAGATTTTAAACTTCAAGAACATCCACAGAAGAGTAGGTATAATATATTTTTGAAAGAAAGTGTCTTTCAAAGAAGAATCCTTTTTGCAGAAAAGCCAAAACCAATAATAGAACTGGCAGTGACAATAATTCTTAGGTTCTTAAGACTCTCTTGCTCGGCAGTCAGTAAGCCATATTCCCTTCGAACAACTAAAAAACAATAAAAAAAGGAGGAAAATCCCGAAATGTGTCCTGCATCCGCCTCCATCTCTATCAGCAGAAAGGATGAAAAGAAATATGCGGTGCCATGTGCTGGGTTGCTAACACCACCGCCATAGTGCTATATCATGCTCTCCAAAAGAAGACAATCTTTCTGTGATGACACAACTTTTATGCTGAGTTGTAGTTTGATAGATGTTGACTCCAGCTTTTCGTAGATACCTTCTATACTATTTTCATCCTTTTTCCGGTAACAGACTTTGGTGATGGAGAAATGGGAATAGAGTAAGCATGAATTCCTTTTTATTTATAACAATCACAAGGACGAGTGTTGTACCAATGCTATATCCCGGCTACATCATCTGGTATAACGTATAAGCCACGATTCTGTATAATTCTCCAATTTAGCCAATACTCGTGTCATTCTATTTTGTGTTCCTATATCCAGTATATCGAAAGAACTACGAGTACCTTTTGGAGTTTGTGAAGGGCGGAACTCTGGAATGGTTGCCACCTCTTTGTAAATGGCGACATAAACATAAAAACCAACAAGAACACACCGAGGCAATTGAATGCTTATTTAGATTAGGAACCGTGATTTGGTGTGGTGGCTCCTGGTGGTTGATGGCAGAAACGGGTTTCTGCTGCTTCCCCAAAATGTTATACTTTTCGGGCTGGAATGGGTAGTTTAATAAGATTTTTGTGTCTGGATGGGGGTCTGGTTGGATCGTTTAAGTCTTAAGGGTTGCAAAGATAATGTTTC
The DNA here is from genome assembly GCA_963931855.1 of Philhelius festivus. NCBI lineage: Eukaryota > Metazoa > Arthropoda > Insecta > Diptera > Syrphidae > Philhelius > Philhelius festivus. Next base: position 194,079,595 of record OZ007554.1, read on the forward strand.
AGATAAATGACAGAAGCTTTTAGGAATTTTACAAAGTTTGGTCACGTCCTTCTCAAAGTTTATGAGTCTTAAGAATGTTTGTTGGTTCGATTGGTAACGTGGACCATATGCTTTTGTTGTTTTTTTTCTTTTGTACAACAATTGAGGCGGGTATTGGAATTCAATTTTGGGCATGGAACTGAAAATTGCTTCGTGTAGCTCTCATTATATTCCATTAGGTAGGTATGTGGTGTACATTTTGAGGAGAAAGAGTTTTAAATAACATGAAGGAAGGTCTAATATGTAGAGTTGATGTGAAATGGCACTTTTCACGGTATGTTGCGTTCTACATGTGTCTGAAATTGTTACTTCGTGTGAGTGTTGTTCGAAAAAATTTCCCTTTTTTATATTGAAACATAAATATAAACTGAAAGACATTTGATATTTTTAATGTGTGTGTGTGTGGAATATCAACTTTCAAGATGACATGCATCAACGATAAAATAAAAAAAAAACATAATTTCTTAAGTCCTATTTAACTTATAAAGCAATTGGAATCTCCAGGTTAATTTAAGCCTGTGAAAAAGGACTTCTCTCATAAAAAGGAGAGAGGGCTTACGTACTCACAGCGGAAGGAGATCAAAACAACTCCCGGAGAATTCCTAAAAAAAAAAACCAACTAACTGCCTGCTGATTTTAAGACCCAAATGTTAACCTTCGGACACAGCGAAGGTTACTTAGTAACCCAACCATTCGGAATATTAGATGAAGCAGCATTTCCAATATCTGCTGAATGATTATTATGAAGAGCGAGGAATAGAAAAAGAAGATAATCCACTTTCATAGCAAAGGATGAACCAGTTCTGGCCCAGAATGTATATGAGGTTCTTCTTCTTCTTCCTTTTCTTCGGCGCTGTTATGATCTCGATGTCGAGGGGATCATAACTCTCCCACGTATCTGCTTCACACTAGTGATCCGCCTGTGGGGTTCGCCGGGTTGACCTCAGAAATCGGTGGCAAGCCTCCCGGTTTTGTATTGTTCCATTTCTGAGGCCAACTGAATGCTGGTGTTTTTGCATTTGTTTGTACCAGGAGTGTTTAGGCCTACCTTTCTTTTTATTCCGAATTGGAACGTTGTATGATATTGCCTTTTTGACGGGGTTCTCAGGATCTCTCCTTTGAACATGGCAATACCAACTGAGTCGGTCGTGTTCAATTTTTTGGGAAATGGTATTCTTAACATGAAGGCTTCCTCGGATCTTCGTACTTCTAATTCGATCAAGCTTTGTAACTCCTGCTGTCATACGAAGCATCTTCATCTCAGCTGCCGTTAGCTTACTCTCATACTTTTTGTACATTGTCCAACATTGTGAACCGTATGTGAGTGCTGGACGCACAACTGAAGTGTAGAGCTTTCCTTTCAGCTTAGGGGCATTTTTCGGTCACAGAAGATAGCAGAATTTTCCCGCCACTTCATCCACCCTACGCTTACGCGATGATTGATATCGTCATCACAAGTAGCTTCGTTATTTATCATAGACCCCAGATATTTAAACTTTTCACACTTGGGAAGCACTACTCCATTCAAATAAATGTCTGGAATAGGCCTGTGTGGATCAGAAAATGGGCAGCATAGGTATTCTGTCTTTTTCGCGCTTATGCGGTACCCACTTCCTTCTAGAACATCCACCCATACGTCAAGTGCTCGTTGTAGGGATATCGGGTCTTCACTATGATGGCTCCATCGTCAGCAAAGAATAACTGATGCACTTTTGGATCCGTCACTTTGCCTTCAAGCAGGTAATCAAGAACTGTAATAAAGAGCAGGGGACTCAAGACACTTCCCTGGTGTACACCTACTGTGATTTCGAATTCTTCGGTGACTCCAGCTGCGCATCTTACTTTAGTAACTGCTCCATCATACTTGTCCATAATTATCCGCACATAGGTTTCTGGAACTCCTCGTTGCCTGAGGGCCACCCATATTAGATCTCGTGGTTGCCGATCGAATGCTTTTTCAAAATCAACCAATACGACATGCAAATCCTCCAAAGAATCCCGATGTTTTTCCATAATTATTCTTATACTCTGGATTGCATCCGTGGTTGACTTACCCCCGACAAACCCGCACTGGTCATCAGATAGCCTAATTATTTTTCGCAGTCGGCTACCCAAGACTCGCTCAACGATCTTCATGGTGTGTGACATCAGCTTAATCGAACGGTAATTATCACAGCTTCGAGTATCACCCTTTCCTTTATAAATTGGAAGAAGGTAACTTTCCCTCCATTGATTAGGCATGCGATCACCTCGTATAAGTTTGGAGACAAGAATCATGAGCCATCTAAACCCGATGTCTCCCATCTTTTTCCAAAACTCTGAGGGTATTTCGTCTGGGCCAACAGCTCTTCCCTTTTTGGAGTATTTTACCGCCTCACTAACTTCTTCGACTGTGACGTCGGATACTTCGCTTAAGTTAGGTGAAGCTATTGGAAAGTATAGCCTTGGAAATTGTTCGTTTAGAAGTCCGTCACAATACTGTCGCCACCTGTGAAGAATTTCGTTGTCTTCCACAAGTAGTTGGCCTTGAGCATTGTTAATAAACTTTGGCGAACAAATCTCCTGGGCATTTCTTCTTCTTTGAGCGGCTATTTTGAAGATAGTTGCGCCCTTATTCGTGTTTTGCCGTAGCTCTTGAATAGCACCAGCTGTCGGGGTAGAAATTTCATCCAGCTCCCGATACAGGTTTTCTGTATTCTTTGCTTGAATTTGGGCGCACTTCTTCTTCGCTTCTTTCTTGCAGTTTCTATATTCCACTTCGAGGCGTGACTTTTGCTCTGTATCATTAGAGGGGCACTTCGACCAAGCCTTGAAAGCCATTTTCTTTTTACTTATAACTGATTTAGCTTCATCATTCCACCACCATGTTTCTTTGCCTTGTTGGTTGTGTCCTTTTGAAACCCCTAACAGTGTTTTGGCTTTTTCTTTGCAAGTTCTCTGTAGGAGATCCCACATACTTTGTGCTGTACTCTCTTCATTTCGAACTATATCGGTGTTGTTATACAGAACGTTTTGCATATTCGAAATGAAAGCTTCGCCTTTTTCCTTATCCAGAATGTATATGAGGTTAGTCATAATAAAAACTAAAGAACCTCAAAACATGATTTGCGGCAGCGCTCTTCGAATATAGTGATGATGTGTTGGAAAGGTGCATGCATCATCAAGTAGGGGTGAAAGGAAACCCATCCGATGACTGATAATATCCAACGTACTGTGTGAGCGTCTTGACCAGGTACCAGTGTGTCTGTGAAAACGTCAGTATTGATAGCAACAACTTCGAAGAAGTTAAGGACTTTATCTTCCTTGAAGTAAATATTTGTCCCATGAATAGCAAGTTACAAGAGATCAACAAAGAAGAGCCCGAGCAAACCACTGCTACTTTAGTGTGCCAACACGGAGAAAAATCTTCAAACAGATATAGAGCAGATTTTTTTTAACAAATTTGGAATCCTATATCCGAAACACCAACATAGCTAGTTACAATATGATTTCTGTAACTATTTTGAATTTGAATTTGAATTTGAATGCTATAGTTTAACATTTAACTATAAAAATTTCATCTGCAAACAACAACATGATTTTAAGCAGAAGCAATCTACCGTAACGAATATACTTGTTTTTTGCACAAGTACTCAACTGTGTTAGAAGGTGGATATGAGCTCCCTTGTATAAGTAAATAATTCTTAGTCTTTTGATCAACTAGATATCTCTTGAAATCATCTAGGTTTAATTTAATATGTTTTGTTTTCTCCCAGGAATCATAACTCATATATCGTTTTATCTCCAAAATATATCTTACCACGTGAAATTCAGAAATTCTTTTTTAGTCCCATTCATCGCCAAATCAGGAGTTCTTGAAGGAAGTCACTTAGGGCCACTGCTTTTCATATTAGCTATCAATGATGTAACTTTAAAAGCACATAATAACGAACTTCTTATTTTAAGTAAGTTCGCTTCCATCTTGAATACCCCTCACATCCTAAGTATGAACTTCTCTTTACCAACTTGATAAGAATAGAATATAAAACGGGTAGATCTTTAACTTTTCAAAATTAGGAAACAAATAAAGAGCTTTTAGTTTAGCTAAGCTAAGCGTTTCCCATCATTAAAATTTTTGTTGAAGGCCGATGCATGCCATGTTGTATGAAATATAGCCATCATTCAAATGTCCGCGGCATCGCTTGATGAGGCGTACTGAAACGTTCAATTTTCCATAACTCTGGCGCATAAATCAAGCTGAATTTGACCAATCACATTGATTATGTTGGCTTCCAGGGTAGGGGTGGTTTATTGACATAGACCTGTTACTTAAGAAAACTCCACAAGAAGAAGTCTAACGGAGTCAAATCGCACAATATCGGTGGTTTCCAATTCACATCGCCTTTGCCTGAGATAATTAAGTTCATTAAGAATTAACTCGTGGAAAATGTCCATTGTAGCACGGCTGTTTGGCACGTAACAACGTCCAAACCACATATTGCCAGTGTTGATATCATCAAATCCGGGCTAAAAGAATTGCAATTTTATGGTTTTCATGTGGATTGAGATCGTCCCAAATTCGAAAATTTTACTGCTTGTTGACGAAACCCATTCATTCAGAGATGGGCTGCGTCAGTAAATATTATTTTTCGATCGAAATTGGGGTCAACTGCCAACTACTCGATAGCGAACATGTTTCGTTGTCTATGGTCGTTAACTCTGAGCTCTTGTATGAGTTAAATTTTGTGCCGAGGTAGACCGAAGTCATTACGCTAAATTTTCCAAATAGGCCGAGTTCTTGTACGCGACGCGGAATTAACTTTATTGGTTTCTCCTGCACACTCTCACGGACAATTGACATTTTTTCGGCAGATCTTGCGTTTCGTTGAATCGGTCGGCTCGAAAATTTCCACCTTATAGTTCTCTTGGCAGGACGATTTTGAATTGTTGCGCGAACAGAAGACCAGTATTCATAGAACAATTGAATCACTTGCACATGTTGATTTGACAAAAACCCTTTGTTTAAGTTGTTGACTAATGAACTGTGCATACAATTTTCAAGATTAATTTTAAATTGAAATATACAAAATTAAAACTAATGCCTTCTTGAAATCCAAAACATATTCAATTAACTTCTTCGGAATTTTTTTGTATCTGAGACATAGTGCGTAAAATGTTTATGATCTCGGTAAAGAATCTGATATATTTTTAGAGAATTCGTCCTTATCTCAATAAAACGAAAGAAGATTCCCCTAATAAAATTAAACTTTATTTAATTGAAAATATAATTTTTCTAAAATGAAGTAGAATGTCGAAGTTCATGACAAGCAGAAAGCACATAGACGATAACAGAAAGTCTTCAATGAATTATGTCACTCAATTAGCCAGCGTTGCCGTTGCTGACAAACTACAGTCGACTCGCTCTAAGTCGAACTCCCTCTAAGTCGAAGTTCCCTCTAACTCGAACTTTTTAGCCGTATTTTTGCATTCCCCTCAATTTTCCATACAAAAACTATCCTCTAAGTCGAACTCCCTCTAAGTCGAAGTTCCCTCTAACTCGAACACATTTTCTTGATTATTGACCTATTTTATTTCCCTCTAAGTCGAATTCTTTTCTTTTGCCGAAAAAAAAATCAAAAAAAGTCTCTCAAATCGCAACTCGTTATTGTTTGTAATTCTTATTAAAAGCACACACTCGAACTCTTTGGTTCTCTATGTTGCATCGCCTGCGCCGTCACCTACATGTCAGTGTGCTGCGCTGCTATACCTGCAATTTACAATATTATCAAACACAAAAATCTCCTTTTAAAAAGATATTCATAAAAAAAATTGCAAGGCAATAAAAAAAAGCATTTGTTGGTTGGATCCATTCCATTCCAACTTCAAAACATTTTGTGCTTTGTTTGAAAGCAGTAAAACAATAGATCTCAGAGCTAAAGCTTCTGGTTATAGGGAAAAGCAAAAATCCTCGTTGTTTCAATAAAATTAAAACTTTGCCGGTGGACTATGTAGCAAACCATCGTTCTTGGATGACATCAGACCTTTTCATAAGTTGGCTTTTGAAACTTGATACTAAATTTGGAAGATCAAAGCGCAAAGTATTATTCATTATCGATAATTGCCCAGCTCACCCAAAACAAGTTAAGGATTAATTAAAGTTTATAAAGCTTGAGTATTTCCGCCCGCCAATATGACCTTAATAGTTCAGCCAATGGACATGGGTATAATACAAAATTTGAAAGTACACTATAATCGCCGTCTTCTCACTAAGATCTTTAGGGTTTGGGAAACCAAAAAAGAGCAATATAAAATATCACTTCTCGATTGTGTGCGCGAAATCCTAAAGGCATGGGGACGTTACTCCATTGACAATTGAAAATTGTTTCAAAAAGGAATTTAAGTCTGAGATGTGGGATGACGAAGATGGTATTCCGCTTAACTTACTTAGATGTAACAACGAAGACACCCAAGAAATCGAGATAATCTGGGAAAGGCTAACAGAAGCTCATTATAATGTTGAAGGCGTACATTGGAAGGACTATGTTGAAGTCGATGGCGGCATCGTAGCCACTGAAATACCTGATAACGAGTCAATTTCGGAAGCAGATGCTGATGATACTAATGACGGTATAAATGCAGCTGAAGAAGGAGATGAAGCTGAAATAATAGACTTTGAAATACCAAAGAAAAATTAAATTGAAAATGCAATTGGTACATTGCAATCTGCAATTGAAATGAAAGAAGAAATTCAAAATTGCTTATTTAAAATAGAATATTTTTTTTAAAAAGGCGATCACTGATGACACGGCGATGTCTAAAATTACAATTTTTTTTTAAATAATTAGGTTGAAAAAATATTTTTTTATAATACATAATTATAGATTAATGAGCGATAAAAGGAAGAAGCTTAGGTTTATTTATTTATTTTACTTGTTATTTAATTTAATAAATCATTAAAAAAAAAACTCTCTAACTCGAATTTTTCTAAAACTCCCTCTAACTCGAACTAGTTCTGATATCCCGTGAAAGTTCGACTTAGAGGGAGTCGACTGTATCTGTTAGCTGCATTGTTCATTGTCCGCTGTTCGCTGGGCAGTCTGCGAACACATTCATCCAACGAAAGAAAACTTGAACTAAAATAAAGTCTATATATGTATATTTTCAGCAAAATAGAGCAAAGTGCCAAAAAAATGCAAAATATACACTCAGCTTCTCATATTTGTTCCAGATTCACAGCGTATGATAAGCTTATTTATACATCTGTGATAATGATAACTATTCTAACTGTGGTAACCTAATCCCTGATAATACTGACGAAAATGATCAGTTACTTGTTCATTTGAAATCATATTCGCACTTGACTGATATAAATGTTGACATACATAAGTTGATACTGATGATATTAAAAAAATGATATTTGTATCTCATTTAGACATCTGGTCCAATTCTGTTCTGTTTTAAAACAGTGTGTGAATCATGTGTCGATCCCACTTGGTGTTCTTTTTAAGTGTTCATTGCCTTTGTGTAAGTTTCCTTATGCATGGAAAACATCTTTTATAATTCCTCTTCATTAAAAAGAAAGAAAAGATAAAATTGATAAACTATCGACCGATAGCTAAACTATCAGCTATTCCAAAATTGCTCGAAAAAATTATATTGGTAAAAATTTAAGCTTTTACACAACTTACACTTATGGATTTTAGTAAGGCATTCGATAAGCTTTCACATCATCTTTTTCTTCAAAAAATGTTTCATTGTAAACTCAGGAGTTCCCCAGGGGAGCCATTTGGGCTCGATTCTATTTATATTATTTATAAATGATTTTCCATCAGGTTTAAAATATACGAAGTGTCTTATCTATATGCAGATGATGTAAACTTATTTAAAAACATCAGAATCTACCTTCATAATGATAACAGGCTCAAACTTATTGATCTACCTAGTCTAGAGAATAGACGTTTTTATTTACTATTGGTTTTTAAACCAATTTTGTTACGAGTTAATTTTAATGTTTCAAAGCGGAATGTAAGAACTCTACGACTAAATATTGTCTCCGGTCACTGAAGCGGAACCCACCTCCATGTCGATATCCGTGAGCGGCACTTGCATAGAGGAAACAGAAAATCTTTCAGTTCTCGGTACGTGTATATAACAGATCACCTTGTGTGGAATTATCAAATATTTGTCGTCGCCACAAACGCTGCTAAGTTTTTCGGTTGGGTATAATTTTCACAATTGTGCAGGTGCTCAATAGATAGATGAATAGAATACAAAAAAGATCTTTAAAAAATAAAAGTATAACAAAAACATTATAATATCTCGAGCACCGCGCAATGTTTCTCGTCTTTCATTATTTTATCGTTATTTTTGTTAACAGTATTCTAGTTGAATTCTTTCCTTTAAACCATTCAATCGTAATACTCGCTCTTCAGAGAATATCCATCAGTTAATCCTTGAGCTCAACTTCAGACGTACTGTTAAATTCTGAGATTCTTTCTTTAGCCACACTGCATGAATGTGGTCTATAATTCAATTCTAAACTTGAAAATCAAGCTCATTTCAGATACTTTAAATTCTTCTCTAAAATAATTGGCGCAAAAATTTTAAAAGCCTATTATTAAGGTATTAGTATGATGCTACTTAACAATTTGTTAACTTTAAAGTAGTTCACTAACTCATTCTTAATTTTAAACATTTTGTAACTAGTATCGTACTAAGAGAATTTTCTTAATAAATTGCTTCGGAACAACACCTAAAACAATGACAGTTCGTGTAAAAAAGTAAGTACTACACGAACCTTTTTTGAAGTTTGAAAATGTCAAGGAGTCATATGAAGTTAGCACGATACTAAAAATATAAAGTAGGTGTTCGATGATTTTAAATTTAATAAAAGGGTGGAGAAAGTATGATGCTATATTCGATTACAAATTGCAAAATCGGGTTTTTAACTTAGTTTTATACTAAAACAGCTTCACAACAGTACTAATTCGATTAAAATGTTGCGCCATTGTTTTTGACTAGTTTGTGGCTTAGCTGCCGCTAAATGTACATCCTGTTCGCATGGAAATAGAGATACATTCATATAACGTTAATAGGATTGAATCCATTTAGCGTAGCTTTACTCGTTTCTTGTTGAAAGCGTTGCAATGGTCCGATCCTTTTAACTTCTCACCTTACAAACATTGGATTTGGCACAACGGGTAACAATGATATTTTATTTTTTTTTCACCAACTAATAGCTGGTGTTGTTGATGCACCTCATTTGTTAAATTCTATTAGTTCCAACTACCAAGGAGGAACTCACAAACTTCGCAGTTTTGATTTAATGAGCTTTCTTTTAAGTGCAAACAAAAGTTAATATTAATAAACAACAATCCTAAGGCTTTTTCTATCTCCATAATAAATAAAGACTTTAATAACCTAATTCCAAAGCCAAAAAATTATTTTAAATACATGCATACAACTACATACGAGTACAATAAGTATTCAACAAAACCCTCAATATTTTCCAATTAAATGAAGATTTGCCTTCAAAAAAAAAGCACCACTCGTTAACAAAATATATTTATATTCCCTCCAGCACATATCCTTTAACTAGAATCATGTTCAATGCTGCCTGCCTCCCCCTCACTGAAACTCAATTTTCATTTTCAATATATCGTTCAATTTGGAAGAAAGAAAAATATTTCTCCCTCCATTTCCGTTTGCTTTCGAAATTTTTAAGTATTCAAACTCGAAGGAACATTGAAAATTGGAAAAAAAAGAAAATATATATTCTAATCGATAACATCTCCAAGGATAATAATGCAATAAGCGTTAATTCACGTTCGATGAAAAGGGGATCATATCTACATTTATACATTTTAATACTTTGGTCTTTCCTTTCTTCTTTTTTTTATTTTTTTTTTGTGACAACGACAACGATATAGCCAGAGCCTTTCGAAAAAATAACGACGAAAAACTGTACGATTCCTTTCGAGATAATCCGAATTAAACGAAATCGTTTAACGGAAGGCGATGACTTATGATAAAGGTAATGCTGGGGGTTCTTCGGTTCGTTTATTCCTTGGACATATCCTTGGCTGAAACGTCTAAGTTTTATATAAACATTCTGTGCCGTCCTCCAATTCAGCCTCATTCTCGGCCCACTTTGTCTGTGCGGTTATATTATATAGGAGCACATGCTCTGCATAACAAACAAATCCCGGGCTTTCGTTGTGTACAAAAGGAATTAAGGCTGGGAGACTGGGATCTGGGGATACCGGATAGGGGATGAATATTATCATAATAGAGATTTCTTGTCAGACATATTCCATTTATCATTGTGAACTTTTCTACGTTATGCTGGTAGAGGGAAGTCTTATTGAAATATAGGTTTATTTATACGCAATAGAAACGAACGGGTCACCTTGGTGCTTTTTGATTTCTGAAAGTATGCAAACACCCACATACGCGCTTTCAGTTAAAGAGTAAAAAAATTTCATTTAATTTAAGGATCTTTTTGAGGGTTACAAAAAGGATTCTTTAAACGACAGAATGAGTAGTAGAATTTTAGGTAATGAAATTAGGTCTTAACTTGAGGATCAGGAAGTAAAAATTCAATTAATGTAGGTAAGTTTAAACAATTGGACGAGGATCTGATTTCAGCTTGGAATTTAAGTTCAGTGGCTTACTAGATAAAAGGTTTTTCAATTGCCGCCGCCCGCGGGAAGATTTTGTAGAAGTTGTTTTGGGGACATCTGTGAAGTCTGTTGTTTATTATTTAGTTACTGATGCCAAAGTCACCATGGCAAGTAAACCGCACGTCCAAATGAATAAAACTTTATTATGAGAATGAGTGTTCTTTAATGCAAACGTTGCGCGCGTTTTGCCTATTTTACAGCAAAAGTGTTCACCCTTCACAGTGGACTCTTCAATAGCAGAACTCGAGGGACAAGAACTTGGCCTTTGGCAGACTTCAACTTTGTGAATTCTATGCGGAAAAACTACTCGGATTCGTGCCACCGTAAGAAGCCTATAGGCGTGCATTTGAACGGTGTCATATTTTATACATAATGCCAGTCATGAAATACACTTTATGGGTTAAAAGTCTGATCAGAACTGGAGTGGATAGATTGGAAAGCAAAAATTTGAACAGATATGTTTATAATAACTTCTTTGGACGAATGAGCCATACTCTTGCTCTTATATTTCAAGGATATGATGTGGTCAAGGATTACAAAATTTAACTAATTTTACTATTGGAAATTATGAAAATCAGTTAAAAATACTACAAAATTTAGTTCTGCTTTAAATTTGTCTTTATTAAAATGTTTTTCGTTGTATAATTTTAAAATTATTTTTAGCTTTCATGCGAGAAATTTATCCTTCGAAAAAATAATCATGCCAGAAAACTATCATCCAAGCAATATAAAATGCGAGAAAACTATAATGCCAGAAATCTATCATGGCAGAAATTCGAAGTGAGAGAAAACTATCATGCGAGAAATATATCATGCCAGGAAATTATCATGTAAGAAAATATCATGTAAGAAAATATCATGTAAGAAATAAATCATGTGAGAAAACTATCGTGCGAGAAAAATATCATGCGAGAAAACTGTCATGCAAGAAATCAATCTTGCGAGAAATCTAACATGCGAGAAAGCTATCAGTACAAAACTATATCACGTGAGAAACCTATCATACGAGAAAACTATCATGCGAGAAATATAGGAGAATACTATTATGCGTGAAATCTATCATTGGAAAAATTTTAGAAAATGTCTCTTATGCAACAAAAAAGCAAATAAACCTGCCATATGTTTTTTTTTGTCTCGACTATATCTACACGTTCTATTTTTACTTCCGACATCAACAAACTCCGAAGTTCGAGCCGTAAAACTCCAAAGGTGCATATGCGTAATTACATCAAAACAATCGAAAAGTTTTCGGATGGGGAATTCTTCGGTCATTTCAGAATGTCAAAGCAATTATTTCTTGTAAACACAAACATATTCATAAAAAGTAACATTCTTAATGAATATCTACCTAATTTTAGGGATTGAAGGAAGAACTAAGCCCTTTATGGAAAAAGGCAAAAACAGGATGCCCCAGGTACATACTTAGAACAAAGCCTATATATTACTCTTTGGGCTTTAAGCACCAAAAATTCATACCGAGAAATCGGTGATCGTTTCATCAAATATATCAACTGCGTATTTCATACTTTAATTAAAACTTGTAAAGCAATTGTGCGTCTACTTCCAAAATTTGTGAGATGGCCAACTACAAATGAAGAAATTGATAACGATGTGCACCAATTTAACTACATACTTTCACCCACATACACACACACACACAAAAAAGACAGTTTAAACTCTATTTTCTGAACTTCAATTATTTTTGCCGTCAACCCCCTTTTTTTTACTGCAGAGCTGCGCCGCAGAATCGAACACATGACTTAAGCAAACTGGGTTATCGAAAATAATGCTTTTGCATGAAAATTTCGTTTTGGGTTTTCGAAAATTTGACTTTTGCAGTTTGCGTTTAAGAACATTCTGCAAATGCATTTTTGATGCAGATGACGTTTTCGAAAACGGCCGATATAAATGGATCTCGCAATTCTGTCCGCCTCTCTGTCTGTCTGTCCTAAACAGCTCGGCCAATTTTCATTAAACTCGGTAGATAGCATTTCTAAATCCCATTCCACAATTTTTTCTATTTTTGTTAGACCAAAAATAATGGTACCTGCAATGCAATTTTTTTCCTGTTTTAGAATTTTTTTTTCAAAAATTGTTGAATTCTGAAAAAATGGACATTCTTTTGTTTTTGATTTTATCAAAAACTGTATAACTGATTTTGATAAATTTTTCTATTCTAAAGCTCCATTAAATTTTGAATAATGTTCTGTATTCAAATTTTTATTTTTTTTTAAACTTTGTATTTCGAAAACCCTATACTGGATTTTTTTTTGAATGTTGACAATTAAAACTTATTAAAAGATGTATGAAAAAAAAAATATTTTATCTGCAAATAACCTTACCACCATACAAATGTTAAAAAACTTTTTTCGAAAACTTATTTTTCTCGAAAACGGCACCTAGAATTTCGATTAAAATGTTTTTCTTTCGCTTAACTTTTTTAATACAATTTGGTAAAAAAAAATTGAAATTAAGAAATTAGTGACTGTATACCTTCCATAGAACATTGACATTCTCACTAAGACGTTTGAAAACTATTGCATATGAAAATGTCTTTTTTTTAATTTTTGGTAGAAATTCAATATCCCAAGAAGTGGGTTAATATTTTCGTCTTGCACCTTAAATTTTATTTATACAGTAATAAAAACTTAAAGTTGGGGTACTAAAATTTTTCTTAAAAATCTTTTAAAAATTTTATATATATGTAATTATGTACATACTTATATTTTTTAAGAAACTGCTTCAACGATTAAAAAAAAATTTCTCGCATAAATTCATATTATTTATTAAATAAATCACATGGCTTTATTTTCTCTCTCTCTTACTACTAAACGATTTCTTCTACAATAATAAAGATTTCTTCTACAATCTAATAACATTCATTTTTAAATTCTAAACGCCAATCTAAAACTCCGGTTATTATGAACGTGAACAAACCCCAGCTGATTTCCATTATTATTCAATATCGTATAGCTACTATAAGTTGCAAATAAATTGGGATATACCCTGCTCTTTCATCATTGTTAAGGCCTTTAATCCTCCTATGAATCAGTTTTACCTTACTCCGCCTCTATTCCTCGTGTATTTTTTACTTGCTCAAAGTTGACATTACGATGATAGCGAAGACCAAAAAAGTGGGTCTCTCAATTCTGTTTTTCTGTCTGTCTGTCTGTCTGTTCGACTACAGCTAAACGGTAGATATGGGTTTTAATTTTTCCCCCCGCATGTTTTTTTTTAAGACCAAAAATAATGGTACCTGCCATACGATATTTTTCAAAATTAAAAAAAAAATATTTTTTTTCTCAAAAACTGTCCCACAGATTAAAAAAAAATTCACTTGGGTAATTGTTAAAAAAAAATTCCAAAAAATTATTCTTTTTGGTACCCCCCTTGGAACCATTTTTTTTTTGTTTTTGATTTCTCAAAAAACGGTACTACCTCCAGCGGTTTCAATATTAATGTGTATTCAAATTAAAAAAAAAATGTTTGGATTTTAAAAAAAAATTAAAATTTTTTTTTTTGAAAACTCAATATTTCGAAAATCGCATGCTCGATTTTTTTAGGACTTGATAAATATAAGTTTCTTAATACAATCTACAAGATATGAGAAAAAAAAAATATTTTACCTAAAAATAACGGTACCCTCCATACAAATGTTAAAAAATGGTTTTCGAAATATTTTTGAAAACAAAATATTAAGGACTGTACCTAGCATAGAACGATTTTTTCGAATTTTGAATTTCTCATTATCGGCATAACGGATTTCAATTACATTTTTTATAAAGAAGCTTCTAAAAAATTTAAAAAACGTTGCATTTCAAAACTTAAAGAAAACTATTTTTTCAATTTTTGGGAAAAAAAGTTTTTTTTTTTCGGAAAATTCGATATCTCAAAAACGGCTTAATATTTTTCTTGGAAATTGAATTCTCAATCGTACAGTAATAAAAGCTTAAAGTTGGCGTACCAAATTTTTTTCTTAAAAATGTTTTGAAAATTTTGTACATACATATTTTTTTATGGAACCACTACAACGACTTATAATTTTTGTTCTTGTACTACCTACTAAAAGATTTAAAAAAATTTATTTTATCCTTATGAATAGTTTTCTTTAATACATTCGCTTTTCAAATTCCTAGGCTATTACATAGGAGCAAGATCGTGCGACCCAGTCGTGCATTTTATTTTTATAAATAAGCTTTTCTGGATTAGAGTCGTTGTAAAGTCGAAGTAACTTTACTTCGTCGCTAAAACGAGTTAATAAATAAGGCTGTAATCCTATTACTTATTTATTTATTTATTTATTACCGTCATTCAAGTTACAGTTATTACTGAGTGCGACCCAGTCATGTATTTTATTCAATTATGAATAATTATGCCTACAAAAACGAGACCATTGTTTTTTGAACTGTTGTTTACTATTGGCGTTCTGACCCTAACTCAAATTTTAACGGGTAATGATAATAATAAATTTACCATCATTTCTCTATAATTTGAATCCAACGACGGAAGTTATGTAGAAAATAGTTTTTTAAATGTATCCTATTATTCGTATCTTTAAGATAAAACCATAAATATTCAAAGATCCAAAATCCTATCATATTCAATCCAATTCAAAACAATCCAAACCTTCAGTACAATAAACCTTGATGTTGGGTGAGATCGTGTTCTTATAAATACATACCTTGATTTAAATAAACTATCCATTCTGATGACTAATAATTATTAATCCATTAACCCGACCCCACGAAAAAAAAGTATGAATAATATTCAGAGCTCTGTTTGATTTTGTGGAAGACTCGGCGTGCTAATGACGGAGTCATAAATTAGACCTTTGAGATGTTAACACCGTGCAATCATCACAGAGCTTAAACAAATTCAGGTAGGTATTTAAGTCTCCAATTTGGAAACGCACTAATGAATTTGTAATTCGTATGTGCTGAAGAAGGAAGATGAAATATTAGTTTAATTTGGGACAAGCGGTTCCGGACGTTAGTCCAAATTACTCACAGCAACAAAACTCTAATTAAATAACACGATTTTTTTGTATCAGACTTTTTGTATCATTGGGGAAAAATTACAAAAAAAAAGCAGGAACTCGGTAGGAAGACTTCGTCTTGAGCCTAACTCGTTCTTTTAGAGAGCATGAAAATCGAAATCTTCAACCAAGAAAGGTTGTGACTTCAAAAGGAGGAAACCTGAATCAACCATGCAATTACAGCTTAAATAAAAGTGGACGTAATAAATCTTTATCGATTCAGCATCGTTCGGTTTAATGGGCAACGAAACACTTTGCCACGGATCCATTATCAGCTTAGTGTAATCTGGACCTCATTTTCTGGGGTGTAAATTGCTTCGTGAAATAATTTGCTTGTGTGTATATCTTAAAATAAAATTCACCTTTGATCCTGCGTATTTCACAAAGCCTCGAACTTCGATCTTCGAAATTGCTTAAACTTTTCGCAATGAGTAACTGCTCTCTCAATCACTGTTACTCAATTCTGGTCCTTGGTTTCTGTCAACAAAGTCATTTTAACAAGTTGACTCATTCGAGTCAGAGGAAGGACAAGAGCCAAAGGGGTAAATGGAATGTGGTCAATTTTTTTTTTTTATACTGCTCCACTTAATGACTGTCGAAAGAATGAGGTTTCCATTACTGGAATCAGCTACATTAAGACGAAGTTCTTTATTTGCTTTGTTTGCCTTGTTCCTCTCGTTCCTCTTATACGAGTATAGATTCCTTTCAACGAAATACCCTGCGCATTCACGGTGGAATAATATTTCAGTGATTTTAATTGCAGGAATTCCCAATGTGAATCCTCAGTTGAATCAAAGGTAATCTGAATTTAATTCCCACTTCGCAGAAGCTATTACGGCCTTCATCTGGAGCGACTCGCTGAAGCCGAACCCGACTGCATCAATTTTGCTCATCATTGAGATGCGTCCTTCTTCAATCGACTGCGGTCTGGAGATGCGTCTGAGTAGGTCCATTATTGTGTAATCTTGTTTGCACGTACGTAATGATTAAACAGAAAAATCGCATTAGCGGCTGCTGCAATCTGCAAATTCATACCACTAAGAGGATAATCATTCATTTCTTGGATGCTCCTTATATTATATTCGTCAGAGTACTCTCAGTGCGTTTAATTTAATTACAGCGAAAATAGAACAGATTTTTAGGATTGTTTATTTGTGAACATTATTGTGTCGGTTTTCTGCGGATTTCAAATTTATATGGATTTAAATTATTAATGGTCAAAACAAAATACCGATTTTTACCTAATTTTATACGATACTCAGATTGGCGTTTAATTTTAAACAGCCTAGTGTTGAGGTATAAGTATGATATTAGTTAATAACTTTAAAGTAGTTTGCTAACTCTTTCTCAATTTTAGACATTTTCTAACTTATTAGTATCATGCTTAGGCTATGTTATGTTTTTAATAAATCGCTTTTTTTTTTTTTTTTTTTTTTATAATCTACCCGCGCTCAAGGGATTATGATTACCCTTTAAATGTTTCAACACAGCGCGGGCATGAAGTTAATAAAGAGAAAGAAGCATAGGAAAGATGTGTGGCACGATGTTATGAGACTGTTGGTTGTTATCTCAGATATTTTTATCTCCACGGATGGCGGCTGAGCTAAAGCGGAGAAGTGCCGTGTCTTATTTCTATGTCGCTTATAATTCACATTATTTTATTCTTGTTCATCCTTGTTGGGCATACTAGTTTAACTCAATTACATGTTGTTAGTGTTATGCCTGAACAACATGTAATGAGTAAACCAGCAACCCATTGATGACAATTTTTAGAAGGTTTTTAATGGAATTAAAGCGACATAGACGACGGCAGGGATCGAACCTGTCATCATGAGGTTGACAGGCGAGCACACATCCATCGCGCCACGGCCACCCCCGCTTCTGAAAACACGTAAAGTAATGACAGTTCACGCAGAAAACTAAGTAAACAGATTTATTTTAAGGTTTGTAAATGTCAAAGATTATACTTATTTACTTATTCATTTTTAAGACTTGTTTTTTTTAATAAAAATTTATTTTTCACAGTACAGAAACATTAAGCAGTAATTTCAATTTCAATTAGAAAAAGGAGGTAGCAGTTTCTCAAAACGATATAAGTATTTATATATATCTAAAGTTTTTAAAACATTTAAAAAAAATTTTTGCACGCCAACTTTTAGTTTTCAATGTTGTACATACAAAATTTAAGGTTCAAGACAAAAATATTAAAAATTTTTGTGGAATATTGAATTTTTACCAACATTAAATTTTTTTTTAAGTTTTGATATGCAATAATTTTCAAACGTTCTAGGAAAAAAAACTATACACAATTTGATTAAAATCCGTTCTGTCGATAATGAGAATGTCGAAATTCGAAAAATGGTGTTTTATCAAATTGTTTTATAAAAAAAATAGTGAAATAAAAAAAATTTAATCAAAATTCAAGGTGCCATTTACGAGAAAAATGCGATTTTGGAAAAAAAATTTTAACATTTGTATGGTGTGTACCGTTATTTTCAGATTAAATTTATTTGTTTTAATATATCTTGTAGATAGTATTAAAAAAACTGTTAAAAACTGTTTCGAAATATAGAGTTTTCAAAAAAGATTTAAATGCTATCTACCAAGTTTAACGTAAATTGACTAAAAATTCGTATTCCAAAGTACCTATGTTGATGTCGTAAGTAAAAATAGAACGTGTAGATATAGTCGAGACAAAAAAAAAATAAAATGCACGAATGGGTCGCACGAACTTGCTCCTATGTAATAGACCAGGAATTTTAAATACGAATGTTATTAGAGAAAACTGTTCATAAGGATAAAATTAATTTTTTAAATTATTTTAGTAGTAAGAGACAAAAACAGAATGCTATGCAAATATGAATATATGCAAGAACAAAAATTATAAGCTTTTATATAAAAAATGTTTAAAAGATTTTTAAGAAAAAAATTTGGTGTGCCAACTTTAAGTTTTTATTACTGTACGAATGAAAATTAAATTTCCAAAAAAAATATTGAGCCGTTTTTGAGATATCGAATTTTCCAAAAAAAAAAATATTTTTTTTTCAAAATTCAAAAAATATTTTTTTTTTCAAAATTCAAAAAATATTTTTTTTTCAAGTTTTAAAATGCAATAGTTTTAAAACTTTTTAGAAGCATTTGTACAAAAAATTTAATTAAAATCCGTTATGTCGGTAATGAGTAATTCAAAATTTTAAAAAATGGTTCTATGGTAGGTACAAGCTGTAATATCTTAATTTCAAAATTTTTTTTATTAAATTAAAGATTGTTAAAATTAATTGAAAGGAAAAATTTTTTGTCAAAATTCTAGGCGCCGTTTTCGAGAAAAATACGATTTTTGAAAACCATTTTTTAACATTTGTATGGAAGGTACCTTTATTTTTAGGTAAAATAAAACTTTTTTTCATACATCTTGTAGATTATGTTGAGAAACTTTTATTTATAAAGTTTAAAAAAAAATCTAGCATAAGGTTTTTGAAATATAGAGTTTTGAAGAAAAAAAAATTTGAAATTTTTTTAAAAATCCAAAAAAAATTTTTTTTTTAAATTTGAATACCCAGTTCGATTTAGGTTTTTGAGGAGCTTTAGCACAAAAAAGTGATCAAAATCGGTCGAACCGTTTTCGAGGAAATCAAAAACAAAAAAAATGGTTCTTTGGGGGGTACCCTCAATAACCATTTTTCGGAAAAATTTTTTCAACCAGTACCTACCTTTAACTAAACAAAATTTTTTTGTATCTTTTTTTTTTATCTGTCGAACAGTTTTTGAGAAAAAAAATTTTTACAAAATTTCAAAAAAAGGTCGTATGGCAGGTACCGTTATTTTTGGTCTTAAAAAAAAAAGAAAAAAACGTGTGGGGGGAAAAAATTAAAAGTGTTTTCTACCAAGTTTAAAGAAAATCGGCCGAGTCGTTTTGGCTGTAGTCGAACCGACAGACAGCCCGACAGACCGACAGACAGAATTTCGAGACCCACTTTTTTAGTCTTCGCTATCATCGTAATGTCAACTTTGATCAAAATCTCAAGTTCGATTTTTTTTACGAATGCATAACTTGCCTTATAGTACTCGTACCTATAAGTCGCAAGTAAAAACATATGTGAAGTTTATTTGCTTTTTTGGTGCATGAAATACATTTTCTTTAATGTTTTTCATTTTCTTATGATAGATTTCATGCATAATTGTATTCTCCTATGATAATTTTATAATGTTATGTAAAGTGACGAGCAAAAGTGGTCAAATTATTTCGCTTTTTTGAAAAATTGATTTAATTAAAGAATTTTTAATAGAATTAAAATAATTTTTTATTTTGTTTATTTAACTCACATTTATTATGTATAGTAAAATTTAAAAAAAAATAATATATTATACAAAAAAAAAATAATAATAATTTTCTGGTTTTGTCCAATTATGCACGTTTTAGTTTCAAGAGATTTAACATCGTTTGTTCATTGACAGATGCTCCTCTATATTGTGCTTTGTTTGTTTTACAGTTATTTAACAAGTAATAATTAAGATAATTTTATTTGTTGATAGTTTGTTGTGGGTAAATCGTTCATTTTAAAACGTGTAAAGCTGATTATTGTCAAAATGAAAAAATTTGTAAAAATACCGTCGATCGCGCTATTTTTTACTAAAAAGAAAAAAAGTCATTTGGTCGGACGAGACGAAGGTCAATAGAATAGGAACCGATGGTAGATCTTTTTACTGGCCACGTCCTGGAGAACCACTTCAACAACATCAAGTTCAAAAGACCGTGAAACATGGAGCAGGTTCGGTGATGGCTTGGGGCTGTTTCTCATGGAGCTCTGTTGGCCCTTTTGTGAAAATCGATGGCATCATGAACAAAGAAAAATATTTTGACATTTTGAAGACAAATTTTCCACCTTTTACTGCATCAAAAGGCTTCAATGATTGTGAAATAACTTTTAAACAGGACGGAGATCCAAAACACAAGTCAAATATCACACGTCACAAAAATTGTCTCGGAATGGCTGAGAAATCAACAGTTTAAGACGTTGACATGGCCATCACAAAGCTCTGACCTAAATCCAATTGAAAATTTATAGTCAATCTTTGAAGCGACGGTTTGGGCAGCACAAAAATCACCCATCAAACACTCAGGAGCCTTGGCAACGAATGGAGCTGGAATAGGGCCGTATGCCAGAGCAATTTCTCCATAATTTGGTGGAAAGTATGCCAAAGCGTTGCTCCCAAGTAATTAAAAATAAAGGTTTATGGACTAAATACTAAAGAAAAAACATTGATCTTAAACGTGCATAATTGTACAAGTCTAAAATAATGTAATATGAATAATATATTATTTTTTGAAAAAGTTATTATATAAAATAAAATTTAGTTAAATAAACAAAATGAAAAAACATAAAAAAGGATTTTAATTCTATTAAAAACTCTTACTTTAAATCAATTTTTCAAGTAAGCGAAAACATTTGACCACTTTTGCTCGTCACTGTATTTCTCGCAGGATGTATTTCTCTCATGTTATTTTCTTTTTGCAGAATAGATTTATGAACTATAGTTTTCTCTCATGTTAGATTTTTCGCCTGATAATTTTTTTCACATGATAATTTTCTAGCACGAAATATTTCTCGTATGATAGTTTTTCCGCAAAATAGTTTTGTCTTATGATTGTTTCTCTCATGTTAAATTTCTCTCATGATATATTTATGGCATCATAGTTTTCTCGAATGATAGGTTTCTCGCATGATATATTTTTGGACTGATAGCTTTTTTACATGTTAGATTTCTCGCATGATTGTTTTCTCGCATGATGTATGTATGTATTACTTACATGATGTTTTCCTGTATGATAATTTCTTGGCATGATACATTTCTTGCATGATAATTGTTTGAAAGACAAATTTCTCGTATGATAGTTTTTTCGCATGTTAGTTTTCTCGCATGATAATTTTTTTCGCATGATAATTCTGTTCGCAGGAAATATTTTCTCATGATAGATTTATCGCAATATATATTATTGGAATGATAGTTTTGTTGCGTGATAGATTTCTTGGTGACAGTTTTCTTGCTTGTTTAAGAGAGAACGCTTGATAATTTGTTTTGCATTGTAATTTTCCTTAGTCTTTTTAATTTATTTACACGCTTCCTGGTAATAAGGCGATTGTTTAAATACTTAATCATTGACCACATTATATCCTTGAAATACGAGAACAAGATGTTGATTCAGTCGTGTATAAATATTATGGTCTTATACATACATAGCTGTTCAAATCTGTTCTATCGAATTTATTCACTTGTGACCTGTATTATGTTCACTTTAGGGGCATAGGTTGGTCTATGCCTAGCAGAGTAAAATCGCATGACCTTGGTGACAAATTCACTTCACCTCTGCAAGAGATAACTTTGCTTTCAAATTGTTCATGCAGAATGTCAATCAGTTTCAGTTTATTTATTTATATAGGTTACACAGTAAGATAATAGATATCTTATAGATTTGTGAGAGCCTATGACTTAATTTTAGATAACAATTTCACTATGCACTGTGCTGCTGAAACCACATATCGTTCAGGTTCATTTGGGCCACAAGAAATTGGTGATCATCTTTCTGTAGCTCTCGCCACTGACGGTGAATTTTTAGCGCCTAGATCAGTTGGGTGTGGCCCTAGTTCCGAAGCAAAATTCGCCATGTTATTAGTACGAGAGGATGAGTTCTTGTGCATGGTGAAGAATCGACGCACGGCCTCGGGTTTTACTGTATACTTTCACGGACCTTTGACATAGACATATGAATATTGGTTGATTGATTACTGAATCGATCGTCTCAAATTTGGCCAGCAAAGTCGACTGTGAAAGGCCACCACGTCTACCGTTAAATAAGCGCAGCACACATATCTTTTGTACTAACGAACACTCGTTTTGATAATAAAGTTTTATCGTTTGGAAGTGCTTTTATCGTATAACTTGCCATGTTTATTTGGCATCATTAAATGAATAATAAACAACATGTTTGACAGACTTCACCAAAACAGGCTGGCCGCAACGCACACCAATTGAAAAACCCTTTACAAATCCTTTTTAAATCTGTTGAAGAGTTTTTGAGATCAAACTATTTTTGGTACAAATACTACCTCAAAAGCTTACAGAAAATCGGCAGAGCTGCTTAGGGTCTAGTCGACCAGACAAACAGAATCGCGAGAACCACTTTTTTCGTCTTCTCTTTCTATTAAAAATAAAGTTAAAAATGTTTGCCTTTGACAACAAATTTAAAAAATATTTTTTTTTGTTTTGCCGTCATCAACCATTCCTCCGAATTATCCACAATCTGTTCTGCTTGATTACCCTTAACTACGCCACTGGTTGTGTCATCCTTATCCCCACTTGTCAAACTAACCACACGAACTAAACTTGTGCACACCATAAAACTATGTTTCCTTGATACATTTATCTGGAAACAAACCTGTGCCAACATCTCTGGACCACCTTGGAGTCCATCCATCAAAAATTTCTACCACACGATCTTTTCGAATTTCCTGGTGAATTATTATTATTATTGGTCGAAGAAGCATTCAGGAGGAAAGTCCTTATTATCTTTCTCACCATCACATAATTTATTGAATTGTCAAGCACATTCTATGGAACCTACATACTTATCTGAAATCAAGAACACCAGGTCGACCAGCCAACCAACAGACTGGCTTATCTAAGACACTTGACAAATAGTTCCACCACAGCTGTTGCATCAGACAAAAGATTTTATTGATTCGGGCTTCTTACTGAAGGAGTTGTGTCCCATTAATTACCCCCATAACGACAATGTACGAGTATTGCAATCATCACATAACAGTTTTTGCTTAATTAGCACAACGACGTTGTTCATCAACAACACTGCAACCAATAAACGTACTCGCACCTAGGACTCTTGCAGTCTCGATGTTTATCAGCTGCTGGTTGAAGGAACGGTTGAGTCCAGAACCAGATACCATTTAGACGAACTTTGTGGTTTGGTTTGATTTTTTTTTTTTAATTTTTGAAAAACCTGAACAACATGTTCCGTCATCGAGGACATCGCCAAGATCTGACATCATCGGGCGACTTTATTTCCATTAATTACGAGGAACAACTATTTTGACTTGTTTCCTTGAAGATTACCTGCATCACGTCGCCGCCGTCGGAGGCGCTCGAATGTCAACTGGAATAGTTTTAATCAAAATTACAGTGTTTGCTGTACGATGTACATGGACTCGTCGATATTCAGGGGAAGAGCAGTGCAGACACAAAGATCTTGACAAACGAGGCGACTGTTAATCCATTAGACAGAATATCTTTGTATTAGCCCTGGCTTCTTGTCTTGTTGTGCTTCCGGTGTCGATTGATTTTCTGAGGAAAATTCTAATTAATCTTTATAGCAGACATTAAAAGTTAGCACACATCATAAAAATTTAATGGAAGACATGCGATTTGAAATAACATCTTTGAAAACATGTTAACAAGATGCCCTTTGATTGGCTCGACAAACAAACAAATTAAAATGAAGGTTCTTGTGTGTTTGATTGTAAGAATGTGTGTTGTTGTTGTTGATTGCAAATAAGGTTGAAGAAATTCAGAAATAGGAGAATTAATGAACCTACATAATGTGTTTTGATTTTTACTTGCGACTTATAGGTACTATTACGCAAGTTATGCATTCGTAAAAAAAATCGAACTCGAGATTTTGATCAAAGTTGACATTACGATGATAGCGAAGACGAAAAAAGTAGGTCTCACAATTCTGTCTGTCTGTTCGACTACAACCTAAACGGCTCGGCCGATTTTCGTCAAACTTGGTAGGTATCGTTTTTGATTTTTTCCCCCCACACGTTTTTTTCTTTTTTTTTTTTTTTAAGACCAAATATAAAATCAAGAATAGGGTTTCCAAAATATTGAGTTTTACAAATTTTGAATACACAATACTTAAGCATGAAAAATGATCAAAATCGGTTGTTCCGTTTCCAAAAAAAATGGCACCATTAATAACCATTTTTCGGAAATTTTTTTGAAATGTGCAACAGTTCGTATGGCAGGTACCGTTATTTTTGGGTAAAAAAAACTGTGTTCGAGGAAAAATTTTAGAAAAATCAAATTTAAAGAATATTGGCCGAGTCGTGTACGCTGTAATCGATCAGCCAGATAGACAGAGTTGCGAGACTCACTTTTTCCGTCGTAATGTGATCGTAATGTCAAGTCTAACCAAAATCTCGCCCCACACGTTTTTTCTTTCTTTTTTTCAAGACCAAAAATAACGGTACCTGCCATTTTTTCTTAAAAACTGTCCCACAGATTAAAAAAAATGGTTAACAAAAATTTCCAAAAAATGATTATTTTTGGTACCCCCCATGGAAGCATTTTTTTCTTTTTGATTTTCTCAAAAACGGTATGACCGATTTTGATTATTTTTTTTATATTAAGGTACCCTAGCAGTTTCAATATAATTGTGTATTCAAATTTTCAAAAATTTTTTTTTGTATTTTAAAAAACATTCAATTTTTTTCTTAAACTCAATATTTCGAATACCCCATGATTTTTTTAAGACTTGATACATAAAAGTTTCTTAATATAGTCTATAGATATGGGGAAAAAATTCATTTTCCCTAAACATAACGGTATTTTCCATCATCATTATCATCATCGGCTCGACAACCGGGTTCCGGTCCTGGCCTCTTTCAACAAGTCTCTCCACCTATCCCGGACGCCATCCAGTTGCGCACCCCAAGGCTTCGGGCGTCCTGGTCTACGCCATCTCTCCAGCGCAAGCATGGTCTACCACGCTGTCGTCTACCATAGAATGTACCACAAAGAACTTTCCGAGCAGGTTCCTCTTCGCTCATGCGAGCTAGGTGCCCTGCCCACCGGAGTCTACCGAGCTTAATTTTTGTCACGATATCTGCTTCTAGGTAGATTGCGTACAATTCATGATTGTACCGTCTCCGGAATCGTCCTTCCTCACATATGGGGCCAACAATTCTCCTTAAGACTTTTCTCTCGAACGCAGCTAAGGGGTCCGAGTGCCTTTTGCTAAGCACCCAGGTCTCGGATCCATATGTGAGTACTGGCAGGACCGTGGTCATGTACAGCAGCAGTTTTGAAGTTATGGTGAGATTTCTGGATTTGAAGAGCTTTGACAGACTGTAATAGGCTCTGTTGGATTTGAGAAGCCGCCCGCGTATTTCTTCTTCTATATTGTTATCGGCTGCTACTATTGACCCAAGGTATTTTAAGGATTGCACCACTTCAAATTCGTGCTCCGCTACCTTGATTGTTTGACCAACTGTTCCTCTCGCATTCGACGCCACCATGTACTTTGTTTTACCTTCACTAATGTGCAGCCCCAGATTTTGTGCCGCCTGCTCGATCTGGATGAAGGAATCGTGTACAGCTTGTTCGGTTCTTCCGATGATGTCAATGTCGTCTGCGTAAGCCACTAACTGGCTTGACCTGTTGACGATGGTCCCTCTTGTTGCCGTGCCAGAGTCACGGATTGCTTTCTCCAACGCCAGGTTGAAGAGGAGGCAGGCCAAACCGTCCCCTTGTCGGAGTCCATTAAAGATGTTGATTGGTCTGGATAGCAATCCGGCTATTTTTACTTGGCTTGTTACGTTGGTCATGGTCAACCTACATAGTCGTGTCAATTTATTTGGGATGCTGAACTCTCTCATGGCTTTGTAAAGTTCTACCCTGGCTATGCTATCATAGGCGGCCTTAAAGTCTATAAACAGATGGTATGTTGGGATGTTAAATTCTAGACATTTTTCCATCGCCTGCCTAAGGGTAAAGATCTGATCAGTTGTTGATTTGCCTGGAATGAAACCACACTGATATTGTCCGATGACGGTTTTAGCGTATGGGGTTATCCGGTCTTGTAGGATAGAGGAGAGTATCTTATAGGCGGTACTCAACAACGTGATACCTCTATAATTGCTGCACGTTGTGACATCTCCCTTCTTATGTATGGGGCATATTATGCCTTTTCGCCAGTCTTCTGGCATTTCTTCCTGCTCCCATACGTGCACTATAATATCATGAATTGCTTGACGTAAGGCTGGCCCGCCGTGATGAAATAATTCGGCTGGTATGCCATCGGCTCCCGGGGATTTGTTCTGTTTAAGCCGGCCTATAGCCTTCTCAACCTCTTCTATGCTTGGTGGCGGCAGCATAGGGTATTCTTCTTGAAGTAGTGGAGCCTCCTCTTCTGTAGTGAGCTGACCATTTAGCAATTCATTAAAGTACACTTCCCATCGCTCCAGTATGCTTTCAGGATCGGTGATCAGATTTCCCTCTCCGTCCTTGCAGTATGTGCAGCGTGGTGTGTACTGCGTCATGTTTCGGACGGATTGGTAGAACTTCTGCGCCTGGTGCGGACCTCGCTCTCGGCAATTTTCTATTTCACAGATTAGGTTCTTCTCCCAGGCTGATTTTTTTTGTCTGTGTAGTCGTTTTTCTATTCTTCTGAGCTCTTTATATTCCTCTTCGCGTGCCCGCGTTCTATGAGATTGTTGCATTGCTCGGTACGCAACATTCTTACGTTCAGTCGCTAGCTTACATTCATCATCAAACCAGTCGTTCCGATTTTTACGGCGGATGCAATGCGTCTTCGCAAGGCAATCCGCCCTCGGAAAACCATACCAACAAGATAGTGATCCGAGTCGATATTGGCACCTCGGTACGTTCGTACCGTCATCAAGTTCGAGTAGTGGCGACGGTCTATCAACACGTGGTCTATTTGGTTACGAGTGACTCCATCAGGTGATACCCAGGTGGCTTTTTAGATATCTTTACGCGGGAACCTGGTACTCGCAACGACCATGTTTTTCGATGCTGCCAATTCTAAGACTCGAAGTCCATTGTCATTAGTGTTCTCATGCAAACTATGGGTGCCTGCGTAATGCCTGAATACCGGCTCCCGACCTATTTTTGCGTTCAAATCCCCAAGGATGATTTTAACATCATACCTTGGACAGGCATTGAGGGCCCTCTCGACTTGTTCGTAGTAAGTCTCTTTTTCTTCGTCTGAGGACTCCTTCGTAGGTCCGTGAACGTTAATGAGGCTGATGTTCGTAAATTTGCCTCGCACGCGAAGGGTGCATAGCCTTTCGCTTATAGCGTTAAAGCCGATGATAGTAGACTTCATTTTTTCGCTGACTAGGAAGCCTACCCCGAGCACATGGTGTTTTGTATGACAGCTGTAGTATATGTCATATTCTTTCTTCTGTAAAACACCATTCCCTGTCCATCTGATTTCTTGAAGAGCTGTTATGTCAGCTTTATACTTTGACAGGGCATCGGCTAGCTGCTGAGCAGCTCGAGCTCTATAGAGCGATCGTACGTTCCATAAGAAAATTCGTAAATCGTTCTTCCTTTTTCTTTGCGTGGGTTGTCGTCGTGAGATCAGTCCGTTTCCGAGGCTTGTTGTCGGTCTCGTAATTCTTTTAGTTTTACGGGACAGGGAATTAACCTGTCCCCAACCTGAGGAACCATCCTGATCATATTAGCCAAACCTTTTTTAAAAGGTATTTTCCATACAAATGTCGAAAATCGTATTTTTCTCAAAAACGTTTCCGAGAATTTTGCTAATTTTTTTTTCTTTTGATTAATTCTTACGATCTATAATTTAATAAAAAAAATTGAAAACAAGATATTACCGACTCTACCTACCATAGAACGATTTTTTCGAATTTTGAATTTCTCATTATCGGCATAACGGATTTTAATGAAGCTTCATTGCATTTTAAAACTTTAAGAAAAATATTTTTTTGAATTTTGAAAAAAAAAAAATCCATTTTTTTTTTGAAAATTCAATATCTCAAAAACGATTCAGTATTTTTTTTTGTAAATTTATTTTTTATTATAATAATACTAAAACTTTAAATTGGCATACCAACATTTTTTTTTAAATGTTTTAAAATTTTTTTTTATAAAAAAGCTTATTTCTTAAGAAACCACTACAACGACTTATAATTTTTGTTCTCTCATAAATTCGTATTTTCATAGCATTCTGTTTTTATCTCTTACTACTAACAGAGTTTAAAAAATAACTTTTATCCTTATGAACAGTTTTCTCTAATAACATTCATCTGAAAATTCCTAGTCTATTACATAGGAGCAAGTTCGTGCGACCCAGTCGTCCATTTTATTCTGAAAGTATAGAAAAAAGTTACTTCTTCATGTGTCTGTAGATTGTTCGTTTGCCAAATTTAAATAGGCCGACTTTCTTTAATACTTAAACATTTATTATAAAATGCATTTCTAGACTATTGGAAAGTTTTACAGCCCTAGCAGATAACTTCTACGATAATTTGTAATTGAGAATTTGTACCCCATTGTGAATACTGATCGAAATTACATTGTGAATGGTTTCTGTTTTGACGTTTGTCGTTTCTAAATTGCATATGGTTTTGTTTTGTGGTTTATGAAGCTAATTTTTGTTGAGTAATGTGTGTAAGTGCTTTTATTAAACAAAATTCGATATTTCTACAATATTTTCTTTATTTAGGAGTAGAGTTGTAAGAAACAGAAAATAAATTAAAAGATTGTTAGAGTTAATGAAGAAAACTACAGAAGTAGCGAAGGGAATCTATGCACAAAGTCTGACGGTATCTCTGTGGAACTCAACATCTTGTCTGGATATTTTGATTTTTGCCCAAAATATATAAGGTTGGTGGAATCATCTCTCAATACCATGTGATTGTTGGCATACTTCATAACATTTTCATCCTTTTCATATTACCTTTCAAAAAACAATATTAGTATTAAATTTAGTTTTTGTATTTTTTTTCCAAATAAAAACAGCAAATAGCTTTTATAGATTATATTTTAATAAAGGAAAATTTAACACCCGATTATTTGATACATTTGCCAACGAAGAATTTGTGGTTGTTAAAAAATTTGATGTGTATCAGCATTTTTGACAACCGTAATACCAAGTTTATCAATGGAATTATACTTACAATAGATTTAAAATCGAAGTCCTAAAAAAATATTGACAAGCAATCACCAAAATAACGATTCGTTAATTTGGTTGGTATACAGTGTAACAGAAATTAAGAAAACTAATACAAATTTCATAATTTTATTTTTTATTTATTCAAAATATATTAGTTTTAAATTTACAGTCACTAATTACATTATTGCTCTAACTTTATATAAAAATCAACAAAATTATTTAAAATTTATTAAAATTTAAGTGGACACAACTAAAGCACATTTTTGAATTCATAAATAAAACAATTTAATAATGATCATTTACTCCTAATATTTAGATTATCAAATGTTTGTTTGAAAAGGTTATTGAAGGCAATTTGAGCTTGTTCAGGGATGGATTATAAATTATTATTCTTGGTCCGATCAATTCTCTGAGCTACAATTTTCAATAGATTCTCTAATAGAAAATCGCTAGACAATAATATTCCCTCAACCATGCTTAACTGTGGCTTTTGAATATCGAGTATTTAAGCGTTCGCCTTTTGGTCTCCCTACCGTACAAATCCGTCAGATCCCATTGAATTGAAGTTAGATTCATCTGAAAATAGAACTGTTTTCCATTTGGCATGTATTCCATTTTTAATGTGTTCTAGTTCGAATGAACCCTGGCGAACTCCAGTCTCGCCTATCTGGTCTCTGTCTATCTGGCTGATCGATTACAGCGTACACGGCTCGGCCAATATTCTTTAAATTTGGCTTTTTTAAAATTTCCCCCCCACAGTTTTTTTTACCCCAAAAATAAGGGTACCTGCCATACGAACTGTGCCTTATTTAAAAAAAAATAATATTTAAAAAAATAATATTTAAAATAATATTTAAAAAAAATGGTTTTTAATGGTGCCATTTTTTTTTTATTTTCTCAAAAACGGTACAACTGATTTTGATCATTTTTCATGCTTAAGCTCCCTAAAAGTTTGGATAGTATTGTGTATTCAAATTTTCAATTTTTTTGTTTTGAATTTATGAGAAAATTTTTAAAACTCAATATTTCGAAAACCTCATTCTTCATTTTCTTAAAACTTGACAGTTGAAAGTTTTTTTTTCAATCAAAAATTTTGAGATTATGATATTACTGACTATATGCCTACCATCCATTTTTGTTTGAATTTTTAATTTCTCATTTTCGGCAAAAAAAAACTTTTTTTTTATTTCAAAATTCGATATCGCCAAACAGTAATTTTTTTTTGGAATTTAAATTTTTATTCGTTCAGTAATAAAAACTGATTTATTTCAGTAGCATATAGAATTTGTATTATAAAAAAGCCTTCACATATAAAAATGGTCAAAATAATTTCGTTAGAATTTAAATAATTTTGATTCAATATCTCGAAACGACGATTTTATAAAATCTTAAGGGTATTATGTATAAGATCTGTTCAGAGAGTAACGGGATATTTGAAATTAAGTGCCAAAATGCTGCTATCTCGTTACACATATGTATTTTTATTTATTATTCGAGTGCAACTTGATTAAGAGGTATTGGCGATTTTTCAAATGCAGGATTTTGTGGAGCATCGATATGACGTACAATTTTTCCTGAAACTGGGGACTTTTATAGAAACGTTTTAGATTTTGAAACAAGGTGATGGAGATGAAACCCTGCGTCGTACACAATGTTAAAAATATTTTTCACGCTTATAAAGTAGACGTCAATCTGAGAATTCTCTTTTTCAGCACTTTGACAATCAACCCCTATATAATTCCACGGCAAAAATGGACATTATTTCTAACACAACCTATAATAGATCTTAATCGCTCGGGCTGCCAAAAAATTAGCGTTGAAAATTCTCAACTCTGTATTTCCTTTTTTTCGCCCAAGACTGTACTGCTGAAGTTGGTGAAATTTTAAGTTCGACTGAAAACGCTTTTTGATCCGTATTCACAAATCTGATCATAGCCATGTGCTTCACCTTTTACCTACAAACCTCTGTGTTTCAGATTATGAAAGATTTTTTAACATATCTTCAATGGTCATCTACAGTTGTTTTGTTTGGCACACTGTCGATATTGTATGCACACAATAAGAAAAATCGATGTAAGATTAAAGTAAATCGCCTGTTAAATTTTGTTAACCCGAAGGATGTTATAAACTTATTTATTTAACACAAACTGCCTTAAATTTTTGTAAAAATAAAAATTAGATTTTAAAACCCGTTTTTGAGATATAGAATTTTCCAAAAAAAAATTATTTGTTTTTTCAAAAATTCAAAAAATATTTTTTTTTAAGTTTTGAAATGCAATGTTTTTCAAACTTCTTAAAAGCTTTTCCAGAAAAATTTAATTAAAATCCGTTATGTCGATAGTGAGAAATTCAAAAAATGGTTCTGTGGTAGGTACAGTCTGCAATATTTTGATTTCAAATTTCTTTTATTGAATTAAAGGTCTTAAAAAAGTATGACAAGAAAAAAAAAATTATCAAAATTCCACGCGTCATTTTTGAGAAAAAAAGAACGATTTTCGAAAGCCATATTTTAACATTTGTGTGGTAGGTACCATTATTTCACACATCTTGTAGATTGTATAAAAAATTCGTTTTGACTGTCAATTTAAAGAAAATCGAACATGAGGTTTTCTAATTCTGATATTTTCGAAGATTTGAATATACCATACTATCCAAACTTTTGGAGAGTTTTAGCATTCAAAAAATTATCAAAATCGTTAGTACGATTTTTCCATTTTTTGGAATTTCTGTCAAGCACTAAATGAAATTTTTTGAAGAAAAAAAATATTTTAAAAAATTTTGGTCTTCAAAAAAATTAAAAGGACGTGTGAGAAGGGGGGATTTAAAAATGCTCTCTATCAAGCTTAAGGAACAGAATTACGAGACCCACTTTTTTCGTCTTCTCCATCATCGTAATGTTAAGTCTGATCAAAATCCAGAGTTCAATTCTTTGAAAAATAAAAATCTATACTTTCTTACGACATGAATTGAAGTTGGA
The DNA here is from genome assembly GCA_963931855.1 of Philhelius festivus. Taxonomy (NCBI): domain Eukaryota; kingdom Metazoa; phylum Arthropoda; class Insecta; order Diptera; family Syrphidae; genus Philhelius; species Philhelius festivus. The sequence goes on from OZ007554.1 coordinate 194,112,261, forward strand.
TCTTTCCATTTACTGATCAAGCATGGGTGGGTGCTTGATCGCCATAAATCAGCAATATAATTAGAAGACTCGTTTCCAAAATCCTCTAGCTGTGAAAGTCAAAGTAAAAATAATTGTGATTTACGAAAAGTTCAACTTCTAAATAATCGGCTGTCGGCTTAAAGCGATATTACGAGTATATTGACTATCTGATTTGATGTAATGTTCTATTCCGATGATGATAATGATACAGATGAGACCCTGGTAATCTTGTGCTCAAACAGAATACCTCATTTATGTCAGGCTGTTTTGCATTATATAAGTCGATTTATACCTCACCATTATCATGTAGGGCTCTTATGTCAGTCGAATGTAAAACTTTCGACCTTGTTATTGAGACTTTCTTGAATTGAATTGCTGTCTTTTCATAGTTGTATTCGACTATTCGGAATGTGCTTCGAATCTGGCAGTTATGTAATATCTAGTAGTTCTGTAGGTCTTCTTTCATAAGATACTCTTTTGTGATAATCGAGTTTTCATAACATTTACAGCAAGTTTAATCCATGGGCAACAACTAATAATTATCGTACTGAAGAGAATATTGAGATGAAAGCATTTAATAATAAATTTTATTAATTAAATTTATTTTTTATATCATTTGAATAAAACACATTACATATATATTAAACATATCAAATTATTTCTTTATTTCCAGAGGAAACGCCGGAGAGTCAACTTCCCGATTCGGTGAGTAATTATTGTAGACTAATTCTAAAATAATTTATTGCATACAAGAGAAGCTTAAATGTATGCTTAAGATTTAATGTCATCTTTTTGATTAAGATTGGTACTCGTCTATCATGTTTACATGTGACTTCCGATTGTTCGAAGTTCTTTTTTGATAAACTTGATATTGTCGTTTTCAAAAATATTATTCATGTCGATTACAGAATTTTACTCTTTTACTTTCCTATCGACGCTGTCAGTTACAGTTGTCCGGTTGCGTCCTCATCATTTCCACAATTTCTCTAAATTGTTTCCGATTGGTTGTCCGTTTCTATTAAAATTTGTTAAGCAAACACTTAAACATTCATTATGATAACCTTTCGACCTACATTTTTGTGCTTTCCATTGTTAATTTTTATTTTTTTTCGTTTAATTGAAGATTCACTTCAGATTCGTCTCGAAATTGGCACGAATGTAAAATGATAGAAATCGTATAGAGTGCGAATGGACTGCGGATTTAGTAATACCAGATAAGTTGAACAGAATGTCGGTGATGCAGGGATTGTTACCGACATTCGTTCAACTTTCTTTCGTCGGATTCAGTAAAAGCAAAAGTTTGGAAATTAATTTGAACTGTCACTTTAGATTTTAGCACATTCGCCGAATTCTGTAATAAGGGTGATTTATCTATCAGTTTTCAGTCAGTTTCGAATTCTTAGTTTTCAGGTTGGTTCACTGTTTTCACTTGGAATCTAAAATTTTAATGCAATTGAATAATTTTTTGAGAAAATAATATATGTAATTCAATAATTGTACGAGTATTTCATAAAGTTGTGAGTTCCATTGATTTTGGAATGTGAATTTTCTTCGTTTCATCTATGACTTTTTTGTATTTCCTCGGATGCTAGACAGACAAATTTGACTGCAGAGAAGCCTGATCATGCTGACAATGTAGTATCGTTGCGGTCATAATTATTTGTGTGTGAAGAACGCTTTCATTTTATATGTTATTACTGGCGATATATGTACATATATACATATGTACATACATACTCGATGATACTCTAGACTCGAGAGTAAGTATTTCTGGAAAGTATAATGAGAAAAAAATCTCACTAAAGCTTTTGACCACCTTTGACCAACATTAACAACGCGGTAATAGAGAACACGAATAAAGTGGGTCCCGCAATTCTGTCTGTCTACGTACCTCATCCTACAACTCAAACTGCTGAAGCTATTTTCTTCAACCTTGGTTGTTAAGGGTCTTCGGTTATTCCCTAGGGAAATTTAAATTTTTCTTAGCTTCAAAACTAACGGTACCTGCGACACAGCAATTATGAAAAATCTTATTTATTTCAAAAACGTCTGTAACGAAAAAAAATTATGTGAACTCATGTAGGTCTACGTTTTGGTAGAAAAAAAAATTTACAAAAAATGTTAAATAACAGTACCTATCATAAAACCGATCGGTAGATCGATTTCGATAAAAAAAATTACACTTCTTCTTCAAATTTAATATTATTTTATATTTATGTTAGGGTTTTTTGAAAAAGAAAAAAATTCCAAATTTATTTTTGAAACTTCAATATTTTGAAAACGGGTGACCGATTGTAATTTCGTATATAATAAAATGCACGACTGGGTCGCACGAACTTGCTCCTATGTAATAGACTAGGAATTTTAAAAAACGAATGTTATTAGAGAAAACTGTTCATAAGAATAAAATAATTATTTAAATTCTTTTAGTAGTAAGAGACAAAAACAGAATGCTATGCAAATATGAATTTATGCAAGAACAAAAATTATAAGTCGTTTTAGTGTTTTTTAAAAAAAAGCTTTTATATACTAGATTTTTAAAAGATTTTTAAGAAAAAAAATTTTGGTCCGCCAATTTAAAGTTTTTATTATTGTTCCAATAAAAATTAAATTTACAAAGAAAAATATTGAGCCGTTTCTGAGATATCGAATTTTGAAAAAAAGAAAAAATAGATTTTTTTTTTTAAAAATTCAAAAAATATTAATTTTAAACTTTTGAAATGCAATATGTTTTAGACTTTTTAGAAGCTTTAGAGCAATTCAAAATTCGAAAAAATGGTTTTATGGTAGGTACAAGCTGTAATATCTTAATTTAAAATTTTTTTTTATTAAATTAAAGATCATAAAAATTAATTGAAAGAAAAAAAAATTTATCAAAATTCTAGGCGCCGTTTTCGAGAAAAATACTATTTTTGAAAACCATTTTTTTTTAATTTTTTAACATTTGTATGGGGGGTATACCTTTAGTTTTAGGTAGAATATTTTTTTTTTTCTCACATCTTGTAGATTATATGAAAAAACTTTTATTTATTATGTTTAAAAAATATATAACATGGAGTTTTCAAAAAAATTTTGAAGTTTTTTTTTTAAATCCAAAAAATTTTTTTTTGCAAATTTGAATAAACAATTCTATTTAAATTTTTGAGGAGCCGTAGCAAAAATCGGATGTACCGTTTTTGAGAAAATCAAAAACAAAAAAAAAAAACGGTTCCATGTGGGGTACCCTCAATAACCATTTTCGGGAAAATTTTTTCAACCATTATCTAGCTTTAACTAAATGAAATTTTTTTGTGTTTTTATTTTTTAAATCTGTCGAACAGTTTTTGAGAAAAAAAAATATTTATAAAATTTCGAAAAAAAATCGTATGGCAGGTACCGTTATTTTCGGTCTTAAACGAATGCATAACTTGCCTTAAAGTACCTATAAGTCGCAAGTAAAAAATAGATTTATTGACAAAACGATTTCTTAAATTTTGTTTGCGTAGATTTATATTTTTTTTCAAAAATCAGACGGCAATTTAAACAATAAATTTTATGCGTTTGAACATTTTTCTCTAATTACATGTATGTATGTTTTTATATCTAATTTCTGGCCGCACACAAGAACTAGAACTTTCGAAGACCACAACTTGGCAAATTTTGCGTCATGATTTGGAGTTCACGACCATGAACAACGACGCACGTGTGTTCGCTAAGTGGTATTAAGAGCAGTTGGAAATTGGCTGCATTTTCGTTCGAAAAATCATATTCAACGACAAGGTCCATTTCTGGATGAATGGGCTCGTCAAAAAGAAAAATTGTCGAATTTGGGACAATCACAATCCACATGAGATCCAGCAAATTGTAATGCATCCACAGAAAGTCACGGTTTGGTGTAGATTATGGTATGGCGGCATCATCGGTCCATACTTCTTATACTACATCTTTGACAACTATGTTTGCCAGGCCATCACTGTCAATTCACTAAATGACAGCTAATTTGTCAGATGGAGCTTCAACAAAATGGCCGCAATTATCTGTCAAATTTCAGAAACCTCTATTGCAAAACACTTTACATGGGAAATTACGTGCATTTTTAAAAATATACAAAAAATCTTCCTAATTTTGCTTCTAATATTGTTCTAAAAAAAATTCTTTTGGAAAAAACTATTTTTTATTTCGTGTAAAACGAGCTGCCGACTTTCTGGTTAAATCCAAAATGTATGAAATAATGAAATCACATAAATTGAACAAAAAAAAAAGAACCTTCCTATACTACATGACTTTCCATGATTAAAGGGTTCCTTCCTACCTCTGCCTTTTTCATAAGAACGCATCAACATAAAACAAACGTGGTTCATCGAAAAGCAATTTTTCTTTCTTCACGCAAAAGAAAAAATAAAATAGAAAAAAAAAACGTGCAGAACTACAGATACCGACCAACATAAATTTCCAGCTAAAAGCTGCCCTGCCACTCATTCTGTGCACAAAAACGGACGACCTGTTGCTGCATTGCATTCTTCTGCTTTTTGTATGGTTGTTGTTGTTGTTGTGGATGCCGCTGCTGTTCCCTTTGTCCGATTGTCCGCTCTCTGCCATCGCCATCACACGTAATTGTCCATTTAACTTTTACCACAACATTATCTTCCAGGTGAGTGCTTTAATTTCATTTTTCTTTTGTTTCATTCCTCGCTTTCAGCTCCTGCTCCGCCACTTTAAGTTCTACTCTTTTCGATCCAGCCATGCCTTCCTATAACCCAGGCTACTACGAGTACCCAGTAAACTAAGTAATGAGCACACGCACATATGTATCTTCTTCCCGTTGGTGTTCTGTTCTGTTGTATCTTCCACTCGTCCGTAGGTTGGGCCAACTGTTCTCGGTTAACATTCATTTCAAATCCTGCACTCTACTCTACTCAATTCCATTGCACACCGAAATAGGTTGCTTCCACATGAAGTTGCAGTGGGAAGTGTAGAGATACGCTTCGGGAGCTGTATCATCGGAACACCACCACCGGTACTACTGCCGGAGCCACAAAGAGACAGGTATTTCTCAGCGGCCAAGAACTGTGCTGTTATGCAGTTGGCCTAAGCCGCCATTAGATGGCAGCTTATCTATCTTCTCGGTGCTCATACCACAGCAAAACCGGGTTGATTTTCTGTTTCCACATAAAAATCCAATCGCGCATTTTAACCTGCCTCAACTCCACAGCGACAGACTCCAGAACAGCGACAGTCAGACCAGCACCTTCAGTTCGACGAGATTCTCCGACCTGAATTGAGCTGTTCCTGCACTGTCAAGTCGTGTGTCAAAGACTCGGTCATTTGAACGCAGTTCCATCCGAATAATTTCAAGGCCCAAAAGAGATTGTTTTTCGATGTTTTGATCTTGAATCGGGGCTCAGATGCGGATCTTCTGTTAGTGGTTCCACCTTCTCAGTGTCGCTAGTGGTTAAGTATCACCCTTCGATTACTGCGTGATGCTTATCTCGCTTGGCATTGCCTCCTCGGTTTAGAGATTCGGAAAAGAAAAAACGAAATATAAATGCGTTAAAGCGCCTTGAGTTATCACCGAGAAAGATGCCAATAAATCGATACGATTTCTCGCAATTACAGTAATTTTTTGTTGTTGTGTCCGCCAGCTACCTAGCGATTAATCAATCGGTAGGGTGCACTTGTACGTAGTAGCTACACACTCTTGTGTTTGACTTACTTGAGGGTAAATTAATTCCAGTGGTTCTGTGGCGGAAACAAAGGATTTTCTTACTTACAAAGGCGGCGCCCCTTTTTTTTTAGTTTTGCAGGAGGCATAGTTCGGGCTGCTCTCTTTTAGTTTGTGGGTACAATTAAGTCGGGCACTGGTGTGTGCGAACGAAAAAAAAACATGCGAAAATTTACATAAATCTGCAGCATCGGATCCCATCCCGTTACTCAGTGTTTCAATGCTCCCGGAGCAGTTCGAATTGGTTACCACAAAAAAAGGACCATCGAGTCCCATTCGTGAGCGGCGGATTAAGAGATATTGGCGAGGTATCCCGCCAGCTGGACTGATTTATGGATTAACATTTTAATTGGATATGCATGTTTGGAGGCGCACTCTACACATTGGTAATAGTTGTACGGCTCTGGCTACTATTTGAAGTTGTAGATTTGTGATTTCGGTGAAGAAAAAAAACAACCAGAATATTATAATATATTGCGAGTTCAGTGAAAACCTTTTCCGGATTCATTAATCACCTTTTTAAATTATTTTTTTAAACTAAATTTATGTGATTTTAGTGCTCAAATAATTTAAAAAAGTTAAACTAGCTTGGAAGTGTTAAAACTATTTGATTCTGAACATTGATTCAAAAAACCTTATCTTATTATATCTTAAGTGTAGAAATTTAAAAAAAAATTCGAATTGGATTAAGCCTTGTTCTACTGTTTGGTAAGTTTTTTTACTTGTAAATAATGAACATGCTTATTCTATTATAGATATTTATCTCTATTTATACTCAAGGAAAATATCATGTAAAATTACCCAACTGTCAGGTTGATATTTTTCAGCATGGCTGATTATACGAAATATTTAACAATACCCAAACTTTTGATACTTACTAGTGTTGAAATGGGAAGACATAATGTAAAATCAACAGTGTTTTCAGGTTATATAGTATCATGTCAATCATACATTTAGAAAAATAACACAATGTTTTGTTGAAATGAACAGACACAGTGTTAAGTCAACTCGGTACTGAGTTAAGTTCATAAGATACATATATAGCTCCACAAATAACCACATATATAAAACGTTAAGTCAACGTGATATGTAGTAAAATTGAATTTAGCAGAAGATCATGTTAAAATAACATAATCTTTGTTAAAATTAACATGTCAAAATCCTTTTCGGTATCTAAAAGAACTGTATATTGAAATAACATGTAGTCTTCTTAAACCAAATAGAATATTAGCAGAAATATTCCAGTATAAATTTAACCATGAGTATATTGTAAGTTTCTGAGTCTTCTAGAACTTTAAATGAAAAAGTTCAACTTGTTAATTTAACAAGATACATGTTGAAATTTAACCTGGGGCCAAATTACCGCTTCAGTGACCGAGTGAGTGAGTCCCATCAGTGATCGAATAAAAACGTCAAATTAGGGTAATCGATTGCTCGATGACGTAAGCGGTAATGCCAAACTCACATAATTCAGTCACGTATTACTCGATAACTGATGCGGTAATTTGGCCCCTGATGTTTTTCTCTGATTCTATACTATATCATATACTCAGTTTAGATCATTTATAATTATATTAAAAAGTTTTTGTTCATATATACCGAACAAAATTTTGTGTGAAATTGGTTGGACACACGACCGAAATCTATTTTAAGAATAATGTCTCACCATCATTGGTCTATAAGTCTCCAAAAAAGAGTTGAAACTCATGTTGCATATAACATGTTTACGAAAGCAAACAGAATTCATAGATCAATAGACCACAAAAAATGTAGTACGAATTGTAAAATCGTTTTTATTTTATATGGGTCGTTGTCTTTTCGGCAATTTATGACTCTCAGAAAGCCGATATTTTTGTCAATGCAATACTTAATACAAATGTAAATTTCTTACATTTTTTAAATTTTTTCTAAATTTAGTCAGGGTGGGATTAGTCATTTATACACCCATTCTTATCTTCGGGGCCCCTCCTTTCTTGGGTAGATTTTGTCTACACTGACAAAAATATCGGATGATATATCAACACTTGCTTATTGTGAAATTGATGACAAAAATTGACAATGTGACAACTTGATTTTGGCATCAAAATTGTCAATATGAAAATTTACAGTTTTGAGTTTGAAGAATTTTGAGAAAATAACAATTTTAATTGAGGAACTGGTGAACAAAAATGGACTTTTTTAATAAATTTTTGTTATTACGAGACGCAAAAACTAATGGTATTAGTTACTTTTGTTTGAAAAGTAATGTCGATTTCCTTTACACACCAAGAATTTCGATCCCGGATCAGTATCCTTCTTCAAATAAGGATTCCAAGATTTTCATCTCTGTCGATCACGGTTTTTTTGGTGTAAAGGAACGTAAAATCTGTCGAGAGATCGAAATCTTCACACAGAAATTGATTTTTCATGTGTAAAGGAAATCGACATAATTTTTATTTATGTTTATTTTGTAATGTTTAGAACCGGATTTAATCGCAGTTTTTGCAATTCTATTTAGATTTGAACTTTAAAGGCTCGTAAATGTAACAGAAATGGAAAAATCGTTAATGTATACAAGTTAGCCATATTGTTGAAGCAACACCTGCCAAGTCAACATGGGGAATAAGAGCGTTCAACAATTTGTGTAAATGATTAAAATATCTCAGGTAGGTAGTAGGTTTTCTTTTCGAGCAACATTTCGCACGCTACGGCTACTTTACGATCGCGATATTCGTGATTTCGAGACGACTTTTTTTCCCAAATTCATTTTTAATATCATTAATCTTATAAGTATCTTAACGTTTAAAGGTAGACAAAACAAAAATTCATACAAAACTAGCCTACTTATCAAAGAACTTACAACTAATTTACTATGCGGGGGCTGTAAATTTAATTGAATTAATTTTATTTTTGACTGAGAAGATATTAAACTCGGAACCCTTTTTAGTATATGAACGTATGTTATAAATAAAACTTTAAACTACACTAGACCTAATTGAAACCACTAAAAACAAACCAAATCTACTTACTTACTTTTGGGGTCTTATATATAAATATTTTTTTTTGTTGGTGCCACCCTGACTGACCCTACCTTATATTAAACTGAAACTTAAGTAAGTTGACCAAGACACAAACCTTTCCCAGACAACTTTGTATATCAATTAGATAACCACACAGGATAGAGTCATGTAGCAAATCACCTTCAAACTGCTATCAAGCCAACTGCTGTAAGGCAACCGATTCGTCAGTGCAAAAGCTCCCCTAGCCCTGACAAGAGCAGCATTTCTGTCAAAATACATGTCTGTCGAAATACAAATACTGATCCAACCAAATGCTAAGGTACTTTACTACACTTTAATTCGCCAGTGGCTGTCCATTAGGGTGTATCAAAGTGCTCAACTATGGTATTTTCAAATGTAATAGCTTTTAAAAGTTGCATTGCTTATCAAAATTAAATCCTGCATTTACAATTTTCATTTTAATTAATATCTTTGGCTCGCTCAAAAATAGGATGAAATCCAAAAAAAATTTGATTTTTGAAGTATGTGTTGTTTTAAATTGCGCCGTGTGGATACAAAAAAAAATATATAAAATATTTGTAGGCTTTCAAGTGAAAGATAATTGCAAGGAAACACTTTTAAGCTTATATTTGTTTAAATTGAACACTTGATAAAGAAGTTATGAAATAATAAAAGAAGGAAGAAAAATCATTTTTTTATGTAAAATCGTTTTTTTTACAAACAAAATTCTTAAAAATCAACGGAACCACCTACAATACCGTGGTATATCTTTTTGTAAACACAAAAATTCTTTCTGTATTTTGTTGAGTTTTTTTTTATATACGTTAAAAAAAAATTACTGTACATTTTTTCAACTTTAACCGATTTGAGCGAGCCAAAGACGAACGATATCTTATTTTTTTTTACATGTTCTTAAACCTCAGACCCCAATACAACTTTTGAGCACTATTACATTTAAAAATAAGAGTACTTTTTTGCGGCCATACAAAAGTGACACACCCTACTGTCGATGTGCCTCTACGATCACTAGCTTGCTCCAGATATTTCTCATATCCCTTGAGGCTCCACGTAACGGAGTCCTAAACAGAAAAGTTTGTGTGGCACGCAGCGCTATTATGTTGAAAACATATTTCGTCGGCTTCTATATTTGGGCTAAAAGGAATTGGTTATCGTTGACCGATAGCTCTTGTCCTTCACGTAGTCCAGTCAAAGCGTCATGAAAAAGGGCCTGACCTTGCGCGCAGAGGCATGGTCTATTTTTGTTTTCATGGATCGATAGGTGCTTATGAGAAAGGCTTAAACCCAAATTTGCACCACATGACAACTTTTTTTACCAAAGTTATTGGTAAAAATGTGTTTTGTGTCATTTTTTGGTCATTTGCGAATATCTCAGCTCCACTATCTCGTACAAACAAAAATTAAACATGTATTTATTCCTAATAATATTATCTATTATGTTATAAAAAAAAAACATTTGTTTAAACAAATGAAAAAAAAAGTTATACCTAGTAAGTTGAAATAATTTTTTGTTGATTATTATTTTCGTGATTATTAAAATAAAAGCTCATTTAACGATGAAATTTTTATTTTTTATTATTTAAGTTCTTGTAATTCCCTACAATTTAAAAAAAAAATCAGGACTCTACGATGAACGAAAGCCGAGTAATAAATTATTGAACATAGGTAAGTCAGCGCACCCACGCGCACGCGAACTACTTTTTTCGCCTGACTACTTATTTCGCCTGATGATGGAGCTATAACACTCCGAAACGAGTAGCCTTGATATTATAAAATTAAAAAAGTTGTGATATTAATTTGACTGAAATTAAAAATTAAATAGAATAAAATAAAAAATCAGTTTTTCTTTTTATTTAACTTAGTTAATATTTAAAAATTTTTAAGTAACCACAACTTGGAGACAAAATTAAATTCTTGCTTCATTGTTCCTCTTTATTTAATTTTCAACCAATCTCCTTCTGAAGGTTTGTTTTTGGATTGCTGGAAACACTCCTTCATTTGTCCAATTCACAAATCTGGGTCTAAACAGCAAGTCGAAAATTATAGACCAATAGCTAAACTTCAAATCATACCTAAAATTTTTGAAGCTATTATAAAAAATAAAATATATACATTGATAAAGAACTATATATCTGAATTTCAGCACGGATTTGTAAGTGCAAGATCAACCACAACTAAGTTGGTAATCTTCACTAGTTATTGCCTTCAATCAATGGAAATTAGAAATCAGGTAGATACTATTATCACGGATTTTGCTAAAGCTTTCGACCGCGTTCAACATAACGTTCTAATATGCAAATTACAAGCCATCGGTTTTCATTCAAATTTTTTAAAATGGATAAAAAGCTATCTTACAAATCGAACTCAATCTGTTAAAATAGGTAGTCTTTCATCTAAAAATATAAATAATTATTCAGGTATGCCCCAAAGAAGCCATCTCGGTCCTCTCCTATTTTTAATTTTTATAAATGACTTACTTGTTATCTGTTATCTTGAAAGCTCAAAAGCTATTATTTGCAGATGATTTTAAGATTTTTATGGAAGTTAGAACCTTGCATGACTGTATCCAACTTCAAAGTGATATTGATAGTATAACTGAGTGGTGTAGCAAGCATGGCTTACATTTAAATATTAATGAATGTTCAGTTATGACTTTTCATCGAATAAAAACACCAATAATATTTGATTATACTATTTCCAATATTAGTCTTAAAAGGTTGTATTTATAAAAGGATTTGGGGGTTATTTTTGATGCCAAGCTTAAATTTACTTCTCATATTGATTACATCATTTCCAGAGCTAACGCAATGCTTGGTTTTATTATTAGAAACTCAAAGGATTTTACAGATCCATATACTCTTAAATCGTTATACGTTGCACTAGTTCGTTCTGTTCTAGAACACTGCTCTGTTGTTTGGTGCCCCTACCACAACACTACTACGCTTCGCATTGAAAGAGTTCAAAGAAAGTTCACAAAATTTGCACTTCGTAAACTTTACTCGCCCCTTCATATGAAACAAGATGCCAACTTATTGATTTAAAGCCCCTCGATAAAAGGAGATCATACTATTTGACTATGTTTGCTCATGAAGTCTTATCTGGCCATATTGATTGTTCCACTCTGCTTTCTTTTTTTGGCATTTATGCTCCTCAGCGCTGCCTTCGACCTAGAGAAAACGAATTCTCAATTATCAATTCACCAATTATGGCCAAAATAATCCCATAACCAATTCTTCACTTTATTTTAATCAAAATTTTGATTTAATCGATTTTAACATTAATAGAGATTTATGTAAAGCCACAATATTAAATTCTTTATAAACTTTATATGTTTAATTGTTATTTAACTTTATGCCATATGCTATTTATATATTATTATATCAATCTAAGAAAGTTTAATGTACTTGATAGATTAAATAAATAAATAAAATACGAAATGCATTTCATAAATAAATCGGAGAGTTCTGACTAAACTCTGCGCAGAACGTACTCACATGCTTAAGCTCTGCTCAGTGCTCTGCTCAGAGTTAAAAAAGAAAACGCCTATTGAAAAATAAATCGCCAATTTGGAGGCAGATATTTTGCGAGCACGATTCAAAATGCCCTAAAACGACCAAAAATGTGTCTCAACTCGGGAGGTGGCAATTTGTCAATTTTTCTTCTTCAAATAAACTTTTTTTCTTAAAAATATTTTTTTTTTAATTCTAACAAAATGGTCGCCAATTCATGCATGATATTACTATTGCGCTACCCTGTTACGAGTAAACAAAGAAAACTTTTGTTATGATTATGATTTTAGTATCTACGAACATTTTATTGAATAAAATAGTGCGCCCAATAAAACCATAACCCTAGTCTCGCTCCTGTTAATTAAGCTTAAAATATCTGTTTGCAAGATGTTTGGAGATAGGAGCTATAATTGTGTTGTTTTTTGTTATTAAAAATAATGAAATCTTTCATTTTGACATTTTGCATTTTGACTAGCAAAAGTCATCTATAAATCATAAGAAAATGGCTGCGACAAAATTTTAGTCAACCTTTATCTCTTCTTCGAGCACAAGAAATATATATGTAAATGTCTGAAAATAAATATTTTTCCGGCATAAGGACACTTCAAAAGAAATTTTGATTAAATGACACATTTCTTGTTTTAATTTATTTCTGGATAACCATGGACATTTTTGAAATTTTTTGGTTCAGTTTTATTCACAAAAAAAATCCATTTTTCGAATACCAAGAGCACATCTGTGTGAAGCCCATAAAAGTTCTCAACCATTTCAGCTTTGCAGATTCTATCTCATACAAATATAGTTCTGTTCCCACACAACACCATAAAAGAATCCTTTATTGAAAAAAAACCAAAGACACATTCATAAAATCTTACTGCTAAGTAGACCCAAGAGATCCAAAAGATTGCCTCTCTGAAGCATTTGATTGTGTATATAAAGTAGAATTAGGGTAAATTGCACCCGAAATACCATCAAGAAAATTATAGCTGCAAATCAAGCTGCAAAACGATTAAACATTGCGTCGTCGTCGTCTGCGTCTTCAGTCTTCGGAAGATTCTATTCAGAAGGAATTCTGGACAAATACCACAAAAAGAAAAAAACATTTCACAAGGTTCGTCTTCATCACAATCCAGTAGCAAAAACGGCAGCAAGATCAAATAGATTTTGATGGACCTCAAAACAATTGCCTCCTAGACGACTTGACTGCTCTCCTCTGCACTCTGGAGTAGCATAACGTCATCAGCTGCATCCAGAGTAGATGAAATCAATTTATTACCATGGAAACAGCGGCAATAAATTTCGCTTAATATTTATTTTATTCGCAGATTCAAGTTGAATCGCAATAGTCGAAGTAAAATACGCGGAGAATGCTTCCCAACAAACAAAAATGTGAGGCTTTGCTAACATCTATCTTGAGTTTTGCGAGCCCTGAACATCGGAAGGAGAGACAAACCTTCAGCAAACGGATGTGCTACTGTGTTTTTGTTTGATGACGCTCACAACGACACGACAATGACGGATTTTATGTTTCAGATTGTCATTGCGGAAAAAGAGTGCCCTTGCCATGTCCCACCGTTCACAAAAAGTCACAGCGACGAACGAACTTGTGTCCTGTCTCCTAGAAACCTCTTGCTTTTTTTAAGCGAGGACTCTGCGGTATGACAATCTATGGCGCGGTGATTTGAATTCTCTTCTGGGTTGTTGGGCGATTTTGTTCTGTGTCCATCTGTGAGATGTGATGAAGCCGCTCATAAAATGGCTTTTATTTTTGTTTTTATATTTTGTTAAGAAAAAATGTGAACATTTTTTAGTAATTAAATTTAATGATGTATGTTTTGTTTGTCAGGAGTTCGTTAAGCAAATGCACGTGCATGAATGGGAATACAAAGCTAAACGCATAAAAACCATTTTCATAAAAATAGTTTGCCAGGTAAATAAAGTTCTTCCAAATGATGATGAGAAAAAATATTCGATAAGTCGATGCGATGTAAGAAATGCTCGGAGAAGAATTGTGAGTATTTTTGATGATTAAGCAAGTAACATTTATTTGTTTAAATATTTTATGAAGACAGATATACAGTCGAGCTAGGTTTTAACATCAGAAACATTTGTAACAAGCTGTAAATTTGTTTTGATATTAAATTTCAGTAAGACCAAACGTCTGTTAAATATATCCTGAACTGTATTGTACTAGCAGGAATAGAAGGATAGGAAAAAATGTTGCTGTCACAGGGCCTTGAGAAAACGATGTTTATTATATCATGAAATTCTACATGTTTCATTTATTTCAAAAGAATGTTGACTTAATTAACTCAACATCCATAACTCACTCATAACTCAAAAAGCTCCGTCTGTGTATCATTTGAGTCGTAGTCTACCTATACCGGAGTTTTGGTCTTTATTGGCTCCACATGAACGAGCTATCTCAGTTGTTAAACTCATGATTTTTGGTTCTTAAGTGGGACTGTTGTTGTACGAGTACCTTCTCCTCTTTTTATTTTCTATGGCGATCGGCCAAAACAGCCTAAAACCTTCTCATACGTAAGGTCCACGTCATTAAGCAGAACGATATATGAGATTTGGTTAGTACTCAAAGGTGCGAGTGTGAAGAATTCGTTTAATTTTAATATATTTACAGTTATTCTTCTCTTTAAAATTTAGTATAGATGAAATGAAATTCAGTTTTATTTAAAATAAAGTTTGCAGCTCAGCTCTTTCGTTTGAATCTAGCTTGGAATTACATACAGCATACATATCAAAGGAGAGACGACATTTTTCTTTTTATTATTTAATCCTGGATTAAAACATTTGCTTTTTAAAAAAATTAAGCACATTTTTTACTTCTTAGCAAAAAAGTAGGGCTTTACAAAATTTATGATTAGTTTGATCTCAGGTGTTCGTATCTTTGTTTGACTTTATATCTGAGCCTAGAATGATGTAGACAAATTCCTAACTAACTCAAACTTAACTAGGGCAAACATTCTATTCCAAGATCGGTGTTGTGTGTTTTTCTTGATGAAAGCAAATAATTTCCCTTGTCTTAATGGAAATAGGTCTTTGAAATCTCTTATCTCTACTGTTGGTGCAAAAATTGTTCAGTATTTTTTCAAGGAAAATTTTAAAGAAGTCATCTTCTTGTCCAAATAATTTTCCGACATCAAAGGCCCTAGCGAGGTATCCGTTCGGAGCGGAAAATTTTCCTCAACGCATACTTTGTCGGAAGTTCAAAATACTTTCGAGGTATCGGAAGAATACCTTGAAGCAAAAATCCTCCGAAACGAATACCTCGCTAGGGCCGATTATTAGTCCATTCCCTTTAGCATTGAATACGTTTCTACTGCTTTGTTTTTTTTTTTTTTTTTATATATTATACGCGCACTCAAGGGGTTATGAATAGCCTTATAATTAGAAAAATGGGATAGGATTAGAAAGGAGAAACCGATGCACATTGGTTTTGAATTTCTGCGCATTGAAATGAGTGGGAAACGCCGAGCCGGGTAAAGCATTCCACATTCGTGTAGTGCTGCTAAATAAAGAATCTCTGTACTTGAAAGTACGTCCGAAATTGGGCTCAAGGGTAAACTGATGAGCATTCCTAGAAATACGGGTTGAATTATTTCAGTTGAGGAATACAACTGGCTGTTTCAGTAGAACACTGTTTATGAACCCACATTTGGATGCTCTAATCTTCAGAGGTTCTCCCTTCATTTTGTTATGTTTCTCTAGTTCCTCTAAAGAAGAAGTTCAATTCTTTAGCTTGATCTATTCCTTCTCACGCGTTCTGCGCCACTTTGTTAGCTTATTGTTTAGCTGCATGAGCTTACTGGCTTGAGTGGTGGTCAAGTAAAATGTAGAACGTCACCTGCGTTATTTCTAATGGCTTCTATATAAACACCAATGGTTCTATATACTTAAAGATGGCGGGAAATGACTTTTTAAAAGGATATGAGACACTCATTTTGACCTAGTGATCGCCTGCCATTACAGTCCTCTGATGTTGAATGCTCTTATGATTTCTCTATGATTTGTCCTCTCGAAAAATTCGGATTTCTACTATCGATGACACAAGAGTAGTGCCTTGCGTCTGGAAATCTGTTTGACTGAGCTCGCTTTGTGCCTTGTCAATGATAAAATGTGGGAGCTGCTGCGCAATCGTCACTACAATGTTTCGGTTCGCAACAAAGTTAATAATTCTTTTTCCATTTTCGGAAGTGCTGTTGTATAGTCTGTGCTTTGCGACTGTACCATCAAAGATGTCTTCTTTTCCCAGCTTGACTTTAAAATGAAAATACATTATGATCTACGAGCTTCTTTTTGGTTTAATCGTTTCTCTTCCCTGTCAGAGTACTAACATATATTTTTGGCTTATATTGGTGCGAATTTAAATAGGACATGCCTTTTCTGCATTTCTTTGGTAGCGATTATATCTGTTTTGCAACAATCTGTGTCCTCCACTATTTGTTCGTCTGCATGTAGCTTATCAATGAACGTAACGTTGCACTTACATACATATCCGTCTTACATGTATATATTTGGGTTTCAGGGTTCAACAACAGTTCCTTAACAGATCCACCAGGGACATAGGCTGTGATTCGAACATCTTTTGTGATAGTCCAACACACTAACCATGATACCAAGGAGTATCTACTAATTGTTGCATTTTAATATACCTAAAATACATATTTCTCGAATTTCACTTAGTTTTTAACTTCAAAGAAGCAATCTTTTTTTTTTAATTCAGAAGTGATTCTAATTCAGATAATGATCTAATTTTGATTTAGTAGATAATTTTTAAGAAGCTGTTGATGACATTCTTAATAATATCAATGAAGAAAGAAAGTAATTTCTGTTTAAGTGGAGTGATTGAATTAAATTCAATTAAAAGCTCAAGGGTACGGCAGCATCTAACTGATGAGCCCACTGTCGTACCTGGGCGAAACGCACCTTGGAGTTGAGGTCACTTGAGCTTTTAATTCTTAATAATAACCAGTAGTTGTTGTCTACCGTAGAAGTATCTGAACCGTAGAGCTTACAGGAAGCGATGTGCTCTTCTTTTGGTATTTAATTCATGCTCTTGCACGTTTGAATTGTTGACCATAGTAGTATTCTAATATGTATATTTAGTTTAAAAAGTTGTGCAATTTTTAACAATCCAATCTCTTCATATTTTCCTTCTAGATGTTTTTTGGTTATGGCAATTTATTTCGTGTTTTGCTGTTATCAAATTTTTTTAGAATTCGGTTTTGTATTTGCAGAAATGTATTGAATGAAGTTCCCATTTAAGAAAATAGCCCAGCTTTATACCAAGGTGTTTAAGATGTTGTACATTTTCCGTGTTGCATGACATTTTATTAAAATTTTGATTTCTAAGATATGTGTTGGTCTAATGTGCATTAATTTAGTTTTTTTTTCTGCATTTATTATTAGTCTGAAATCGTGGCACCATGCATCGTACTGCTGCGTGCAACTCATCTTGCATGTCCTATGTGCCTCTGGCTCGTTATTATTGCTGTATCATCCGCAAAAGCAAATAGATTTTTTTTAAAGCTTTTAAAATTTGATTTGTGAACATAAAAAAAGTATGGGTCCCAATATAGAGCTTTGGGGAACGCCGTATCGCCCCGTTCTTTGGGTATTTTTGTTGGCTTTATGTTCAAGATTTTTACTATCATGCCTCTGTTTTTCAAATAGCATTTTAACAATTCCAAAAAAAAATGTCCTCCGATTCATATTTTCTCCAGCATTTCAAACAGCTTTTTATATCTTAGTGTTTTTTTAAACTCTATAAAATTAGCCAGACGGAGATAGCAATTTATTTTTTTTTAATTTATTTATGTATCTATAAGCAGTTTTGCAGCTAACATATATTTACATAATTATATTTGGCTCTCCAAGAAGAAATTAAAATGTAAATAAGTACATATAATTGAGATTTAAATTTTCATGTTTAATACACACAAAATCAATACTAAAAGATACTTCATTGAAAGAGAATAAATCTGGATAAAGGTGCATTACATCCATATCTGGTTTTATGAGTTCTTTGAAATTAAGCTCTTAGTGTTCTAGCGGGAACGTAAATTGGAACCTGCGAAGTGATGGACAAAGCAAAACTCTAACAAGCATTTCACCATATATTTTTCTTCGAGATTCCAGCGATTTTAAGCCAAGAATTTGTTTGAAAATGACTTTTCTTTTAACTTTTTTTAGACGGTCAGAGAGGACGTTAAACACGGTGATCCAAATCACATCTGCGTATTCAAGAACCGATTTAATAAGAGATGTATATAAGGAAAGAAATACATAAGGATCTCTAAAATCCTTTGCCTTTTACTTATTGAATCTCACCAACAAGTTGGCCTTAGGGATTAAGTAATTAAATTGTGGTTTAAAAGAAAGGGCAGAATAAATTATAATGAGTAAATCATTAATTCGTGAGACCCGATTTATAGGCTTCAATTCAATGGCATAATCATAATTACTTAATGTTTTTCACGAAAAAGAAATTGAATTGCACTTTTTCTAAAATTACGTTAAATAAACTATATTATGCGGGCTTCCGTGGGTTTATATATGAATGGTTTGTATCTTATCTGAAAACAGGGAGCAAAAGGTCAAAATCGGAAGCTATTTGAGTTACTTCAGGATAATCAACCTAGGGGTAGGTTCTTGGGCTGATCCTTTTTTAATTTATGTATATTAATTCTGTTTTTGAACAACAACTTTTTGGAGAAGTAAGGGTTTTTTCAGATGATTTGGGAATTCCGAACAGATCTGAAAGCTTATTGAACTTAGTGGCTGATTTAAATCATGATGTGCACCTTTTGAGAGTTTGGTTTCATGAACATAAACTTATAGTAGGCAGTAAGACTGAACTTATGTTTTTTTCCCTAAATTCTAATAGGACTACAGATATTGATGTTATGTTTCATTCATCGAGCTGTGCAAGATTTAATCTTTATATGGGTCCTTTTCAAAATACATAATATCTGTTTGAATTCTAATATTACTTGCAACGACAAATAGTTCAAAATTGAAAACATTAACTGTATTAAATACTTAAGTATTATGATTGACAGAAAATTGTGCTGGTCGGAGCATATTTCAGGTCTTAAACAGTATTTTCTTTCCACAATTCGTTGTTTTCATCGTCTTAGAAAGCTTTGTAGTAACACCACTTTAAAAACATTTTACTATGGAATTTTTCATTCCAGATTGCAATATGGTATGAGTTGTTGGGGGGTGCATACCGGAACAAACTAAAGCAGCTAATTGTGCTGTAAAAATGCGCTATAAGAAAGGTTTGTAACCCTTCCCGTCTTTCTCATTCCATGGAGCTTTTTAGAAGCACAAAGATACTTCCTGTGAGACAAGGTTCTCAATATTTTTTTTATAAGAGGTGGGTACTTGCAGAGTCCAATCACTGATTACCAACCATTGGTTGCAGTTTCTACCTTTCGTACTACAAGTTTTAGAAATACGTATCATGTTGTATCCCGCAAACTGTTTAATCGCCTCCTTGTTAGCATACAACTCTATTCTTCTTTTTGAAAAAAGTAAAACTCTGGCTTCTTGATTTCAATTATGATGAAATTGAAGTTTTGTTGAACTATATTGTTTAGCTTATTTTTATAATGTCAATGAATATGAATTTGTAAAAGTAACTTTGATTTTCTTTCACATATCAATTTTCAATCTTTTTTGAACTTGCATTTTAAACGTATCTTTTCTTAAAGTTGTGCACCCCAAAATGAATTATTTAAAGTGGCATTACCTCTATTTTTATAAAATACCAATGTCACTAACTATTCTCTCTCAACTTGCTATTGTAAAATTTGTATAACTATCTGTATTCTATATAAATATCAAAGTAACTTGAATCCTTATATATGTATATCATTGTACAATACTCTTTAGGTATATATATATAAATTGCACTCAAGATAACAAGATGAGAATAATGAATAAAATAATAAAAAAAAAAAATTAAAAAAAGATATATATCTGGCACCAATTCGACAATCGATTGAGGTCATATTGAATCAGCTGCCAATCTTTAAAATTTTTTACTTATTAAAAGAGTTATAGATCATCTGCATATATCAGGCAATCACAATGATTAATCGCAGCAATAATATCATTAATAAAGATAATGAAAAGGAGTGGGCCAAGATGGCTTCCCTGGGGAACACCTGGACACCTGATGAAAAATAGTTTTTCTGGGGCATGTATTTATTTATCTGCACTTGTTGACTTCTATCAGTGAGGTAAGACCTGGTTGTCGTCTTAGTAATTTTGACTGAAATACAAATTCCTTTTTTTTTAAAGTGTTTGATGGTGGACAGAGTCAAAAGCCTTACTAAAGTCGGTGTACACATCATCAACTTGAACTTTGTCTTCCATGTAATTAGTTACATAAAATACAAAATGCGTTTAATTTGTTACTGTAGATCTACCAGTTGAAAACACCATGCTGTTCTGCAAATTAAAATTTAGATGTAAGAAAATCCAGTCTCCTTTTTACTAAACTTTTAAACAATTTAGGAATAGCAGAGAGTTTACAGATACCTGTATAATTTTCTATATCTTTCTTAGCACCAGATTTATGAATGTGCACGAGATTCGAAAGTTTCCACTTCTATAAGAAGAAAACTGTTTTCAAGAGATTTATTGAAAACAGTGAGCACCGGAAGATAAGTTGAAATGCATCTGGGACAGAGCTTGACTAATTTCAAAGTAAGTACATACATATTTAATTCAATTATGTGTTTCATATTTAAAAGATCATCTAGTACTTGTATTTATTCACTTGCGTTGACATTTTTGTGAAGTAGTAGTTTGACGAAAAATTTTGTCAATTTTAGAAATGTCGCGAACAGTATCAATACGAAATTTGTCCACCTCTTGATCTTACGAACTTCGAATCACACTCCTTATTACGATTTTTTTGACAAAGAAATATTAAGCCAATCTTAATATAAGCCTGCATGTGTGTACATAAGTCAAAGTTATATTAAAACGAAAGAGCTGAGCTTCGAACTTTATTTTAAATAAATTAAAATCTTAATTTAGTTTTTCAGTGGGACAAAAAAAATCTATAGTGAAACGAATTCCCCCCTGTGCATTGTTTTGTTTTTCATTTTGGTCTAAGTATAAACTATAAAAGTTAGTTGGGAATAGATTCTTTTTTTTAATTAAAGACCCTCAAGCCAAAGCATTAATTTAAATATATCAGTGTTGATTTATATCTTTTCCAACGAGATAACTACTGATACCAATATCTGTATCTCTTTTGACCTTATTTATTTAAGCTTGATTATGTTAAAAGTTTAAAATCGAATAGATACCATATGATATTTCCCACGAATAAACGTGAGCATGTTCTTCTACCTTGGAGGTCTATGTGGGCATTAGATCGAATGCATCAAAATTAATAATCATTTTCAAAAATAATAAAACAAAAAAAAAAATCCATATGCATGAGATAGAACTTGAAACAAAACTTGTCTTTGCCAGAGGTCTTATGTCACATACCAGCAACTGCCCCTGCCTATCTGTCTAATTAATTGCTAATTCATTATAAAATTAAAACAAATTAATCAAAAGTAAGTTCCCACCTCTTTTGAATTCTTCTTTAATAGGTGATTTCGAATAGAAATCTTCAATTAGACCCATCAACCACTGTGTTGAAAATATCTAATTCATATAACCTCAAAGCTGATTAATTGATTTATTCACAAAAACAACCTAAAACAATAGATTTCATAACAGCACTACTCGATGTGCATGTACGAGGATCTTATCGAATCTTGTAAAAGAATAAATTTATGATTGATGGCAATTAATTAATAAAAAAAAAGTTGTTACTTCATGGAGTGTATATTTTTACCGTAAGAATGTTGTACAATGACCGTTCATCCCAGATTCCTCTACTGCCTCCTTCCATAGTTTTCTTATTTATGTTCAAAAATATGTCAACTTAAAAAACGATTCCCTCTTCGTTATACTCGGACGATAAAAAAAAAACATTTCAGAATGAGCAGAGAATTCTTGTTCCTGTGACTTTCTTCAGGATGACGTTCACCTGTTTTACCTGAACTCTGCTGGACAGTGTAGTCAAAATGATATTGGAAAACCTGATTTTAGTGGTCATTTCCCGGCAATGGTGGTGGTGGCTTGGCGGCTTCATTTAATCATCGATTACTGGTCTTAAATGATTTTTGTTGTTGGTTCTTTTCTTTATGTTCTTCATTTGGGAGCATACTAAATCATTTTCGGAATATTTTTTTTTTGAGTTTTCTTCTGTGTTTTATTTTTTCTGATTTGTTTTTATTCAATAGACTTGTTGAAAGTTTTATGCTCCCATATCGATTGTGTAGATACTTAAGAACATAAACATGTTAAATAAAAATGATCTTCGTTTTGATAAAATTCGGATTTGATTGAACACTTTACACAAAGGGAAAAGAACTAAGTTGAGGAAGAATCGGAGTACATAAAATTGTTGATCAATGTGATATTAATTCAAATTATAAAAAGCAATTGGGTGGGGGTACTTGTTAAAGACCCGTAGCAGCAAAGCTAAATGAGGCCCCTGGTGTGACTACATCTTGATGTTTTTCTAGTCTTAATATTTTTTTTAAAGTAAAAGATTACATCATTCATTCGTAGGAAATATTTACTCGGGAATCTGCAGTTCTAATCTTATCAGCACATGACGCAGCCAACAGCAAATAGACAGACTGCAATTAAATAATTATGAGTATAAGAAAAAAGTAGATTTATTCAGTACGTGCGTCGTCGTCGTCTAGAAACTAAGTTCATGTAATAAAAACAAAACTGTTTTATTTTTCAAATCATTTTAAATAATTTCCTGATTTAACTATGGCGAATCCCTCAACAACCTTGTTAACACCTATTTCTCTTAAAACTTTTTTTTCTTTTGATGAAATAGACAGATTGACAGGAAATTCTGGCTCATTGTGAACCGAAGATTTAGAAAAACTCCTCTGGCATGATGCTTCTCAAACGCAAAAGGTCAAGAAGTATTAAATCATTATATTCAATGTACAGGGTAATGCTTAACTGAAGCTCCATTTTATGATGAATCGTAGATTTTCTTGAGATGTCTTTTTAGCAGCAACGTCCATACTTGTGTTGATTGACTGTAGATGCCTACGATAACACTATATATTTCTTCCAACACCTACTCCTTATTAAATTTTTCATCGATTTCTACCAAGTTGCCAAAAGCAATAGCCAAAGCGTCATCAGAAGCTTTGAGCATAAACCTTGTTTGAGAAATTTGGAAATTCTTGGAGGGGTGGTAGCCTCCTCCAACCCTCGACTAAGTTTAAGACTTGCTTCTCGTCTTTCTAATCAGTGTAGATAATAAAGAAAATCATTCATCGGAACTGCTACTGACAGATGTTTTCACTACTCCTGATGAAACGGGAGACATTTTCATCACAGGAAACTCCAAAGAACAAGAAATAAGCGACTAGGTTTCTATATACGTACTCAAAATGTTAACAAATCTTGCTGTTCTTCTGAAGACTATAAACTTCAACAAGTGTCTGAAGAACAGCTATTTCCCTGCAGCCTGCAACACCGCAAAACTTATCCCCGTCCCAAAGAAGAACAACCGCGCAAATGTGGAAGGATATCGGCCAACTTCATTGCGCTGGAGTATGAGCAACATACTGGAAGTGTTATTCTTGAAGAATCTCAACGTTCGGAACAGAGAAAGAGATGTCATACCGGAATTCCAGTACGGCTTTAAAAATAGACACTACGCTACATCCACTGATGGGACTTCATAGTGATGTTATATTTTGATCCAAAAAAATGGAAACCACTAAAACGTACTTGCTGGACATCGGAAAAAGCTTTCGACAGCGTTTAGATAAAAGAATTCTATGCAAACTCTCGAAATTTTGACTTGCTAATCAGATGTACATATGAACAGATAGCAAAATAAATAAAATATAAATAAATAGAAAGCCATTACAAGGCGTAGGGAGCCTAAACCTAGTGACGTACAAATCTTAACCATTCCTGCTAATGAGTAGGATTTTTCATGACAAGAGATATTTTTAGAGGATTTCTAAATTCCTCGCAAGAGGCAGTAACCCCTGAAAAACTTTTTTGCAGCAGCTAAGAATCGATCGAAACCAAGACTTTCTGTATGACAGTCCAACGCACTAACCACTATGACAAGGAGTACTACAAAAGGGGTACAAGGTAGCAAAACACGTATAATCAACCAAGGGAATTAACGATGGAGTCCCTCAAGGATCAAAATTTGGACCGCTGCTGTTCAAAATGTATACTACCGATGAACCAGCCAACACAACAGGAATAAAGACGAAGCATTATGCAGACGTCTCCATCACATAAGCCACCTCATTTTTACCAGAGATTTCTGCAAGGAGAGTGCGGTCGCACCATCCTGTTGAAACCACGTGTGCGATGAGAAGGATGGGTGAGCTCGCAGGTCCGGCAAAAAGAAATCCGTAATCATGCGTTGATAATTCTCACTATTAACATTTGTCGCCTGGCCCCGAGTATTTTCGAAAAAAAAAAAAAAAAATGGTCCAATTATTCATTCGTGTATAAGGCGCACCAAACAGTTACCCTGGGGCAATGCAATTTTTTTTGGTGTTTCAGTCAAGTGTCATGGGTTCTTGGAGACCAGTAACGGCAGTTTTACTTGTTGACGTGCCCGTATAAATGGAAATGAGCTTCGTTGCTCCAAAAAATGCGATTCACAGTACGAAAATGCTCCAATATCGTTTCACAAAATGTTTTGCGTAAAACGAAGTCACTTTCTTTAAGTTCTTGAACGATTTGAATTTTAAATAGATGGAACTTTAGACCATTTTTTCAAATTTCATGAATAATCGCTCTTGGAAGTCGCAGTGAGGCTGTCCTTTTCCGTATCGAAAGTCGTGGATTTTCACGTAAACTTTCTTCAACCAATTCAATGTTTCCGATGGTCCTTGGAGATCGACTGGGCCCTACCCTTGGGGTGTTCATAGCCGAAGTAGTTGTGCGGAACCTCTGCACCCTGGAACGAATTAAATTCAGACTCGGACTATCACTTATCCGTCGAATATCGAAGTGTGAACAAAATTGTCGTACGAATCGTTACTCTTGAAAAATGCGTCGCTGGCGAACGCGCAATGCTCACTCGACTACTGCCACATCCTGACTGATAAATCCGCACGTTCACTGATTATAATGACACCACCCTCCCCCCGCACCGTTTATTACTTTTTAAAATATTTTATTTCCAAAACATGAATCCGCCATCAGACACCCTGTACTTGGGAATCAACTTTTCCAACAAACTGAAATTGAAGAAGCATGTAGATTTGATGTGTGAAGAGAGCCAACTATTTTCTGCTTTTGGTCTATCTGCTACTCAGGAGGCGATATGGTCTAAGTAAGAAGACCAAGCTGATTGCGTACAAACAACTTATCCGACAGTTCATACATATGCCTTTTCCATCTGTTGCTCTCCGAAAAAATCATAAAGAACCTGCAACATCATCGTAGCACAGAATTGCAAAAACTCCTCCAGCAACAACTAGAGCATTATGTAAATGCAAAAGAAGAACATTGGACCCCTATTTTGAGCCAAAACGATTTAATTTAGTACTAAGTTAGTTTTAAGTCAAATTGTATATAAAACAAATTAAAAAATTAAAATTTTTAACCTAAAAAAAAAAACTCTAATTAAAAGATATGCATAACATAAACTGAGAATTTAATTATTTTTGGGTTCTCTTATCAAAATTTCATGCAATTCGTATCGTAACATATATAATTTGTATTGGTTGGTTTCAATCTAAAAATCACAGAATAAACACTGGCGTGCCCCAGGGCTCCATTTTGTCCCCAACATTTTTTCTTATGTTCATTAATGATGTTTTTTCTGAAACCTTTATCGATTAACCTGTTTCGGAGATAAAAAAGTCTCAGTTTTTTATATTTTTTTTTTACCTGTGCTTGTAATGTGAATCTTCAATGCCAGCGTATGATAAGGTCATACAATTCATATTTATCTCGACATCATTTTCCATTCGGATAGTTTGCTAGTAGAATTTATTGGTTCGAAATCTCGGTGCTGTCTCCTTTCGTTAAATCGGAACCCATCTACCATCATCCATCCAGCTGTACTTACAGCGAGAAAACTAGTTTCTTCGATGACTAGGCTTTGGAAGAGGACCCTAATTTTGACCGAGAAATCATAACTAAATAAATCATGACTGTGTTAACAAGCAAAATTGCGGTAAACACCGACTCGTGAAGTTCACGACAATGAATCTTCAAAAAGTTAACGTTTGGTATAGATTTTAAGTCGACATTTTCATTGGTCCGTACTTTTCCGAAAGTGACGTCGCATCGATAAGGCGTTAAAATTTAAAAAGATTTGCGTAAAATACCAGCACGGCACCGTAGCACCGTTATTTTGGAACCGTATATTGTTCACATCCATATCATCCAATTCTACAATCTACACTAAACAGTGACTTTGACTTTCTGCCATTGCAGGTGATTTTTTGCTGAAATCGGAGTCCGTTTCCAACTGCTCCAGAAACAAGTCAGCTATCAGTTTTACGTGTTGTTCAATGCTGTTACTTACCATTTGTCCTAAGTGTCGAAAAAAGAGGAAAAATCAGAACATGAACTCTCAAACTTTACCCTATTAAAAAACCCTTTGTATTAATTTGAAGAACATACTCGTAGTTTGTGAAATTTAAGGGAGATCTATCAACTCCAATATATTGATTGGTGTATAAAATACTAGGTTTCTTATGCCTCGCTGAACCATCCTAAATTTTGAATGAATTTAAGGATGTTCTTTAAGATGTCGGGATCGATATTATGCCCAATCCGTCGAAAAAATATTCCCCGAGCGCTGATTTTTTGTTTTTGGATAAGCTGGGGCATTTACAAATCAAGTTAGATAGGCCTTCTTCTGCCTCTTCATCCTGACACCTTCTACATGAGTCCGTCGAGCTAGTACACATTCTACTCATGTGGGTTCCAATTGCGTTGCGGCCCCTTAGAACTTCTACCAGAATGTATAGTTGAGCCTTATATTAATTAGTTGCTTATATTAAGTAAATATTCTGTTTTTTTTTCTCGAAATATTCAGCCATAGATTCCTTGAAACCCGACAACAATCGCTTGTCAACTATCTGACTTCTGCAGTCTCAAGGAAATTCTTGTGAATTTACTTTTCTCTACCACCAGTGGCATAGGCACTGAGGGATCGGTATGGCTTGGATCTAGAGGTAACCCATTTTTGGTTTATCTGCCATTGTACTTAGAATTCGAAGGACTGTTAGCTTGAATTCAAGTCAAGTAGATGCTTAACATTCTAGAACTGTCTGCAAGCATTTGTCATTCGATGCATTGCTTCGTTTATTTCCTAATCCTCTAGACCTCGGCGAATTTAATATCATGACTTAATGTAATTATGTTGATTTATGTAAATCAATATCATCATCATCGTCGACAACCGGGTTCCGGTCTGGCCTCCCTCTACCTATCCCGTTCTCTAGCCGACGCCATCCAGTTGCGCACCCCAAGGCTTCGGGCGTCCTGGTCTACGCCATCTCTCCAGCGCAAGCATGGTCTACCACGCTGTCGTCTACCATAGAATGTACCACAAAGAACTTTTCGAGCACGTTCCTCTTCACTCATGCGAGCTAGGTGCCCTGCCCACCGGAGTCTACCGAGCTTAATTTTTGTCACGATATCTGCTTCAAGGTAGATTTCGTACAGTTCATGATTGTACTGTCTCCGGAATCGTCCTTCCTCACATTTGGGCCAACAATTCTCCTTAAGACTTTTCTCTCGAACGCAGCTAAGAGGTCGGAGTGCCTTTTGCTAAGCACCCAGGTCTCGGATTCATATGTGAGTACTGGCAGGACCGTGGTCTTGTACAGCAGCAGTTTTGAAGTTATGGTGAGATTTCTGGATTTGAAGAGCTTTGACAGACTATAGTAGGCTCTGTTGGATTGTAGAAGCCGCCAGCGTATTTCTTCTTCTATATTGTTATCGGCTGCTACTATTGACCCAAGGTATTTAAAGGATTGCACCACTTCAAATTCGTGCTCCGCTACCTTGATTGTTTGACCAACTATTCCTCTCGCATTCGACGCCACTATGTACTTTGTTTTACCTTCACTAATGTGCAGCCCTAGGTTTTGTGCCGCCTGCTCGATCTGGATGAAGGAATCGTGTACAGTTTGTTCGGTTCTTCCGATGATGTCGATGTCGTCTGCGTAAGCCAGTAACTGGCTGGACCTGTTGACGATGGTCCCTCTTGTTGCCGTATGGGGTTATCCGGTCTTGTAGGATAGAGGAGAGTATCTCATAGACGGTACTTAACAACGTGATACCTCTATATTTGCCGCACGTTGTGACATCTCCGTTCCTTCAAATCAACATCGCTGATCAATAATGTTTTTGGTTTTGATTTTGTTTTTTAGTGTTCTTTTTTTGTAAACTGAAAATAATAGGATCTTCTTCACCCATGAAAAAAAACATTACAAAATATTTTGAAACTATTTTAAACCCAAGTAATATTTTAGACGCCAACACTGACAGTTACACACTAACCAGGACTTTGTGGACAGCTTAAAATATTGACAGTGTTGATCGATAATGTAAATGAGAAATATTGACCTGCATAGAGAGGACGCAGCTTTTAACTCTAGCCTAACATATTCCGCTTTTAACTTACAGTGTTCCTTTCGAAGATCGTTTTTAAGATTTTAACTACTCGTATTTTGTATGCCTCGGCTAATGAGTACAATCCAATCAAAACTCTATTCGACTATATCAAATAGATTAAACATAATATTTAATTATGATAATAATTTCAGTTTAGTCAGATCACTTTTTCAAAACATGCATCAAGCCACAAATGGACTGGTTCAAGAATATATTTAGTTTAAGTTTTCAGACTTTGCCACAAGCGCTCAATCTGTGAATTATTAATTTATTACTTTTGCATTCATTGATTACATGCAGCGATTTTATTTTTTCGCTTAATTTGCATTATGTGAATGTGCCGGCAAATTGAAGTCCCTGGGCGATATGCTAACAAGTAAATGAAAACATCAGGATCCATCAGCGCCCTAATGTTTCAGATTTCGTGCATTAATGTACATGTACAAGTAAATGCACATCCTTCTGTCGTCGTCGTCTGTTCATATATATAAATAACCTTCCCACAAACTCTGTTCGTTCAATCACACGCTGATTGAAATGCTGCACGCAATCATTGCAGCAACATGCTTGCCGTTGGCCCATCAGCATCAGTACAGTAGATACATCCTTATCCGCCGAAGCGATTTTTCTTATTTGTCATGCCACTAAGTGCCACACTAAAAAAAAAACCGCGATTAGTGGTCGCGATTCATCTTTGGGTTTGTCTGAAACTCTGTAATGATGGGGATTGAGCAGTGAGTGAGAGCGTGCTCCTATTTTGCCACAATCTCGAGCACTACATCTCGGATTTCAATCTCATTACGTCCAAAGTTGAACGACACTTTCCCAACGCACGCGCACTCACAACACTGGCAGCGGTTTAGAAGCGTAATGCCACAGCAAAGCCGGGGTAATTATGTTGCCAATATGGATGAAAGATGTGTCTAGAATCTGGATGAACCTGATGATGGCCACAACACAATCTCGAGACTTTCACATTCTTGTCGACATCATGATGGTAACATTGACGTGTGAATACCAAGAACAGTTCTTTCTGTCAATCAGTGGTTGATGATGTGAATTCTGATTCGAGCCAGTTTTGTTGTTCAAAAAAATGCAAGTGCCATCGAAGTCGTCTATACACTTATAGCCCCGTAATTATTGTGGACTACAGGAGACGGCATCTGTAATTGTTATTATTACGAATTAGACGAAGAGAGTGGTATCGCTACCTTAAATGTTGGGATTAATGATGTCGCAAGTGAGTTCTGAGATTGATTGACATTGCTGAGGATATTTAACATGATTCTTAAGCATAGTTCAGTGGAGCAAATCGGTGGCAAAAATGAGAAACCTTAAATAATCAAAATGGCGTTGAGTAAAAATTCATCGAGATCTATGTATACATAAATACATACATACTCGCATGTGCAATGCAAGACGGATGAAATATTTGAGCTAATTTGCCAGATGTAGCTTCAACAATATGGCCACAATCGCCTAATTGTGTGTTAAAGCTGGTGTTCGCCAGCATGTTTAAGTGACATCTGTCAAATCTGTTGTCTACTATTCACACGATTAAAGGGCACGTCCAAATGATAAAATCTTATTATCAAAATGAATGTTCGTTAGTGCAAACGTTGCGCCCATTTTACTGCAGACGTGGTGGCCCTTCACAGTCGACTCTTCAACGTTGGCGACCAAATTTGAGACGGCCGGTTCGGTAATCAATCAGAAATCTTTCGTACGTCAAAGGAACGTGTGATCGGTCAAGAACATCGCGGCGTTCCACAAAAGTGTGCAGCAGAACTCGAGGCAGTCGATTCCTAGCCGTGCACATTTTGCGTCGGGATTTGAGCCTACACCCGTACAAAATTCAACCGACCCATCTGCTCAAAGTTTATCACCATAGAAGACGTCGTTTGTTCGTTGACTGGGCTTCGGAGGTTTGGACCCAATTTTGTGCGAAAAATAATCTTATGCGAAAAGGCACATTTTTTGGTGAAAGGTTGTGTTAAGAAGCAAAAATCCTGTATATGGGAGGACACCAACCCACACAAAGGTGACATCCTTAAAAAAGTTACCGTTTTGTATTGATTTTGAGCCAGCGCGCATCATAGATCCGTACTTTTTCGAAAACGATTTTGGTAAAATTTTTTACCGTCAAAGGCGAGTGCTACACAGCGATGATAATCAGTTTTGTATTGCCCATATTGAACCATATGGACCTAGACGACATGTGGTTTCAGATAGATGGCGCTAAGTGCTACACACGATTGACCTTCTGATGCTTGAACGATTTGAGAGTAAGATTTTCTCTCGCGGAGGTGACGTGAATTGGTCATGTGGTTCGACCCGGCTAGACTTTTCCTAATTGGGCTTCTTGAAGTCCAGGTCTATGTGAATAAACTGCAATCGACCGACACGCCCTTAAAATACATACCACAGGCCATGACTCAAATCCAGTCAGTTTTATTCGGAAGAGTCATTGAAAATTTAACAACTCGGATCTGTGCCAAAAAAAAACCCTTTAGTGTGTAGTTACGACTCGAATACACATACGTAGATACATACATAATTTTTAGAAGAAACATTTTAACCCAAGGTTTTGATCAAACTTTACATTACAATTATAGAAAACACGGAAAAAATGGGTTCCACAATTCCGCCTTTCTGTATATTTGTACCTCGACCTACAGTCTAAGCCGCTGAAGCAATATTCTTCAAACTCGATAGTAAAGGGTCTTCGGGGATTTCCTACAGAAAAAAATTATGTTTTTAGCTTCAATACTAACTGCATTTACTATACAGCTTTTAAAAAAAAATGTATTTATCTCAAAAACGGCTTTAACGATTTCAATAAAAATTAAATGCACGACTGATCAGCACGAACTTGCTCTTCTGCTTAAGATACTCCAAATTTTAAAATTATAAAAAAATAAAAATAATTTCCTTAAATGCATAATCTTAAATACTTAAATTGGAATACCAATTTTTTTTAGAAAAATTTAATTTATATTCGTAAAAAATAATTTTTTAATTAAACTCCCCCTCAAATGTTATCTATTCCATTTTTAGCTCCAATTAATAATTTTCTTAACCATTTAAAAGTTTTCTGAACATTAACATCGATTTTAAAAATTCTTAGTCTCTTTAACATAAGAGCAAGTACGTTCGATCTAGTCATTTTATTTCTTAGGATCAAAGATTACATTAAGATTTTTTTCGAAGTTCAAGAAAATATTGTTTTGTTTTTAAAATTAATTCCCCAGATCTCTTTACAAAATAAATAAAAAAAAAATAAAAAAAAAAAAATATTTGTAATAGCTACATAGCTGATTTTTTGAAAACTCTATTTTGAAAACCACAAGTTTTATTTTTGTGAGTATTTGATAATTGACGGTCTTTAATTCAATTCAGTCAAATTAGATATTACTGACAATACCTCCCATAGATTTTTGCTTGTGATTTTTGACTCTCATTATCGGCATTACGGATTTAAATTAAATTTTGTACGCGCAAGCTTCTTAAAATATTTTTCGGATTTAAAAAAAAAAAAAAAAAAAAAAAAAAAAAAAAATCATCATATACCTCAAAAATGAATTACAGCATCTAACTGATCAGTACACTATTGTACCTGAGTGAAACACACTTGTGAGTTAAAGTCACTTGAAATTTCAATTGAATTATCTCAAAAATGGGTGAATGATTTTTTTTTTTGAAATTTTATTTTTATTTGCACAATAATATCGATTTAAAATTGGCTTACCAAAATTTGAACTTTGGAAAATGTTTAAAAAAAATTTACATATACAAAGTGTCGCAAAATTAATCACCCTATCGGAAGATGTTATAATTTTTGCAAATAGCGTCGTACGTCAATCATATTTGACATTTGACAGCTGCTGTATACAAATAGACAAGTAATTGAGCGCTACACTCCGCAACAGAGTGGAATAATTGTGTCGATTCTTTTTTTTTTTTTACTAGTAATCGGTCGATGATGATAGCTTGAATTTCGACGTCGAACCACAGGAAACCATGTAGGGCGTGGCCGATACCGAACTGGTCGTTCAGCCGAGAATATCACGGCTGTGGCTGCCGATGTCCCTGAGAACGAAGAAACAGCAATTAGAAGACGCGATGGGCCACGTTATTTGACATCAACAGACGGACCCTGCAGCGAATTTTAGTGAAGGACTTACACATGTTCCCGTACAAAGAGCAAACCGTGCATCAGTTAATGACTGCTGACCGTTCGTTTCGTGTGAATTACTGTCAAGCCATCCTCAGTCTCAATAACGAAGAGGACGATAATGTGCATTTCCACTTAAAAATCTTCGTTTTTGGGGCACTAAAAACCTGCGTGTGATGCACGAATAGTGATTCCATCGACTCGGGGCCAAAATGTGTATCAACACCGTGCCAGACACTTGGCGGATATCATCTTTTCCACTCAGCAAACAAAATTGTAAAGGTCCAAATAAAGATTTCCATCACTCAAAATTATTTTATTTTATTCAATAAAAAACTTATTCAAAATCAAAATTGGATGATCAATTTTGTGCCA
Organism: Philhelius festivus; assembly: GCA_963931855.1. NCBI lineage: Eukaryota > Metazoa > Arthropoda > Insecta > Diptera > Syrphidae > Philhelius > Philhelius festivus. The sequence continues at coordinate 194,145,810 of OZ007554.1, forward strand.
CCTTGTACATAAAAAAAAATTAAATTTGGTGGTGCAACAGCTCGGAGTGAACCAGGACCTAGTGACTTAGAACTCTCAACCATTCCTGTGTGCGTGTTACCAGGGAACGGAGGGGACCTACAATTTTCTGCCGATTCCGAACGGCTAATGAGCAGCACTTTCCATGACAATAGATACTCTTGGAGAATTTGTCAATTCCTCGCAAGAGGCAGTACACCCCTGAAAAAAACTTTCTAGCAGCGGCTGAGAATCTTACTCGAGACCTTCCGCATGACAGTCCAACGCACTAACCATTATGCCAAGGGGTACTACCACCTTGTACATACATGTTTAAGAAAAAATGCTCCAATAAATTAATAGTCTTGTTCGCATCAACTCATATTTGCAGAAGAAATTTTGTACCTCCATTTTTAAAGTTGTACTCGTAAGTCTCTTAAACATAAGAGCAAGTTCGTCCGATCCAGTCGTGCTCGAGTAATATTGCATGGAAACATTTTCCAAAAATTTTGTTCTAAATGGGTCTTATTTTCCATACTTTTTAACATAAATCTTATAAAAGCTAGCTTTGAAGGCTACAACCAAGTATTTAAAACTAAGGGAATAAGTCTATTTGCATATCCTAACGTGTCGTCATCGATTAGAAATCACTGGATTTCCTTTTTCATTACAACATAACCCACACACGACACACTCCCCAATCTATTTGAAAGTACTCCATGACATTTCCTTTAAGCGTCTTTGCCGATGCCATTGGGAGTGGTGGCAATGGGTACCGATTTTCCGAGTAATTAGTGTCAAGTGCAAATACTTCAGCTTCATCCTATTATACATATTGTTGTTGTTTATGGTAACTGAGTTGATTATGCTGCTCTAGCACTTCATTGCAACAACGCAACGGTTCGTTAAGATTTCTGCTGCTGCTGTGAGCTAGAAGGTTGGACTTACCTTACAGCAACTACGGATGTTCTTACAAGCAGAAGGCTTCAGCTCAGAAACCCATACCGGTGCCGGCAACAACGACAACGACGACGGCAGCGGTGGCGGTGGCAACTCCTAGTTGCTCATCCTGTATTTTGCACGAAAAGATGGAAAAAGCCTGTGGGCACTCGTTACAAGACCCAGAGGATAAACTGGTTGGTAATTTTCAAGATATGTTCTTCTAATGCGATTCCTTCCAAGGCCCCTTCCCCCATCAGCTCTCCACAACTTTTCACAGAGATAGACAGAGACAGCGTGCAAATGTTTCCTTTCTGCGCGGACTAGTTGTGTGATGTTTTATCTTTGTGAGTGTATTTTAATTGCAATTAAATGGAATCAAAATGAAAATTACGAGTACCTACACCTGCGGAGCAAGAACAAGTGAAGAAGAAGCGTAAGATACGATGTATCTTTTTATGGCGAATGGCGTCAGATTAAGGCTCATATGGGAGATTGTGGAGATGTTTTTCAAATGCCAGAGTGGCATAACGTGTGGGTGTGATTTCCGCAAATGGATTTGAGGCTCATTAAATATGAGCAGGAGCAATTTTATTTTATCTTTTAAGTCACAATCGAATAACTTAATGGTTTCTTCTTTTAAAACATGGAATTTTCATTTGGAAAATGCCTCTTGTTTTTGTGAAGAATTTTTTGAAAATAAAAAATTAAATAATCAACAATGGTGAAATACCCATTGAAAGATAAAGACATTAAATTTAGAATAATTTAATTTATATTATTTTTTAAGAGTCATTCATAACATTATATTCGTTATTAATTAACTAGAATGCAATCTCATTATCAGTCTCAGAGCTGTCAAAATATTGATTGATTTCATTACATTTTTATTTGAGACTCTTTCGGAAGTTGCAAGAACTTAAACTACGGGTATTTCGCAAGCAGTATCTATGAAATCATGCATTAAGATACTCGTGTCTATCAATAAGTGAGGTATGTTACACTCTATCGCTAACAAAACTTACTGCAAAATTATTAAAACCTATATAGCCACCTAGTTGAGTGTTAGACTTTGCTCTAGAATGAGCTTTGTTTATTAATCCTTTTTTAGTTGGTGATTTGTAATAAATCAACGACCCTCATCTCTCAGTACCTTTGTACGTTTAAACCTCACCCAAATGCTCATGCTCATGCTCCTTGCCTTTTAAAAGCAGTGCCGGCTGAGGAGAGTTTGGTCTGAAACTTTGTGACTATTTTTAAGGTCGGGGCGCTCAATTAATTAAGATTTTTTTAAACCTACATAAGTACAGGGTGTGTTTTATGTTTCGAGTCGGTTTTATTCAGTTGTCATTTTTGTATGAGTGTTTTGTAGAGAGTGGTCAATAACAATTTATTTTGGAGCATCTACCGCAGTAACAATGTGATGAAATTATTAAAAATATTTATTCACAAATTGTGCAAGAAAATGGGCGTGGCATTTTGATATGTTAGATTCCACATGTTCTGCCTTAAGTTAAAGATAGTTTATTTTTAATTTTCAACTTTCTATGGACTTTGACGGAGTAGTATTTGCGTTGTACTGTCTATATCATGTAAAAATAAAGAAATGTTTTTTCCTGGGGTACCAATTCTTGTGGGAAAGTGTCGATTCCTCCATGAATATTTTTTTCATGAAAAAATGTGTCTGACATCTGTTCGGACACGACAGAAAATTATTGGTTATCGACATCCACACAGTTTGAGAGTTGTGACTTGTGTGATCCTCCACGAGTTGTACCACACCCAAATTAATATTTTTATCAAGACATTAAAATAGTACAAAATTTAAATAAAAGCTAAATGTTCCTAAAATCATTTGCTAAGCCTTCCTAAGTCTTCATCCCACGAAAAGAACATACTCTAACCCAAATCGTTTAAGTCTTATTAGAATGAAATAAGATACTAACATTTTGAAATGCAAATTTTCTGTTGCTGACTATTGTTCCAAAAAATATGGTCTCGTCTCTGATCCTTGGTATCGAGATCTCGATCTCGCTTCTGTTTTCGACACATTTTTGGTTTCGAGGGCAGCCCTATTAACAAGAAATATGGGGATAACCTAAAACTAAGAAAATTTTCTTAAAAAAAAGTGCGAACCCAATTTCAGTTACGGGATTTTGTTAAGCAAAAACCTGATAGACACTATTAAAATTTCAAACATAACTTGGACGAAGTTTAGTTAAAATTATTAGAGCCATTTTCGGGAAAATCCAATAAACTCAAAATTCTGGTATGGCAGTCAGCGGTTTTAAAAATAAATAATGTCTGTGTTAGATAGATGTTGTAGATAGAAATGTTTGGGACTTCCAATTTTGTGACGATGAAAGGAATGTTCATGACAAGAAATATTCTTTAAGGATTTGTCACTTTCCAAAGAGATGCAATAACACAGGGAAAATTTATTTGAATATTTTTACTGTAAGGAAGCAAAGGCTGGGAAGTGAACCCAGGCCTCCAGCTTGACAGTCCAACGCAATAATCATTGTGAAATCGGGTACAAAAGAGAACGGTCTTAGATGAACTAAAAATAAAAAATGGAACTGCCCCTCTGGATTATAACACATACCTTTATCTGATTTTTCCTACTCGACTTTTTAAAGCCTTATTTGGAATCATCACCGATGGTAAACGTTTCAAAAATATTGGAATGCTGGAGAGGAGGAGTCCAAAAAATTTCTCGTCATACGCGATGATTTCCTAGAGCAGGGAATTAAATTTTCATTTACAGGAGTTTCAACAGCCAAGCACTCAACGACCGAGCACTCCCTGTCTCCTAGAGTTCAAAACATCTAATCTAGGTGTTTTTCTTAATCCTAAATTAAACTGGAAACTAAATATTAAAAAAGGGGTTAAGAAGGTGTACGGAAGGGTTTCATAGCTTTGTACGCCTGTAGCAAAACTTTTGGTATAGGTAGATATTGGTGTTTCCAATCAAAAATGATCTTATAGACGTACACGATCACGGATCCTTACGTATGCTTCGACTGTTTTGTGGCACGCGCATACCAAAGCTTATAACATCGATAAATTCATAGGAAGGTACAAAGAGTTGCTAGCGTTGGCATCACAGTGACTTGCCAATAATGATGCCTAGAAGCGTTTTTCTGCACCTTTCAGCACTTGATTAACACATTAAGTATCTTGTATCTTGCAGCGCATTCAGACTAAAGGAATTAAAATCTTGCTTTGCCAAACCTTATTGTCACAGCAATATTAAGCGTGTTCTCGTGACTAGCAAGTAAAGCAAAGTAAAAAAAAAATCACGAAAACGATCCCCATTCCAACTTTATTTTAAAATTAAGGGATTGGCACTTATGTATCATTAACTTACTTTCATTCCTTATTTCGCTTGGCTTCCATTTTTTTTTCTTTTTAATTTTTTAACGAATTCAACTCAAAATGTTGACACTTGACAAATATAAACAAAACAAAATCAGTTTTGCCAACATTCATCATTAAAAAAATCACTTCAGCGCCCTCTCAGTTTGAAAAATTTAACTCTATTTAACTTCGGATGAAAAGCTAAAGTAAAAGCCAGTAAGTTTTTGTTGTTGTTTTCTTTGTTTAATGTTTACTTTGCTGTATTTTCTTGTCACGAAAACACGCCTATTATATAGTTCATAACAAAAGAGATTCTTTTGACTCTAACTGACATGAGTAAAAACTTTAAGGTTATTTTCTAGTCCAGAAAGAACTGAGATGATAACTCGTCCGAAAGACTTCGACACAACTATCTTTACTGATGGCTAAAAGAGGAGCGTGGTAATGGTTTAGGAATCTTTAATGAGAGAAGGGTCCCGCAATGTAGGAATCAACTTGCAAGTCTGAATATAAACCTTAGTGTCTTGTGCACTTGTGCACACCACTTGCTATGAGGTGAGGTCTATCTAACACCTCTTGAATTCAAGCACGCTTGAAAACCATTATGTCTCCGCATTTGGAATAAACCACAACCACCATGATACTCCCACTAGGGGGCCTACCTCATAGATAGCTTAAGTAAAGACGCGTTCTTATGACGCTTGTCAGTACTTTCTATTGGGCACTAGCTCCCATGCTGCCAGAATATAGCTTCCGGTGGCGCTTCGCAACCGTGAGGTCACTTACAGATGAGTTACTGCAAAACTCAGGGCCTGTCAACCCTAGGATACACATACACACACCTAGCAATCGATCGAAGTAGTAACCAACCACTAGGAGTGTGCACCCTTTTATTAGTCTTTATTCGCCTTACAGCAAATTAGGAACGATAGTCCTAAGCAATCTTACTTTACCATCATAAAAAACAATTCTATAGATTGCTAGTCCAATACATCGAGGAAAAGAGGACACTATCTCAATCGCTTTACTTCATGTTTGGCCGTGACTCCTCTGGACTTAAGCCTCCCCACCATGACAAGGTAAAACTCATCGGGGAGGACCTTGCTTGTTGAATTCAATGTCCCCAATTCCAAATATCAATTCCAATTTCCAAGTTGAAACACTCTTTTGTAGAGCGAGAAACAGTGGCTCTGAATCCTTACAACCGAAATCTTACTGTTCCGCAGTAAATGATAGTTGTTGTAGTTGTCATATAGGGCCAGCTTATAATAGGTACTAGAACCCGATCACTGCAGAATATTCTGGAAAGCGATTTAAATTTGTTACCTTATAAAGTTAAAGTCAGAAAGAAACTAAAGCAAGCCGATTCGCTAGGAATTTTTCCAGAAGTCCCTTCTAATAGAGGCAACCAACTTGACTCCATTCAAACAATTATTAAACAATTTCCAAGATCCCAGCACTTCCTAAGCGGTTTCATGAAAAAGGGATCTTCACTGTATAAGAAGTCAAAAAAAAAATAATTTCATGAATTGGAAATTCCACATGTCTGCATTACCTAATGTCCTTAAAAAAAAACTTTCAAAATTCATAATAAATTTCTATCGCTGAAATATTAATGAAACTTTGAAATGGTATCATATACTTGTTAATACCACAAAGGCCTTAGATAACGGAGCCGTGTTTTCACTTTTAAATACGCCAATTTTATCAGTTCAGTCAAAACTACTTTCCGTTAAACAAGACTGATGCAAGAAATTTGCCCTTCTGTTCGGTGGCGCTGTTTTCTACGAGTGTAAACTACTTAATTCCCATAACAGTTCAGGGAGGTCTTATGTTAATCTTTTAAATAGGCTTTGAAATGATATTTAGATGACACAGCTATAGCGAAACAAATGAGTGTCTTGAGAAGAACTGTTCATACGTTTTCTCTCTTTACGATAGCCAAAATCTTGGCCTCCCATTGCAGTATTCAAATGTTCAAAACCAATGTTCACCCATAATGTCCTATTAAATCTCATCATTTTCCGTCTTTCTGTATTTATATAGAGTTAATTCATAAAATTCAATAAAAATAAAAAGTTAGGTAAATTGTGACTTCTACTGAAGTGAGTATTTCCTTACAACTCTTAGTTCTTTTTTTTTTTTTTAATTTTCTTGTTGTTAAAAAATAACAATAGCTTTAGGAGTCTCCTAGTTTATCGCCCTGTTCATTTGGGTAAAGTAAGACCGGCCCAGTTTAACCCTACATTCATTTCAAGTTGGCCCGTATCGTTGCTAAACGATGTCCAGACTCACTTAAGGTTTTACTTCCTTGACTTGCAAGTTGCTGGTGCACTATGCAAGAGCTTAATGGTTTAATGTTACAACACAACCCAACATAACCAACCAGCCGACCCTCGGACTTCGGCCAAGCTGATGTTGTTAGCTGTTATGATTTACTCGTATTACTTGGCCAGAACACATTTCGTGGAGTTCACCGATACCGCAAAGAGCATTTTCAATTTTAAAATTGCTGGTGTGTTCAAATTGAAATGAAAAAAAACTCAACGAATTGATTAAGTGCTATCCGGTTCAACAGAAATAATTCCTATTTTAATGGAAGCAAGGAAAATTGAGATATTGTAGTTATTCTGTCTGAGGAATATCATCATGTTTAAAATATCTAAGCCATGACTCATGAGAGTGATGGATGCCATGAGGAAGTAAAGGGAAATGGTTAGAAAGAAAAACAAGCTCAACAAAAATTAATATAAATTCCTTTGGACTTACATAAATGGTATAGAATTGCATTTTCAATTTGGGATCCATATAAATATAAGGAAAATCTGATACTCGCTTTCCAACTTGAAGGAAAATTAATAGAAAGAAATTCTTTAGCTTCGTAGTTATGACAGCTTGTTAAGAAATAAGGAATGACTGGGTCGTACATCCCTCTTCTTTTTGAGATTGGCTGGTACAATCCGAAGGTGTAAACATTTGAAAAGCAAGGAATTAATTTAACAATGAAGACCATGCAATTATGGCATTGCTTTTTTGTAAAATTTTTAACACATTTCCAATAAAATAAAATGCACGACTGGGTCGCACGAACTTGCTCTTATGTAAAAGACTAAGAATTTCAAAAATGAATGTTATTAGAAAAAAAACTGGTCATAAGCATAAAATTCATTTTTGAAATGACTAAAGTATAGTTGGAGGTAAAAAAAGGATGCCATGTGATTCAAGCAAATATTGGTTTATGCAAGAACAAAAATTATAAGTCTTCGTAGTGGTTTCTTAAAAAAAAAAATAAGCTTTCATATACAAAATTTTTAAAACATTTTTAAGAAAAAATTTTGTTACTCCAACTCAAAGTTTTTTATTATTAAATGAATAAAAAATAAATTTCCAATAAAATTATAAAGCCGTTTTTGAGATATTGAATTTTCCAAAAAAAAAATGATTTTTTTTTCAAACATTTTAAGTTTTAAAATGCCATGTTTTTTAAACTTCTTAGAAGCTTCTCTGTAAGAAATTTCATTAAAATCCGTTATGCCGATAATGAGAAAATCGAAATTGGAAAAAATCGTTCTATGGTAGGTACAGTCAGTAATAGATATATTAATTTCATAATTTTGTTACTAAATTGTAGATCATAAAAATTAAACGAAAGAAAAAAAAATATCAAAATTCTCGGAACCATTTTCGAGAAGAGACGATTGTCTTGTGTTTGTATATAATAATATTCAAACTTTGGAGGAGCTTAAGCATAAAAAAATGATTTGAATCGGTTGTACCGTTTTTGATAAAATCAAAGCAAGAAAAAAATGGTGTGGGGGCTACCAAAAATAAACCTTTTTTGTAAATTTTTCTTCACCCATTACCTAGCGGAAACTAAATGAAATTTTATGATTTTTTTTTTTTTAATTCTGTGCGATAGTTTTTGAAAAAAAAAATATGTATAAGGTTTCGAAAAAAATTCGTATGACAGGTACCGTTATTTTTGGTCTTAAAAAAAAGAAAAAAACCTGTGGGGGAAAAAATTAAAAATGATATCTACCAAGCTTAAGGAAAATCGGTTGAGTCGTTAAGGCTGTAGTCGAAAAGACAGACAGGCAGACAGAATTGCGAGACCCACTTTGTTGGTCTACACTATCATCGTAATGTCAACTTTGATAAAAATCTCGAGTTTGATTTTTTTTACGAATGCATAACTTGCCTTATAGTACCTATAAGTCGCAAGTAAAAATTTGGTATGAAATTAAAATGAAATTTAAAAAATCATTGACCGGATTTTGAGACATCGAATTAAATCATTTTTAAAATTTAAGTATGTGGTTATTAATGGTACCCCACCTTAGAAACCGCTTCAATTTTTTCAACAACTGATTTTGATCATTTTGCGTTGTATGCTTAAGCTTCCTAGTAGTATTTTTGATTTCCGAAAATAGTATTTTTCTTAAAATTACCAAAATTCTCTTTGCCTTTTTCGAGAAAAAAAATATAATAATTAAAAGAACTTTTTTTTTCTAAATATTGTAGAATGTATGAAAAACCTGTTAATTGTCAAATTCTTAAGCAAAAATTTTGAAATATTTTTTAAAAATTAAAAACAGTTCTATGGGCTTTGAAAAAAATTGAAAAATATACATGGCAGGTACTGTTATTTTTGGGTTATAAAAAAAAAATGTCGGAGGAAAATTTAAAAAATTCTATTTACCAAGTTTAAAGAAAATCGTGTAAGCCGTTTACGCAGTTGACCAGACATACAGACAGATTTAATTACGAGACACCCTTTTTTCGTCTGCACTATGTCAAGTCCGATCAAAATCTCGAGTTTGAGGAATGCATAATTTGCCATTAATGTAGTAGGTACCATTATATCGCAAGTTAGTCAAATAGGTTGAACTTTGATTTGAGCGAAATTTTGATGTAGCTAAAATTTGTTGTTTGTTTTGAATTTCCAGATCTCGAGATATACATACATAGACAGGTAGAAAAAGAAATGCCAATAGGTTCAACCGTGGCGTGACGGATGTATGCTCGCCTGTAGCAACAGTTTTCCTGACCAGCAGTACATAACTGTTAGTTGTTTACTCCAATTAATGTAAAATACAAAACTGTTGCTACAGGCGACTGAACATACCCTAAGCGGAGCAACGGAGTTGCGTGAGCGGGTGTGAGCCCTGAAAAGGGAGTTAAAATCCTGAAAACCCGCGAAGCGGGCCACCCAAGGTACTGTTGCTTAAGACAAAACATTTCATGTTTGGCCTTAAGTCACAAACAAATTTGGCCTTTTGTCACGGCACCGTTAAATACATTCAGTTGCTCTTGTTACGCTTTCAAAAAGTGAAATAAGACCAATTTGGTCTTATTTCTGAAAATCATTTGGCCTTATTTCACTTTGTCAAAGTGAAATAAGACCAACTACTGAAAATTGGCCTTATTTCACTTGGCCTTATTTCACGGCACCGGTTTGCTCATTGCATGTTGTTCAGGCATAACACTAACAACATGTGATTGAGTAAGACTAGTATGCCCATCAAATATGAAAAACGAATAAAATAATGTGAATTATAAGGGACATAAAAATAAGACACAGCATTTCTCCGCACTAGTTCAGCCGCCATCCCTGGAGATACAAAAATCTGAGACAACCACCTTCAGTCTCAGAACATCGTGCCACACATCTTTCCTATTCTTCTTTCTCTTCCTTAACTTCACGCCCGCGCTGTGTTAAAACATTTAAAGGGTAGTTACTAGTATAATCCCTTGAGCGCATGTAGATTATAAAAAAAAAAAAAAAATTCTTTTTTCTTTTACAAACAATGTTTGAAAATAAAATAAAATAAACTAATTTGTTTTTGAATTTTCACTCCCCCAGATGTACATACTCGTACATAGGTAGAAAATTATAAAATGCGAAAAGGTTCAGCATTTTATTTGAATAAAAATTATTATTTTTTTTTTTTCAAAAACCATTCGTTTGTTTTGAGTTTCTGGGGTCCTTTATTGAAACCAGGCCCAGGAAGATTCCACCCGTTCACCTCTTTCTTGAAAGCGTAGTTCATACACAATCTATAAAAGTTTTTGAATCGCTAGTTAAGAAAATAATGTATGAGACTGTACAAGATTTTATTTCCCCTTTTCAACATGATGTTGTGTACACTGACTTTTCGAAAGCATTTGACAGAGTGAACCACAACAAATTGTTAAGAAAACTTAAGTCATTCATGCTTATTTTGACATTCTCATGAATAGTCTATTCGTTAGAATGATTCTATTCCTTCGAATGAACTTTCTTAATTTTGAGATTCGAACGAATAACATTCATTTGCGAAAGATAGCATAAAATGAACTTCAAAAAAGATTCATTTTCATTATCAGCTGTTTGACATTTACTATATTTCTATTAGTATGACCGTTTTACATTTTTTTTGTTTCTAAACATTTTATAGATGTTGGATAAATAATCAAGAAACAAAATAAATAATACACTTTTTCATTATACGAGTAAAGTAAAGTTTAACCATAAAGAACTACATATTTATTACATTTTTTGTGTCAACTCAGCTGTTTTGAAACTATTCTTAAAAAAAATAAGTTGGTCATGACGCGTTCCAATTTTTTATTTTTTTCGTATACACTTAGTCACACTAAAATATCAAAAACAAAAGAGAAGTCTTTGTGAAATGTCAAAACCAAAAAGTGAAATGTTTGTTTATTTGTAATTGTTTTGTTTATTGTTCAATAAATTAAATTTCTGTGATAAAAACATAAAATAATAAATAAAAAATAAAAATATGGCATTTGTGTTGTTTATAAATGAAGATGGTGTTGAAGAAGTGCAGAGGAGAAGGATAGTGGATGCTTTCCGAATCAACGCGGGTTTTCTTCCATTATTTTAATTAACTTTTCCTTTTGTTCGCGGTTTGTCCAGTTGGAATGCGACCTTTAAACATAAAACAACAACAAAAATAATAAAAGTAGTTTATTTTCCATGAAATAATTAAAAACTTACATGTTTTGTTGTTTACTCGACAGAAAAATTCAAACGACACAAAAATGACATTTAATTCTATTCTTTCGAATGTCAAAATTGAATTAGCTTTCGCAAATGAATGAACTTTCTATGGATTGGGTGAACTTTCGATTTGTTCGATTAACATTCTAATCGCCGAGTCTCAAAATTAAGTTTCAACGAATTCGACTCACTTTCTAATGAAAGAGAATGTCAAAATAAGCACCATTATGATTTTATTCTCAACTATTTAAGTGGATCAATACTTATCTGACAAATCGGGTTCAATATGTTGAAAAAGGTCCAGAAAAATCAGACATGATTTCAAATGTCTCGGGAGTTCCTCAAGGCGGTCATTTAGAAACACTTTTGTTCTTACTATTTATTAATGACTTGCCTCATTTCATTTCATATGCTTCATGTTTAATCTTTGTAGATGATGTAAACATATACAAAGCGATTAAATCGAGGACAGATTTTAAGCAACTTCACAATGACTTAGGCTACGCGTACAGTAGTGCGACAAAGCGATGCGATGCGAGAAGCGTTTGCGTGCGAGACAAATATTTACATTGATTCTTATACACGTGCGCACAGTGGAGCTATATTTGATGCGAGTGTTGCGAGTTTCTCGCATGCCTATCGCAAGCATCTCGCACACAAACTGTTAGGTTGCGCGTACAGTGGTGCGACAAAGCGATGCGATACGAGAAGCGATGCGACAAGCGATTCGAGATGCGAGAATTAGATGCGAGATAGTGCGCACAGTAGAAGCGATATTTTCTGCAGTTATGTTGTTAATCCCTTTATAATTATTGCCACCAAAATTGTAAAAAGTTGCACCACACAACACAAGCACTGAAATAACAAAATTTTACTCTTTTGATTTTTTTTGAAAGCTCAAAACAAACAATATGAGCCTTCTCGCACGAACTCGCTTGAAAAAGTGGTCAGAACAGTTTGTGCGCGAGATGCTTGCGATAGGCATGCGAGAAACTCGCAACACTCGCATCAAATATTGCTCCACTGTGCGCACGTGTATAAGAATCAATGTAAATATTTTTCTCGCACGCAAACGCTTCTCGCATCGCATCGCTTTGTCGCACTACTGTACGCGTAGCCTTGTTGCACGTACAGTAGTGCGACAAAGCGATGCGATACGAGAAGCGATGCGACAAGCGATTCGAGATGCGAGAATTAGATGCGAGATAGTGCGCACAGTAGAAGCGATATTTTCTGCAGTTATTTTGTTAATCCCTTTATAATTATTGCCACCAAAATTGTAAAAAGTTGCACCACACAACACAAGCACTGAAATAACAAAATTTTACTCTTTTGATTTTTTTTTAAACCTCAAAACAAACAATATGAGCCTTCTCGCACGAACTCGCTTGAAAAAGTGGTCAGAACAGTTTGTGTGCGAGATGCTTGCGATAGGCATGCGAGAAACTCGCAACACTCGCATCAAATATCGCTCCACTGTGCGCACGTGTATAAGAATCAATGTAAATATTTTTCTCGCAAGCAAACGCTTCTCGCATCGCATCGCTTTGTCGCACTACTGTACGCGTAGCCTTATGACCACTTTTTCAAGCGAGTTCGTGCGAGAAGGCTCATATTGTTTGTTTTGAGGTTTCAAAAAAAAAAATTAAAACAGTAAAATTTTGTTATTTCAGTGCTTGTGTTGTGTGGTGCAACTTTTTACAATTTTGGTGGCAATAATTATAAAGGAATCAGCAACACAACCTCAGCAAATCGCTTCTACTGTGCGCACTATCTCGCATCTAGTTCTCGCATCTCGAATCGCTTCTCGCAACGCTTCTCGCATCGCATCGCTTTGTCGCACTACTGTACGCGTAGCCTTAGATAACTTATCCAGATGGTGATTTCTGAATGATCTTTCGAAAATATCAGCAAATGTAGTATAATTTCCTTGTTTTGTTGTTTTATCCGTTCTTTTTTAGTTATAAAATTTCAAACTACGAGCTTTAGAGAGTTTATAATCATTAAGATTTAAGAGTGATATTTGTTATGATGCATATACTCGTACATAGATTATATTATTTGTAAAGGCAATTCTTTGCTTGGGTTTCTAACTAGGAACTATAAAGATTTTAAATCTCTTACACGTTAAAGTCTCTTTATGTTAGCTTCGTTCATCCTGTTTTGGAGTATTGCAGTATGGTTTAGTGTCCGTATTACAAAAAGGCTTCAAATTTAATTAAAGGAATTCAGAAAAGATTCACGAAGCTTCGGCAGCTTAACTGGAATTCGACCATGTCTACATATGAAACTCTGTGCACTTTGACTGACATAAAAAGTATTGAGGCAAGAACGGTTAACTTTCTCGTTTCCTTTGCAAGTGACATTGTAACGAGTCACATCAATTGTCCACCTCTATTAATGTTGTTAAGACCAAGGGTAAACAATTTTTTTTATCCCCCAACATTCAATAAACTACTTATGAACTAGTTACAAAACCTTGTAAATCCTCTAACAAATATGCCGATGTAATCGATCTTAATTGTTCTAGAGATGTTTTAAGAAAAAAAAATGGACGTTATTGTAATAAAGTAACATTAAGTATACCTATATTAAATTGTTATATTTATAGTTGTTATACCTTTATTCAGTTTTGTATAGTTAATTGTAATAGTATTAGTATTGTAATTGTATGTAGTAATACAAATTGTTAAGTCTAAAAAAGTCTATACTTATAGGAAAAATATAAATAAAATAAACCCATTTTTAATATAAATCTGTTTGTTAACTTGTCCACAAACGTCAAAATCTTCACTTTGATGAAACAAAAATTGTTTACCTATTTTTGAAAGCATGCTTACATTGCTTGTGACATATCAATGATAAAAACACATTTAATGTTTACTTTTATATTTAATACATATCTGTCAGATTCATCAAAGTTGCTGTCACTTTTGTCGTTAATACATTCGTAAAGTGTCCTATTAACACTTATACAAGCCAGTCCAAAAAATCTTAAATTCCGAACACACACATCTTATTTTCCGATTCAGTCGTGGTTTTGTTTATACATATAATACAGGGTGCGTTTTATGATTCAGGTCGATTTCATTGGTTATAACAAGACGGTGCCATATCATACACAAAGAAATTTGTCCCGGTCGAATAATGTCAAAAAGTGGTAATACCGAATGGCCCCCCACCATCCCCTCATTTGACGTTTCTTGATTTCTTCTTATGCAGGAACTTGGAGGAAAAGGTTTACATGAACAACCCAAAATTAAAAAGGAAAACGGCCAGAGGCGCCCACTTGACCGACATCATATTCCATAGGGACATAACGTTAAATGTAATATAATCTATCAATAAAATATTAATTATAAAATTGTATATCATTTAAAAATTCTTAAAAAAATTCGACCTATAAAACGCACCCTATAACAGGTAAATGAGATAAAATTAGAACTAATAAATGGATTTCGAAAAAAAAAAAATCTGTAAGGGCATCAAACTCCTGTGGTTTCCTTTGGCTACAACTTTGTTGCAGTATCACTCCATGTTGCATTCTGTGGGATAATCAAATCAACTTCTTCAACCTCAACTTGACTATCGTATAGATGCAACAGAAGAAAGTCTCAAGCATGGCTCGGTTAAGATTTGAACATAAACAGTTTAAATATTACACCAAACTTTACCTTAAACCGTATACTTCACGCAACATAGTCGTTAACGTTTAATCAGAAAACTAGTAAGTTTTTAAATTAGAAGTAGCCATTATTAGTTGTAATTTAGGGATATTACATTTTTTGTTTGTTTTTGTATTAATTACTTCAATTAATGTTCCATTGAGGACCGTCCCATGTTGTTAAAACAAACCAATAATTTCTTTCATAACAAGCTTCCTTAAGCCGATCCCTGGCAACAGATTCAAGTTCGTAGAGCACCCTGGTGCATTTTTTTTTTACCAACCAATTTATCTCCACAGTCAGCTTGTTTATGCAAATGAACGTTTCTTGCTTCGTGGTAAAAGCAGTTCTTGGATTTAGAATCATTTTGATTAGAAACATCCACTAGAATATGAAAGTCCTATAAAATAAAGACCACAGTTTGTTCGTTTTAACATTTGTAAATGTTTTTGTTTTTTTCTTTTAATTATTTTATTACATACGTTATAACATAAGCCAAAGACTAGAATTTTCATCTCAAATCAAACTTGTGTCCAGTATCCACTCCTGTTTGCCAGGAATGCTAGTCCCAGCCCAATGAGGTGGTCTTCTGATGGCTAAAATCGATAAATTTAAATGCAATCACGCTAAACGGAAGAAATGATTTTTCTTTTTGTTCCTTCTGCTTGCATTCCCAATATTCAAGTTCTGCACCAGCAGACATTTTTAATCCCGATATGGGGATCATAAAAAACGAAGAGTAGTGGTGCCTTCCCATTCCCCGAATCGGCAAATCGGGATCGGAACAAAACCTGATGAAACAAAATTCATTGCAGATTGCAGGTGATGAACACATTTGAAAGAAGAATATTGCTTAAGGCCACGCGCAGCACTAACCCTGCAAGACATAAAAAGAAACTTTAATAACGCAACGAACTTTGGGAAGATCTTGGGAGGAGAGTTGATTAGCAAACAAGAAAGCCAACAGCCGTTTTAGCCATTAATTTTCATAGTTGTTTCCGATATAAGTTATCTAATTTAATTTAATCTTTGCGTTGGAAGATGGGAGTACCATGCATGGCACCTGAAGTTCAGATTAAACTGGTTTTAATATTTGGCCAAGACTATGTCCACTGTAAGGCATAGTCGCAAGTCTGGAATTATTTATTGCAGGTTTCCTTATAGGATGCTCTTTTTCGATAGCCAAACAGGATGGCTGGGGCTAGTTAACAGTAACACAAGATGTTCACACATCACGCTGTGACTTTTAACTGGTTTTTGGTGATCAAATTATGTTCCAATGTGCTTCTAGGTGCGAGGTGAGCACACAGCATTATTTGAAGTTTCCATTATAAGTCTTAATATAATGTAACGGGTGATTTTTTTGAGGTTAGGATTTTCATGCATTAGTATTTGACAGATCACGCGGGATTTCAGACATGGTGTCAAAGAGAAAGATGCTCAGTATGCTTTGACATTTCATCATGAATAGACTTACTAACGAGCAACGCTTGCAAATCATTGAATTTTATTACCAAAATCAGTGTTCGGTTCGAAATGTGTTTCGCGCTTTACGTCCGATTTATGGTCTACATAATCGACCAAGTGAGCAAACAATTAATGCGATTGTGACCAAGTTTCGCACTCAGTTTACTTTATTGGACATTAAACCAACCACACGAATGCGTACAGTGCGTACAGAAGAGAATATTGCGTCTGTTTCTGAGAGTGTTGCTGAAGACCGTGAAATGTCGATTCGTCGCCGTTCGCAGCAATTGGGTTTGTGTTATTCGACCACATGGAAGATTTTACGCAAAGATCTTGGTGTAAAACCGTATAAAATACAGCTCGTGCAAGAACTGAAGCCGAACGATCTGCCACAACGTCGAATTTTCAGTGAATGGGCCCTAGAAAAGTTGGCAGAAAATCCGCTTTTTTATCGACAAATTTTGTTCAGCGATGAGGCTCATTTCTGGTTGAATGGCTACGTAAATAAGCAAAATTGCCGCATTTGGAGTGAAGAGCAACCAGAAGCCGTTCAAGAACTGCCCATGCATCCCGAAAAATGCACTGTTTGGTGTGGTTTGTACGCTGGTGGAATCATTGGACCGTATTTTTTCAAAGATGCTGTTGGACGCAACGTTACGGTGAATGGCGATCGCTATCGTTCAATGCTAACAAACTTTTTGTTGCCAAAAATGGAAGAACTGAACTTGGTTGACATGTGGTTTCAACAAGATGGCGCTACATGCCACACAGCTCGCGATTCTATGGCCATTTTGAGGGAAAACTTCGGAGAACAATTCATCTCAAGGAATGGACCGGTAAGTTGGCCACCAAGATCATGCGATTTGACGCCTTTAGACTATTTTTTGTGGGGCTACGTCAAGTCTAAAGTCTACACAAATAAGCCAGCAACTATTCCAGCTTTGGAAGACAACATTTCCGAAGAAATTCGGGCTATTCCGGCCGAAATGCTCGAAAAAGTTACCCAAAATTGGACTTTCCGAATGGACCACCTAAGACGCAGCCGCGGTCAACATTTAAATTAAATTATCTTTAAAAAGTAAATGTCATGGACCAATCTAACGTTTCAAATAAAGAATCGATGAGATTTTGCAAATTTTATGCGTTTTTTTTTTTAAAAAAGTTCTCAAGCTCTTAAAAAATCACCCGTTATGATCATAGAAAAGAACTTAATTGCACAAACTCATTAAGTAGGCATCAACTTGGATTCTGGTGAATTTATTTACTACTGAAGCATCTTGTCCAGCTTTAAAATGGCGTGAGTTTGAGCCAACATATAAGCCACTAATGTGTCATGTGGTGCACGAATAATGGTTTGATCAGGTTAAAAGATGGTCGGTTTAGTTTAGAGACAAAATTTGTTAAAGACAATGAGCTCAGGAGCAGATCGAGTTGCAAAGCAAAGGTTAAGCAATATTTTATGTATTCAAACGTGAAACTATTTTCTTTTAAAACTTTAGTCACAAATTTAGTAACAATTGCCGCATGTAAACTTTGGTGTTGTTTTGGTGACATCTGTCAAATCCTGTTGTTTACTATACAAATACTGATGCCAAATCATCATGGAAAGTAAAACGATTGAGTACGCATAAATGATAAAACTTTATTATAAAAATGAGTGTTTGTTTCGCCTATTTTACGGTAGACAGGGTGGCCCTCTACAGTAAACACTTGGATGGCCAGAGATGAGACGCCAGGTTCGGTTATCAATCAGCCAACATTCATACGTCAACCGAAAACAAGATCGGCCGAAAAAGTGTATAGCAGAACCTGGCCGTTCACAAGAACTTGGCTTTTCACAAGAACTTGGCCTTTCACAAGAACTTGGCCTTTCACAGACTTCAACTTGGGCTACACCAATACAAGATTCACTTAACCTAGGAGCTTCTTGTTGTAGTTTTTAAGTCATATGTCGCTGTTTTTTCGGGCTCGAAGGGGGGCTGAGTGCATGCGTTGTCCAGTGCACACTCTATTAATGGGATTTTTCGATTGTAGAGTTAGACGACTTGGGTGGTGCGTGTCGCTATCCGATTTCGTCGAGTTGTTTGGGTGATGTGAAGGTGGATGTGTACATTTGACTATTGGCTTCTTCCTTTATCGATTGTTTAATATCCACATCGTAGGTTGCTAGGCCTACGTGTTGAACCACACATCTAGAAGTGACCTTCACGGTTGCGAAGCTCTACCGGAAGCTATATTCAGGTACCACGGGAGATAGTGCCCAGAAGCTAGAGTGGTTTCCTGTTACGCAAGATGCTTAGCCTCTCTGCCTCAGACTATCTATGAAGTAGGATACCTTGTGAGGGTAAAGTGGTGGCTGTGGTTGCCAAAATTATGGGAATAGTTGGTGTCCAAGATTTATTTCAGATGCAAGAGGCGTTAGATAGGCCTCGCTCCTTATAGCAGTGTGAACATGCCTTAAGTGTAGTGCTATTTCAAGGTGGTGGTCAACGCAAAAGATGTCTAACGGCTTTAAATCAACCATCGCCTTCGCGTGAGATGTTTCGAAATCGTTAGTGCAAAATTTCCATTGACTGTGTGGCACGTAGCGCCGTCTTGTTGAAACCACATCTCGTCGGTGTTCATATTCTCCGATTCGGGCCAACATAATTGGATATTATCGACCCATAGCGCTCGCCGTTGATTTGCGTTTTCTTGACGTACGGGTATTGTTCACTAAACCAGTTGACTTAAATGTATACACCACGTTGCCTCCTTTTCTTCTCTCGGAAGGACGATTGTGGCAGCCATAAAATTAGTGAAGGACATACTTTCATAAAACAATTAAAACATTTGCAAATGTTGTTGAATGCTCTCCATGTTGATTTTACAAGCAAAAGCCAATTTCACAGATGCAGTTAGAACAATATTGCCGAAATCAACTGTCAAAGTTCCTATTGTAAAACCCTTTACTTACCTTGATGTTTAATGAAGTTTTAGGGTGGATGGATTTCCTCTTATAAGAATATCACGGACGAGGATCCAACAGTCGTCAGCTAGGATAGAAGGCTCCCTTTTTTCTTGATAATGTTCAATTGCAACAAATTTTGATGGAAGCTTGTAATTTTTCAAGAACGTACACAATTCAACATCATTTTCGTTTCCAACGCTCATCAACAATGACAACCCGATAACTAGCTCTTTAGATAAGGTAAATGTACTTGCAGCTGATTTTCCTACTATACTCTGTCCAACAAAAATTGTCAGTACAGGCCTTATGGGAGAGCTTTTTCTAAAGCAGTGGCGCCTGATGCACCCTCACTACAATGCGTTAGAAAAAATGCCACTAAAAAAGAGCAAGCCACTGACTTTTCTTAAGGAATTGTTGTTGCAATTCTTTGCAAAAAGTTGTACACCCCAACACGACCGTCGTATCCCACTGCTGATGAGATACTGTCAAGATCAAGAGTGTCAAGTCTCAAGTGTCACTCAATACGATCGTGCGCTCTTTATCTACATCAAAACAGAGTTACCATTAGCATTCTCAATTGCAAGCAAGGAGCTTTTTAAGTGGTTTTTATTAAGGAGTTTTTGGGATTTGAAGCTTTTGAGAACACATTTTAAGAAGATGAGTATGTTGAGTGTTGTCGTATTGCTTTTCAACTTAAAAAAAAAACGCGCTTATTACCTTACCGCTTTGCGTTGTGGGAAAAGGTAATTTGAATATTGTTTTCAGTCGTTTTGAATCGGCAGACGGTAGCCCTACGCGTTTTTTTACTCTCATTTGCGGCGATTTATAATGTAAACTACGAAATCCCTGTGAGAGCTTTAAAAGGCGAGAGACAAACATCCTATCTTCCCTGTACTGACAATTTTTGTTGGACAGAGTATAGCCCTACAGTGCCTAATAGCAACACTGCGTCTTCTGTACTTGAGAATGTAAATCATTCAATAGGACAGGTATAATTCCGTACTCGTACAGTTGCAAGAGCCCTTCGAGAAATTGATATAAGCAAAACCGCTGTTCCTGATGGTATACCCCCCATTCTTCTGAAGAGGTGTTCTTCATAGCTGAAGAAACCATTGCGTAAGTTTTTCCATCGCTGCTAGTATTCTGGAATCTGTTCCTAAAAACGGTGACCCATCCTCCCCCCTGCTTTCGACCAATTACAATTATGTTCCTTTTTTCCAAGATTATGGAATCGTTGATAAATCATCAGCTCAAGAAATATCTAGAAAATCGAAAGCCTCTTAATGACCGGAAATATGACTTTTGCAGCAATAGTACCACTGTTGGTCTGATGGCATATCTCACCGAAGAAGGTTGAAAAAGATCTTTACATTGTTTTCGAGAAAGTAAGATAAATGCGTCTGATATTTCTTAGGCATTTAATAGAGTTTGGCACCAAGCTCTCTTATCGAAAAATGTTTGTTATCAACGCAACCCTTATTCTTTGGATTATAAATTACCTTTTAGATCTTTCAATACATGTTGTTTTAGACGATTTCAAGCCTTATCTTCACAAAATAAATGCTTGTGTTCCCCATGGCTCCATCTTGTCTCCGACTCTCTTTCTCATTTTTATAAATGATCTCTGGTCTGAAACTTCTCATCCACTTCTCTCGCAGCTTCTGATACTTATTTGCAAATTCACGGCCAACTCCTTCGGAAGTGGAATTGCAACCGTATCGTATAATAACCTCATTAAACGCTTCGAAAACTCAATACTGGCTATTGACGTTGAAGCAAAATTCACCCCTTATGCGATTGTCAGTAATCGGTACATGTGCTAACGACGATCTTCGTTGGAATGACCACATTCTCAAGCCCTCCAAAAACGCTGCTAAATGCTTCAGATTTCTATATTGATGTTAAACATTTTGCACCCTCTCTGATCTGGCTACCATTTATAAGGCGTGTATAAAGTCCAAAATTCGAGTATAACTCACATCATTGGTTAGGAAATTTATGTCCATTAATTGAATGGAATTCAGAACAGAGCGTTAAAACTGATAGGAAACAGAATTATCATGGAATCATTCTAATCTCTTGAACACCGTCGGGATGTTTCATGTATTTCCTTTTTTTATAGCTTCTTTCTCAAGCAATGCCCACTCGAAATAGGAAGTTGCATTCCTCCGCTAAATCAATTCACCCTCGAGCCTAATGTTGGTCGTACCGTCAAATACAGAGATTCATTTTTTAGTCACAAAACACGATTATGGAATAATTTAGCCTAAACGGTTTTTTCTTGCCATTTCAATTTGCAAACCTTCAAGACCAATGTTTATCGACACCTCCTTAATTTCCCTATCGCCCATTTTCAGATCAATACTTCGGGAGATATTTCGAAGAAATCAGGGATAGGTCCAGGAAAACAGCCTTGACTTTTATGGCAGTCTTTCCAGAATTTTAGACATTTTTGCCAAAAAAATTCTGGCGTTTTTTCCATTTTTAGAAATGCTTTAGGCGACTGAATATAGTGTGGGTGTGAGCCCCAAAAACGGAGTTCAAATCCTGAAAACCCTCGAAGCGAGCCACCCAAGTTACTGTTGCCCAAGAAAACTGTTGCTACTGGCGCCTGCCTTGCGACTAAACCGAAAACGGAGTTAAAATCCGGAAAACCCACGGCGTGGGCCACCCAATTCCGCCGGCCCGCCGAGCGTTATGTGCAGTAGAGCGCCACCCCGGGTGACTGTTATTTGTTTCTTTTTACTTCATCACATTTAAAGTGTCTTCTTTGAAAATAAAAAACATTTTATGTTTTTTTTTGTCCAAAATATAATTTGGAAATTAGACCAGAACAAATTGATTTTCTGGCCTAATTTCTATTTTGCTTTGTGGCTCTTTTTCCATACATAGGTGGCCCAATTTCCAACATTTCTGGCTGATTTTCCAAGATGATTTTTGGCCCTTTTCCAATTTTGAGCAAACAATATTTTCTGGCGTTTTTTCGAGAAACAAATTCTGGCGAAATTTTTTCTGACGTAATTTTCTGTCGCTAAGAAACAGGCTTAAAAACTTTTTACTGCTGTAAAAGTCAATCTAACAACGAAAAATTCGCATCCGAAAAAATTGGTCCTTCAATTAACGATCAATACTTTGCCTGAGTTATCAGTTCGTTTCTCCAAGGGGAGGAAACAGAAAACTTGCCAACTTTTTCTGCCTGCAAAGCACACATTTTGAAGTTTTCCTTTTTTATTTTAATTCTGCTTACAAGAGAATGAGCTTATGAATGAATTGATTTTGAATAGTTCTCTTCCACATTCGACAATCTCACATTTATTAAAATTACCAACAATTCCATAATCTGATATCTACTACACCCATCAAACGGAACAAACGAAAATTCAAACTCACATGAAACCTCATTAATTAGCTGAAATTCAAATGCACGCTCGCCTTGTCAGCAGAAATTATAATCAAATTCAATCAACGAAGTTTTCTTCTTTCCACCCAACCGACACGACGACACGAGACGTGACGACGACGACGGAGGACCGTTTAGGTATGTACCAAACCTAACCTACCCATTTCCTCACGAAGCTGAAGAGTGCTACTCTAATAATAATTGCTTTCTGGCTTTCTGCATTGACATACCACCGCCGCCGCTGCCTTTCAAGTTGAGTTCACTCCAGATTTCACCTGTAGATAACGTCCATGTTTAGATTTTCGCTTTCCTCTAAAGTCTGCCGCTTTCCAAGTTTTGAATACGAGTACACCTCTCCAGCTGCCAAAGGATAATTCCGCAGACGTCAATTTAAATGCAAACCCAAATATGACTCGGCATCGGCACAGATTCATTGGGGCACTCATAGATGAGTCAAGATCTGCCAATGTTAACCATTACTTCTGTAGAACTCTCTCTCTCTGATGTTTTGAAAGGCGCGGCAGAGGCGGGTGTCGGTGATGGTTTTGGACTGTTTTTCTAACGCTGTATACCGCTCATTGAAAGAACTCTCCAAATGAATGGACTTGACTGGCATTTGAGACTAGTTTCAAGGTGTACTATAGACAGACACATTCCGAAACCTTGATTCCCTTCCAAATGGGATTTCGGATTATATAAGTCATACAAAGGCATACTTGCAGGGAAAAAGATTTGTGTACCTATCTAGCACAGCTATAACACAAAGATACGCATTAAGTCTTAGCCCCATCTTTAGCAATGTACCGACTATACGGTCTGTCATAGATTTACAGGGGATAAGTCCCTGTTTTGTGTTGGCATTCTTTTGGCCTCCCTTTTGGCCCGTTTCCTCGTATTTTTGTTGGCAAGCAGAAACATAGAAAGACTCTTCTGGTTTCTATGGCAGAGAGAGAGAAAAAGGAATAAGGATTACCACAAAACTAATGCACGCTACACTGACTGCGTGTACACTTACACTTTTGTAACGCTACTGTATGTATAGATACGAAAATGAACGGTTCGATAGAGATAATGGAGATGAAGCTGCTGCAGCTGGGTGGGGATGTGATGGGGTCTTATAGCCCCACATGAGTTCCATCTATACACACTGTCATGCCTTTAAGGAATTAGGCTGGGTTTTAACTAAATGATATGTTTATGGATGTGGAGTTATTATACCACAAACTGATTATACGGTTTTTGTGGTACTTAGCTCCTCGTAGTTCTTCTTCTCTAAGGCCCTGTAACTATACGATGTGCGAAAGGGGCATTAAATGTATGGATATAGCTAGAGAAGTCATCTGTTTACATGATGGTCGCCCCGAGGCGAAAACTTTTGCTTTGCTATTAGCTTCCTAAAGGATTGTTTTAAATGAAAACACCTATGCTTACTCAGTTGTTCAATGGAAAAGGTGTAGCCCCCATAATAGTGTGTTGCTTAGCGAAGGAAGATACATGTGCGAATTTGAGTATTAATAAAGTTGCATTTGAGTTAGTTAAATATGGGTTTTAAATCTTAAGATCAAGAGGCTTTGGGAAAGAAGTTTAATAAATTTTATAAATTCAAGTCATGAATCAGGAATTGTCCACCCGGAAGAAACTATAAATTGTCTCTATTATACAACTTAACGTTCTATTTTTAGAGGTTACAAAACAGGACTGTATTTCATGTTCGAAAAGTATCCATCCAAATACTCTCTAGGCTGGCCTTGGGGATTTGAATTCGAATTTTTTATCGTAGGAACACAATTTGGGGAGTTCTTTTCTTGTAAGAGAAGAGGTTGATCGGCCTGAAAGGTAATTTCTAATCCAACGAAGTAGACATTCATCGATGCCAAATGCACGCATTTTCGATAAAAGAGCTTCAGCCAAACTCTATCAAATGCTTTAAAAATATCAAGTGCAATAACCTTGGTTTCACAAAAATGGCGCAAGGATTTGTTCCACTTTTCGGTGAGATATGCCATCAGATCACCAGTAGACCTGTTGCTACGAAAGCCGTACTGCCGGACATTAAGAAGCTTTCGTTCTTCAAGATATTTCTTAAGCTGATTATTAATCAGCGTTTCCATGACCTTGGAAAGAAGGGACGTAAGTGCAATTGGTCAAATACTGTTTTCCATCCACTCGGAAAGAGTCCAGAGGAATAGGATGGATAGAAAAGCTTACGCAAAGGTTTTACCAGCGTTGAAGAACACCTCTTCAGAAGAATAGGGGATATATTATACCATCTGGACCAGCGGATTTGTGTATTTCAAGATCTTTTAAGACTCTTGCAACTGCACGAGTGCGAAAAAAGATTCGTCCCATAAAACCATTCACGCTCTCAAGAACAGGAGGAGTTATAACACTATGCGGTAGCGTCGAATTTGCAGAAAACAACGCTGCAAGCAAATTTGCCTTTCCTTGAGAACTAGTCACAAGAGTGTTATTGTAAACGAGTATTGGAACCGACGAACAGCCCGAATTTCTAATATTTTTCACAAATGACCAAAAA
Organism: Philhelius festivus; assembly: GCA_963931855.1. NCBI lineage: Eukaryota > Metazoa > Arthropoda > Insecta > Diptera > Syrphidae > Philhelius > Philhelius festivus. The sequence goes on from OZ007554.1 coordinate 194,171,127, forward strand.
TTTTAACTCCTTTGGGACATTGTAGTATTTTTTGCCGTGTTTTTTGATTAGTAAAAACTTGGTTCGTTTGATATGAGCATAACAGGCGTTCCGCGCTTGTTTGTATTTTGTCCGGTTTTCCTCAGTTGGATTGGTTTTGTATCAACGGAAGCTATACTCTGAAGCTTATAACCTCTTTACAGCTACTATCGTACCATGAATTCTACTTAGGTTTTATGATTTTAGGCCTGTTATTGATACAAGTTTTCATTCATTTCATTTAGAGGTGCTAGTACACTAGTAGTGTATTTATCAGGGTCAGAGGTAAGGAACAAATCGTGTTTGCGGATTTCCGGTCAATGTCGGGAAACCGAGTTGGCTCATTCACAAGCTGCGTTAAATGATTTAACACAGCAAAGATCTCAAGATACTTTCCTTTGGGTGTTGTCTGACCAGAATGTCGAAGCGAACAAAAATTATGTACGTTGAAATCGGCCGTAATAACGATTTCAGTGCGAGGAAAATGGGTAGTAATTCTAAATATAGAGTTCGACAGCGCATCAACTTCGTTAAAGATTGAATTGCTGTCAAGATTAGTGCTTCTGTAAACAAAACAATAATAAATTATGTGCTTACGGACAGTAGGCTTGATCCACAAAAAGCTGAAGTTCGTATTAGAATAGTTGCCGTACTGAGGCTGAAGCTGGTAAGCGACCATGATGGAGAAAGAAAAGTGGCACCAAATTGTAGCCAGGTAAGTTAAATTCTGAAGAATCAGTATTTACTTGGGTTTCGCTTAATGCCAAAATAGCTGGCCTGTACTTTACAGTGTGGGCTCATGTATGTATTTAGGCAGTGGCGTAGCGTAGGGGGGGCGGGGGGTGCGGTCCGCCCCGGGCTGCAGGCCTAGGGGGGCGGCAAAATGTCGCCGGTGATGGAGGTAGAGTAGAAATCATATGTTTCATGACAGATCGTTTGACAAGTCAACAAACAACAATGATGTAAATTTGAAATTTGCCACCCTATCTTTGGTTCGTCGTTGACTGCTTTCGTGAATTCGTAGACGGTGAGTAGGGCCGTAAGAGTGCATTCCGTATTGTCGCGCTGATCGCGAAACTAAAACAAAACGTTCCGAAACTCTCGCGAAACTGAAAGGGAGTGTTCCAAAACATATGATATGCATATGCGAGATATGATAAGATAACTAGGATTCGACGGAAACGTTATTCTAGTCTCAGCCAGCTCAATGTTTTTGCTCCCTCCCGCATCACAGAAAGTTATTTCGATTGTGTTGTTTATAGTTTAAATACTGTTGAATCTTCTAAAACTAAGCACTTAGTATACTTCACTCAACCTTTGAACTAGTTTTTGAAAATGAAAAGAGTTAAAGGAAGCGGCGCGGAATACCGCAAGAAAAAGGCTAAGAAAGAAGCAGATGCGAAGACGATAATATTTCAGTTCTAGTTCTGGTTCAAAAGCTACGTTAACGTCTTCGGCGGCATCCAGCAGCAGCGGAAGTGATTCAAATGTAAGTAAGATTCCTCCATCTACAATCGTGAGTGGCCTAGAATTGTCCTCCGGCCAATATTCATGGGAATGCATAACTTATTTCACAGGCAGATAAAGAAGACGTGCCTGCTGCCGAAATTGGAAGTCGTTCTGGTCCCACCACAGAGCAGGGTCAAGACTCACTAGAAGCACCTCAAGCATTTAGTCACAAGCCTGCAGAAGAAGTGAGTCTCGTGAAGCTGTAAAGACGCTTAAAAATAAGTTTGTGGCAGTTCTTGACGGATCGGTAGCCAGTCTTCTTCTGACAGTCATGCAGTCATTCAACTTCTCACTTTTCTTGGCTTTTGAGCTGCAGAACTACCTGAAGAAGACGACGCACAGATTTACCTGCAGCAATGTGGACTGACTGTGGATAAGTGTGCTCAGAAACTCTGCGTTTTAAAAGCTCTCTTGGTGGAGAGTAGAGACCGTTTCGTCCAAGCCGCAATCGACTTTTCTAAGACTTTTTGGAAAAAACTCGAAATCGATCTCAAAACGAGTACAATTCGCAGGAAAAAACGCATGCATGGAGATGAATCCGCAGATGCAGCTTTGTCTCACGAGCCTCATTCGTAACGCTCGTAAAATCCGTTTATGAAACCGCTAATTTTATTTTACTTTCAATAAAAGATACTTCATTGCCTGTGAAATGATGTCTCGAAATTTAATTTTAATTTAGTATTGAATGGGGGCGGCAAAATGGGTCTCCCGCCCAGGGCGCCGAGATGGTACGCTACGCCACTGTATTTAGGGCAAATAGAAAATGTCTTTCTTTTATTAATTCATCTTAAGACCAGTGGCGGATACTGTGATCTCTGAATGTAGAAGGTTGGCTTTGAGAATTGATCAATCAAGTGCTAACTGGCAGGATTATTAATGCAAAGCTAGGCTGGTTCTCTACAAGAAGGCCCATCAATTGAAGGGTACCGCAAGGCGGTATCTTATCTCCCCTTCTTTGGAACTTGGTAGCGAAGGAGTTATTGATATATCTGGAAGCGGAGAGTTATAGCGATATTGCCTTTGCGAATGGCACTGCTAATGCCGTATCAGGAAAGTATCCTTAAACCCTAAAAGATCTCTAACAATATGTTTTAAGCAAGCTAAAAAACTAGACCGATCGGTGTGGATCACAAAACAGATCTTGTCCTCTTCTCTAAGAAATCTAAAATTCCCTCCTTCAATTAAAGGTATACAACTAACATTCTCCGACGAAGAAAAATATTTGGGTCTTATTTTAGATAAGAATATAAGTTGGAAACCTAACATTCAAGAAGAGTTAAATTGCAAAAAAGCTATTAGGAATAAATGGGGGCCCAACCCCGCATTGCTCACTGGCTATACACGTAGGTAATCATACCAATTCTAACGAATGTTCGTGGTAGTGTGGTGGACAGCTGTAGACCAAAATACTAATTGTTTAATATTAAGCAAGACCCAAAGGTCAGTTTGTCTATGCAAGGGCAAAGCATTTTGCGCGACTCCCTCTACTGCATCGGACATACTGTTCCATCTAAAACCCCTCGATATATTCAGAAAATAATAGGCTGCACACACAGATATTCATCTAAGATCTTCCTCGCAGTGTAAAAATAGTGAAATTGGCCACTCGATCATTCTGACCTCATTCAGTTCACTTCCAAGTACCATCGATTACACTATTCCTCTGATTCAATTTCAGGTAACCATCCCGTCTAGAGAAATCTGGGAGAACTTGATATTCCTGGATGATCATTCAATCAATTTTTACACCGATGTATCAAAAACGTAGTACCCCTTGACATAATGGTTAATGCGTTGGATTGGGATGCAGAGGGTCTTGGGTTTGATTCTTAGTCACTGTTAGTTTTTCAGGAGTATACTTCCTCTTGCGAGGAATTGACAAATCCTCCAAGAGTCATAAAAAGCCGGTCGAAATCGGTAGAAAATTGTAGGTACCTTCCATTTCTGGAAATACACACACACAAATGGTTGAGAGATGTAAGTCACTAGGTGAAGCCTCTCTATGAGCCCTCTAATTTATTTTTCGATCAAAAACTAATGACGGGGTTAGGGGAGGTGTACACTCAGACACATTAAATTTAAGTCTCTCCTTTCCCAATCACTGTAGTTTATTCCAGGCGGAACTTTTGTTGACTAAAGAAGTCATGACTTGGCTAAAAGATATCCGAATCTTCTTGGCCAGACAAGCAGCCATTAAATCTCTTGATTCAGTCTCTACCAGCTCAATAACAGCCCATAACTGCCAATCGTCTCTTCTCTGATGGATATGGCGCCGGCCGTAGTTTAACATTTGCCTCTGCTGGGTGCCGGGCCGCGTATTGCCAAACTGTATATCAGTACAGAGCTCCGACGCTCTATAATAGACTACAGAATGCTCATTCAAATTAAGAGCATACTATATACTGTGTCAGATCAAAAGCAGATTTTTCTGTGTTGGTATACATTTTGCTCAGGAAACTAAGAGCAAAGTACCTGTGATTACAGAGCCATCGTTCACATTGGGTTGGTTATTGTGTGTGGTGTGTGGTGCCGTGACATAAGGCCAAGTGACAAAAGGCCAAATTTGTTTGTGACTTAAGGCCAAACATAAAATGTTTTGTCTTGAGCAACAGTACCTCGTGTGGACCGCTTCGCGGGTTTTCAGGATTTTAACTCCCTTTTCGGGGCTCACACCCGCTCACGCAACTCCGTTGCTCCGCTTAGGGTATGTTCAGTCGCCAGGCAGGCGCCTGTAGCAACAGTTTTGTATTTTACATTAATTGGAGTAAACAACTAACAGTTATGTACTGCTGCTCAGGAAAACTGTTTCTACAGGCGCCTGCCTGGCGACTGAACATACCCTAAGCGGAGCAACGGAGTTGCGTGAGCGGGTGTGAGCCCCGAAAAGGGAGTTAAAATCCTGAAAACCCGCGAAGCGGGCCACCTAAGGTACTGTTGCTCAAGACAAAACATTTTATGTTTGGCCTTAAGTCACAAACAAATTTGGCCTTTTGTCACTTGACCTTATGTCGCGGCACCACACACCACACACAATAACCACACCAACGTGAACGATGGCTCTGTAATCACAGGTACTTTGCTCGATCTGAAATAGTATATAGTTTGCTTCAGCTTTTTTTTATTGCCAAGACGCAAAGGCGACTGAAGCCGCTTGAATTCGTATCGTCGTCGTTGGAATCATTGAAAATCATGATATTGTTGCCTTGAATAAATTTTGTGAACATTTTTCCACAATATTGATGCGTTAAAGTTGCGAATAAGTAACACCAGTGATCCAACCTTCAATGTCAATAAGTGCGGAAACTTTCCGAGTGGTTCATGTGAATTCAAAAATTCAGTCAGATAATTGACGAATTGATCTTCATTTATGACTGCTTCGCTGGGTAGTTTAAATTGATAATTGGGCTTGTTGACATCGTGAATTTTTGGAGCCAAAATTATAAGTTCGCACAGAGAGTCCCGATTATTTTTGTAGTTGGTTGTAAGACTTGGGAATACCTTGACGACAACGGCTTGAATATCCAGTTGCATTTGACAGAAAAAGGCCAAATCTTATATGTGGCACGATCAATTGTAATTTTGCCAGTTCTGAAGTCCTACAGTTGTTTTGAGAATTTTCAGGCAGACCGATCTTGCAGAAAATGTTCACTTATGTACATAAGTGTTCCAAAGGTATGAGAATTTGAAGCATGCGTTCAGATGATCTGTGGACTTAGATGGAAATTTTGGCGGAAATTAGCAGCAAGAGTGCCTCCTATGGGTTTGTTGTTTCCTCGAAAATCCCGCAGACTCCTGTCAAACGCTTCGAGCGATTACTTATGGGCATCCACATGGCCCTCATCCCAAATGAAAATTTTGAACGCTTTAAGGGCTGTGGCCATGTCTGAGTGTTTGCTGATTTTACAAGTTGGTGTCTCTGTTTAATTTAAATTCAATGGAAGCTTGAGTGCTGAGTGCACAGAATAATTGATCGGTTTAAAATAAACACCTGTTAGTAAAACTTAATTTCACTTCTTGGCCTACCAATAATTGTCGGGTTCAAAGAACGACTTTTGAACTTAGACCCCGGGACATAGTCCCAGTTGCATTTTATCTTATGAAAGGATGCACCCCCTTTCCAGAATGGGCCTGATCTTGATTCCTTGACAACCAACTCGATATTGCCTCCACATCAATATCTCGCATAGTATATCTCGAAATTGAAGTCAGACTCCAAACTGTTCCAATTGCACTTTATAGACAGTACCACATTGGTCCGTGTTTTTTATCTAACTGTTGCTGGAGACAATAGCTAACCGCGTGTCTTGGTTAATATAACCACAGCCACCTCGTGCTCTCTTTACAGAGGGCCTACCGAATTGATAATGAGTCCAAGGCTTTTACACCCTGGGGGCCCTAGTTAGCTGTTAAAGATAAACAATGCCAAGGTTTCAAGTTTCAACAATGATGGCGACGAAGAAAACTAATTAATATTGCTAAATAAATATTTTTTGTGCAAAATAGCGTTTTAGCCAGATTAAATTGTGGGCTTGTGGCAGGCCTCACTTTTGCCATTAAACTGAGTACATACACTCATCAATTTTTGCGGCCATGTTGTTTGTTTTGGTGGCATCTGTTAAATCTCCATGGTAATCTACACGATTGAACAGCACGTCCAAATTATAAGACTTTGTTATCAAAATGACTCTTCATTTTTACTGTAGACGTGGTGGCTTTTAACAGTCGGCTCTTGAAAGTTGGGTGGCCGAATTTGAGACTTTTGGTTGAGTTATCAATCAGCCAGCATTCATACGTTATAGACGCAAGATCGGCCGAGAATAAGAATATCGCCGCGGTCGAGACTTGAGCCTATACCCGTACAAAATCCAACCAACCCAGGAGCTCAAAGTTCATGCCATTTGTTCGCTGACTGAACTTCGGAGCGTTTGGAAGAGGACCACAATTTTGGCCGAAAAATCATCTTTAGCTACGAGGTGCATTTTTTGGATGAATGGCTGTGTAAATAAGCAAAGTTGCCATATATTCCAAAGGAGGTTCAACCAGTGACTATGCATCCTCAAAAATTTAGCGTTTGATACGGATTTTGGGCCGGTGGCGTCTTAGGTCCGTACTTTTTTGAAAACGACGTTGGTAAGGCGATCACTGTCAATGGCGGCGATACAGAACGATGACAACCAATTTCCAAATTGAACCATATGGACCAAGACGACATTTGGTTCCAGGGAGACGGCAGCGAGGTGCCTCGATCCACACAGCAGACGCCACGATTGACATTCTGTATGAACGATGGTGACGTGAATTATGCCGCAAGGTAATGCGATTTGACTCCGCTAGACTTTTTTCTTGTACGGTTTAATGAAATCATAGGTCTACGCGATGTGGGTACTTAAAAAGAGTTCTGTTCGAAATTTTCAAAATGTTTCTATAAGTATTTGATACTTTTACGTTTCAGTCCAGCTTTTACTTACTGGATAGAAAAACATATTTAATTTTTAAGATGTACCCTTCAATTTATAATGAAACTTTTATTTCTAAACCAACACCGTAAACTTCATATTTGTTTTTCTTTTTATTTTATTGAATCAATAAAATAATTAATCTCTCCAAAGTCTCATAAACTTAATATGACATTGCTTGTAGTTTCCCCACAATGTGTACCTATTCAGTTCGGAATCATGTACCATGTGTGTCCTTACATTAAGGAACAATAAACAATAGTCGAGTTAACGTACTTTTCAGTTGGGAGCATATAAACAACAAAGTTTCATTTATTTTACGACAACGACGACAATTGTAATAAAAAAGACTTTCAGCTGCTAAAGCTCCTGTGCTCCGACTTGGGATGTCATTAAATTCTTCTTCAAGAATAAAGTAAAGTTCGTACAAGTGCAAATCCAACATCAGCGATGCCAATAAGGTTCCTGACTGTTTCAATTGATGTCCCTTTCCGCGTAAAACTACAAATCAAACTTTCAATCATCGCACACAAAGTATATTTCCCACACCCTATCGATTCAGTTCCACATGTGGTGGAAACCTTTGAACAAAGGATGCTTGGTCACCAAACAGGAAGGATTTACCTTGGATTTCTTTTCCTTTAAATACCCTCATTTCCCTCAATCAGTGTGCCATACAGTATGACCACTATCCTCTCATACATACATACATACTCGTATGTATATCCTTGCATCGTAAAAGTTTTCATCGCCCATAAAGGACGTCGTAAAGTGTCGGCAATGATCGTTTATGGCCGACGAAAATGTGGTATTAAACCGTTTCTTTGACTTAAATGGGGGTTTTCAGGAAGAAAGTTTTTTTTTGTCGATCCCAGTGCGAATTTTTCAGGGGTTGTAAGCGGGTGGCTTTGGGATATAGTAAGTGTGAGTCGGGTTTGGGGGTTTCACCCTGTGTAGTAGACAATAAAAATCCTTTTGCCAAAAATTTCAATTTGATTTGACAAAGTGCTTACAAAGATGCTGAAGTGCACTGACGAACACGAAGGATGTACTTCGAGGAGTTTCATTGAAGGACGATTCATTACTTATGTCGTTCATGAAAATTTATGAGGTTGGTGAGGGGGATGTTCAAGTTGGCCGGATGGGCAACCATTTATAGATTCATATTAATGAAGCAGACATTATTGGCAAAGTGATGGTGGCCAACTGGCAGATGTAAGTATATGAAGAGGGGAAACGAATTTGATATTAAGTAATTCTTTTTGACGTTGTTACATTCGTTTAAGTCGATGCATTATGAGTATGATATTAAGAGGGGAGGTTTGAAGAGGAATAAGAAAATTAGGTAATTTAAAATACACTCTGAAGTGGGTGATGTATATGTATGTATATTTAAGTGCGGCTAAAAGCTAGCTTATCTTTGTTATAACAACAATTATGTAAATTCCATTTGCAAATTGAAAAATGAAATTTTCTAGATTAGGTCGTTTCAACTCGCTATGTCCAACTTTAGTTGCAAGTCTGGTTTAAAAACTGAGTTGAAAAACGATGTTTTGGTTTTTAAAATATCGATTTGAAAAATTAATTCATAAAATTTCGAAATGCAAAATGTCGATTTTAAAAAGTAATGTGTTTGCCTAGTGGGCTCTCGATCTATATGAAGGGAAGAGACACGACTGTTTTTCATCCTCTGACTTCCCGAGCACACTGCTTCCAGTCATTTTGACCGAACGCTCTGACATTATTGATGGCTTGTTCTTTAAGGATGAAGAACCTATATTTGGTTTTACATGAGTACCTGCCGTTACCGGCTTAACCCCACGGGAGGCCTACCTCCATCGGAGTCAGATTGGGTCCTTACCATTAACCCTGACATAGCAGAAGCCATCTCAGTCGCAAAGCTGTGACATGTTGCAGGCATGAACACACCTCTTGCTTGGAGGCGAGGTCTATCTAACACCTCTTGAATCCAGGCACGCCTGGAAACCATGTGTCTCGGCATTCGAAATAAACCAAGCCACCACGATGCTCCCACTAGGGGGTCTACCTCGTAGATAGTTTGAAGAAAGAGTGCACGCACGCAACAGCTGCACCTCTCTATCCGAACATAAAATAGGAGAGCCAGAAGACGTACGATATAGCCCTCAGACTTACAAGCACTATCTCCCATGGTGTTAGAATATAGCCTCCGGTCGAGCTTTGCCACCATGAAGGTCACTTACAGATGAGTTCCTGCAAAACTCAGGGCCTGTCAACCCCAGATACACACACCCAGCTGTTAGTCAAGATAGAAACCATCAACCAAGAATGTGCACCTTAGCGGATTCCTACTTTAAAGACACCGTCCAGACTGTCCCTATCTAGTTAGTTCAGTTACTTACGTAACCTATCCTCAGGCACCGCGAGGAGGTCGATAGGAAACGGAAGTGATAGCTTTGTGCAAGGTAGCAATACCGGCTCACCAATAAATCGATGGACGAGCCCATCAGAACATCAAACCAGCATTACCACTTCAGCACCCATACACGTTAGTGCATGGATTGTGCATTCGCAGCAATACCAGCAGAGTTCAACAGAGCCCCGGACATGCCTTAAACTACCAAGCACGCCATCACCCCCACCTGCGCTCTTTAAGGATTCATCCTTCCTTGTTTTTTATGTTTTGGGGGCTGGAATTCGAAGGCATTATTGGTAAGAATATTTTTATCCATTCGCTCAATATGGCCGACTCAATGAAGGCGCCTTGTTTTGATTTTCTGAACAACATACTCATTTTAGTACAGCTCAAAGTTTGGGAATGTATCTTCTCTCATATTCGTTCTTATCGCTTACACGACTAAATATTCGTCGAAAAATTTTCCTTCAAAAGAGCCAGTATTGGATCTCTCTTTATGCCAAACATCTGACACTGAGCGTGGTAAACCACGATTGGTTGTGTAAGGGTTTTATGGAGTGCGTACTCAGTATTATGCGTGAGCGCTTTTGAACCCATTTGTTTCGCCAAGCCGAAGTAACAGCGATTTTCTAGGGTAAATTATTGCCGGATCTCACTAAAGTGTCGTTCATATAATTAATATTTGCTCCGAAGAAAAAGAAATACTTAACTACTTCGAAGTTGTTGCTATCAGTTTAGTGACGGTTTTTCCTAGTTGTGAAAGTGATAGCATGAACTTACTCTTGTCCTCATTTACTTCAAGACCATCAAGTTTCAGGTGACCTTCACTAATGCCCTCGCTGTTAACGCTTTTCTTGTGTACCGTTTGTTGCTAACTGAAATAGAAGAATTCAAATGATAGTACATTGCCCAAACCCTATAAATGTTTTGAATAGTCCTGGAGATCGGTGCACTGTTGCACATTTTAACCCTTATTTTCCAATGACATACGACACAGCTAAATTAGTTTTCCTGGAATTCCAAGTTCAGTATCACCATAATAGAGCTTCTGGAGATGAGTGCTATCATTATATGTGTCTGAACTGGAAATTCGTTGTTCTTTCTGGAATTTACTTCAGTCAGCGTGAAGGTCTTTGATCTATCTTCTGGGCCGGAGCCATACTGGTACTTATTGACTTAAGCGTTACAAAATGGCTTAGAATGCTTACACTTAGTTTCTTTTATGCGAAGTTTGACAGAGACATGCTTCGATATTTCTTGCGGGTTAAAAGTAGATGCATAATTATAAGCTGATAGTTCAGTCATTGGACTTCCTTCCTTTCACTCATACTTGATTGATAAAATTTAATGTATGCATCTTACCAAAACATCACATCTGTATTGGAATAACTTTGCAGGTATGCTATGAGATTCTGCAACCTTGTTGTTCTGAAGCTTTCTTACAGCTAATCCTATACCTTTAGAACTGGTTCCTGATTGGAAATGGGTTGTCTTCCTTACCTCTCATACTCGTAATGTCCATGAAGCAGATACCGAAAATCTTGCCTGAAAACATCTACTTTACCTGTGGTTCAGTGACTAGGCTACTTTGGTTGTTTCGAACAGCCTGAATTCCGGTCCTAAAACCAGCAGCCGATTCCTAGGCTTTTTCGGACTCTTCTTCCACTGGCCTTGTTTGCATTTTCTGTCACTTGCTGCTGATATCTTTTAAAGCAGATTGTATATAAGATACATAATAGGTTGTATAACCGGACACTGAAGCATTTGATAGAGTTTGGCATGAAGCTCTCTTATCGAAAATGCGTGCATTTGGCATCGATGAATGTCTACTTCGTTGGATTAGAAATTACCTTTCAGGCCGGTCAATTCGTGTTGTTTTGGACGGTTTTAAGTCTGATATTCACAAAATAAATGCTGGTGTGCCCCAAGGCTCTGTTTTGTCTCCCGACTCTCTTCCTCATCTTCATCAATGATCTCTTGTCTGTTTCTTCTAATCCACTACATTGTTTTGCTGACGGCAGAACCCTCAGCTTTTTATATTCGTTTCCAGATCCACATCCTTCATCTTCAGAAGTGGCTCTGCAACGGCAGTATATGATAAGTTCATTTAATTCCGACCTAGACAGCATTGTAAAATGGGGTGTTATAAACCGCATGGAATTTAATGCTTCGAAAACCCAAAGCTGTCTCCTGTCGGTCAAGCGAAATATTCCACCCCTGCCATCGTCCATGGATGGCACTTGCATCGAGGAAATCGAAAAGCTTTCCGTTCTCGCTATGTCTATTACATACCATCTTTTGTGGCACGATCACATATTTGATGTTGCGAAAAATGTGGCGAAATGCTTAGGTTTCCTCAGAAGATGTAAGCAGTTTTTTCCCCTCTGATCTGGCTGCAATTTATAAGGAAAACAATAGGCCTCAGCTTGAGTAAAACTCCCATATCTGGGCTGGTGCTCATAAAACTCACTTGCACCTCTTAGACAGAATCCAAAACAGTGCCCTTAGGCTAATTGGAGACAGATCTATTACGGAAACTTTTATTTCTGTCAAAAACCGTCGCGTCGTAATGTGCTTGAAATGATTTCGCGGTAACAATCGTTTTGATAAGAATGCCCATCAGTTTACCCTTGAGCCTAATTTCAGGCGTACTGTAAAATACAGAGACTCATTCTTTAGCCTTACTACTAGAATGTGGAATACTATATCCCACTCGATTTCCCTCCCTCATTGTGATGTACGGATTGAGCAATTCCTCACTCTTTATGAATACTCGTACATGTCCTGCTCTATCGAAAAGACGAAGACTCAATTTGAGAGTATTCTACTACAACGTCCCGAGTGATCTGGAAAATACTGAAATACGTTATCAAACGTACCTAATATTGCATTGCCGTCATGTTGCAATTTTTGACATAATGTTAGGAAGAATGATCTTGATGATTTTTTCTGACATGGCGCCGTTGTTTGGATTCGTGTCTGCCATTAAATTTTCTTTATTATAATGCCAATTGTGTGACAGAAATTTTTTCAGTGGTCTAAATTTAGCATAAACCATATTTTTACGTTAAGAGTACATTCCTCCCCTTCAACAATTCAACCGTAATACTCGCGCTTCAGAAAATGCCCATGCCCATCAGATAATTCTTGAGTCCAACTTCGGAAGTACTGTTAAATTCAAAGATTCTTATAATATTCCCTCCCATTTTGACACTCGCACTGTGATCAAACATTTTATTTTAAGGGTAGTCAAAATCCATTAACTGCGCGAAAAGAAAAATATAAAAAAGACCGAATTAATGATTTTGACATTTTATTTGAATAAATAAAAATTATCTAATATAAGTTTATACCTTAAGCGCAGTTTTTAAAGATTTTATTTTCCACCTGCATATAACCTAATGCGTGTAATATTTTCTTTAAAAAAAACCGCTTAAGCTATACATTCGTTTTAGATAATGTTTGTTAAATTTTTTTTTTTAATTATTAATTGACTAATTCAAGATATGGTATGCGAATTCTCAAAGTCAAATCACTCCTCCGTGTCAGAAAAAATCAGCAAGATCATTCTTTCGAAAATCGCGCTAAATTTTATCTCCCACATTTTTCTCCAAACATCAGCTGAAATCAAAGCTAAATTTTGACATAAGAACCTTGTAGAGAATGTCACAGAAAACAGCTGTTTTCTTAATGAAATTCTTTTCAAAGATTTAAAAGAATTTGTTTTAAAGAATGATTTTTTAAGAATTACGAATGAGAATTATGAAGTATGAGTGATTTTTGCTGCGGAAAATCTTGTAAGACTTCCGTCACCAAATATTCTTTCATTTCAAATTTAATTAAGCTCGAGAATAAATGTGCCAGACAATTATTTCATGTGCTAAATTTTGACAGATAAATTATGTACAGTTCGAAGAGAAATTTTGATTTTTAAGCTGGAGCAGCGTACTTCTCGGCTAAAATGCTTGAGATAATTTTAGCTTGGCTAAATTTGGGAGCGAATTTTGCATGGGAGATTAAATTTAGCGCGATCTGCTACGTATGTTTGAAAATCTGAAATTTATCACAAGCCTCGTACGCAAAAACCAGCTTAACTAAACTTGTTGAAAACTTACGTTACTTTATATAAGAACGATGCTAGTTTCTGATGATGAGATTGTGGCAGATCTAAAAGTGTTTACATACACGTTAAAGTCACAAGTCTTTAATAAATAAAAAAAAAACTTATAAGTCGTCCAAATCCGGCATTAGTGCTTTCGCCAGGAATAGGAATAGGAATGACATTTCGGTTATTTTTATAAAAATCTTTTTGTCTTTTCTGTTAATGGAAATAAAATATCGAAATCTTGGATTTTGTGGAATAAGTTGCAAATGTAATCTTAAAACACACCAGTTGCTTTTTCCAGAAAGAAAAATATAATGTCATTTTTATAATTTTTAATATGCTTTTAATCTATTGGTATCGCAGCCATCCTTCGATGACTTTCATACTCGCACGTGACAGATAGGTAACATGCAAACGCATTGAGAGACAACATTTTGACCATTGACTATTAACTTTTACCGTCTAATCGTAGATTAATATTTCAAACCACATAATTTTGGCTCTAGTGAAAACAAAATATAAAACAAACAAATGTCGCCGAACACATTCTCGAATAATCAAAACCTGCCAACCTTGCGCGTCATTCTAATCCAGACGCTCCAAAACTTTATCAGCACTGCTATGTGCACTCTTATTACTGACTAATTTATACGCAGTATTCCTCTGTTGTTGTTTACTGAGTAAAATTTTGCAAAAAACGACTACCATAAGGGTTCTTTCTCTGGGGTTTTTCGAAACCTATGGTGATTTCGGTTGCCTCATTGATAATATTGCTATTTTGGGACCACAGATTTTTGGCGTTTGTGGTAGGTGAACGCAATTACCAATTCAATTTCCCAGATTTTCTATGTCATTACAAGAACAGAAGAAATACATAAAACCGTCAACCCAATTTAGGCAATCAGAAAGGCCCCCGCACACAATTTGCATGGAAATCATCTCCATCAGCAGCAACACCCTTCATTTTGTCAATAAATTAAATTTCGAACCAATTTGGTTGCCATAATAGCAAAAACCACCATTAACCGCAATCAGTCAATTATCAATTTCTCTTTGTACTCAAAATCGTTTATTTATACAGGCAGTTCTTCTCCTGTTTTATAACGGCACTACTGTTCTGACTGACACGAAGTTACGTGTGGAAGTGTTAACCACAAATTGGTTCATCATCGTCGTAGTTGGATGAAATTTCTTTGTGGCACAATTGCAATAAAAAGGGGAGAACAATGTCAAGAGGCGGTTTGATTCGATAGGGAAGTAAGTATATTATCAATAGAATCTCCTACTTCTACTTCCTATTGCTTTGGGTGGGTATTCGTATTCGTGTTTGAAAGCCTTTCATGTGCGGATTTAGGGGAGACACTGAGTGTAATTGAACCTCCTCACGAGCTACACGCAAATGTGTAATTTTTTTCAATTTAGAAAAATTAGCTTTATGAATTTGTTGAAAATTGAGGCTTTAAAAAAAAGAATGAGTGACAACTTGTTGGGCTTTGGATAGTAAATTTTAACAAACACGATCGTGATTTACGAAAAAGATTTAGAAATTTTCTTGGAAAGATATTTTGTGTCAAAAACTTTTTTGCAAAAAAAAAATATCTTAAACTACTCGTACATTAGCCTAAGAGAAATATAACACTTTCGATGAAATAAACAAAACATTTCACCTAAGGCACTTAGGGCAATTTGAGAAAGCTTTTTACTCTGCGTGTAGAGAACAAACTTAGTTTTAAACCCAAACACCAATGTTGGGTGGCGCATCGTCAAAGGAAACATTTTCAGTTCTGAGACATTGGCACTCCATACATATTTGGAATGTTCGTAAGAAACGTATGCCATCAAAAAAGGTCAACTAGTTTTGGAAATTGGTAAGCAACAATTTTTTTTTATTAATTCTTAAGGATTGTCATTCAAAAAGTCAGCTAGCTTAAGTAATTGAACGAAACAAAGTCATTTTTTTTTAGATTTTTTGAAAAAATCATGGAACCACTTGTCTACAAAAATCAGCATTTTTCTCAATGTTTCCCAAGCTCATCAATAAATAGATCAAACGAAAGGTCTATTCAATTCCTGTGCACCCGTGTAAACCTAAACTTCTGCATGGCTTAGTTCTCGAAATATTGCAGTCCAAATGGATTCTTACGATTTTCGACCTCCCACTACCCTAAGAATGACTTTGGGTAGCTATATCTCGGAAACCCAGTCTTGTAAGAGGTTGCGGTAAAAAAAAATCATCCGTTAACCTTTTAAGAGCTATCCACAGGTGAAAACCAGAAGCTTCTGCGAGGTCTGGTTCTTGAAATATTGCAAAGTGAATCCTCTTATTTTCAACACATCGCTAAATCTGATTCTGATGGCGATATTTCTGCAACGAGGCCTTCAACAAGGTTGTATTTTCAGAATTCACTAAACCTAACATAGAGCTTTCTATTATTGGAAACCAGAAATTTCCGTGAGGTCTAGTTTTCGAAATATTTAGAACTGAATATCGATGCAAACGAAACAAATTCTTCGGATGCATATATTTCCGCAACCAGGACTTGTAATCTGGTTTAGTTTTCAGTTCTGAATAGAAAATTGATAAACCTTTCCATGGATTGGCCACTCATTGCATTTTAAAACCTTAAAAAAATCCTTAAATTTGGTAAAAAAAAATTATGATTTAAAAATTGTTCAGTGTGTGAAGCCACTCGAAAATATTTCTTAAACTTAAAATTTAAGGGAATATTTATTCAAATTTGGAATTAAGGTTTTGAGTATATTCGAGCAGATCTTCAACCTTTACTAGTGTCATTTAAAAAGAATTTTTTCTTATTTTGAAGTACAGTGTAACCTATTGTTTTGAATATTATTTTGTTTGAATTAAATAGATTTAATTTTTAGAAAATAAGTTTTCGCCTCGAAAAAACACTCAGAATTGCAAATAAAATAAGAATTTTATAAAAAATTAATCCCGATTTCGTCTTGTAATTGTGAATCATGAATTACTTGTGTAGACTTTTTTCTAGAACTCTTCTCTTCTAGTACAATCTCAACTAAGAGTAACAAAATAACGATACCATCTGCGCCTGTCACTATAACACAAAGATTTCTCTTCGAACACGAGCACTGACTATACCAGAATTGAGTTGTCTTCTCAAATTACAGCATACTCCTAGGCTGCAGAACTAATTTAATTTTCAGTTCAGTTGCGGTTTGCTCTGTTCGCTCGAAGGATGTGCTCGTTGCGTTCGCTTTCCTTTTCGAATTTCGTTTAAAATCATCCTCAAGATCCAAATCTTCCCCCCCGAAACCAAGTGTTGCAGTGAAAGTGAAAACACTTTGGACAGACAAGTCGCTAAAGTGAAAGTGTTTTTCTTAGGGGCCATTTTAGTGTGAATATCTTGCATTTATTGCATACCTCTTGGATATACAGTAAAAAAGTTTCTTCATTTTAAACATAAATAAAACCAACGTTCAATTCGAGATACCTCTTATGACAGTTTTAGATTAATATTTATCACACCCATTCCTCCAAAACACGATTAATTTTGCATATTCTCGAACCCTTAATTCTCGTCCCATTGTCTTGCCTATTTTGTGTCCTCGTTCTCCTGGAATACCTACCTACTTGCTCCTCTATAAATATATCGTCCGGGATTACCTCAAAGTAAGTATGTGAAAATAGCTTTTGAATTTTTTACGAATACATCTCGAAATGAATGTCGGAATTTAGTGTGTTACGAGTAAATATATGCAAATCATTCTAAACGACCTTCAATGTTTCATTAGTCTCCCCCAAAACAGCCCCAAACAACCCCAAACGTGTTTAACCCCCGTTTTGGGCCGTTTGGATTTTTAGCACCTTTCCTTTGCCTTCGGCCTGAATGTAAGGTGTCACGACTCAACAGTACACTTTAGAAGCTTCATAATTAAATGCATAGCTACTGATGGGAGTGGTGGATTTGGTATAAAGGGAACCTTTGAATGCCAACCAGCCCCTTTTAGAATCAAGGGAATGAATGTGGGGACTTTCACATGAAAGACGGCAGCCACTTTAATAAAAAGGAATTTTGCATATTCATGGAAAGTGAACAACTTTGTGGTACTTTTGGGAGAGGAGTGTGCGAATCTCGACAACCATAGACCCACAGACGTCGCGGCTCCACCAATGCCAGTGGCATATCCTTTTTGTGCGCGATGTATAAATGTATGTTTGTGTGGGATATGGAATTTCTGAGACAATTCAACTACAGTTCGGCTTCGGACGCAATTCCCAAGGCTGATTATGACGCCGCTGTTTTCGTCTGGCTCAGTGTTTGCATTATCAGTGTGTCTGATGTTGAATCTGCATGGGATGAGAGTTCGAGTTCGAAGTGCACAAATAGTCCTGGAAATTTGCATTTTCGAAGCTCTGCACAATAAACCCGACTAGGTCCTATAAGAATGAAGGAGCTTAAGCAATCCTAATTCATTTTGGCAATTCGATTTGGCAAGCTTTCCATTTGTCGTGATGCCCATCGCATCGCAGAGATAAACATTGGCGGTGGCATCAAACGTGTCGTTCTCGGTCGTCCTTCGATTAGTTTTTTTTTTTTTTGCTGAGCAACAAAATCCTATTACGGGTTTTGGCTGTCATGGTAGACCATCGTGACAAGGACCTCCACTGCAAAAGTACTCTTTGTGTGCCTTTGGTTTTTGAAAACTTGTTCAACTTGTGTGGGAATTTGTTTGGAATTTTAGCGTCCTGGGAAAATTTCAACGTGACATACGAGTTGAAAGATGAAAAGGACGAACTTGGTTTTCCGCGGGCGTGTTCTATGAAAACATGCTATATCTATCCTTGAAAAGGATTCCCCAGGAGTACGATGGTTTTGAAGAGTATTTTTTTCCCGTTTTGTTTGATATGGAAATTTTTGGACTTTTCGAAACAATTTTAAAAGAAGATATTTGCTAGAATTTTGTGGATTATTTTTTTTTTATCAGACAGTATTTAAATGAGTGGATGATATTTTAAAATTGTTTAAGGAATTTTTTGCATCAAAAAGAAATGAAAAAATGCGAATAGGGCAGAATAAATATGAGTGCGGGGCAAAAATTACGCAGGTAAATGTTATGTTAATCCAAGTTTTAGCTTAAAACAATTTTTTTGGAAAGTTGCATCTTATCATATATACCTCTGGGAGCATTTCTGGAAAACTTTGAGCAGATATATGTATGTACTTGAGTTCAAAGATAATGTATCTACCGAATTTTTCTCTAATTCAGTGTATTAAGAACAAGTTTTAATCTTATGTTTTTCTTTAAACAGATTTGATTATGATCTTGAGTTGCTGCAGTATTATGGTCGCAGATATTTAAGACGTTTGAAACAATCCCATCATAAATATAACTTTCCCATAAGTGAAGGGTTCTTCACCTGTGGGTAGTTTTTTTTATCATGTGGAGCTCATCATATTTTATTCTTCTTTTTAAAATATAAATTCTAGCGATATAAGTTTTATATACGAAGTTTAATCTAAACAGTCAAATCTGTTTTGGAAATTAAAAAAAAGTATCCTAAATTTGAATCAAATTCGCTTATACGAGTACGTTTAAGCTACAACCCGACGCACAAATGTACAGATAAACGCTTCAACAAATCACAAAACAAAACTGAGCATGCCATCTTGAAGATTTAAAACGATCTGATAGATTTAATATTTTAAAAAATGTTCATATCATCCAGAAAAATAAGAATTTCGCTTAATCTTACAAAGATATCTAATATATTTTAAAAGAAGTGGTCATAAGATTCTTCCCTGAGGAACTCCTGTTTTGGGAATTAACAAGTTTCAAAACAGTTCCTGAATTTATATTTCGGTTCTACGGAATCCTGTCGTCCAGCGTGGGATTACAAAAAGTGAATGTTCGTTAAACTAACCGCTTTAAGTGTGAAATCCAATCGAATAAAATTATTAAGTGATAACGAGTAATGAACGAAAAAGGTAGCTGTAAATAAATTGTTATTTTAAAAAACAAAAATAATAATTTAATATTTCAAGAACTTTTGCGAATCAGTTTTCGAAGCTTGTGGAATTAATGGAAAACAACCCTTTTATAACGAAGGCTATATGAGCGTTTAGGTCAACATAAAACGGCTACTGGTGGAGAACCATACAGACGGATTACTTTGTCTCTTTAAGAGCAATTTGTAAGCGATCTGCAAAATTTGAACCAGACTTTTAACATATGTTTTAAAGCTAATTCTCGCTAACTATAATACCGCGAAAAGGAAAATTTGCTTAATCATTAGACTTAAGTCGAACGTTCGATTAGCTATTCATAATGAGTGCTTAAGACGTAATGAGATCATGGGAGACCTGTTCAAGACATCCTCGTTCGATCATCAAGTGATCTAACTGCTTTTTTAATATTTGACCTAAGAGTATTCTTTTGAAGAATTGGCCCTTGCAGACATATTTTTTTGTAATATTATATTATTTGTATCTCCTGTTAAAAAACTGTCAATAAAACAAATTTGTCTGCGAATTCCTTAATTTTAATAATGATGTTCACATTTGTCCCGTTCTTAAAAATTGAGAAAAAAATTTAAAAGTGAACAAGCGAGCCAATATTTTTTCTTCTAAATTGTATATCAAAACTTATCCCGTTCTTAAAAAAATTTAGAGAACTTAGGTATTTATAATCTCATTCATCCGATCTACCCTATTAGGCTCATTTGATACACCGACCTACTTTTGCTTATTAAACGTACAGAGGGTTTTTTGAACATTCCCTCTACAAGTTTTTGTTGAAAAACTAAAAACCGTGTAATGTGTCAAATTTTTTTTTAATTATTCCACAGATTTTTACAAAAAAAACTTAAATCCACTTCTACTGCTTTTATATTTAAAAGTCTTACATAGCAGTTTAGTATGGTTTATGACAAACATGGCTGTTATTAGAGAAAAATGTTCAGACAAATTTAAATCTTTGTAGAGATTTAAGAAAAAACTAATTTTTTGTATGCTTGTCGGTTGACAAGTTAAATTCACTGCTTGCTTTAAGTGCTTATTGGAAATAATGCGCTTTTAATGAATAATTTAGTATTAAAATTCTATTTTACCAGTTATCGACGTTATTTCGCAGATAAATCCAAAAAATAGTTTCAGATGCCAAAATAAAACACACCCATATTAATTAAGATGGTTTATTGGAGGTTTATCGTTAAGTCCTGGACTAAGCGCAAAATTTCGTTAGTAAAACAAATTTTTTCCTAGGTGCCGTTCACTAACTATGATTAAGCTAAACCACCGAAGTAGGTAGTTTAGCGAAGGAATAAGAAATAGAATTGTTAAATTTGATTTGTTTTATCATAAATAAAAGTGCAAAGTGCGTGTCTTCACGAGTTGTCAAGGCATTTGCTTTGAAAGCAAAGCATTTTAACAAAATGAGAACCACGAAAGGATTTAAGGTCATAAGTGGATTTAGACAAGTCATAGGTGCATTTGACAGCACCCATATTAGGATTAAAATAAAAAAACAGGCAGGAGAAAGCGGTCAATAATATGTGAATAGGAGAAAGCACGCATGATTCCCGTATATGTATATAAAAGACCGACAATAGGACACAATCAAATGACAATCAACTTAAGCAGACACAGAATATAGAAAAAAAAAAGATTACTTACTTTTTTTTGTCGTTTTTACAATGTATTAAAATTAATAAAACAAAACATTTTGTATACATACTTATATACAAAAACAGAAAATTAACCGTAGACCTACGTTTAAAAAAAACGACTAATTTAACGTTAGTGGGTCGTTTTCGACCCTCCTATTTTTCCTTAGGGAATATAAACAAAAATGGATTTTTTTTTACAAAAACTGATTGTTTTTATGTATATGTAGTGATTTATTGTCCTGAAAACACCAGAAACAGAAACAAATTTTAAATATGTACATCTTAAATACATTTAACATATACATTCCGATTATGTATGTTCTTGCAAACGTTTTTGTCGCAGAAAACGCAGACCAATTCTGTTTTGTTGTCCTTGGATTTTGTTTTTTCTTCTGTGCATAAAGCACATCTGCCTCGCTTTTTCGGCTGTGGTGAATTGATTCTGAGCCGCTTTGCTGCAGAACTGAAATCTACTTGAATGCATGTTGCTCTGGGCGAAGATGAGCCAGCTAGTGTCGCCTGAAGGGTATGTGACGATGATGCTCTAGGTGCTCTTGAGCGGGTAGATATGTATTCTTTGGCCAATTCGACACCTAGATCATGTAAATTTTTTTTTCGTCTCTGCTTACCTCTCGAAGCCTGATAGCCTGGATCAATTTCCGAATAAATAATAAAGGCGTTCAAAGCGGAAATGTCAATTATATTGGCAAACACGCACATTGGCCAACGGTTTGTTTTGCGTTTAGCGCTGAATCCAGATAGCATTTTGTCGGCATTATCGACACCACCTTTGGTTTTATTATAAAATTGGATTATCTCCGGCATCTTCTTTGGCTCAGGTCCAACTTCAGGTGTGGAATGCATGGTACTTTGTACTATGGTATATTTATTCTTTTTTACTCATATAGGAATCTAATGTTGTTGATTCCGTAAACGCAAATGTAGATTGAAATAACGGTTGCTTTTTTTCAAGTAATAGTTGTGGTGCTATACTTCTTTTATTCTTCCTGAGTGTACCAACCATTGTTATATTCTTTTGAAGCAGTTTTTGGCCCAATTCAAACGACGTAAAAAAGTTGTCCATAGTGACGTTGTACCCCTTCAATCCTTCGACTAAATCCAGGACGACACGCTCACCTTGGTTGCGTTCAGCAACAAGTCTACCGACTTGTTCCCCTAAATATGGCTGTATTTTCCAAACGTACGAGGTTTCGGCACAAGTACACATCCAAAATTTCAAGCCGTACTTTTCAGAATTATTTGGCAAATATTGCCTGAAGGAGCATCGACCATGAAAACCCAGTAATTACTCATCGACTGTAACATAGGGCGATGGGTTATAAAACAACGGCAGTAATTCAGCCCATTTGTCCCATAAGTTTCTAATTGGAGCAAATTTGGCCTTCAATATTTCTTAGTTTTGTCTTCGACTAGTGGGATTGTCGAAACGAAAGACTTTTGTAATATATTGGAATGTTTCTTTAGACATTATAGCTCGAAATATTGGTCTACCAAAATCTGCGTCAAACAAATCTTTAATCCGTTCTGTTTTAGATCTGTAAAAAACCACTCATATTGAAAGAGCACCGAGAAAAAGCTAAAATCTTACTTGTAAACACCCGCGAGAATCAAGACACCAAAGTATGCATGTATCGTACTCCTGTCTATATTTGTGTGTTTATCTCCAAATTTTGAGATGCCATAATTATTTGTGTTTTCAATAATTATTTTCTCAATTTGAATAGGAAAAAACAACAAAAATGAATCCAACAAAACATCAACCCGAGAAATAGCGTATCGGGTTACACCACTTTTCACTGAAATTATGTTTTGAGAACGAACTCGTCCGACTGAAAGTTTGAACTTTAGCAAAAATGTGCCATTCATGTAAGTGACAACATTGTTACATACCTGATGGATTCAGTGGAGTTGGGCTCCAAATTGTAAAAAAATTGAAAATCGCGACCCATCAAAACCACAGGCGATTCTTCACCTTCATTCTCGGATTCAGCCGAATCGAACTCGTCGATTATATCACTTTCAGGGTTATAATCTATCTCACTGCCCGCGGAAAAATCATTCCTACTTGATGAAAAACTCGACATTTTACCACACAATATTTTTGTATTTATTAGAAGACCAAAATACAACGTTTCTCAAATGAAAAACCAATACAAAATGAGTTTTTATATAACTGGTCGAAAACGACCCAATCTGACAGAAAAAACTCAAATTCAAAAAAAAGCATGGCCAAATATGTTTTAAATTAAAAAACACATTGAATTCGATGCATTAGGGTTCATGGAACAAAGTCATGAAAAAACAGCGAAATCTAAAAAGTAGTTAATATATTATTTACGATAATTCGTTTAAAATGGGTCGAAAATGACCCAAACGTAGGTCTACGGAAATGTAATAGTTTTTATATATAATAAAAAAAAAAATATTTCTAACTAAAGACATTCCCTTGAAAAAGTCGTGAAACACCGACGAAACGTTGGGAGAAGATGAAATAATTTTTGTTTTATTTGCATTTATAAAATTTTCACCAAAAAAGCCTGCTTTTAAAAATAAAATCGATATAACAAAGAATTGTCCACATACAAAGAAAAAATAGATTACTTACTTGTTGTAGTAGATTTTTGATAGACCTCACTTAACTATTCCTCGTCCTCGAACATTTCGTTTTTATTAATGTTGATATTTTAGCCAGGACTTAACTCCTATTCCATGGCTTAGTTAAACCGTGGGGTATAGTTGGAAAAAGCGTTTTTTTTATTAATATGGCTGTTAAAGTTCATTGTTTATATTGCCGTCTGTTTTCTAGGAAAAATCTTATGAATTATTTATGCAATCAAAATTGAAAAAATAGTTTTATTAGTAAATAATTTTTGTATAAGAAATTCTTTAAAAAAATTTTCTAAGAGAAAACGAAATTTTGATCAAAATTGGTAGATCTGTAAATGAGAAAGTCGAAAATAAGAAAACGGTTCTATGGGTCTTGTGAATAAAAAAAAAGTTAAAGCTTTTTTTGGAGGAAGCTAAAGCCAACTAGTCATAGCTCTTACTAGGAGCTAAAGCTAGACAGTACTAGCTTAAGCTTTGTTTTATGTGAATAAAAAAATGATAACGCTAAATAGCTTATGCTGGAAAAATCTAGCTTAAGCTTCGTAATTTAAGGTGTTCGTTTTTTTATTCACACGTTTCGGCTAGTTAGCTTTAGCTAAAACTGGTACATGTATGACCGAAAGAAAAGTGTTTTTGCCTCAATTTGTTATCTGTTCTACAGGGCAAGTATTGGTTTCGGCTAAAAAATGTTTTTAACATTTCGTATGTCAGTTTCTGGGTCTATTGGTTCACAGTCCTATTTTTTGAGATTTCCCTTATGTTTAATTAACAACTCGCACAAGTTAATACTGAAAATAAGACCTAGTCAAAGCTTTCTAGACAGGTCGAAAAAATCTTGAAATTTTTGTAGCTTTAACTATAATATTCTAGTTTAAGCTATTTTTATTCACACAAATTGAAGCTTAAGCTAGGAAAACAAGCTAAAGCTAAATGAATTTAGCTTTGGCTATTTTAAAATAGCTATTACTAGAAAACATCTTTAACTAGCTAGCTTAAGCTTATTTTTATTCACTAAAAATCAAGCTTTTACTTAAAAATCCAAGTTTCAGCTTTAGCTTTTTTTTTATTCACAAGGCCCTATGACAGGTACAGTTAATAAATTTTTTCTTCAGTGCGACTACTTTGATTCGCGACCTCTTCCGAATGCATTTATCTTTCTGTAATCAGATTTATTATTGTATAAATCTTAAATAAAATTCCAGGAAATTAATTTTCAAATTTTAGGTACTTTATTTTTAGCTAGCAGAGACTTTGCCATCACACTTGTCTCTCTTTCTTTTTGCTGCTAGTTGCTGAAGATTTCCAAATAACTTTAAAAGAAAACAAAACGAAAATTCATTCCAAGTGTAAGAATGAGCAATTTCTTCGATTTCTATAAACTAGTAGATAGTGGCGCAACATTTTAAAGAGCCTATTATTAAGGTATGATACTACTTAACAATTTGCTAACTTTAAAGTAGTTTACTAACTCAATATTAATTTTAAACATTTTCTAACTAATATCGTATACTAAAGCAATTTTCTTAATAAATTTGTATGCATTCGTTATGCATTTCTTACGCATTCGTAAGAAAATCGAACTCGAAATTTTAATCAGACATGACATAACGATGTTAGAGAAGAAAGTGGGTCTCGCTGACTGTCTATTCGACGACAACCTAAGCGTTTCGGCAGATTTTCTTTAAACTTGGTAGATAGCATTTTTAATTTTTACTGCCGTACGATAAGAAAGTAATTTCGAATTCAAAAAATATTTCTATGACAGGTGCTGTTAATAATGTCTTAAATTTAGATTTTCTTTTTTTTTTTAATGATAAAGCGTACAAATTAAGCAATACACATACAAACATACATATAAAAATTCTAGAGCCGTTTAATACAAAAATAAATACCATTTTCCAAAATGATTGTTAGTTCTATTATAGTTTGTTACTGTACCTTTATTTTGAGATAAAAGATCTTTTTTGTACATCTTTTTGATGGTCTTAAAAGACTGTTATTTATTAAGATTCAGTTACTAGTTTCCGAAATTTTGATTTAAAAAAAATAGTTTTTAAAATCCGAGAAAAAAATTTTGGACAATTTTAAAACACATTATAACATCGAAATAAAAAAGTAAAATGCACGACTGGGTCGCACGAACTTGCTCCTGTGTAATAGACTAGGAATTTTAAAAACGAATGTTATTAGAGAAAACTGTGCATAAGGATAAAATTAATTTTTTTTAATTCTCTTAGTACGAGTAGTAAGAGACAAAAACAGAATGCTATGCAAATATGAATTTATGCAAGAACAAAAATTTGAAGTCGTTTAGTGGTTTCTTAAAAAAAGCTTTTATATAGATACTAAATTTTTAAAAGATTTTTAAGAAAAAATTTTGTTACGCCAATTTAAAGTTTTTATTATTGTTCAAATAAAAATTTAATTAAAAAACAAAAATATTGAGCCGTTTCTGAGATATCGAATGTTCAAAAAAAGAAAAAAATGGATTTTTTTTCAAAAATTCAAAAAATATTAATTTTAAAGTTTTGAAATGCAATGTGTTTTAGACTTTTTAGAAGCTTCTCTATAAAAAATTTCAGTAAGAACCGTTATGTGGATAATGAGAAAATTTAAAAAAATATGGTTCTATGGTAGGTACAAGCTGTAATATCTTAATTTCAAAATATTTTTTAATAAACTAAATATCATAAAAATTAACTGAAAGAAAAAAAAATTATCAAAATTCTACGAGTAGGTGTCGTTTTCGAGAAAAATACGATTTTTGAAAACCATTTTTTTAAATTTTTTAACATTTGTATGGTGGGTATCTTTATTTTAAGGTAAAATGACATTTTTTTTCTCACATCTTGTAGATTATATTAAGAAACTTTTATTTATCAATTTTAAAAAAAATTTTTTTTTTTTAAATCCAAAGAAATTTTTTTTGAAAATTTGAATACACAATTCTATTTAAATTTTTGAAGAGCCTTCGCAAAAAAAAATGATCAAAATTGGTTGAACCGTTTTTTGAGAAAATCAAAAACAAAAAAATGGTTCCATGGGGGGTACCCTCAATAACCATTTTTCGGAAAATTTTTTTCAACCATTTCTTAGCTTTAACTAAATGAAATTTTCTTGTGTTTTTATTTTTTAAATCTGTCCAGCAGTTTTTGAGAAAAAAAAATATTTATAAAATTTCGACAAAAATTCGTGTGGCAGGTACCGTTATTTTAGGTCTTAAAAAAAAAAAGAAAAAAACGTGTGAGGGGAAAAATCAAAACCCATATCTACCAAGTTTAAAGAAAATCGGGCGAGCCGTTTAGGCTGTAGTAAAACCGACAGACAGACAGACAGAATTGCCAGACCCACTTTTTTAGTCTTCGCTATCATCATAATTTCAACTTTGATGAAAATCTCGAGTTCGATTTTTTTTTACGAATGCATAACTTGCCTTACAGTACCTATAAGTCGCAAGTAAAAATGGTTCCATGGGAGCTAGAAAGCTAGAAAGGGATAAGAAAGGCCCACTTATTTCATCTTAGCTTTCTTCGTAATGTTAATTTTGATAAAAAAATGAGTTGATTTTTTTTTTTAAATACGAATACATATACATTAGCTAACTATAACCCACAATATACAACAAGTAAAAATATATAAAAGTATGAAGTTCATTCTTAAAAAATATTAAGGCAGATCTATCAATAAGTTCTTTGAAAAAAAAAAAATAAAATAAAATAATTTTCATATACAAAATGTTTAATGATATTTTTGTTAATGTGTTATAAAAAAATGAATTTCAATAGAAATTTTCAACGATTTTGAAATATCGTTTTTAAGAAAAAAATGTGTTTCCAGTTTAAAAACATGGACCGAGTCGTTTTCGAAACATTGATTCTTAAAAACCAATCTTTTTTTTAAATGGTAGTAAATTAGAAGATTTAAATTTTCAAAGAATATCTTAATTGTGTAAATAAAATTTGATCAAAATCAGACAAGATTCTGTACCTTTATATTCTTTATAAGTTCCAAAAAATAAGAAAATCACAAAAACATACAAAAATTTAGAGTTTTAAGACTTCAATCAAAAAATAAAAAACCTACCTTTTTGACCGTTTTCGAGTAATTATTGAGACAGAGAATTGCCATTTCAGGATCCACTTAAAAAGACGATCTACGTTTCTATTCTTTGGTATACTAAAATTTTGTTTATAGCTGCTTTTTTACGCGGGATTACAACAACACAAATCTGTTAAGAAAGCTTTGGATAGAATTCTGAACACGGCCACTAACACATGTCATCTGTCACAGTGTCACATGAGATCCACATATCGTTGGTGTCCATCTAACTCGGGCTAACAGATATTGATGATAGCCTGGCTAATGTCTTTCTCAAAGAAGTATGGACTGATGATGCCGCCAGCGAAAAATCCCAACCAAACAGGGACTTTCTAGGGATACATTGCATTTTTGTTGAGCTCGTTTGAATTGAGATCGTCTCAAATTCGACAATTTTGTTGCTCGAAAAGAAGACTCACGTTCATAAAACAATTCAATCTTTTGCGCTGAACGCTTTACGTTGACTTGGCGAAACAACCATAGTAAGTTTGACAGATGTCACCTGTCAAATTCGAAGGTCTCTATTGGAAAACCTTTTACTCTCACTACAAATAGTAGCAAACATTTCCAAACAGACATTTGAAACAATGCTCTTTCTTGCCACCTTATTGTTTTCGTTTAAAATATTCATTATCTTAAGAATACGACTTTTTCTTTAGCTATCTACATAACAAAAACCGACGTTAATCTTTTGAGAGGACTCACTTTTCGTAATGAACGTCATGACGAGTAAAGCACACACATCGAAGAATGAATAATTGAAATTGCTTCACAAACAAAAAAAAAAGATTACTTACATTTTCTTAATGCCCACAAGTCGTCTCTATGGGGGTGGATACTTGGAACTTTTTTCCTCCATGCTGTAAAATAAAAAAAAAAATATATTTTCCTGGGGTTGACTTTAATTAAAAATTTCAATTTTTATGGATGGGATGTGACTGATGAGCTATGGTCTTTGTGGGCTTTACTCTGGCCTGGACCCCTTGCGTCTTTTCTGTTTTGGCCTTCATAAGTTAGAGTTTTTTTTCTCTATTTTATTTATTTGGTTTCTCAGATCAAGAATTAAGATTACGAATTGCTTTTAATTTTGAAGAAGAAGGCAACTTGCGGCAGCAGGTTGGGCTTGGGCAGGTTCAAAATAGATTTATGACTTTCGTCCTTCCCCCAAAATGGCAATGACGCAATTATTCTTTTCAATTTGAAGCAATAATTCATTACTTTTATGACCCAGAACTTTGAGTTTTTATATACTTTGGGTATTAGAGATGTCGTTAGGGCCATGAATGATATAATTTTAAGGGGTGGAAGTTTCGCTCATTTTTCGCTTTGGTTACGGTTAAAACGGTAGATATCAAGGTGGGAGTGGAACTTGCGGACGTTTTACCTGCGATTTTTTGAAATGATAAATGTTTGTAAATAATTTGTGTTAAGTACTTTAGTGACTTCGTGATCCTTTTTTTTTTTTTTTTTTTTTTTTTTCCCGTGGGTAGGTGTTGAAATCTTCAAAAGATTCTATGAGGACCGAAAAACGCGCGCTCATAGATATGTGGGACTCTCCCGACCAACAACTCTGCCCCCATAAAGCCTTACGGAAGGTAAGACTCTATGCAAGCAGACCGTTAATCAGGCCGACCGCACTAAAACCACCTCCTCCTCCCGATTGCAACTAAGTTCATATGGAACTTATCTAGCAATTTATCTTTCTCGAAGTTAAGTAACGTGTTGTAGGCAACTTTCCGGTGAAAGTTCCTACTGGTTTAATTATAAGCTAGTTGAATAGCTTCTTTCTATTTTAAGCGATGATTTAAATATACATAATACAGTACAATAATTTCACCGTACTAGATCGGAAGGTTTGGTCCTTCTCAAACTTTTTTAATATTATAAGGCTCTTATGACTTGTCCGATAAATTTATTTAGAAAGAAAAATTTAATAAAATTCAAAACATTTCTGAAAGGGAATACATTGATATCTTAGTAAGTAAATTCTTGAGTTTGAAATAGTTACCGGTTGAAAAACTTTAGCGAATTTTAATTGTGAGAATCTTAGATAAATGTAAATAAATGAACGACATTAAACGTTTATTTACTGGGAGTTAATAGAAATTTATTTTAAAAAAATATTTTCACAAAAGAATTGAAAATAAATGAGAATACTTTACGAAGCATGATTTGGAAGTTTTGATAGCTTTTTCCAGGCAGTTGCTTTTGCAAATCAAAATTTTATACAAAATTATTTTGAGGAAATAAAAATAATATCTGCGTTAACAGAAACATAAGCTTAAAAAAATGTGTGTTGACAACTCTTGTCTCGAAATTATGTGTTTCTAATGTTGATTAAGTAAGCATTGCCTCTTCTAAATATTAAGGTTGCAATGCATTAACTTGTGATAGATTTAACCTAAACGCAAATCAATCTAAGCTTTAAACAAATCAATTTGAATTATGAATAGCTTAAACCGATTTGCTAATAGCGAACCTGGCGACAAATCAGCCTGTTTTAGCAGAATCGATATAGAATACAAAAATAAATTGCTAACGTTGCCAAATTTTGTTGAATTTTAACTTGTGGGCCATTTCTTTTTAAATCATAGGTTATTTTGACACTGACAGTTGTTCCCAACCGAAATCTTGACAGAAAGTCAGTATACCGCGGAACGAAATAAGTTGAACAACGTTGGGAAATATTGAAAAGTTATTTCAAAAGTGAGTGCTGTGTAGTCCAAACAGTGGGTTTTTTGAAAAGAAGTTTTGGACAAAGTGAAGAACTCACCTCGCCTGCTGTACGCAAGTCTGTGCAAAAAGTTCGTGAGGCTGATATGCTGGTGTATAATACTATGGTCCCCGTCAACGTACGGTGCACACAGACGAGAATGTGGCTGCGATAGGTGAGAGTGAACATCAACTCGCCATCGATCTCAAGAGCTCAATATTTTACGCACTAGCCTGAGTAGAATTCTGCACAAAGATTTCAGATTATTCGCTTAGAAGGTCTAATTGACTCAAAAATTGAAGGCGCATGATTGAATGTCATTGTGTTCCACAATTAATGGGAATGTTTGCTCTTACTTACATAGCCATAATACATGGATAAAAATTAATGTAGTTCATTTTATTGTATTTTTAAAAATAAACTTGGATTTGGCCCATCCTCTATGTTCAGCTTTTGGGATATTTGAAGCTAACTTTCGGTTTATAAAAATAACAATATTTATTTTCTCAGAAATTCAGAAATAAGCAAATGAAATGTTATGAATTATTTTATGTTAAAAAATTAATGTTTTGAATAATACAAATTTATTCAGGTATGAGATTCCAGTTTCGCATTTGGCACAAGCATCAAGAATTCATTTATTTATTACTAGGCAATAATACCCGGCGGTGCCCGTATTACTTACTGATCACACATATTTGCGTTAAATGTTGTAAAAAAAACGAAAGCATTTTTGTCGAGTAGTTTACTTTTGTAAAAATTACAAAATTCATTACGAATTCTAAGTTCCTAGTGTAAAACACATCTACTGGAAATAAAATGCAAAGTAAATTCATGAACACACCTATTCCACATTTTCTACAATCAACGAGAAAATTTCCATGCCCATATAATCCACATACGAGTATAATTAAAGAGGAGAATCGTCTTGAAGTTTCTTTTAATCGTGTACAGCGCCATTATTTCTCATTATTTAAAGATCGATTTGGATTAGATTTTTGATCCACGAGTTGAACGATCGGTATAGAGTTGAATTGAAATTAAATGAGGAAAGAATCTGTATATAACACAAACATAATAAAAAAAAAATAAAATATAGACTTTATTTTGACTTACGTGTTTATAGCTTATGTAAGTAACTGTAAATTCTGAACTGAAAAGCTGCTTTTGAGTTTACTTGAACTTAATTTATTAACTTCCCATAGGGAGTTATTGTAATCGGTCCGATTTGTCAAATTGGAATTTTTGACATTTCTCGACGTTTCAAGGTCCCTAGAGGCTATTTCAATCATTTTTAGAGAGATGTCTGTGTGTGTGTGTGTACGTACGTTCGTACGTTCGTACGTTCGTACGTCCGTACGTTCTTGTACCATTTTTAGTCGTCGATATCTCAAGAACGAGTAAAGATATCGACTTCAAATAAATTTGGTTTAATAGATAATAACTTCGAAAGAGGCTGAAAGGGCGTTTATTGAAATTCAGTAAGTAGTTTTTTCACTATAACGGTTTAAAAAAAAAGTAAAAATTTTGGTTAGTTTCAAATATCTCACGAAAAAATAATGCTATTGACTTCAAATAAAATTTAGTGTACTCATTATAAGGTCATACAGATTTGGTATGAATTTGGAAAAAAATGAACATACCGTTATTTTTTTAAACAAAAAAAACTGAAAAAAAAAATTTCATAACCCAGATATTCTAAGAACGGAAAACAATTTGAAACTCAAAATAATTTTATTTTACGAAAAATTATGTGTTTGATAATTGGTGAAAATTTCAAAAAAATCAGTTTACAGTTTTTTTTACAAACAATAAAAAACTATATAAAATTCTATTGAAAATTGGTAAAAATTGTTTTTCGACTCAAATTTCTCGAGAACTAGTAGTGATATTGACTTCTAATTTAGTTTATTTTATACATAGTATAATTTTGTACAATTGGTAAAATGTTGACAAATATTGAATTAATAGTTATTTTTAAAAATAAAAAAACTATTAAAAATTCTAGTGAAAACTAGTTAAAATTGTCTTTCAAGTCGAATTTCTTGGGAATGAAAACCGATAGTGCCTTCTAAAGTACGTTGTTTTATACATCGATACCTTCCCGTAAGAATGTATACTAAGCGACATTTCTAAAATTGTTCAGGAAACGAAAAAAACGAAGAAAGTTCTAGTTGAATCATAGTGTGCTAAGAGACAATTTTGGTTAAACTAAGTGTAATCTAACAAAATTTTTTGTTGCTCACGACAATGAGATTTTTATTAATGTCGCTTAGCATAATTTTTTTGGCGGATAATACAAATTTCAGGGGGCAACATTATTTTAATGAGAAAACATGGCAGTTGATAAATTTTTTTATTTGTACTCTAGTTTCCTTTTTATGCATAATAGGTTGGCGAAACCCAGGCCAAAACGTGGCCCTTAACGTATAATATATTTCCTCATCAAAAAGTCATTTTCGAAAAAAGTGTTGCTTAGTACATTCTTACGGGAAGGTATCGACATAATACAATTATTAACATATGGTTAAATTTTGACAAGTATCGAATTGACAGTTTTAACAAACAACAACTTATACATCAACAATCTCAATTTCAAATCTCTTTAAATAATTAAAATGCTTTTCAATCTTAAAATAATGTTTGTTTGAATTTTACAGCTAAAGTTTGTGTAGGA